>JARFIW010000549.1:0-1202500 GCA_036346225.1 Platerodrilus igneus
TGGGGTCCGAATTAGAATAGTCCTACGGTACGATTTGCCCGTCGTATAAGGTGACTAAAGCAGTCCAAAACACACACAACACACACACTCACACACACACACAAACACATATTCCATACTCACATGCATACGTAATTTCTGTTTCTTTCCTTTTTTTGCATTGCGTTCTTCTTTCAAATCTTCTACTGTTGCTTAGTGTTTTTGGTTTTAATTCTGCTCTTTCATTCCCTTTGCTCCACATGCCTTTCTCTTTCCTTGGCTGGTTTTCTGACTGTCGGTCATCATACTGACTTTATTAAATGTTTTGATCCACTTCCTGTGGCACGTGTTTACTAAACCTTTCTTCTTTTCCTCGGAAACTACGACTTAGTCGCCTTTTGGGCCTAGTTAGCCATTCTTTTTTTTATGGTAGTTCGTTTGATACGATTCTTTGTTACCACAGCATTCTGCAAGTTCCCTAGCATACTTTGAGGCTTGACAGTTATTGTCTCGTGTTGGCTTTTGTTGTTGGTTTTCTTCTTCATTTCTTCTCTTACTAGTTGGTTTTTCGCGAGAAACCAATTATTTTCTTGAGGTTGTAAAACTTTACTATTTCTTTACTAAAAATATCCGTCCTCCGACACCTTTTGCAGTGTTAGGCCATTCCATCTTTGTCCTCGTTGATGGCTACCATATCCGTTATCTTTTTCTATAATTATCTACCATTTCTGTTTGGTCCGGTAGATTGGATCTTTGATCCAGATGAATTTTTTTTTCTTTTTCTTACTGCTTTTTCCCTTTTGTTTTCTTAAACTTCCTGTGGTGTTAGCCTACTGGCGTCGCCGTGGATCAATGTAGTAAGCGTAAGACTACGGATCGCAAGGTCCTGAGTTCGAATCCCGACACGGCCGACTGCTTGAAAAATGGCAGGTGAGCATTTTTCACAAAAATTACGCCCTCGTTCGGATGAGAGGTTAAATGGAGGTCCCGTGTGTGAGTGTTGTCATGCACGTTAAAGATCCCTACCTTTCCTGGAACGGCAAGGGTTTGGGAAAATTCTAAATTTCTAGGCAACAAAAACTCGCCTCCTGGCCAATGTAGTACCTTCGGGTGGAGCATTGGCAATATAAATGCACGGTGTTAGCGTACTGCTTGGTCCGTTGCTTCTGCCCCGCCTTTTAATTTTGCTAAGGGGGAATGTATTACATACAGTATCTGCACCTGAATATTTTTGTTCTTATTATCAATTTCGATCCATTAAAATTTCCGCTTTGCTTATCTTACACGGCATTATTAATTGAGATGTTACACTTTATATAACTTTATTCAATAAGTTAGGCAACTTTCTTAAGCGTCGTTCATCGGGAAAAATTTTATTTTTCTTTTATTTCCTTATTTCCCTTTTGTTTTTGAAACGAATTTTCTTGTGTCCTGTTAGTGTACTGCTTGGTCCGTTGCTTCTGCTTTTTATTCCGGCCTTTAATTTTGCTAGCGGTGGAATTTGTTACATACATCACCAGCACGTGAATTGCTTTGTTCTTTTTGAAATTTATATTCTCAAACCTTTCCTTATACAAGTCACGTTATGTACAAATTCTTAGAAATATCTATGGATAATTTTAATAATTTTTCTGACTCCGTAAAATAAGCGTAGTTAATCAGATACACCTATAACCTTTTGCAATGGACAAATTAAATCAGAATTCTACCTCAAAGATCTGAAATTATACATTTACAAAAAACATTTATATGCCAAACTTTTACGCAATTTAGCGTACTTAAATTAAATAGAGCAAGCAAAATGTCCTTCAAAATATATTTAAACAATTATATACTTGCGTTCACCATTAAAGTATGCTGGAATTTATCAATTTGTCCTTGCCATAATTGTTAATTGATATTGCTGTAAATAATCGACTCGTGTTGCTCGGATTTCTGGCTTCTCAATTAAGACTTTACGATTATATCCACTTCTTCCAACAAAATCCTATTTTACGCACATATCTTCTAAACGAATCTATTTTTCCACAGAAATCAATTGTTTCTGAATTAACAGCCTCGAATACAGCAAACATTGTAAGTTGTTTATGGTGGATTTTTGCAAATCGATAAACAATTATGTGCACAATTCACTTAATACAGACTGTGTTGCTTTTCTTAATAGGTTTCCTAGGTGAAGTACATTGTAACTTTGTTATGGTAATCCGTGCAAACAATAAATAAAAAGTAACGCACACAAAGCAAATGAACAGTAAGCCTGTGCCGAGTACCGCAACAACACCAACGGGAAATCCAAAAAGGCCGTGCTAGCTGGAAAGTCGTAGATTTGGACGAGTCACGCAGTAGGAAAAGGAAACCTCAAGAAACTTTATTTACAAAACCTTAAGAGAATAACATGTTGTAAAAGGGAAAACCAACTCAAACAACATTTATCCAGAACATCCCGGAGGATTTACATAGTACACTAAAATCTACGCACAACAATTAGTACACTCAACTACCTCAATTTAATTTTTAACCTAAAATAAAAATTAGCAAAAAACAAAGGAGTTCTTTTCAGTCACTTGGCTGCTAAAATTTTTTTTTAAAAATTAATAGAACAAAAAGTTACATAGTTGCAGCAATCAATAAGAACTGTACACGGGGTGAAATGCATTTTTTACCATATCTGAACAAAATATTATTAGGAAAAAAAAGTCACGCTTAAACAATGGTGTAACTTTAAATTTATATAAGCAAAATTTATAGGACAATCAATGCTGAACTATTTTCTAGTAAATACTCAACTGATGACAGCTGTCACCGTCACATTTCCGACAACTGGAGCGAAGTAAGATCAATTTCATACTGTAGCATCTCCTATTGTGCGATGATGAGTAACCTAAAACGTAGCATAGAAAATGCACACCCGATTTTTTATGCTAAAAGTCAACAAAACGATTCACAAAAGTAACAGCAAGCCTACCTCAAGCTTATCACAGCGTGATTTTGAAGGTTTCAATAAGTTGCGGTTGGGTCACAGCAACTTTTCGTAGTTGACATCTCTCGGAACACATGGTACCTCCCACTACTAATTCGAATATATTGGATTATACCTTTGACCGAATAGGAAAATATCAACACGAGGATATATTTATCTCAAACCATAAGATGTCAAGCGTCCATTTCTAGATATTAGAATTGCCTAGTTAAAAGTATAATACTTTTGAATTGTAAATAAAAATGAGGAGCTATTTAAATTTAGAATACCTATGGCATATCTCAAGGGTATAGAAGGAAAAACGGATCCAATCGTCCCATGATTTTACGATTTTACTGCCAAGTTTATTTAAACATTACACAAATTATACTCTTCTTTATTAAAGGAGATGGGATATTTCTAATTTTCACAAACGAACAAACTGTTTTGCGATAATTCGTACAACCAACTTATGGTTTTATTTTTACAAACGGAATTACTGTCAATACTCGAAAAAGCATGTGAACGCCTCCTCATGAATTGTCTATCTTTCCGCATAAAATTATATAAAGAGTAACATCTCAATTAATGATGCCGTGTAAGATAAGCAAAGCGGAAATTTTAATGGATCGAAATTGTTAATAAATACCCAAATAGCCCTAAAAAGAAAGTAAGTATGAACAAAAAAATTCACGTGCAGGTACTGCACGTAACAAATTTTCCCTCTAGCAAAATTAAAAAGTCAGGGTAGGAAGAATAAGCAACAGACCAATCAGTACACTAAGAGGACGCCACAAGAAAATTCGTTTCAGAAAACAAAAGGGAAAAAGAAGTAAAGAAAAAAGGCTTATCCGGATCGAAGATCCAATATACCAAACCACGCGGAAAAGGTAGAGAACTACAGAAGAAGGGAACGGATATGGTAGCAATCAACTAGGATAAAGCTGGAATGGCCTAACACAACAAAAGTCGTCGGAGGACGGATATCTCTAAGAAAGAAATAGTAAAGTTTTCCAACCTCAAGAAAAGAATTGGTTTATTGCGAAAAAACAAAAAGTAAGAAAAAAACAAAGAAGAAAACCAACAGCAAAAGCCAACACGAAACAATCACCCTCAAGCCTCAAAGTATGCTAGGTAACTTCAAGAATGCTGAATTGGAGCTGTGGTAACAAAGAGTCGTATCAAACGAACTACCTAAGAAAAGAATGACCTACTAGGTCAATAAGACGATAGTGAAACTAGCAGCCAAAAGTAGCGGCCGATTCTAAAAGCAGTGATTGTAAACCAGCCACACTCTATAGTATAGTATACTTTAATGTACAAAGACGTAACTCTTAACTACGATAACAATTGAGGAGCGCCTAATTATTGTAGTTATAGTAAAATTCTGCCAATACAACATGGTGTCGCTAAAGACACACTAAATGATGATTCGTAGGGGCACCCATAAATTGCTAATAGAGAATGTAGCTAGCATTGTGCGAATTTCAACCAAGTAAATAATGTTCCCAATGGTCCACAGTATCCATAAATACTAGAGCAGCCAAATGCTGAGACATAGGGATACTGAAACATGGCCCAACGATGTAGCTTGCATTGTGCGAATTTCAACCAAGTACAATAAGGTTCCAAATGGTTCACAATATCCATAAATAATAGAGCAGCCAAATGCTGAGGGGTAGGGATACCAAAAAATGGCCCGAGGATGTAGCTTGCATTGACTGAATTTCAACCAAGTAAAAAAATGTTCCAAAGGTTCACAGGTTCCAAAAATAATAGACCAGCCAAATACTGAGGCGTAGGGATACCGAAAAAAGGCCGAGAATGTAGCCTGCATTGTGCGCATTTCAACCAAGCAAAATAATGTTCCAAATGGTTCACAATATCCATAAATAATAGAGCAGCCAAATGCTGAGGCGTAGGGATACTTAAAAGTTCATAAATGCATCGCGCAAGCGCGGAAAAAGCGACGCCACGGCAGGTGGTAACGCTAACCTTTGTACAGATTTTGGCGCGTCCATCTGTCAATGACGTCACATAATGCACAAATTTAATACGCAATTATAAATATAAATTATAAATATAATATAATAAATAATATAAATATAAATTTAAGACAATAGTGTAGAACAGAGAAATACTCACATGAATATGTTCCTGAGTTAAAGTTGGCTTCTGTTGAAGTCCATCAGGGCTACTGAGGGCCCCTTTCAAGGCAATTTAAAGATGGTGGCTGCTAGCAGAGCATGGCCTCCTCCCGGGGTACGCCTACGTCCATTCAAATGGCTTCCACTAGATCTCAGGGCTCCACTCCGGAGTGTTTAAAGATGGTGCACCGGCGTGGAATGCGGTTCAGCCAACGGATACAAATTACCTCTACCTATGTAGGGATGGGGCAGAAACAGGTATAAGGGCGACAAACAAAGATAATCAGGCAAGGATATCTACATAAATAAAGATAAAGCACGATACGATACCTGACCAAACCGCTCTTCACGAAGGTCCAAGGAAAAAAGCCACGCTAAAGCGTCTCACGGAAACACTTCTCCCCTTTTTGTTCTTTCACGCGTCGGTGCGAAGTTCCCGCGCGATCTCGCGCAAACGCCCTCTGGCGTGACGAAAATATACGCCAAGTCTTTTGAATTTGTGGCGCGAAACTTCCGCACGTCAAATTAAACTAAAACAATGTTTAGTGCCACTTTGGCACGTAACAACTCTTGAACCTTATCGTGGTAAATGTAATTCGTCGTTGTTTCAAGCGGAATGAATCTATTTAGCTGCTTGTTTTGGATGGCACAAATTAGCACAAATTCTGACCGTTGTATTTATACCTTTTTTTTGTTTTTTTCGTTTTTTGCTAGTGGGCCTGCTAGCTTAATATTAGGCTAGCAGCGCCACGATTTTTTTCAAAGCGGTACGTAGGTCAAAATTTTTATTAATGGCACAAAATAAGCACTAAATAATGCAATAGGCCTGAATCGATTCTGCTGTTTTGGTCTTGCCAGCTTAACAGAGCTAACTATTTCAAGGTAACTGACATGTTGTATATGGGAAAAACGTGAGTAGGAGGTATTTGGGGGCTCCTGCCGCCTCTTTTCCTCCCGAATCTCTCATTTCCTCCCAAATTTACATGTAAATTCCCATAATTAGGAAATGAGGAGGAGGAGGTGATAGTTTGGTGGAAATGAGGAGAATCCCTCATTTCCACACACATTTACATGTAAATTTCCATAAGGCGGAAATGAGGAGATTCATCTCCACATTTCCACACTCATCTGAACCAAATTGTTTTCTTTGGCTAGCCATTGAATCTTTCGAGATAACCCTATCTTGTTTGGTATCAATTAATATTAGATTTTTCTCAGCTACCTGAATCTCTAGGAATTTTTTAGATTGCATCACCCCCCAGGGAGCTACACCATTTTTAAGATTTCTCACCTGTTGTGATTTCTGACCGTCCGCATAAATTTTTTTTTACATGCGATACATTAAACTAGTCTAAAATTTTACGCAAAATTCGAATCTGTAAACAGATTTAAAATCGGATCATCCCTTACAAAGTTACACTTTAAAACTGTCAAACCTCTAAATTTTGCTCTTTGCTCCCAAATCTGAACCAAATAGTTTTCTTCGTCTAGCCAATGTATCTTTCGAGATAAACCTATCTTGTTTCATATCAATTAATATTAGAATTTTCTCAGCTACCCGAATCTCTAGGAATTTTTCAGATAGCATCACTCCTAAGGAGCTACCCCAATTTTAAGATTTTTTACCAAGATCGATTTCTGACCGTCCTTATCAATTTTTTTAACCATGTGACACATCTTGTTAGTCTAAAACTTTACGCAGAATTCGAATCTGCAAACAGATTTAAAATAGAACCATCCCTTACAAAGTTACATTTTAAAGCTCTCAAACCTCTAAATTTTGCTCTTTGCTCCCACATCTGAACCAAATAGTTTTCTTTGACTAGCCATTGCATCTTTCGAGATAAACCTATCTTGTTTGGTATCAATTAATATTAGAATTTTCTCAGCTACCTGAATCTCTAGGAATATCTGAGATTGCATCATCCTCCAGGGAGCAACCCCAGTTTTAAGTTTTTTTGCCGATAACGATTTTCTGACCGTCCTTATAAATTTTTTAACAATGTGACGCATCTTGTTAGTCTAGAATTTTACGCAGAAATTGAATCTGCAAACAGATTTCAAATCGGACCATCCCTTACCAAGTTACACTTCAAAGCTCTCAAACTTCTTTCAATTGTTTTGCTTACCTATAACATATGCTTTAAACAACCATTTCCCTAGAAATCTAAAACCGCAAGGATTTTAGAAACGAGTTCTTTATAAGCCACAAGTGTATAATATTTAAAACCATTTTTTCAAACAGTAATGTGCTGTTTTCAGAAATAATTACATGCTCAATGCTAAATATGTACTTTGGAAAATACATTCATTTTACAAACTAATTGCTTTAGAATTATGTGACGTAAAGTGAAAGTAGCCTTTCTTTTTTTATTAATTAGCGGCTATATGATTTGAAAAATACAATAGATATGCTCAATGCTAAATAGTTGGAAAATACGTAGACGAGGACAAACTAATTGCTTTACAATTACGTGACGTAAAGTAAAAGTAGCCTTTCTTTTCAACGAACTTCGTTCGTTTATGAAATCGATTTGTCGTCCGTCTGTCCGTCCGTCCGAGGCCTTTCTAATGGTCGGACATCAATGTGTGATACATCAATCGATTCAGCTCGGTGTCGTGAGCTTAAGTTTTGATGTCAGTTGAAATCGGGCCACGGGGACACCGTGCCCCCGCGATATTCCGTCGGGAAAATTAAAATTTCAAATAGGTCCAAAATTAATGTGCGATACATATTTGGACTCCCCTAACATAGCTGAGTCGAAATATGGTACCCCCACAAAATCTGATCACGGATACCCGACCCCTGGGGAATTAATTTTTATCAAAAATTTCAAATAGGTCCAAATTTAATGTGCGATACTTATTTAGAATCCTCTGAAAAAACTGAATCGAAATATGATGCCCCCTTATTTACACACACACACACAAACACACATACATACATACATACATACACACACACATATATAGCTTTTAAAATATTTATTCAATAAATTAAAATATATTAAAATGTCTCTTTTGTTGTTTATAAATTTTTGTATTTTATCTGAATACTTATAATTATTACAACATAATAATTTTAATTTCTTTAAATTGTTTTAAAGTAAGTCTACATTTGGAAGTTCATTGCGACAATGCCTTGCATTTTCAACTTGTTATTAATTAGCAGCTATGTGATTTGAAAAATACAATAGATATGCTGAATGCCATCCATTAGGAAATTCACCTATAATTGCTGGTGATTTACACAATGTACTTTCTATTACGAGCTCGATTGGGGAAAATACAAACGTCATTTAGTAATATAATTAACAGTTTTCAAACCGTATATAACGCAGTCTGATTAGTAGAATTCTATTAGTTTCGCACGCTTTTGTGTTAAAGTACATCGAAATTTTAAACAATCGTTTCGTATAGTGACTTTTTGTGAAGATTTAAGGTAAGTTTACATTTTTTTTATTAAAATAGAACTGAATTTGTTTGCAAACACCAATTATTGTTTCTGGATGTATTTTAAAACATCTAAGACTCGTATAGATTTACATTAACCGGTATTAATTCTCCAAAGTAATGCGCTGTTTTACATATATATTTTTTTCAAATTTTAAAGATAGGCTTGATGCTGCGAATGCAGTTAGTAGAAACACCGGAAAACGTCTTCCATGTTATACAGGTCGGCAATCGCATCGCATGCATATTAAAAATCCAAAAGGGTTATAGCACACGCACACAAATTGGTTGCAAGCCGTGCAGTAGAAGATGCAGTGCTACTATAAACAATAACTTAATAAAACATTTTAAACCTTTACTAAGGGGATACCAAACTTGTTGCCTACAGAATACTTACTAATAAAACAATTTAATTTTAAAAAACTTCTACGTTATATTTTCGGAAATGCCAGGCTTGAATATTTTCTTTGGAAACAATCGAAGATTGCCGAAGACACTCGAAGAGTGCACAAACGCGGTCGCTAAACCAATTAGCATTAATACCAAGTATTTCGTACTTTGGTAGGTTGTTTATTTCCTAGAACCAAATCTTCCGCATAGCGGTCGGTATCACGTAATTATTTCTAGAACCGGTAAGTACTCGATATCGCCCAAATAGAGAATTAGATGCTCGATGTCTGTCAACTTCCGATTCCCTCGTAACAAGTAGAAAAAACTCGGTCAATCATCCATTATACTTCGACCCGCTCCCGTTCTGATAATTTCCAAACATTTTTCAAACGACAATGGTCTCAGAATTTTTAAACCTTCGATGGATCTATAAGTCGTAATCAATTACACGTTCGAGCTACCCGTAAACTAACAATGCGTTGTATAATACATGCATTCCCCTTCTCTGTGCTACCGCTATTCTTGTAGTTGCTTGAAAAAGTCAGTTTCCTTTTTTACTGTTAAGATCGCTGCAAAGCACTATCCTATACATTCTTTAAAGGTATGGCACATCGCGCACTTTTTTGTCTGATAATTAAATTTTGCCTATTTGTGGTTAGTAAAATAGACTCTTTTAGTTATGTAGGCGTTCTTGCGGAAAAT
This sequence comes from Platerodrilus igneus, assembly GCA_036346225.1. Lineage (NCBI taxonomy): Eukaryota > Metazoa > Arthropoda > Insecta > Coleoptera > Lycidae > Platerodrilus > Platerodrilus igneus. The sequence goes on from JARFIW010000549.1 coordinate 9,631, forward strand.
GATGGTACTAAATCCGTATACTTTTTAAAAGGTTATTCTAAAACGTATTTATCAAAATGGCAGATAATATAAACGACCTAAGGAATGCGGGTTTCGTAACCTTGGCGTACACCACACGCAAAGGGGTTCCGTTAAACATTGTATATTTGCCTAGTAAAGAACCTTTCGGATCATTTAAAACCGAGGGTCTTACAACCTATAGCAGCCATGTATTTCCAAAAGTAGTGGACTTGCAACTTCGTAATAGTGAGTGGGAGAATAAAGATTTACTCCAATACCGACAAGAAAAAGTCGATCAAGCTAACAAGATACGTATGCAGGATATAGTGGGAAAGCTGCGATTAAAAGATTTCACAAGCTGCAAGAATTACACGAAGGAATGGATCTGGTTGTCGGTGGAATCAAAGACTTTAAATATAGAGGCAAACTTCGGTACATTTTACAATTCGAAAACCTAGACGGTCTCCATGTATCAAACTATTGGCTAGAAAAGGAGATAGAGGACTTAGGTGTCGATTTAAATTTTAAGCTGCGAATAAAATAGATAAAATTAAACCCACTCCAAACAAACATAAAGAAAGGACTGTCTTCTGTGTATAACTTTGTATTAAAATTACGTTTAAATGACTCCATGCTTGGCATTAAATATTTTTAAATTTTGTTATGTATAATGTCAGAATAAACATTTTATAATAGTATATAACATTGTTCTTTATTTATAAAAGGCTGTGACGTTACCCCAAAATAGCAGTTGCACAAAAAGGGTGCGCATGGGCAGGGGTGTGCATGCGCAGGGGTGCGCATGAGCAAGGGGTGTTCATGGGCTGGGATGTGTCTGGGCGTACACGAGGGAAACGGATGTTAAAAGTCACCAAGCATCCAATTCTTTATTTGGATGGCATCGAGTACTTGCCTGCGTATGTATCCGGAGTAAAAAATACGATTTGTACACGCAACTTATAGTTTATCGAGGGAAAATGATAAAAGGTACATCATTCCTAATAGTACAACAATCTACGCATGGAAGTATAAAGATATAAGATAGTTGTTTATATTTGTATAGATTTTGTAAATCTATTGTATATATTAGTTTTTAAATTCTATAATTTTTAAGTTCCTCGCTCACCTTCCAAATCCTTCCTGCTTCTATCCTGGTTGACAGAGTATACGTGTTATCTCCACGTGGTGTTCGCGGAACACAGCGGTTTTAGATTTCTCGCAAGATGGTTGGCTAAGACATATGTCTTGTGTAGCAAAAAAAAAGGTTCTAAAGATGGAGTTAAATAAAGATGGGTAAAAATTAGTCTTTAAAAGGCATAACTTTGTATGGGGTGGTCCTATTTAAAATGTATTTACAGATTTGAGGTCCCTAGAAAAATTTAATGTTAGTTGATACCTAGCAAAATATATTTATCTTAAAAGAATGACTACCCCACGTATAATAAATACAGTATAAGACTTGTCAACAAAAAAGTTGTAGGGAAATTTAAAGACGAATTTAATGGGGGTCCAGTATTAGAATTTGTTGGTAGTAGGGCTAAATCCTACTGTATTGTAAGCGAGAAAGATACGATTAAAAATATTAAAGGGATCTCACGAAGTGTAGTTAAGTAAAACCGCGGATGCTACAACCTATAACGAGCATATATCCTCAAAAGGGGTGGGCATGCAACAATGCAACAGTGCGTGGGGTAATAAGGATTTTCTCCAATAAGAAATTAAAGTTTCCATGTACGTAGCACCAGTCATTGGGAAATGGTAGAAATGTTTAACCTATAAAGACGATTAGTAATTGTGGTTTAGAAAAATAATAGTTTTCTTGGACTAAATAAAATAGCTTAGACTGATTAATGTATATGGCTACATATTCTCGTACATATCCACAAACATCTGCTTACGTCCGTATACGGACATGGCAATGCCGGTAGTTTTTGTTTAACAAATAGTAGGAAAGATACGTTAGGTGTTAGTGTGTGGAAGCCCATAGGATCGTTGTATTTAAAAGCAACGGTGCGGCGAAATGTATGGCGGGCCCCGTTAGAATAATCGAAAGTGGTTAATCGATCGTATTAGATCTTTAAATATGCGAAGTGTAAAAGCCTACATGAGCAAAAATTAATTATCAGACAAAAAAGTGCGCGATGTGCCATACCTTTAAAGAATGTATAGGATGGTGCTTTGCAGCGATCTTAACAGTAAAAAAGGCAACTGACTTTTTCAAGCAACTACAAGAATAGCGCTAGCACAGAGAATGGGAATGCATGTATTATACAACGCATTGTTAGTTTACGGGTAGCTGAAACGTGTAATTCATTACGACTTATAGATCCCTCGAAGGTTTAAAAATTCTGAGACCATTGTCGTTTGAAAAATGTTTGAAAATTATCAGAACGGGAGCGGGTCGCAGTATAATGGATGATTGACCGAGTTTTTTCTACTTGTTACGAGGGAATCGGAAGTTGACAGACATCGAGCATCTAATTCTCTATTTGAGCGATATCGAGTACTTACCGGTTCTAGAAATAATTACGTGATACCGACCGCTATGCGGAAGATTTGTTTCTAGGAAATAAACAACCTACGAAAGTACGGAATACTTGGTATTAATGCTAATTGGTTTAGTGACCGCGTTTGTGCACTCTTCGAGTGTCTTCGGCAAACTTCGATTGTTTCCAAAAAAAATATTCAAGCCTGGCATTTCCGAAAATATAACGTAGAAGTTTTTTAAAATTAAATTGTTTTATTAGTAAGTATTCTGTAGGCAACAAGTTTGGTATCCCCTTAGTAAAGGTTTAAAATGTTTTATTAAGTTATTGTTTATAGTAGCACTGCATCTTTTACTGCACGGCTTGCAACCAATTTGTGTGCGTGTGCTATAACCCTTTTGGATTTTTAATATGCATGCGATGCGATTGCCGACCTGTATAACATGGAAGACGTTTTCCGGTATTTCTACTAACTGCATTCGCAGCATCAAGCCTATCTTTAAAATTTGAAAAAAATGTATATGTAAAACAGCGCATTACTTTGGAAAATTAATACCGGTTAATGTAAATTTATACGAGTCTTAGATGTTTTAAAATACATCCAGAAACAATAATTGGTGTTTGCAAACAAATTCAGTTCTATTTTAATAAAAAAAATGTAAACTTACCTTAAATCTTCACAAAAAGTCACTATACGAAACGATTGTTTAAAATTTCGATGTACTTTAACACAAAAGCGTGCGAAACTAATAGAATTCTACTAATCAGACTGCGTTATATACGGTTTGAAAACCGTTAATTATATTACTAAATGACGTTTCTATTTTCCCCAATCGAGCTCGTAATAGAAAGTACATTGTGTAAATCACCAGCAATTATAAGTGAATTTCCTAATAGATGGCATTGAGCATATCGTATTTTTCAAATCAAATAGCTGCTAATTAATAAAAAGAAAGGCTACTTTCACTTTACGTCACATAATTGTAAAGGAATTAGTTTGTCCTCGTCTACGTATTTTCCAACTATTTAGCATTGAGCATATCTTGTAACGTATTTTTTTTCCTAGTTACATTTAGTACAATAAAATAAAAATAAAACAGCTATAATTTAAAATATTTAATTAGTGAATTATCATCCAATAAAAATTAATATATAATATTCATAATAACGCATGGATTCTTATACGTTTATACTCTAAAGTTCGTTACCAAGCTCTGTCAAGTTGTCAGTCGGCACTTCATTCTCAACGTTCGAAAGGGCAAGCTGCTTTGCAGAGGAGGTGAAGTCGAGATGGCCCTGTGTAAACACGTGGCTTCTAACAAAGTTAGAAAAAAGTAGAGGATTGGTAAATTCTTGGTGTCTGGAGGTCGAGCCTAACAGCGGTTGCGTGAGCATGATTTTCGATAAGCCTCGCTCCGAACAGTTTAGTTGATCGCGACAGGCCTAAGAAGATGGAACCCCCTTTGGACATCATTTAGACAGTTGGTATATATTAATTCAATAGATTATACTAATATTTTTCATCTTAGTGTAATATCTTAAGGATATATCTTAAATAATATCTCCGATAATAAATTAAAATAATTTCTGAAGGCATTATTTTAAAACAAGAATTTATGGTTTCGTTCTATTTAATATAACATGCAGTAACGTGGAAGCCGATTTCACATGTGTTCCTTATATTTCAACCTTACCGATGAACAATATTAAACAAGGAGATTATGATGGAAATTTCCGACAGCTGAGGTCAAGGTCCAGCACTTTTAGTTCATTTTCGATGCACGTGAGTGTTCTTTAGCATTTAATAACTTTGAAAATACAGTAAATTACTATGAATTATCTAACATTAAATATTTGAGTAACGTAAAGAGAAAATAGTTTTTGAGAAATCAGTAAATTAAATAATATGTTGCTTGCTTGTCAGAATGTTTGCACATGTACGCAAATAGTGTATTTTATAAAGTTCTGAATGACAACCTATGTCAGATAAAAAAAAATATATAGATTTAGTTTTCCTATCTAGACGCCGCATGCTGTCTTGATTTAATTTACAATATGTTTAAAGATTTTGAGGTCATATACAGGCACTTTCATCGACATATGAAATTCGCGTATTTATTATAGAATATAAATAAATTAGAATAATTACATTTTACAAAGTCTGCACTTTGATAATTAATTTCTGTTGTAATGATCAAGGAAGTACTTCGCTGATTAAAATTTTTTTTATGTATTATGAATAACTTATAAATTATACGTCTATCTAATTAAATTTTATAGAAAAGATCTATTCAGAGATCTTCTTACTTTTGAATGCAAAACTTCATTAGAATTATTATGAAACTTTTTTATATAGATACAAACTTAAACATTGCAGTTGTACATATATAATCAGACATTTATCCAAATAGAATCCTTTTTGTTTTTGAAAGACGTTTTATTATTTAACATTCAAAAATTGCAAGTCCTCCCGGAATAGAAAGAGTGTGAAATGAAAACAAATTCCCTCAGTATATTTTAGATGCCTAAATTCTATTATTTTATTTTTGGCAAAAATTTTTGAGGACACAAATGGTGTCCATGTTGTGCTTTTGTTTGTTCACAGGTAAAGCTGAGACATCTGTATGACATCTGGTGGTTGAGGTCTTGGTAAGTGTGTCCTAAAGAGTGAAATTCAGGTTTTATGGCTATGTTAGTGGTGTTAAGATAAGGTTTCCGCATTCCCCTTATACAAGCACAGTTAAATTTTGTTGGTTAATGTATTGAAAAATACGGTGGCGCTCATTAAAATATTTTTGGTCTTTTATCCACCCATGACCCAAGCTCATGATCTACCCAGAGCTAACACTCGACTAGCCGTTTATATCTTAAGAGTTTTTCTTTGTCTCAAGCCATTCTGCATCCAACAGTACCTTGGGCTTACAAGAAAAAGAAGAAATTCTCGACCTTGTGATATCAGATTAAGGGTTAGAAAATTGGGAGGTTTAATTTATAGCTGATAGTCACGAGGATAAAGCTTATAATGAATAATTAAGAAAGTATCTCATTATAAGAAAATATTTTTATATTACAATCTATTGTACTTTTCAAATCACATAGCTGCTAATTAATAAAAAGAAAGGCTTCTTTCACATTACGTCACATAATTGTAAAGCAATTAGTTTGTAAAATGAATGTATTTTCCAAAGTACATATTTAGCATTGAGCATGTAATTATTTCTGAAAACAGCACATTACTGCTTAAAAAAAATGGTTTTAAATATTATACACTTATGGCTTATAAAGAACTCGTTTCTAAAATCCTTGCGGTTTTAGATTTCTAAGGAAATGGTTGTTTAAAGCATATGTTATAGGTAAGCAAAACAATTTAAAGAGGTTTGAGAGCTTTAAAGTGTAACTTGGTAAGGGATGGTCCGATTTTAAATCTGTTTGCAGATTCAAATTCTGCGTAAAATTCTAGACTAACAAGATGCGTCACATGGTTAAAAAATTTATAAGGACGGTCAGAAAATCGTTATCGGCAAAAAATCTTAAAACTGGGGTAGCTCCCTGGGGGATGATGCAATCTAAGAAATTCCTAGAGATTCAGGTAGCTGAGAAAATTCTAATATTAATTGATACCAAACAAGATAGGTTTATCTTGAAAGATACATTGGTTAGACGAAGAAAACTATTTGGTTCAGATTTGGGAGCAAAGAGTAAAATTTAGAGGTTTGAGAGCTTTAAAGTGTAACTTTGTAAGGGATGGTTCGATTTTAAATCTGTTTGCAGATTCGAATTCTGCGTAAAATTCTAGACTAACAAGATGTGTCACATGGTTAAAAAAATTGATAAGGACGGTCAGAAATCGATCTTGGTAAAAAATCTTAAAACTGGGGTAGCTCCCTTGGGGGTGGTGCTATCTGAAAAATTCCTAGAGATTCGGGTAGCTGAGAAAATTCTAATATTAATTGATACCAAACAAGATAGGTTTATCTCGAAAGATATATTGGTTAGACGAAGAAAGCTATTTGGTTCAGATGTGGGAGCAAAGAGCAAAATTTAGAGGTTTGAGAGCTTTAAAGTGTAACTTTGTAAGGGATGGTTCGATTTTAAATCTGTTTACAGATTCGAATTTTGCGTAAAATTTTACACTAGCTTAATGTATCGCATGTATAAAAAAATTTATGCGGACGGTCAGAAATCGCAACAGGTAAGAAATCTTAAAAATGGTGTAGCTCCCTGGGGGATGATGCAATCTTAAAAATTCCTAGAGATTCAGGTAGCTGAGAAAAATCAATATTAATTGATACCAAACAAGATAGGGTTATCTCGAAAGATTCAATGACTAGCCAAAGAAAACTATTTGGTTCAGATGAGTGTGGAAATGTGGAGATGAATCTCCTCATTTCCGCCTTATGGAAATTTACATGTAAATGTGTGTGCAAATGAGGGATTCTCTTCATTTCCACCAAACTATCACCTTCTCCTCCTCATTTCCTCCTTATGGGAATTTACATGTAAATTTGGGAGGAAATGAGGGATTCGGGAGGAAAAGAGGCGGCAGGAGCCTCCTACTAACGTGTTTAAAATATTGATGATGTGTAAACATTCTCAGATATATAAATTTTAACGAGAATCACTAATTTAAGTTTAAAAACTATTAGCATTCAATGCGTACTTCCACCTGTAATAAATTAAAAACCTATGTTCGCCCTAGTTACAAATGTACAGCTATCTCTTAACATATTCGGTTATAATCAAACATTATCATATCAAACCTAGTTGCCGTGAAAAATATTCCATACTTATTTAAAATATTACTGCATTTAAACTATCGATATGCAAAATTAACACTGAGGTGCATGTATAAAAGTGAAACGAACAAAACTTCATTTACAAAGTTGTACGATGTCGTTTATTATAGTTATTCCCTGCGTGCTTCTTCTGCAAACGCAATTTTCCGGTAAGTTATACTTATTCTTATGGCGTGGTACTGACTATGGTGGGTAGATTGTAGCGATCATCGTATCGTGGGTGGCATGGATGCTGAAGACAATGCATTTCCATATCAAATATCACTTCGGAAGAATGGGAAACATTTCTGTGGTGGTTCAATCATCGATGATAAGTGGGTTTTGACTGCAGCCCATTGTGTTGTGGGGTAAGCCATATTTTTACAAATTATTTTTGAAATTATTAATCGAATTCAAACGAAGTTCGCCTGCTCTACAAATGTTTAGTTTGGAAATAAATATGAGTAACAGAAAGAGAGAACAATTTCAGCAATTCTTACGGTTTACAAGTTAAATTCTTACATTTTAAAGTTCACAAATACAAACCCGCAAGCGCAGTATATTAGACACCACAGCAGTTGGTAGCGCTAATCTTATACAGATTTGGCGCGCCCATCTGTCAATGACGTCACCCAATCAGCAATTTTAATTACGCAATATATAAATTAAATTAGCAACAATTATGTCAATAAGGTACTCACATAAGAAATCCGACGTCCTGCGGGGTTGAGTTAAAGTTGGCTTCTGTTGAAGTCCATCAGGGCTACTGATGGCCCTTTTAAGGCAATTAACGGAGGGTACGCCTAACAAATGGCTAGAGCCCCCTTTAAGATAGTTAAAGATGGTGACGGCTCCGGTGCTGTTGGCGGAGCATGGACATCCGGCTCGTTCTAGGGTCGTGGGACTGCTCCAGGGTCGTATCCGATTCCTATATGTAGCGGAATGATAAGGAATAGGTTAATTAGGTAAAGACAAACAAAGATAAGCAAAAAGAAATCTACATGATAAAAATGAAGATACGATACCAGACACGACCGCCCTTCTCGATGTTCAAAGGCAAAACGGCCACGTTAAAGCGTCTCACGGAAACACTTCTCCCACTTTTGTTCTTTCACGCGTCGGCGCGAAGTTGCCGCGCGATTTCGCGCAAACGCCCTCTGGCGTGACGAAAATATACGCCAAGTCTTTTGAATTTGTGGCGCGAAACTTTCGCACGTCAAATTAAACTAAGAAAATTTTTAGTGCCACTTTGGCACGTAACACAATTTAGTTCAAAATTTGTTGTGTAAGATTTTTTCTGTCAGTCAATTTCTTGTGGATATTTTATGGAACGCAGTCGGTCTTAAAATAACAATTTAAAACACTCTTCTGCTTATATTAATAGCTTGTTATCTAGCTCATTGGAGTGTCTCTAAGCTAACGATACGTTACCGAAAAACGTCCACTCCACTCGAAGGTTCTGGCAAAAAAGCCACGTTACATAAAGTCACGGAAACACTTGTCCCCACTTCTTTCCTACTCCACTCGCGTCGCGCGATCTGGCGCAAACGCACTGTGACGTAGCGGAAATACGCGCCTAGTCTTTTAAATTTATGGCGCGAAACTTCCGCACATCAGAATTAAACTAAAAACAATGTTTAAGTGCCAAATGGCACGTAACACTTTTTTTAAAGAAACAACAATGCTTATGGCTTCCTTTTCGGTGACAGAGTAATTGCGCTCTGGGCCTCGGAACATCCTCGAATAAAATGCAACGATATGAATATTTTGTACACTCGTAACCGCTGAATCTCGGTGAAATAGGGCATATAATTATAAAACAATAGAAGAGAATCAAGTTGTATATAGGTTGTTGGGAGAATTGCAAGGAACTACGTAGGCTAGCTCAGAACATAAATAAGCTGAGGTACAAGTCCAACCAGTTTCAAGACGTAAAACCCGATGACCAAAAAATTAGCACCTTAAATCTGATGATTATTATTAACAACTACAGGTGTTGGTTGTGACGAGCCCACCTTGGGCGCCATTTCTTACGGTTTAAAAACTCGATAAATACAGTTAAAAGTCGATAAATACATCGCGCAAGCGCAATGAATAAAGCGGGCAACGCCACTCGCGGATGGCAACGCTAACCTTACTACAGATTCCGCGTGGCCAACTACCAATGACGTCACCAATGCACAAAATATATTGCGTAATAATCGGAAAACATATAACTTTAAAGACAATTGATTATATCCGCGAATAAGTTAATAATGGACTACTTACATCAAAAATCCGAACGTCCTGCGGGGTTGAGCTAAAGTAGGCCTCTATTAAAGTCCATCAGGGCTCCATCCCGGAGGGATTAAAGATGATACGCCCGACGCTCTTGCAAAGCGTTCGGACCAGCTACGGCAATCATGGGGCTCTTTCATCCAGGGTCGTGCAGTACGGTTCGCCTACGGCTCAAATTGTCACCTACCTATGCAGAAAATGACGGGAACATGGTATAAGGAGCGGCAAACAAAGACAAGCAAGCAAGGAAATCTACATAGGTAAAGATAAGGCACGATACGATACCTGACACCGACCACACTCCTTCAAGATCAAAAGCAAACAGCCCCGTTAAAGAGTCTAACGGAAACCTTGTCCCCACTTTTTGTTCTTTCCGCATCAGCGCGAACTTATTCGTCCAACCCACTATTGACGTGCGATCTGGCGCAAACGCACTGGGACGTAACGGAAGTACGCGCACCGCGTCTTTTGAATTTATGGCGTGAAACTTCCGCACATCCAAATTAACCTAAAACAACGTTTAAGTGCCGATTTGGCACGTAACAAATATTTTCAACTAATGTTGATTGTGCGAACGGATAAATTGGAAATTTTTTTTAATTATTTGCGCGAAATCACCTGCAAATTAGAAACTAAAATTAGAAATGTTTAAAGGCCGGTTTTCGGCATGTAACAGCTTGCGAGCAAAGAATGAGATTTCAATTTTGCATTGTAGAATGACTCCTTTTCTTCATACTTGATTCAACCAGACCCTTGGCTCCTATATTATCTAAAGCATGACTCTCTTTTGCAATTGACTCGAGCACCAAATTAATAGAAGGTATTTTACCGTGATCATCATTGGCCATGTTTAATTCCAAATATTCCCTGGTAATAAGGTCTAAAACTTTTTAAACAGAATATTAACTGGAAACAAATTTAGTTGTTCATCCTTTTCCAGAATTAAAGCCTTTAAAGCAGACCAGTTTACTGTAAATTGATCAACAACCTTTTTTATAGAACTTATTATATGCCGAAAATCGGCATTTAAACATTTCTGTAAGTTTCTATTTTGCAAGTGAATTCGCGCCCAATATTATAAAAGACTTGTGCGTTCCTTTTCCGTCACTTTAGATAGTTGCGTTGGCGCCCGAGATTGCGCAGACGCAGAGTGAAAAAAAGGTTGGTGATTTCCGTCACGTCAAAGCTAGTCAACTGAACGTCGACGAGTGTGGTTCTCTGTGTGCCTTTTTGTCTTGTCTTTTCTTTTTTAGGTGATGTAGGTTCCTTTGTCGTGTCTCTACCTGATATCGTTCCTCTTACCTGTATTCCTGTCGTCCCTCTAGGCAAGAAGAGAGAAGACAAATCAAATCTGACATCAACCGGGGGCAAAGGATGACCCACGTCCATAACGCCTTACTGCCGCGAGAGTAGCTGCCATGTTGTGAAGAGCTCTACATTTTACATAAGTACCTTTATTTTTTTTTGTATGTGATAATAATTTGTAACATAAATATGACGTAACCCCTTATTGCGCAACAGTTTGCACATATTTATTGTGTTACCAACTGTCGTAGTGGCTCTCATACATTGTGCATCGGGACTTTAAAAGTATACTGTAGAGTATAGAACCTAAGTATAACAAACTAGAAGATCGATCGGCAGCGATGGATACTTTATATAAATTTTCTAAATAAGTATTAGCAATTAAATAAGTTGTTACGTGCCAAATTGGCCCTTAAACATTGTTTTAGGTTAATTTTGACGTGCGGAAGTTTCGCGCCATAAATTCAAAAGACTAGGCGTGTATTTCCGTCACGTCACAGTGCGTTTGCGCCAAATTGCGCGACGCGAGTGGAGTAGGGACAAAGTGGGGAGAAGTTTCCGTGAGTCTCTGTAACGTGGCCGTTTGCCTTTGAACATCGAGAAGGGCGGTCGTGTCAGGCCGTTTGCCTTTGAACATCGAGAAGGGCGGTCGTGTCGGGCCGTGTTGCCTTTGAACACCGAGAAGGGCGGTCGTGACTGGTATCGTATCTTTATTTTATTATGTAGATTTCCCTTGTTTATCTGTGTTTGTCTTTTCTTAATTAACCCGTTCCTATCGTTCCGCTACATATAGAAATCTGATACGACCTTGGAGTAATCCACGACCCTAGAACGAGCCGGATGTCCATGCTCCGCCAACAGCACCGGAGCAGTCACCATTTTTAATTGCCTTAAAAAGGGCCGTCAGTAGCCCTGATGGATTTCAACAGAAGCCAACTTTAAACCAGGGACATATTCATGTGAGTATTTGCCGTATAACGATTGCCTTAAATTTATATATTTTTCCGATTATTGCGCAATATAAATTGTGCATTGGTGACGTCATTGACCGATTGGCGCGCCAAAATCTGTACAAAGATTAGCGTTACCAACCCACAGTGGCGTCGCTTTTTCATCGCGCTTGCGCGATGTATTTATCGACCGTTTTAAACGTAAGAAAGTATTGGATATATCTTCTATCTAAAAGATCTAAATTGCATTTTCAATAACTTGAGCGCCATTGCTGCTTTCTGCTAAACCCATACGCTCTAATAAACGGTCACCTGACGAAACCATTCTTTCTCATTTTAAGAACATTTCTTCTGGTTTCATTTCCATTTTGAATTGTTTAATTGATATTTAATATTCGATAATTAATAAATTCGATTATTTAATGCGTGTACTATGTACACTAGATCGTGAATCTGAATGCACCCACGAATGTCGTTCAAATATTTAAGGTTAAATGTCACTCGATGTGCACGCAAAAATCAACCATACTATTCATGAAATGCACGTTTTTGACATAACCTCGATTTACGAAATATGCCGGTAACAACACCATCCGGCTCGAAGGCCCAACAAATGTTGCATAATCGACTAGTGATAATCGCGAAGGAGTTGTATTATAGATCCGAATACATAATAATTAGCAAAATATCAGGTAAATAACTTAAAAATCACTCACCCAGATATTATGCATGTGATCGCTTCTACAATCATACGCCGAATCCCTTCTTATCTTCTGCACCTGTTGGACTTCAATGCATAATGCCAAAAGGAGCCGACGAAGCACGAAACACAGCGATAACAAAAATTAAACAAATTGAAAACAAAAGATAACTCCTCTTATATTACCGTTTACTCGGTATAAGAGTCACAAAGACAGTTGGTAACGCTAATCTATAATGTGGAAATTAGCGCGCCCATCTGTCAATGACGTCACACACTATGCAAATTATTACACGTAAATGACGAAATATGCAAATTTCTAAAGTGGATTATAAAAAACCCCACACACGGGAAACTTACGTGAATATGTAAGCGTCTCGCAGGGTTGCTCGTGGCTCCCTTCCCGATTATTTAAAGATGGCGGCTACGGGCTTCCTTCAGGGTTGCTCCAACTAGCGACTGCGGGGCTCCCTTCAGGAATATTTAAAGATGGATCTCAGAGCGTCCTTCGGGATAATTTAAAGATGGTTCTCAGGGCGTGGACTGCTGTTAGGCCAGGTTGTATCCAGATTTAGTTGTTCTTCTACCTATATGTAGGGGTAACGACGGGAACGGGTTATAGGGAACGATAAACAAAGATAACACAGAAAAAGGGATCTACATAATAAAGATAAAGATACGATACCAGACCCAACACCACTCTTGTCGACGTCCCAGCGTCTTGCGGAAACTCACCACTTTTCTTCTCCCCACACGCCGGCGCGAAGTCTCGCGCATCGCACTTCTTAAGTGACGAAAATACGCGCAACAAGTCTTTCAAATTTATTGCGCGAAACTCCCGCACTTATTTAAAAATGTCTAGTGCCAAATTTTTGGCACGTAACACTCCATAACCAAACATGTGTAAAGGTGGGTGACTTGCTGGCCGTTTGTATGTTTCCGTTTGTCTGTTGACCAATGAGAATGCAGGAATAGTTTGAATAGTCCCATTCTACTTTTCAACGGAAAAATTGGATTAAGTTGAACAATATTCATCCATTGCTCACGTTGACTTTGTAAAGGTGTCAGTTTAGCGTGTATGAGGATATAGATTATGTTCCAAGTATTAACAAAACAATTCAATTATTCTTTCTGTAGTTTGTAAAATGGTAGTCTATCAACATCGTACTTCGATTCTTACGTTTTAAAACGTCGATAATTACAGTTAAAAAGGTTCATAAATACATCGCGCAAGCGCGGAATAAGCGAGCGACGCCACTGGCGGTTGGTAACGCTAACCTTTGTACAGGTTTGGTGCGCCCATTCTTACATTCAACCGGTAGTTATATTTAAAAAGTTCTATAAATACAACACCGGAAGCGAGGTTTACTAGACAGCATCGGTGGTTGGCAGCGCTAATCTTATACAGATTTGGGCGCGGTCATCTACCAATGACGTCCCCAATATTGCGCAATACTTCGAAAATTTACATATTAATTTTAGAACAAAGATAAAACGAACAATATAAACTATGAAGTACTCACATAATAGGTCCAGATTCCCGCGAAGTTGCGCTAGGGTAGGCCTCTAACCAAGTCCAATCAGGGCTCCTCCCGGAGGGATTAGTGATGATACGCCGACGCTCTCAAAAGCGTTCGGATCAGCTTCGACCAGCTACGGCAGTCATGAGGTCTTCTTCCAGAGTCGTGGAGCTCGGTACGCTTAGGTGGCTCTCAGATTGTCACCTATGTAGGGATCGAATTAGGAAAATAAGGTATAAGGGCGACAACAAAGATAATTAGGTAGGATATCTACATAGGTAAACCTAACGATACGTTACCAAAGAGACGACCACTTCACTCGAAGATACCAGGCAAAAAGCCACGTTATAGAGAGAGAACCGGAAACTTCCCCACTCCTTTGTCTTTTTCACATCCGCACGAAGTTATTCGTCTACCCCTCTAGGGTCACGCCATCTGCACAAACTCACTATTATGACGTATCGGAAGCACACGCCTAGTCTATTTAAAATTCCCGCGCACTGCGTCCTTTGAAATTATGGCGCGAAACTTCCATACATCAAAACTAAACTAATAACAATGTTTAAGTGACCTTTGGCACGTAACACCATCTGACAATGACGTCACCAATGCACAAATTAAATTACGCAATTATCGAAAAAATATATAAATTTAAGACAATAGTTTATATCAGCGAACAAATTAAACAATGGAGTACTTACATTAGAAATCCGAACGTCCTGCGGGGTTGAGCTAAAGTTGGCCTCTATCAAAGTCCATCAGGGCTACGGAGGGCCCTTTTAGGTAGTTAAAGATGGTACGCCCAACGCTCTTCCAAAGCGCTCGGACCAGCTCCGGCAGTCATGGGCTCGTTCATCCAGGGTCGTGCAGTACGGTTCGCCAACGGCTGCAAATTTACTTTACCTATGCAGGGAATGGACAAGGAAACCAGGTATAGGGCGACAAACAAAGATAATTAGGCAAGGAAATCTACATAGATAAAGCTAAAGGCACGATACGATACCTCAAACGCCCACTCCACTCGAAGGTTCTGGCCAAAAAGCCACGTTACAGAGAGCACAGGAAAAACCCCACTTCTCTGTCCTTTTACGCGTCGGCGCGAAGTTATTCGTCTAACCCACTTTTGACGTAACGGAAATACGCGCACCGTGTCTTTTAAATTTGTGGCGCAAAACTTCCGCACATCAAAATTAACCTAAAAACAATGTTTAAGGGTCAATTTGGCACGTAACACGATACAATGGTTTGAAAAAACAACGAATTCGTATTTGACACATGTATATATTCAACGAATAGCACAAAACTGCTTGTTTCAGACCATTAACAGACCAACGGAGGGTAAGGAACCTAACTTAATACCGATAGGTTTGCATCATTTGTTTCTTTTCCAACACATTTTATGGCAGGTTGTATGATTATTGCTTTTATGTATTGTCCCATGGTTAAAATGTGTGTGTCATCTAGCATAGTAGTTGCGTTTTGTAATGATGTCTAGGCTATCCCACGACACCCGTATGCCCTTAAACTATTTAATTACTTTCTCGAGGTTAACCATCTCTTACATTTAAAAACGACAGTTACAATTAAAAGTTCGATAAAAACAACACCGGAAGCGGGGTTTACTAGCCACCACCGGTAGTTGGTAGCGCTAATCTTATACAGATTTTGTGCGCGCTCATCTACCAATGACGTCACCAAGGCACAATTTATATTGCGCAATACTTCGGAAATTTACATATTTAAAACAATAAATGATAAAAGCAAACAAATTAGCAGATAGAATACTCACATAAGATATCCGGCGTTCGACGGAGTTACGCTAAGGTAGGCCTCTATTAAAGTCCATCAGGCTACTCAAAACCATTTTGCGGTAATTAAAGATGGTGACTCCCGACGCTCTTCCAAAGCGTTCGGGCCCGCACTCAGGGCTCCGCTCCGGGGTGATTAAAGATGGTGCTTGCTCCGGTGCTGTTGGCGGAACATGGGCTTCCGGCTCATTCTCGGGTCGTGCAGTACGGTTCGCCCTAGGTGGCTGCAAATTTATCTACCTATGTAGGGAATAGACAGGAACATGGTAAGGGAGCGACAAACAAAGACAAGCAAACAAGGAAATCTACATAGATAAGATATCGATACGTTACCAAAAAACGTCCACTTCACTCGAAGGTTCTGGCAAAACAGCCACGTTCAAGCGTCTAACGGAAACACTTGTCCCCACTTTTCGTTCTTTCGCGTTAGCGCGAACTTATTCGTCCAACCCTCTCGCGTCGCGCGATCTGGCGCAGACGCACTGTGACGTAACGGAAATACGTGCCCCGAGTTTTTTGAAATTGTGGCGCGAAACCTCCGCACATCAAAATTAACCTAATACATGTTTAAGGGCCACTTTGGCACTAACACATGTTGTTGAACATGTGTGAACTGGTACAAATATTTCTAATGTGAATGATTATTTCCCATTTTCAACTGTAATTATTTTAATTTAATACAAATGGATGTTAAAGTACCTGTAAATTAATGCGGTAAATTTCGAAAAGCTCTTCTTTGTAGAGAATGGTGGACTGTATAATTTTTAAATGATGTTGATAACAAGCAACAGATAATTAATGTTCTTCAACAAAAACTAATGAACAGCGTTTACTATTAGCATCTACCTTGATAATGCGGCGGGCAGATGAATAAACGTGTTACGTGCCAATTGGCACTTAAACATTGTTTAGGTTAAGTTTGCTGTGCGGAGGTTTCGCGCTATAAATTTCAAAAGACGCGGTGCGCGGAATTTTAAAAGACTAGGCGCGTACTTCCATTACGTCACAGTGCGTTTGCGCAGATCACGCGACGCGAAAGGGTTGGACGAATAACTACGCGCCGACGTGTAAAAGACAAAAGAGTGGGGACAAGTTTCCGTGACGCTTTCAAACGTGGCCTTTTGCCTGAACTACGGAGTGGATTGGACGCTTTGAGGTATCGTATCGTGCTTATCTTATGTATGTAGATTTCCTTTGCCTAATTGTCTTTGTCTGTTGCCTTATACCTGGTATTCCTGTCATTCCCTGCATAGGTAGGTGATAAATTGAGCCGTAGGCGTACCGTACTACACGACCCTGGATGAAAGAGCCCCATGATTGCCGTAGCTGGCCGGAGCGCTTGAAGGAGCGTTGGCAGGAGTCACCATCTTTAATTACTGCAAAAGGGCTTTGAGTAGCCTGATGGATTTGAAAAGAAGTCAACTTTAACGCAGGGACATATCCATGTGAGTAATTATT
This sequence comes from Platerodrilus igneus, assembly GCA_036346225.1. NCBI lineage: Eukaryota > Metazoa > Arthropoda > Insecta > Coleoptera > Lycidae > Platerodrilus > Platerodrilus igneus. Next base: position 26,910 of record JARFIW010000549.1, read on the forward strand.
GTACTATCTTTTGTTTTATGTTTTTTTTCCGATTATGGCGTAATATAATTTGTGCATTGGAGACGTCATTGGCTGTGGCCACGCGGAATCTATAATAAGGTTAGTGCTGCCCTCCGCGAGTGGCGTCACCCGCTTTACTCATTGCGGTTGCGCGATGTATTTATGAACTCTTAAACTGTATTTATCGACGTTCTTTAACGGTCATTATCGACTTTTTAATTGTAAGAATTATCGTACTTTAAATCGTAAGAAACGTTGATACCAATACCGCTCACCCTTTTGACGGATGGAGCACAGTACAAGTAACACTGACGGTTCATCAAAGCGGATCATCCAATTAGCTGCATGCAGCACGTGCTAAACTCGACACGGCACATATACAAAGCGGTTCATACACAAAGCGGTGCACTGTTTATACGATACGACTATATGCGACTTGTATAAGCGACTGCGGTCTATACGATACTTAAACGAGCTTCTTGGATATTCCAATGGATAATTGTTACGGCCGCGCACTGATACAACGTTCACCATTAATGGCAGGTTAGCGGGTGCTTAGTAAATCACATAGGGTTTTACACTAACAAAAAATCCAAAATATACCGCGCCGAAGTTAGAATAACCAACAAGCTCAACGTAATAATAAATCCTAACTAAAAATTATTTACAAGAACGGAACAGTACCAATATTTACCAACATTTCTATAAAGTTTCTTAACGTACTAGGTATTTTGCTATTTATTTATTCATCATCATCACCATTAGATCTTCAGTTCTAGAACTGGTTGGATCCGTACCCTCATTGTTTCATATTTTTAACTAACCTTCACTGAAATTTGCACAGTTTACATGCGAAAATCTGATCTCGATCTACCTCTACCTCTCTTTTCCTATCACTGCTTGTAATATATCTCGTACTATTCCCCAGAAATGCTTTAGAACGTATCCTGTCTTTCTATTTCTCCTATTTTTTTTTGTTTTCCACAGATTTATTTATCCATCTTAATTAAAACGACATTGAAATAGCAACGTTATTAAATGTACACCACTATAACTTATAATTTTTACAGGGTGCATCTTTGTTTGAAGAGTTTATACATTTGTTTTTAAAATTTACAGTGGTGTGGTACAATATATTCTTAACATGGGAAAGGGTGTTAACGATGAATTTACTTAAGAAAAATATTTTTAGCAACTTGTTATAATTTAGGTCTATACTCTAAGGTATACTTTTAAAAGTGCCGGCGGGTAATGTATGAGAGCCACTACGACAGTTGGTAACAAAAGATATTTGCAAAATGTTGCGCAATAAGCGGTTACGTCATACGTATGATCAAATTATTATCACATGCAAAAAAGGTAAATGTACTCACGAAAACTGTACGACTCCTCACAGCTGGCAGCTATTCTTGCGTCGGGCTCTCCGCGTTGGTTGAGCGCTCTGGGCGTGGGTCGCACTCCTGCCCCCTTGTCGAAACCAAATTTAAATTTATCCTCTCTTCTTGTGTAGCGATACGACAGGAATAACCAGGTAAAAGGAACGATAATAGGTATAAGGCAGGAAACCTACATTACCTGAAAAAGAAGACAAGATAACGGCACAAAGATAACCACTCCGTTTGACATCTCGTTGACTAGTCCCCACGTGACGGAAATCCCCATTTTCTTTTCACTCTGCGTCTGCGCAATCTCGAGCGCCGACGCAACTATCAAAAAGGACGGAAATGCACGCACAAGTCTTATTATTGGCGCGAATTCACTTGCAAATTAGAAACTTACAGAAATGTTTACAGGCCGATTTTCGGCATGTAACAAACCGCACAACAACATTTCAACAGACAAGTCAAATTTCATTTCTCGAACAAGAAGTTACAAATTCTAACGACTATTGTTTTTTTTATTTAAGAAAAACGGTACATGATATAGTTATAATTTTCATGTTGTAATTTTAGGCAACTCGCTTCAAATTCCACCGTTGTAGCAGGAACTAACCGATTAGACACCGATGGAGATATTTACAAAATTGTAAAGTTTGTACCGCATGCGTTGTACACGCCCCTCACTATTAGAAATGACATTGCATTGGTTAAATTGGAAAACCCAATCACTTACAAAATTGCTGTTGCCAAAATTGAATTGGCGAAGGAAGAAGTACCAACAGGTACCAAGCTGGTTTTAAGTGGTTGGGGTTCCACTTCGGTAAGTATTGTGATGTTAAGATTTTTTACGTTGAGTTTACTAAATGGAATAAGTTGTACAGCTCAAACCTTTGTACCATTAGAAATAATATGATAAACCAACCAGTTGCAACTTAGATGCTTTTTCAATCTTTGAGTCGTTAGTTACGTTTAAAAACTAGATCTGCTTTGTTACGTTATTCGGGGCAGCCACGTTGGGCGCCAAATTTATGCTACGTTGGCTCGTAGCCGTGCGTAACCCAAAGAAAATCAAAGAAATGACCGGGCTCAATCGGAGATTAGGGGGGGATTAGGGGGTAGCATTAGTTTAATTTCAACTGGGACCAGATGTATATTATTTTCATAAACATCCAAAAAGCAGTGAGAAACTTCAACCAATACCTTTGTAAACCGGTAATCTGTTATATTTCGCAAATAACGAAATTTGCGCAAGCAATGATCTATTTTAGATTCTTTGGGGTTAGAAAATTCAGAAACTACAGTATCAACTGTATTTAGATAATTCAAAGTATGCACTACGCTGATAAAAAAGGACCGCGAAACTAGATCGCACACACAGTTTAAATATCAAAAGACGAAGCACCAACAAAAAAACCACAATGAGTAAAGCACGTGTATCACTAAAGTAAGTCCGTCAAATGTTCTGTAAAACACGCGTGCAGGTCGAGTTTAACAAGTTCTACCACTTTTATTTCCAACAGAAACTCAACAAAAAAACAATTAGTAAGGCACGCGTAAGCAATAAAACCGTCCGTCAAATGTCCTTAAAAACACACGTGCGTCGATCAAACACGTTCGCCTATAAACCATACTACTTCAAGCGGAATCAGCACTCCACTTTCTACAGTTAATATACACTTTTATTTCACAAGAAAAACAACTAAAATCGTGCCGTGCTTGTTCATGAACAATTCGAAAATTGATACCGCATTAATTCTCACTATTGTCAAAGCAAAAAGAAACAGTATTTTCCACGTAATTAATATATAGGAACCAAGAACGAACTACCACTGCTCATCTGTTTATCAACTCGTTGCTATTACAACCTCTTATCGTCTCTTATCTAGACTTGTATATCCACCTAAGCAACAAAATTTATACGAACGGCAAGACAAGAACGATGCAATCCACTCAATATAATACGACGCATTTGCCAACGAGTTAATAAATATAAAATATAGAAATAGTAATTGCAGAAATGTATTTACGAATTGGGCAAAAGGGAAAAATGATAAGCTATAAAAATGCACGTTACAGCTTTAATTTTTTTATTTAATCAAAGTAACAAAGGACGCCTTTCTGTTGTAGTCTGGCGATTTATCTATTAGTTTGCTACACAATAGGTATAGGTTCGATTCCCATTGAGGTAAGTGTTTATGCTTGTGTTTTTGCAGTCGCTCTGGCATATGATGTCCTGGAGGTTGTATGACCGTAGCAATTGGTTCTTCCATAGATTGAAAAACTTTTTACTTACTATACATTTTTCTTTGTAGTATCCTGGGCAAGCACCTAATAACCTACAAACCATAAACCTACTAACAATCAGTAAAGAACAATGTGTTTCTGAACACAATCCAACTGACGTAACTGATAGAAACATCTGCACCTTTACCAAAACTGGAGAAGGCGCTTGTCATGTAAGTATTTTCACAAATTATAAAAGGACGTAGCAGCATTAAGACGAAAATTTTTTACATTTATTAAACGTTTCAGTAATCAAGTCCGCACTTCTCATACGTTCTATAAACAAATTTTCTGCTGTTAATACGAAATAAGTAAGAGAACTAACTGGGGTATGTTCTAGACCGTGAGTTGCTACGTACATTGACGTAACATAAAAAAAACCAAGAGAAAGAAAGAGAGAGAAAGAAGTAAGTCCGGGCTTAGGCGGCGAGTGGGCGGGGTCTTATACCTATAAGTAAAGGAGAGCCTGAAAGGTCGGGGTCGGGAAGCAAAATAATGGGAGTGGGTAGGACCAACAAAAAAAATTCGCTTGGAAACTAAAAGAAAACTCGTTACAACAAAAAAACTAAAGAAAACACTCCAACAACAAACAAACAAACTAAAAAGAAATCTCATCCGGCTCGACGGACCAAGGAATCGGATCGAAACCAAAAATAAAAAGGACATAGGAAAAGGAAAAGGAAAGGTAACAATCATCGAGGACAAAGATGGAATGGCATGGATACTGAAAAAGTCGTCGGAGGACGGATATTTCTTGTGAAGAAACAGTAAGGTCTTCAACCTCAGAAGAAGTAAAGGAACGAGGAAGAAAACCAACAGTACAGCCAAAAGAGGACCCAAAGGTCAAGCCTCAAGTAAACAAAAGGAACAACAAGGGAGCTCGAGAAGAAGAGAGGAGGAACGCTGGTAAAAGGAAATGATGTACTCTCAACTGTGGTAACGAAGAATCGCAACGAACGAAAACCGAAAAAAAGAAATGCTGACGAGTCCTAAAGTCGACTGAGTCCTGATTTCCGAAGAAAGAAAGACGAACTAGAAAGCACCTACCACAGGAGCGGATGGACGAAACACACTCGGTATAGGGACCGACGGCAAAGAAAACCAGCAAAAGATAGGGAAAGGAAAATGGGATGAAAGGAACGAGAGAAAAAGAAAAAAATATATAAAGAAAAAGAATAACACCAACACCACGTATAAAACCAAAAAACAAAACAAAAATCGTACAAAAGAAAATAAAACAAAATCCTAGTGTAGTTATGTATTAGCAAGTGTGGGCGTGTACGTGCGTGTGTGTTTGTGGGTGTGTGTGGGGGTGTAAGAAGGGTGTGTGTATGTGTTGTGCGGGTTTAAAATGTGCGTGTGTGTATGTGTTTGACCGCTGTAGTCGCCTCTTACGACAGGCAGGTCGTACCATGGGGCTATTCTATTCCCGGACCCACACGGGTGAAAAAGAAAAAATACCCAAAACGAGAACAAACGAAAGAGAACCAAACAGAAATGAGTGGATGCATGAAGTGTGTGCGTGTATAGAGCGTGTGTATGTGTGTATGAATGTGTATGTGTTGGACCGCTGTAGTCGCTTTTACGACAGGCAGGTCGTACCATGGGACTATTCTATTCCCGGACCCACACGGGTGAAAAAGAAAAAAAAGGAAAGCAAACGAAAGAAAACCCAGCAAAACCGGGAAGTAAATCGAAATCGCAATATCCAAAAATCAAATCCGAGGAAGAGCAAAGTCGGCATCAGAATCAGAGGCACGAGGACTATATATTGGGCTTAAGGCGTTTACGTCGCCATAAGGAAAAGGAAACCAGATCAAGGACATTAGAGTTTCGTCGACCTATATCCTCAGGTTCGGAAGGAGCATAGAATAAAGTCTGCCTCTTTTGGGCAGTTTTCTGCCAAATAGGAACAGCAGGGGGCGTAGGAGTTATAGCACTAGGTCTAGGAGGTGGCAAGGGTAGTTTAGAAAACTCAAAACGCGTCATAGAAGGACGTCGTTTATTGTTAGGATGGGTGGTAAGAAGGTCGACGGCAGAAAAGGAAACATCATGTGTTGTCAGCATATCAACGGCGGAAAAAGAAAAAGGATTGACTGTAAGAGAACCAAGCTGACAAAAAGGAACACAAGCGGAACACACTTCAGTTACGTTAGAGAAAGGTACAGAAGTGGATAAAATTTTATTGACGTTATGTGCAGGACTAGAAGTATTACAGTTAGAAAAGAAAACAGTGGCTGTGGAAGTATCCACCTTAGAAAAAGGAGCAGAATCATGTAGAAGTTCGTCAGCATTAAATAACAGAACATCAGCTAGAATTTCACCAACCTTAGTTAAAAGAACAGAAGTAAGTAGCATTTTGTCAGCATGAGAAAAATGAGTAAGAGTACGTAACGAAACAGGATCAGGTAAAACTTTAACGACAACAGCAACAGGCATCACAGCTACGGGTTCACTAACCTTAACAGGACCTTCTCTATCCGTATTAGGAATTATCTTCACTTCAGCTACGGCTGTGATTGCCGGCACAACAGAAATTTCTTGAGTAGAAGCATTTAAGAAAGTAGAAACAGGTAAAATTTTGACAAAAACGGGAAGACGCATTAAAGATACGGGTTCGTTGACTTCAACAGAATCTTGGTGGACAGAATTAGTAGTTATCGTCACTTCAGCTACGCCTGTTTTGTAGACACGGCAGAAATTTCTTGAGTTGAACAGTTGAGGAAAGCGGGAACATGTAAAATTTCGACAGCAACAGAACTTCGACCGAACCTTTGCTGACTAAAGTAGGATTTATCGTCGACTTAGCTACAGTGCATTTACATTTCCAATGCTCCACCCGAAGGTACTACATTGACCAGGAGGCGAGTTTTTTTATTGCCTGGAAATTTAGAATTTTGCCAAACCCTTGCCGTTCCAGGCAAGGTAGGGATCTTTAACGTGCGTGACAACATTCACACACGGGACCTCCATTTAACCTCTCATCCGAACGAGGGCGTAATTTTTGTGAAAAATACTCACCTGCCATTTTTCAAGCAGTCGGCCGTGTCGGGATTCAAACAACTTAGCTACAGCTGTTATTGTAGGTACGACAGCAATTTCTTGACTAGAATCATTTAAGAAAGCAGTAACAGGTACAATTTTGACAAAAACGGCAGGAGGCATTAAAGATACAGGTCCAAGAACTTCTGGAGGACCGTCGCAGACTGGATTAGAAGTTATGGTCATTACAGCGACCTTTGTGCTTGCAGACACGACCAAAAAATTCTTTGATAGAATCGTTTAGGGAAGCGGGAACAAACTTAGCTAGCTAGCTAGCTGCAAGTCACTAATTTGAAGCATGGGTTGTAAACGTGGTGGAGGCACATTTTGGGGTGAGAGTGAATAAGTAGGGCGAGCAGAAGGAGTAGTAGTATAGGAGGCAGAACTAGAAATGGAGGAAATTTTGTTAGAAGCTATATTTACCGAAGAACAGTAGGTTTTGATAGTAGGAGCGGGAGGACCTAAATGAAGTATCTAAGAGAACGTAGAATAAGAAGTAGAAAAAGTTAGGCAACTAGGGGTGAGAGCAGAATTTGCGGAACTATTCGTAGTAGGATGACAGTTCGGACAGTTGTGGCGAGTAACTCCCTTATATCCGCAACCATAACAATGGAGCACTTTAGGACGAGTACAACGGGTCAAAACATGACCAGGTTTGTTGCAATTAAAGCATACGACCTGACGAGTAGGAGTAGAAGTAGGAAGAAGAACAGTAGAACGTACGGAAGGAGTATCGGATCTACTCGTAGGCGTAGGAGAAACCTTAACAACTCGGTCATGTGAAGCAAAAGTATTTTTCTCAATAGAAGTAGCCTTAGAAATAAGCTCGTCTTACATTACAACCGTAGTTATATTTAAAAAGTTCTATAAATACAACACCGGAAGCGTGGTTTAATAGACACTATCGGTGGTTGGCAGCGCTAATCTTATACAGATTTGGGCGCGGTCATCTACCGATGACGTCTTCAATATAAAAGGTATATTGCGCAAAACTACGGAAATTTACATAATTAGTTTTAGAACAAAGATAAAACGAACAATATAAACTTTGAAGTACTCACATAATAGGTAGGGTAGGCCTCTAACCAAGTCCAATCAGGACTCCTTCCGGTGGAATTAGAGATGATACGTCGACGCTCTCAAAGGCGTTCGATCAGCTCCGGCCAGCTACGGCAGTCATGAGGACTTCATCCTCAGTCGTGGAGATCGGTGCGCCTAGGTGGCGGCAAATGTCTTACTTATGTAGGGAATGACGGAAAAATGGTAAAGGAGCGACAAACAAAAGATAATCAAGCAAAGGAAATCTACATAGGTACAGCTACGATACGTTACCAAAAACGCGACCACTCCACTCGAAGATACCAGGCAAAAAGCCACGTTATAGAGAGAGAACCGCGAAACTTCCCCACTCTTTTCTAGTATTGCCTACCCCTCTAGGGACACGCACACTGCGCAAATGCACTACTATGACGTATCGGAAGCACACGCCTAGTCTATTCAAAATTCCCGCGCACTGCGTCTTTTGAAAATATGGCGCGAAACTTCCATACATCAAAACTTAACCTAAAAACAATGTTTAAGTGACCCTTGGCACGTAACACTCGTTGTGTTCAAAATGAAGAATTAGTAAATTAGACAACGACTTCCAGTCAGAAAATCTATGCCGAAAACCACGGTACCAAAGTAAAGCTATAGCTTCGAACAAATCTACTGCAGACTCAAATAAATCAAATTCGGATACATGGTGAGCTTGTCGGAGTTTTTCGACTCGCTTCAAAAAATCACGTACAGTAAGAGTGTTCGGGACACCAGAAAATTTCAAATTCCACTCCCACACAGGGAAACCGTAGTAGGAAGCCGAAAAAGAAGACATTTTGAATACGAACAAGAAAGAAATGGGTAGAAGGTAACGAAATAAAGGCTAACCATACCTCGATAAAAACTCAAAAGAAAAGAAAATTATTGCGAATACAGGACAATTTAAAACATATCCGACGGATAAACTTCGGGAACACCAATAGGAGCAAAACAACAAAATAGAAATTAGAATAGGGCTGCAGGATAAAGGAAAAATCGGAGGAAAAAACTAAGTCTATACGTGACGAGGAGAACAAAACGTACAAAGAGGAAAGGAAGAAAAAAGAAAAATTTTGGGCGCCAGCGTTTTCAACGGACTAGGAGTATTGGCGAAAACACAAGACCAATAATCTGAAATAAGCCAATCAATAATATTAAGCGTAAGAAACGAAACATAAGTAATATCAAACCGAGAAAATACTACTCAACAAAAAAATCGGAGCCAAAGTTACCTAAAACAAAATCGCAGCACAAGAAAAGTAACGAAAACCAAATCGCAGAAGAAATTAATCACAAAAGAATAGGAACAGAAATTAATTACAAAAAAAAAGTCAAAGCCCCACGTTGGGCGCCAATATTTTATGCTATGTACATTGACGTAACATAAAAAACAAGAGAAAGAAAGAGAGAGAAAGAAGTAAGTCCGGAAATTTACATAAATTACGAACGAAGCCAACCAACTTGTTTTCTAGTTGATTATCGAACAGCAAATGAATCGTTACATTCGTTAAAGCACCAAAGCAAGGAAATAAACCATGAAAACCCTAGTTTTATTAAAATAAATTCGCCGAATTTTTTAACAAGGGAAAACACACAGGCATTTAAGTATTAAAATACTTGGAAAGTCGTCTATCTAATTAAGGCGTAAATTCCACAGGACGAAATTCTGAGAAAGGATATTTATTTTTAACTACCATACAAATTTTAATACACGAAAGGGTTATTTTTAATTAACGGAATTAATTTTTGTGTTGAACGCCAAAGGAATTTAAGATAAAAATTATTGTACCTACACTAATTAATAATTTACGAAAATGAACGTAACAGAGTTGATGAAAAAAATTGAACGCATGATTATTTTAGAAAATGCTTTGAATTTGCAATTGGACCTACGATAATTTGTTTTATCGAAATCTTAGTGGCGAATCAAACAATTAAACATGCAGAGACTACCCTTCGATTTAAACAGTTATCTTTACAATGCACCTGGTTACATTTTAACGATTTTAGTGCAAGCCATAAGCGAAACGGCTAGTTTTCTTAAAAAAATTTAATATTGAGTTTAAAACGGTGCTCATCATGACGCAAAATTATCACTACAGGTGATGCTGTATTTTTCACTTTAAAATAAGTCGTAATTGATTTACATTGGCGAATACAGCTTTTGCTTTGTAGCGCAATTGGACATAAAACCCCTTATTTAACTAACGACCAAATTTACAAGCGTCACACATTATAAAATTTTAGACATGTATATCCTGCCAAACATTCACTCCGAATCCTATCAAGAATTGACGCTCTTGATCCCATTGATATTTTTGTTTAAACGTTATGAGAAGTATGTGAAGTGCCAACTTAAACGATTGTAAGGACGATTTGTAATGTTACCATTTTTAGGGCGATTCGGGAGGACCGTTGGTGCATGCAGGCAAACAAGTTGGAGTTGTATCCTGGGGTATCCCATGTGCGAAAGGAAAACCTGACGTATTTACCAAAGTATCCTATTACAAAAATTGGATTAAAAATAATATGAAGTAATATTGTAACTTATTTGTAACAATATCGATGATTAAATAAATAATCAATATACTTAATGTCTTTTACTAACAAATTTAGGTAGAAGAATGTTGATGCTTAACACATTGACAAATACAGAAGGTTTTTGGGACCGCTCTATTTTATTGTAGAACCATAGCTGTCATATAGACTGTAACGTTTCTTACCTGATTACTTGGAACTCATCGTTGCAGAAAAAGACTCTTGTTTGTGAGCACCTTATTAGAAAATTTGTTACGTTCTGTTAGGATTTAGTATTTTTCTTATGTAGCATCTGTACATTCTTGAAAGCATTGCTGATTTATTTGTACCGTTAGGTAAAAACAAGCTTTAGAACCCTTCCTCAAGGGTCGACGAGTTCGGTTTTACATTCCATCGGAGTAAGATGTACGGTTTACTGTATTGCAACTACTTTTACTCAATATAATGTTTAATTGCTAACTTGTGTTTCATTAATTATTCAAGCAATCTACAGTCCGCTATAATTATTCAATTTTATCGAACCAGCTGGAGTGTTACTCCACATTTGGTCACTTCCGGCCACATTATAAAATTAGTATTACGTGTAATTCAACAAGCAATACTAAATCAACTTAACTATCTGAAGTCGCCGCTTGGCTCAGAAAATTATTCGAAGCTTAATTCGCACGGGGATTAAGTACATTAATCGAATCGAGAAAGCTATTGCACGCTTGATTGGTTCGACAAAACATTATTTGTGTTGTGTTTGGCGATTAAGAAAATGCTACTTATGTGCTACCACTGCTCAAATACAAAGAAGAACGCACGCACAAGACAAAGGAAACTGTAAGTCCGTTCCATTTGATACCTATCCTTTGCATGCAATAATATCAATTATTCCGTTAGTCACATACAATAAAATTTTAATTTATGTTTGCATGATTTATTTTGCCAACTGTATCGATTTTTTCAATCGACATACTTCATTGCAAACGGAAAATATTTCTTCTGTTCGTAATTGTGTAGGTTCGCAAGAAATCTATAAAAAGATTCTTGCATCCCTTATTTCTTACGCCGCCTTTGGGTCTGGCGCATTAAGCTACCGTTACCTGTCGGAGAACACAAGGGTTCGTTTACTTCTTAGCATTGTATAATATCATCGTAAATAAATATTGTAACCATGTCTCAAGAAACTGAGGAACTTAAGTATTTAATTAAAAATCGTGGTCTAATTAAATCAAAGGCTACCAGATTTCACAATTGGGTCGAAAGCACTTCCGACTCTAAAGGGTTAGGCGAATTACAATCGCGTCTTGAGAAATTTGAATTGTGTTTCTCGGAATTTGAATCTATTCAAATTCAGATTGAACTATCCGATGATTCAAATTTGGAGCAACATTTGGAGTGTAGGGATGCGTTTGAAAACTTATATCATGCGACCGTTGCTAAGGCTCGCGAAGCACTAACAAAAGCTACATCGCCTATTATTACCGGTAATCGTTCTGCATTACAAAGCAACGAAGAAGCAAATGTGTCCCACATAAATGTTCGATTGCCGCAAATCAATTTGGAGTCATTTTCAGGCTCCTATGACACATTTTTAAGTTTCTTTGATTCATTCAAATCACTGATCCATGACAACCTCAAGGGGGAGGCCCTAAATTTAATAGCAAATCTTGAAGTAACGGACTAGAATTATTCGGTTGCCCTAAAAACATTGAAGGAGCGCTACGAAAACAAACGCATAATCATAAACACTCACTTAAGAAATCTATTTGAGATATCACCTATTTCTAGGGAGTCGCACGTGCAATTGCGAAAATTGATTGATACATTTCAAGTTAATTTAAGGTGTTTAAAAACTCTAGATCAACCAGTTGATAACTGGGATACAATTCTCATCTATCTAATTGCCAATAAATTAGATAATGCTACGTGCAAAGAATGGGAAGCTTCTGTTACGGGAAGCACACCACCCAATATGTCTCAATTCTTAGATTTTTTGAATAATAGACGTCAACTATTAGAAACTCTGGATCATAAAAGCTCGTACATTTCAACCAAAAATGAAACTAAGCAAATGTTTCACATCGCCACTAATTTTAACTCTACCTGTGCTATGTGTCAGGGCAATCATTTCATATTTCATTGTAAAAAGTTTCTGGGACTGAAACCCCACGAGAAATGCGCAGAAGTCAAAAGACTCCACTTATGCACCAACTGCTTAAAGGCAGGTCACTTCAGCAATACGTGCACATCGCGTTCTTGCCGTCGCTGCGACAAAATGCACAATACATCATTACACATTGACAATCATTCAAGCCCCGGTAGTAAACAAGCTTACAACCAACGAAGAGGACAGGGACAATCAAATAGTGATAAACACAACACGGATCCCTCCCAAAATATAGTGCAAAACATGTCGACACACAGTACAGTTGTTGACAACAATAAAGAAAACGCTGCAACGGGCAGCACCATTGCTCATTGTGCAAACACAAATAATTCCTTAACTTTGTTACAAACAGCAATGATTTATATTTTTGACTCAAACAACGAGTTAGTCGAAGCAAGATGCTTGCTAGATTCAGGCAGTATGTTAAATTTCATCACCCGTGATTTGGTAAGAAAACTGAACTTACAGGAAACGCGCATAAACACGACAATAAATGGAATTAATAACCTGAATGTCACCATAAATTCGAAAACGAATGCTACAATCCAATCCAAAACCAATTCGTTCAAATCAACTGCTTCATTTATAATCATTGACGTTATTACAGGTAATATTCCAACTCAATCGTTTGATCATAACCTAACCATACCACACGGTATTACGTTAGCAGATCCATGTTTTAACAACTCCAGAGAAATCTATATTCTATTAGGTTCTGGAATATTTTTCAATCTGTTGTCTGTCGGACAGATAAAATTAGGTAGAGGTCAGCCTATATTACAAAAATCTAAGTTAGGGTATCTCATATCAGGCCCAATTGCTTCACAATCTCTTAGACGTGCTAGTAGTGCGAATAGTTGTCTTCTTACCACCGCTGCCGCACAGCAATTAAGCTCACAACTGCAAGGGTTTTGGGAAGTGGAGCAATACACTCAATCACATAATTTCACAAAGGAGGAGCAACAATGTGAAGATTATTTTAAGCAAAATCATTCTATCGACGACAATGGCAAATTCATAGTGAAATTACCCTTAAAGAGCAATTACCAGAACATTGGCAATAACTTATTAAATGCTACTAAAAGGTTATACTGGATCGATCGAAAGCTGTCAAAAAACGAGTACTTAAAGGATATGTACCATGATTTCATGAAGGAGTATGAAAACTTAGGTCATATGACAAAACTTTCCCACGAAGTCGTTAATTCTGATTCCCAATCATTAATCTATTATATTCCTCATCATTATGTTACAAAGGAATCAAGCACCACAACTAAACTCCGAGTTGTCTTTGATGCCAGTTGTAGGTCCCAATGCGAATCATCCCTTAATGATGTGTTGATGGTAGGTCCTAACATTCAGGATGATCTCCTTTCGATACTTCTCAGGTTTAGAATTCATAATTACATTATTACCGCCGATGTGCAAAAAAATGTATAGATGTGTTCTCGTGCATCCTGAACATCGAGACCTGCAACGAATTGTATGGCGTTTCGATAGCAATAAGACTATCGATCATTATCAGCTAAATACTGTGACATACGGTACTGCTAGCGCTTCATTTTTAGCAACACGCGTCCTCCATCAAATAAGCCACAATAATAAAACTAAATTTCCGCTGGCTTCTCAAGTAATTAAAAACGATTTCTACGTAGATGACCTCATCACAGGAGGCAACGACATTCAAACGATTATTTCATTAAAGAACAATATTTCACACATTCTATCTTCAGTAGGTTTTCATCTCCGTAAATGGAATTCAAATGCGAGACAAATAATCACAAGTGAAGCTGATGTTGACACAATCGACAGGGCATTTTACATTTCAAGCAGTGCGGACCAAAAATTCTGGGAATTTCTTGAATTCCGATAGGGACGTTTTGTATTACAAGGTCAGCTTCGACGAATCAACCAACAAAATCACCAAAAGGCTTGTTCTATCCAAAATTTCGAAGTTGTTTGATCCTTTAGGACTTTTAGGGCCCGTTATAATCAACGCTAAGATTTTGATGCAACGGCTTTGGCAGTTAGAAGTAGGCTGGGATAGAATCTTACCTATTGACATTCAAACACAATGGCTAAAATTTAGGGATCAATTAGCAAGTCTAAACGAGTTTCAGGTTACACGTCACGCTTGTCTTAAGGATCGACATGCTTTAGAAATACATGGTTTCTGTGACGCAAGCACTCTCGCATACGGCGCTGTTATTTATATCAAGTCGCGTAGTTCATTAGGCACAATTTCTGTGAGTTTACTTTGCGCCAAGTCACGTGTTGCTCCATTAAAAACGATCACCGTACCAAAATTGGAACTTTGCGGTGCACTTTTACCTTCACAGCTGATAAAGAAGGTTTCCACTAACCTAAGTGTTGAACCTTCGAATGTATTTTGCTGGTCAGACTCCACGATTGCTCTTGCTTGGATAAAATCTGAACCCAGTCTTTATAAAATATTTGTTGCTAATCGCGTGTCACAAATTCAGGATCTAATAAATCAAGAACGTTGGCATCATGTCTCATCAGAGAACAATCCTGCCGACATTATATCACGGGGTCTTAACGCAACCCAGTTAATTCAGTCACAGCTCTGGTGGTACGGTCCATCATTCTTACATCGAGACATCGAACAGTGGCCTGAAAAACCTCATTTAACTGCACTGAATTAGAGAAAAACTCTGATGCCAAATTTGCTTTACACACTACATTGACGCTTATAATTAACTTTGATATCTTTGAAAGATTTTCGTCGATTAAACGGTTACAAATGGTTACTGCGTACTGTCTAAGATTTGCAAATAATCTAAGATCTGAAAGGGTAATTGGTGAACTCAGTACAACTGAAAATGAAGCAGTCTTACTAGTTATTCATTAAATTAGTACAGTTGTCAGCATTTCCTCAAGAAATATTCGCGTTAAGGGGAGGCAAACCAGTTTCACCCAAAAGCAAACTCCTATCGTTATCTCCAATTTTGGACGATAATGGAGTTATTCGTGTTGGCGGTAGATTAAAAAATTCCGACTTAAGTTTTGAGCAAGCTCATCAAATAGTCTTACCACAATTTCACTCGGTTGTTAATACGACAAGCCCACTTAGAGAACTTACATGCTGGGACACAATTATTACTTGCTACAATTCGACAAAAATTCTGGCCCCTGAATGGGAAAAGGGCCATACGTAGCGTGCTTCGTAAATGTATAACGTGCTTTCGGAGTGCTCCATTTCAATCCATTCCGAAAATGGGCGATTTACCAGAGGCTAGAGTAACCCCTGCCAGGCCCTTCAATCGCTGCGGTGTAGATTATTGTGGTCCTATTTTTATCAAGGATGGTAAATTAAGAAATCGAAAAATAATTAAGGCATACATTTGCATCTTCATGTGTTTTAGCACGAAAGCTGTTCACATAGAGGTGGTCAGCGACCTTGCAGCAGACAGCTTCTTAAATGTATTTAAAAGATTTATATCTAGGCGTGGTTTCTGTCAGCATATATTTTGTGATAATGCTACCAATTTTGTTGGTGCCAGGAATCGCTTAGACCTAATTGCGAAATCGTTTTATGATAGTCTCAACCATGAAAATTTTAAATCATATGCTATCAACCATAAGATCACTTTTCATTTTAACCCTCCCAGGAATCCTCATTTTGCAGGATTATGCGAACGTATGGTTCGCTCATTCAAAACTCATTTTATCAGAGTGATCGGGAATACTGCCCTTACTTATGAATCCTTGAATACAATCACCACCCAAATCGAAGCAGTACTTAATTCCCGTCCTATATGTCCAATCTCCAACGATCCACTTGATTTTCTCCCACTAACACCCGGACATTTTTTAATCGGCGGTGCGCTAAATTCAATTCCTCAAGAAAATGTTATGTCGTTGCCGAGTAATCGCTTGCGGCATTATGAACAACTACAGCAGATGGTGCAACATTTCTAGAAGCGCTGGTCTTTCGAATATTTACACCAGCTTCAACAGCGTACAAAATGGAAAACAGGCAACAGCCATTCACCAGCAATAGGTGATTTGATTTTATTGAACGAAGATAACACAGCCCCCCTGCAGTGGAAATTAGGACGAATAACAGAAGTACACCCTGGTCAAGATGGAACAATACGTGTTGTGTCTGTTAAAACTAGTGCAGGTCATTTCAAACGTGCTGCGGCTAAGGTCTCTGCTCTACCTGTGAACGAATAATGTTCATGAACAATAATGTATTCTTCCGTTGTAGCTTATTGTAATATCACATTGTATTTTATGTTGAACGCATGGCATTCAAAGCCGGCGGTATGTTAGGATTTAGTATTTTTCTTATGTAGCATCTGTACATTCTTGAAAGCATTGCTGATTTATTTGTACCGTTAGGTAAAAACAAGCTTTAGAACCCTTCCTCAAGGGTCGACGAGTTCGGTTTTACATTCCATCGGAGTAAGATGTACGGTTTACTGTATTGCAACTATTTTTACTCAATATAATGTTTAATTGCTAACTTGTGTTTCATTAATTATTCAAGCAATCTACAGTCCGCTATAATTACTCAATTTTATCGAACCAGCTGGAGAGTTACTCCACACGTTCATTCATGGCTGATGAATTAAAAACCACATCGATTCCGTTTCTACTCTTCCATAAGTCAATAACATCCTATATATATATTACCTGTTTATAATAAATACGCTTGCGAATAACAAACAAAGTAGTAGGGACGTTAGTGAGGAATTAGACTAAGATAGATCTCCGAAAGAGGGCAGCGGCTCTTTCGGTACTTAGATTGGCAGAGACTATAGGGGTCGGTATAGCAATCTAAGACACACTACCGTGATGTGGAGGGCAACGGAAAACCACCACATTAAATCTCAAGTACACAGCGTACCTAAATTATAATAAAATGATCGCATTTTCTGGGGTAAAAGATTCCGGAGTTAAAATAGTTACCCATTCGGATCTCCGGGAGGGGACTACTTCGGACGATGCGATCGGAAAGTTAAAAATAAGAGTCGGGAACATTCCACGAGTCGGAGCGTGGAATGTTAGAAGTATGAAGCAAGTAGGTAAGCTAGAGAAACTAAAAATCGAAATGAATAGGTTATCACTTGACTTAGTAGGGATTAGCGAAGTTCGGTGGCCAGAGGCAGGGTAATTCATACAGGAGCAGAAGAAGGAAATTTGGGTGTGGGAATAGTTATGCGGAAAAAGATAGGATACTGTGTAGAAAATTACTTGCAAAAGAACGAAAGAGTACTCATAGTTAGATTAGAATCTAAACCGGTAAACACAGTAATAATACAAATATACATGCCCACCTCTAGCTACAGTGACGAAGAGGTAGAAGCCATCTACAAAGATATCGAAGACATATTAAGATACGTAAAAGGACATGAAAATTTAATAATTAGGGGGGGATTTTAATGCAGTGGTAGGTGAGGGTAGGGACGGAGCGATAGTAGGTTTATTTGGTTTAGGCACGAGAAACGACAGGGGAAATAGGCTGGTAGAATTTTGCGACAAGAACAATTTAATCATCACAAACACATTATTTCAACATCACGCTAGAAGAAGATATACGTGGAAGATGCCAGGAGATATAGGAAGATATCAAATAGATTACATTCTTGTTAGACAACAGTTTGAAATCAAGTAAAAGACCGTAGAAGCTACCCAGAAGCATATATAGATATTGACCACAACATCGTAATATGAAGTCCACACTTAAATTTAATAATTTGAAAAAAAGAAACCGGAATGCACTTTGACTTAGAGAAACTGAAAGATAAAGATATTCAAGAAAGATTCGAAAAAAGTCAAATGAATTGCTCAAAGATATCGGGAAAATATCTGATACTAAGGAAGTAGAAACAGAATGGAATAACATTAAATCCAACCTAGACATGGCGGCCAGAGATATTCTGGGGTATACACAAAAAGAAAATAAGAAACCATGGATAACAAAGGATATCTTGAATTTAATAGAAGAAAGACGAAAATACAACAATAAATCAGACGAAACTTAAAAACAGAGATACAAAGCCATAAAATAGGAAAGTATTCGAAAATGCAAGAAAGCTAAAGAACAATGGATTGATGAAAAGTGCCAAGAGGTACAAACGAAGATGGAAATAGGAAAGACAGATGAAGCATACAAATTAATTAGAATGCATTTTAGGGATATAAAAACGTATAGCAAAAATATAAGTGATGCACAAGGAAACGTTATTATAGAAAACGTAGAAAAAGTGAGTACATGGCAAGAATATATAGGAAATTTATATGCAGGAGAGGAACTAACTGCATTAGAACAGGAATCAGACATTGAAAATAATGATTTAGGATATCCTATACTTAAAGATGAGTTTGAATTAGCATTAAAGAGTCTGAAAAATGGTAAGGCGCCGGGTATAGATCAGGTGCAAGCAGAAACTCTAAAAGCCGATGGACAAGCAGTAACAGATCTCTTCCAACTTGTAAGCTGTATGTATGAGAAAGCCGAGATACCCAAAGATTTCAAACGCAACATCATAATAACTATACCAAAAAAGAAAGGCGCGGATAGATGTAAAAATTTTCGAACAATAAGTTTGACAGCACACGTGTCAAAAATATTAACTAGAATTGTACAAAGACGAATGGAAAAACGGGCGGAAGAAATACTAGGAGAAAGACCAATTTGGGTTTAGGCGAAACAAGGGAATACGGGAGGTTATTTTAGCTCTGAGAGTGATAATGGAGAAAACAATAGAAAAAGAGGAAAGCGTGTATATAGGGTTTGTAGAATTGGAAAAAGCTTTCGACAATGTAAAATGGAAAAAAATGTTTGAAATACTTAAAAAGATTGGAATGAGTTATAGGGATAGACAAATAGTGCATAGCTTATACAACGAGCAAACAGCAGTAACAGAATTAGAGCAGGAACGTAGAGAAGTAAACATCAGGAAAGGGGCGAGACAGGGATGTTCTCTATCCCCACTAATTTTTAACTTGTACATTGAAGAGGCAATGAATAAGGTCAAATGCAGAAAGACATTTGAAATTACTATGCAGGGACAAAAAATTGATATGCTTAGATTTGCAGATGATATAGCGGTATTAGCATCTAGCAAGGAAGAGTTAGAAGCTGCTCTTAATGAAATGGAAACGGTTCTAACAGAGAGAGGTCTTTAGCAAAAAAGACGTGAGACTGATCGGTCTGTAGGATTTAGCCTGGGAGTAGTCCTTCCGGCCTGGTTTAGGAATGAAGACAACTCTAACCTCTCTCCAACTGCTGGGGATGTATCTAAAAGCAATACAGCCCCTAAAAAGTACCACAAGGAACGGTGTCAGCCTCTCCACTCCCCACTGTAGTAGGGCGGGAAGATGCCATCCTTCCAGGGACTTAAACGGTTTGAGAGTTGAGATAGCCCATTTAATTTTTCTTTCATTCACTACCCGGTTTGAAACCTCCCAATCGGCCCCGTTAGGGGCCGAGCTGGGTTGGTCCAACCCGTAGGACAAAGGTCGTGTGACACTGCCTGGAAAGTGCGTGTCCGCGAGTAACTCCGCTGTTTCTGCCTCGTTGGTGGTGTATGTACCATCCACACTTTTCAGACAGCATGGTTGATGACGAGGGTCTTTGGACAAGATCCTGTTAATGCGAGAGATTGCATTGGTAGACTTGACTGAGTTACAGAAGGTCTTCCATGAGTCTCTCTGTCGTCTTCTAATTGTCGTTTTGTATAGTCGCTGGTGGCTTTTATATGCCTCCCAGTCAGCCATACTTCTGGTGTTCTTCTGCCTTATTAAACAGTTTGCCCAGGGTCTTTTTCAGCTTCTGTAGCTCCGCGCCCCACCATGGAGTACTGGAGCGAGTAAAATCTGTCCTGACCGGGCATGCCTGTTCAAAGGACTCTACGATGGAGTTTTGTAGAGAGACCGAGTATCTCTGTAGCTCTTCTATTGTTTTTGGGTTGTCAGTACCTTGTGATGTCAAAAAGCGTTGCTTCAAGCTGTCTAGGTAGACAGACCTGTTGGTCGCTTTTGGGTTCCTGTATTCTTTACAGACAGCTACTGCTGCCTTTAAATTAAAACTTAACAATCTATGATCTGACAGTGTCGCTTTAGGCGTCACCTGCCAGTTCAAGATATGCCTTGAGATGTCTGACGATGCAAGGGTTAAGTCGATGACTGTCTGGAAGCGAGATGTCACAAACGTGGGTTCGCTGCCCCAGTTAAGTATCTCCAGATTCTTACTCGATATATACTCGAGTAGTACTTTTCCACGGGGGTTAGTATCTGCGCTACCCCATACCACATGGTGCGCGTTGGAATCGCATCCGATAATCAGATGCTTTTTGTGCCTATCACAGTGATCAATGACTGCCGTCAACTCCGGAGGAGGTGGGTCATGGTCAATTGGAAAATAGGCTAAAACCAAGATTATGTCAGTAATTCCTCCCAGCCTGCATGTGATCTGTACGGCTGTGACGTCACGGCCACTCAGTTGTGGCAGGAGGAGGGCATTTATGTGCCTGGGTATGTAGATGCATGCCCTAGGCTTAGGTTGGTTACTAGCCGCAAAGATAGTACCATTTAGACTTCCTAGTCCCGAGATTCCTGAGCATGCCACCCAGGGTTCTTGGATAAGGGCAATGGCCTGGTTATTGCTCAGGTGTCTGCATAACAATGCTGCAGCCGCCCTGCAATGTTGCAGGTTTAATTGTATAAAGTTTAGTCCCGCCATTGGTCTGTGATGGGTCAAACTTGCTTATCAAGCGTCGCTGGGCGGGCTGTCCAGTGACGCTTTACTATACTCTTCCGCAAGCCATCCTACTAGCAGCGGATCCGAGTCTACTGTGTCCATCTGACTGCTTGACGCAGTCGATGGTTCATCTACCTCAGCCTCCTGAGGTTGCTGTAGGAGCGGAGCTCGCTGTAGCTGCTCAGGAGGTGGAGGTTGAGCCTGCTGTTGCGCGGCAGCCGGTTGGGCTGCCTCTGCGGCAGGTTGCAATTTTTGTATTTTGAGATTTAGTGAGGTGAGCTTGTAGTGTAGCTTGCCTCCCTTTCTGTTGATAATCTCCTCACGTCTTCCCCAACGCCAAAGACTATCAGCCTCCTGGAGGTTGATCTCTTGTGGCGGTGTGGAAGACGCACCACTTGGATATGTCAGCCCAGGGGTTCTGTACACGCAGACGCCTTTGGACGACATCCATGTCTTCCGGGGGCCCCGGAATTCACAGCGCCGCCTTCAGAAGCCTAGGCAACAGTCCCACCTGGACGACAGTAAGGCGTGCAGCCTCCCACAGTAGTGGGAGGTTGTCAACCGCCTCCGTAATCCATGTTAGGGAGTGGTCATCCTCGCACCAGATCCGGAAGATCTCGCCCGAGTACGCCAACCTCCTAAAGGTCGGGGGAGCGCTATCATTGGGAAGGGCGAACAGATGGTCGTCCAAAGCCTTCTCAATTGCTAATTGCAAGGTCTCTGCTTGGGCCTTGGTAATCTTACCCCAAGGGTTGTTCTTGTCTATGACAGCCACCTGGAGGTGCCGAGCAGCTGCCTCCACGTAGCTGTCAGTGACGGGCTGTTTAGTGCTAGTCTGACAGCCCCTCTTCCGCGGTCTACCTTGCGGAGGGGTGCCCTCAGATCTGGCTCTCTTCATGCTCCGCGTCTTGGCCTCTACAGGCCTAGGGGCGGAGGTAGATGGTTTTGAAGTGGAGGGTGTTTGATTGGCACCAGGTTGTGTCGTGGATGGGTTAGCCATAGGGCCAGCCTTTTCCACTACACCCTCCTGTGCCGCCAAACGGGCCCTCCTCCTTCTTTTCTGTTCAGCCCCACTGATTCGCTTTCTCTGTGGGCGCTGCTGTTGCCACACCTCTGGCTTATCCTTCTCCCCACCTTGGGGCTGATTTTGATGTTCTTTTCGTTGCAGTTCCTGTGGGACCTGCAACAAAACTTGAGGGGTGTCCGAGGACGCACCCTCTGGATTGACTACATTAACTATAGGATCCATGTTTTTAATAAATAAAATTCATCTTCCCAGCTCCCCACCCACCGCGGAGCCCAAGTTTGGGGTGTGTAAAAACAACAATATTACATGTGATTTTCCAATGCTCCACCCGAAGGTACTACATTGGCCAGGAAGCGAGTTTTTTTACCTGGAAAATTTGGAATTTTGCCGAACCCTTGCTGTTCCAAGCAAGGTAGGGATCTTTAACGTGCGTGACAACACTCACACACGGGACCTCCATTTTACCTCTCATCCGAACGAGGGTGTATTTTTGTGAAAAATGCTCGCCTAACATTTTTCAAGCGGACCGTGTCGGGATTCGAACCCGGGACCTGGGGCGTAGTAGTCACACACATACCACTACGCCACGGAGCCGCCTGTAAAAACAACACCAGGGCTACCAGGAAGATATAGCTCCCCTTAAGATGACTGACGTACGAGCCCGCATACCGCTTTGTAGCAGCACACATGTAGCATGTGCTGCTCACCCACAGTACCGGCTGCACGCCCTTCACCTCCAACAGCTCACCCAGTCGGCAGTCTGACCCGACGACACAGCCGATTGATCGAGATGGGTTAGTCTCGACCCCCCGTCTAGGTGAAATCTGGGCCAAAGTGGCGTGTTGCCAGACACTGAGGATCTAAACCGCCTCAGGTGTGGCTCAACCACCAGGATCCCATCATCCGACCGACACGGGTCGCCTCGCACGGCACAAACACGAGGTGGCCTAGACCCCTGGCAGACCGCTACCGGCCCATGTAGCAGTAGGGGTTTGGTGGTTTGGTCCGCGATGTGAGATTAACCTAAACCATCATCATGCGGGGTTTAGTCCGCATTGACGTACACTCGTTCCCCCGCATATTGTAGGTTTTATTCTACTCAGCGCTCTGAATCATTACGAGTGCTAGGCTTATTCTGTCACATAACCCAATGGCAGCGAACGATTACTCGTACGGTGACATTGGGTCACCCCTATCCGCCACCTGGGGACGCGCCCGATGGGTAGCCTCCAACCACACGGGCAACTGCCATTGTGTCGCGCATATCGAGTTCACGGGGAGATAATAACGATCCTAGAACACCATTTTTATATCAGAAATTGTATACTATTTTGCGTAATATCGGAAGTCGTTTCATTAGTGCGAAGCAAGCACCCCTAATAAACTAATTAAAATTGATATAACCAAAATTGCAAACTTAAAGTCAATTGCAAATGTGGGTGGATATTGGTTTTGGGGCATCTGTTGTTTGTAAGGCAAAGGGTTTGAAGGAACTTGATGTCGTTAAATTTAAAAATGATTGTTTAGTTTTTCTAAAACATTTTTTCCCAAAAATTGCACAGAAAAATTCTTTGAAATACAAAATTATCAAAGGTGTTTCTTGTTGGTCACCTATGGTAATGTACAGCAACGTCTTAAAAACATCCAGGTTAAATATTGCTTAGAGGAATTTATTGAACGAAAGCAGATAATTGCATCTAATGCAGACTTTGTAAAAACACTATAACCAACGAGAACAAGAAGAATACTTTGAAAAATTGAAACAATACCCCAGAAAAGAAAAGATTGGAGATATTTGTAATGAGGTTGTGTAAAGAGTGTGGCTTATCAGAATTTGTAATTTTAAATTTTATTAAATCATGTTTCATGGCAATGCTTCGGTTGAAACAGGTTTTTCGATAAATAAAAAATACCTCGTAATGAATCGCTAGTTGCCCTCTTACAATTTAAAAAGTCGATAATACAGTTTAAAGTCGATAATATAGTTAAAAAGTTCATAAACACATCGCGCAAGCGCAATGAATAAGAAAGCGAGCAACGCCCCTGGCGGATGGTAACGACAACCTTATTACAGATTCCACGTGGCCACTGCCAATGACGTCACCAATGCACAAATTATATTGCGTAATAATCGGAAATATAAAAATTTAAACAAAACACTGTACTACTTACCCCGGAAATCTAAACGTTCTGCGGGGTTGAGCTAAAGTTGGCCTCTATCAAGGTCTATCAGGGCTCCATCTCGGAGGGATTAAAGATGGTGACTCGTTCATCTCGGGTCGTGGAGTACAGTTCGCCTACGGTGGCTACAAATTTTATCTACCTATGTAGGGATCGGATAAGGAAAACCAGGTAAAGGGCGACAACAAGGATAATTAGGCAGGATATCTACATAGATAAAGATAAGCACGATACTATACCTAAAGCGTCCACTCCACTCGAAGGCACGGGCTAAAAAGCCACGTTGAAGAGCGTCCAACGGAAAACTCTCACCACTTCGTCCCCACTCTTTGTCTTTTTCACGTCGGCGCGAAGTATTCGTCCAACCCACTCGCGTCGCGCGATCTGCGCAAACGCACTGTGACGGAACGGAAGCACGCGCCTAGTCTTTTAAAATTCCGCGCACCGCGTCTTTTGAAATTATGGCGCGAAACCTCCGTACATCAAACTTAACCTAATACATGTTAAAGGGCCACTTTGGCACGTAACAGCCCAACTTGTTTATGACAAAATTTTAAACACCTTTCCAGTAGGGTAAAATCAAGAAACCCACTACCACATTTGCTCCCAAAACCCACATTTGCCCCCACATTTACATGTAAATTCCCATAAGGAGCAAATGTGGAGGAGTGACTCTCTCCTTGCTCTCCTCCTTGCTCGGACACCCCCCAACCATTTTGATTACGTCACACCCGCATTCTTTCCACCCGCGAGATAAATCTTTTTCCACATTTCCACCCACGAGATAAATGTACATTGTTTGGTATCAATTAATATTAGATTTTCTCAGCTACCCAAATCTCTTTAAATTTTTCTGATTGCATCATCCCCAAGGTAGCTACCCCAATTTTAAGATTTTTTTACCGCTAACATTCTGAACCAAATAGTTTTCTTCGTCTAACCAATGCATCTTTCGAGATAAACCTATCTTGTTTGGTATCAATTAATATTAGATTTTTCTCAGCTACCCGAATCTTTAGGAATTTTCCAGATAGCACCATCCCCCAGGGAGCTACCCTCATTTTAAGATTTCTTACCTGTTGCGACTTTTGAGCGTTCTTATAAATTTTTTTAGTCATGCGATACATCTTGTTAGTCTAGAATTTTATGTAGAATCCGAATCTGTAAACAGATTTAAAATAGGGCCACCCCTTACCATTTTACACACACCCTCTAAATTATCAATTTCCTGCGGCTAATACATAAAAGAAAATCTAAAAACAATTCTTAAAACTTTTTATTACAAACAATTTTCACTAATACAGTTTAAATTTTGTAAACCACATTTCTAAATACATATTCACAATTTTTTATTCTTAACCTAGAACTTGTCATATCGGGTCATACTTATTAATATTTATTTCTAAATAGAGCACCTTTTCCAAAGACCAACCGGACCCACATGTTTCAAATTCCTCTGATTTTGTTCTTATGGTTTCGCTTAAGACCTCGTACATATTTTCCAGATTACTAGAAGACGTTATAACCACATTTTTTGTGTTAAAGGATTTCACATCGGTAGTCTCTTTCTCCATTTTGGTGTAAACGCCGTAGAGTTCGCAATAGACTTTTACTGCTGTATGTTGTATTCTTTTTTCATTAATTAATCGAATAAATCGCTCTTTCTGCTTCCAAAGAAACTCGGCACTCCATCCTCGACACTGGCGTTCTTTATGCGATAGCTAGCCATACGGTTGTTAAACGCAGTGCTAACCATTTCTACACCATCGTCGCTAGTAGCGGTAACTGATTCATTTTATGTCTGTTGCTCCTTAAGTGTGCGGCATACGTAGTTTTTCCATTTCGAAATCGCATACTTTACACATAATTCGTGGTTGTTTCGTACAAGACCCTGTAACAGCTGGCGGAGCTGAACGTTTACGGTTTAATGACATACCATGCTGTTTTCCTGTGTCGCTGTAAGATGTCCATTCTCGTAAAAGCGATACCGCAAGACCCACAGTTAAAGAACTTTGCTGCTGACGGATGTATAAGCAACCCTGGACGATGTTACACCACGACATTTGTTCTGGTGCCGTTTGAGAGCATTTTCCAGGTATAGGAAGCACCGCAAGAGTTGCACTTAAAACGTTTGCAGGTACCATTTTAATACAAAACAAAATCCGCACTATAAGACTTGACTTGTAAGCGAACTAACATAACTAAAGAGTTTACTCTTGCGCACCTGCTTTATGTACCCTATAGAATGCAAACCGAAGGTTTCCGAAGACACCCGAACGATGTTGAGGATTCAGCGGGGGCTAAATGACGTCATAATCCTTGCTGCTCGTCCAATACATTTAGCGCCAATGCATGCACCTGGTTCGCATCGTCGATGGTGCGAATGCCGTTAGTAGAAACATCGGAAACGTCTTCCATGTTATACGGATTGCGTGCATATTAAAAATCCAAAGGGTGGTAGCACACGCACACAAATTGTATGCAATTCGTGCTGTAGAAGATGCAGTGCTACTATAACCAAAAACACTTTAAACTATTACTAAGGAAATACCAACTTGTTGTCTACAGGATACTTACTAATAAAACAATTTAATTTTAAATAACTTTTACGTCATACTTTAGGAAATGGTAGGCTTGAATATTTTCCAAATGAATCACCAAGCGAAAGTATATGCTTAGCAGTATTAAAATTAACCATTAATTTCCCATTTTTACGACCGTGGTTAATTATAGATTAAAATTTAATTTGTGCACGTTCGACCTTCTCGTAAACTAACATATTTTATAGCAACAATGTGTTGTATAATACATGCATACTCCTTCGCCGCGCTACTGCTATTCTTGTAATTGCTAGAAAAAGTCACTCTCCTTTTTACTGTTAGGACTGGGCAAAGCACCATTTTTTTATACTTTCTATAGCACATCGCGCACTTTTTCGTCTGATAATTATGCTTCTGTAGGCTTTTACACTTTCGCATAGCGGTCGGCCGCACGTAATGATTTCTAGAACCGGTACGTACTCGATATCGCCCAAATAGAGAATTAGATGCTCGATGTCTGTCAACTTCCAATTCCCTCGTAAAAGGTAGAAAAAACTCAGTCAATCATCCATTAAACTTCGACCCGCTCCTGTTCTGATAATTTACAAACATTTTTCAAACGACAATGAGCCGAGAATTTTTAAACCTCCGAGGGATCTTTAAGTTGTGATCAATTACACATTCGAGCTACGCGTAAACTAACATATTTTGTAGCAACTGTATAATACATTGCATACCCCTTCTCTGCGCTACTGCTATTCTTGTAGTTGCTTGGAAGAGTCAGTCGCCCTTTTTACTGCTAGGGCCGCTAAAAAGCACCATTCTATACTTTCTTTATAAGTGTAGCACATCGCACACTTTTTTGGTCGGATAATTAAATTTTTGTTTATGTAGGCCTTTACACTTTCGCTTATTTAAACATCTAATACGATTGATTAACCACTTTCGATTATTCTAACGGAGACCACCATACGCACCGTTCTTTTGATTCCAACGATCCTATGGGCTTCACGCACTAACACCTGACGTATCTTTCCTACTATTTGTTAAACAAAACTACCGGTATTGCCATTGTGGACGTAAGCAGATGTTTGTGGATGTGTACGAGTATGTAACCATATACATTAACCAGTCTAAGCTATTTTATTTAGTCCACGAAAACTACTATTTTTCTAAACCACAATTAATAATCGCCTTTATAGGTTTAACATTTCTACCATTACCCAATGACTGGTGCTACGTACATGGAAACTTTAATTTCTTATTGGAGAATTCTTATTCTCCCACGCACTGCAGCGTAGTTGCATGCCCACCCTTTGGGAATATATGCTCGTTATAGGTTGTAGCACCCGCGGTTTTACTTAACTACACTTCGTGAGACCCTTTAATCTTTTAATCGTATCTTTCTCGCTTACAATACACTCGGACTTAGCCCTACTACCAACAAATTCTAATACTGGTTCCCCATTAAATACGTCTTTAATTTTCCCTACAACTTTTTTGTTGACAAGTGTTATATTGTATTTATTATACGCGGGTAGTCACTCTTTTAAGATAAATATATTTTGCTAGGTATCAACTAATATTAAATTTTTCTAGGGACCCCAAATCTGTAAACAGATTTTAAATAGGACCACCCATACAAAGTTATGCGTTTTAAAGACCCAAATCACTAATTTTGCTCATCTTTATTTAACACCATTTTAAAACCTTTTCGCTACCCAAGACATATGCCTTAGCCAACCATCTCCCGAGAAATCTAAAACCGCCGTGTCCCGCGAATACCACGTGGAGATAACACGTATACTCTGTCAACCAGGATAGAAGCCGAAAGGATTTGGAAGGTGGGAGAAGAACTTAAAATTATGGAATCTTAAAACTAATATATACAAATATAAACAACTATCTTATATCTTTACACCCCCATGCGTAGATTGTTGTACTATTAGGAATGATGTACCTTTTGTCATCTTCCCTCGATAAACTAATTTTATTAATAAACTGCGTATGCAAATCGTATTCTTTTACTCCGGATACATACGCAGGCAAGTACTCGATACCATCCAAATAAAGAATTGGATGCTTGGTGACTGTTAACATCCGCTTCCCTCGTGTACGCCCAGACACATCCCAACCCATGCGCACCCCTGCGCGCGCACCCCTGCCCATGCGCGCCCCTGCGCGTGCGCACCCCTGCCCATGCGCGCTGCCCATGCGCATCCCTCTCTGTGTGACTGCTATTTCGGGGTAACGTCACAGCCTTTTATAAATAAAGAACAATGTTATATACTATTATAAAATGTTTATTCTGACATTACACATACCAAAATTTAAAAATATTTAATGCCAAGCATGGGGTCATTTAAACTTAATTTTAATACAAAGTTATACACAGAAGACAGTCCTTTCTTTATGTTTGTTTGAGGTGGTTTTAATTTTATCTAATTTTATTCGCAGCTTAAAATTTAAATCGATACCCAAGTCTTCTATCTCCTTTTCTAACCAATAGTTTGATTCATAGAGACCGTCTAGGTTTTCGAATTGTAAAATGTACCGAAGTTTGCCTCTATATTTAAAGTCTTTGATTCCGCCGACAACCAGATCCATTCCTTCGTGTAATTCTTGCAGCTTGTGACAATCTTTTAATCACAGCTTTCCCACTATATCCTGCATACGTATCTTGTTAGCTTGATTGACTTCTTCTTGTCGGTATTGGAGAGAATCCTTATTCTCCCACGCACTGTTGCGTAGTTGCATGCCCACCACTTTTGGGAATATATGGTTGTTATAGGTTGTAAGACCCTCGGTTTTAAATGATCCAAAAGGTTCTTTACTAGGCAAATATACAATGTTTAACGAACCCCCTTTGCGTGTGGTGTACGCAAAGATTACGATGTTAACAGTCACCAAGCATCCAATTCTTTATTTGGATGGTATCGAGTACTTGCCTGCGTATGTATCCGGAGTAAAAGAATACGATTTGCATACGCAGTTTATTAATAAAATTAGTTTATCGAGGGAAGATGACAAAAGGTACATCATTCCTAATAGTACAACAATCTACGCATGGGGGTGTAAAGATATAAGATAGTTGTTTATATTTGTATATATTAGTTTTAAGATTCCATAATTTTTAAGTTCTTCTCCCACCTTCCAAATCCTTTCGGCTTCTATCCTGGTTGACAGAGTATACGTGTTATCTCCACGTGGTATTTGCGGGACACGGCGGTTTTAGATTTCTCGGGAGATGGTTGGCTAAGGCATATGTCTTGGGTAGCGAAAAGGTTTTAAAATGGTGTTAAATAAAGATGAGCAAAATTAGTGATTTGGGTCTTTAAAACGCATAACTTTGTATGGGTGGTCCTATTTAAAATCTGTTTACAGATTTGGGGTCCCTAGAAAATTTAATATTAGTTGATACCTAGCAAAATATATTTATCTTAAAAGAGTGACTACCCGCGTATAATAAATACAATATAACACTTGTCAACAAAAAGTTGTAGGAAAATTAAAGACGTATTTAATGGGGAACCAGTATTAGAATTTGTTGGTAGTAGGGCTAAGTCCGAGTGTATTGTAAGCGAGAAAGATACGATTAAAAGATTAAAGGGGTCTCACGAAGTGTAGTTAAGTAAAACCGCGGGTGCTACAACCTATAACGAGCATATATTCCCAAAGGGTGGGCATGCAACTACGCTGCAGTGCGTGGGAGAATAAGAATTCTCCAATAAGAAATTAAAGTTTCCATGTACGTAGCACCAGTCATTGGGTAATGGTAGAAATGTTAAACCTATAAAGGCGATTATTAATTGTGGTTTAGAAAATAGTAGTTTTCGTGGACTAAATAAAATAGCTTAGACTGGTTAATGTATATGGTTACATACTCTCGTACACATCCACAAACATCTGCTTACGTCCACAATGGCAATACCGGTAGTTTTTGTTTAACAAATAGTAGGAAAGATACGTCAGGTGTTAGTGCGTGGAAGCCCGTAGGATCGTTGGAATCAAAAAGAACGGTGCGTATGGTGGTCTCCGTTAGAATAATCGAAAGTGGTTAATCAATCGTATTAGATGTTTAAATAAGCGAAAGTGTAAAGGCCTACATAAACAAAAATTTAATTATCCGACCAAAAAAGTGTGCGATGTGCTACACTTATAAAGAAAGTATAGAATGGTGCTTTTTAGCGGCCCTAGCAGTAAAAAGGGCGACTGACTTTTCCAAGCAACTACAAGAATAGCAGTAGCGCAGAGAAGGGGTATGCAATGTATTATACAGTTGCTACAAAATATGTTAGTTTACGCGTAGCTCGGATGTGTAATTGATCACGACTTAAAGATCCTCGGAGGTTTAAAATTCTCGGCTCATTGTCGTTTGAAAATGTTTGTAAATTATCAGAACAGGAGCGGGTCGAAGTTTAATGGATGATTGACTGAGTTTTTTCTACCTTTTACGAGGGAATTGGAAGTTGACAGACATCGAGCATCTAATTCTCTATTTGGGCGATATCGAGTACTTACCGGTTCTAGAAATCATTACGTGCGGCCGACCGCTATGCGAAAGTGTAAAAGCCTACAGAAGCATAATTATCAGACGAAAAAGTGCGCGATGTGCTATAGAAAGTATAAAAAAATGGTGCTTTGCCCAGTCCTAACAGTAAAAAGGAGAGTGACTTTTTCTAGCAATTACAAGAATAGCAGTAGCGCGGCGAAGGGGTATGCATGTATTATACAACACATTGTTGCTATAAAATATGTTAGTTTACGAGAAGGTCGAACGTGCACAAATTAAATTTTAATCTATAATTAACCACGGTCGTAAAAATGGGAAATTAATGGTTAATTTTAATACTGCTAAACATATACTTTCGCTTGGTGATTCATTTGGAAAATATTCAAGCCTACCATTTCCTAAAGTATGACGTAAAAGTTATTTAAAATTAAATTGTTTTATTAGTAAGTATCCTGTAGACAACAAGTTGGTATTTCCTTAGTAATAGTTTAAAGTGTTTTTGGTTATAGTAGCACTGCATCTTCTACAGCACGAATTGCATACAATTTGTGTGCTGTGCTACCACCCTTTGGATTTTTAATATGCACGCAATCCGTATAACATGGAAGACGTTTCCGATGTTTCTACTAACGGCATTCGCACCATCGACGATGCGAACCAGGTGCATGCATTGGCGCTAAATGTATTGGACGAGCAGCAAGGATTATGACGTCATTTAGCCCCGCTGAATCCTCAACATCGTTCGGTGTCTTCGAAACCTTCGGTTTGCATTCTATAGGGTACATAAAGCAGGTGCGCAAGAGTAAACTCTTTAGTTATAAGTTAGTTCGCTTACAAGTCAAGTCTTATAGTGCGGATTTTGTTTTGTATTAAATGGTACCTGCAAACGTTTTTGCGCAACTCTTGCGGTGCTTCCTATACCTGGAAAATGCTCTCAAACGGCACCAGAACAAATGTCGTGGTGTAACATCGTCCAGGGTTAAGCTTATTCATCCGTCAGCAGCAAAGTTCTTTAACTGTGGGTCTTGCGGTATCGCTTTTACGAGAATGGACAACTTACAGCGACACAGGGAAAAACAGCATGGTATGTCATTAAACCGTAAACGTTCAGCTCCGCCAGCTGTTACAGGGTCTTGTACGAAACTACCACGAATTATGTGTAAAGTATGCGATTTCGAAATGGAAAAAACTACGTATGCCGCACACTTAAGGAGCAACAGACATAAAAATGCATCAGTTACCGCTACTAGCGACGATGGTGTAGAAATGGTTAGCACTGCGTTTAACAACCGTATGGCTAGCTATCGCATAAAGAACGCCAGTGTCGAGGATGGAGTGCCCGAGTTTCTTTGGAAGCAGAAAGAGCGATTTATTCGATTAATTAATGAAACAAGAATACAACATTCAGCAGTAAAAGTCTATTGCGAACTCTACGGCGTTTACACCAAAATGGGGGAAGAGACTACCGATGTGAAATCCTTTAACACAAAAAATGTGGTTATAACGTCTTCTAGTAATCTGGAAAATATGTACGAGGTCTTAAGCGAAACCATAAGAACAAAATCAGAGGAATTTAAAACATGTGGGTCCGGTTGGTCTTTGGAAAAGGTGCTCTATTTAGAAATAAATATTAATAAGTATGACCCGATATGACAAGTTTTAGGTTAAGAATAAAAAATTGTGAATATGTATTTAGAAATGTGGTTTACAAAATTTAAACTGTATTAGTAAAAATTGTTTGTAATAAAAAGTTTTAAGAATTGTTTTTAGATTTTCTTTTATGTATGAGCCGCAGGAAATTTATAATTTAGAGGGTGTGTGTAAAATGGTAAGGGGTGGCCCTATTTTAAATCTGGTTACAGATTCGGATTCTACATAAAATTCTAGACTAACAAGATGTATCGCATGACTACAAAAATTTATAAGAACGCTCAAAAGTCGCAACAGGTAAGAAATCTTAAAATGAGGGTAGCTCCCTGGGGGATGGTGCTATCTGGAAAATTCCTAAAGATTCGGGTAGCTGAGAAAAATCTAATATTAATTGATACCAAACAAGATAGGTTTATCTCGAAAGATGCATTGGTTAGACGAAGAAAACTATTTGGTTCAGAATGTTAGCGGTAAAAAAATCTTAAAATTGGGGTAGCTACCTTGGGGATGATGCAATCAGAAAAATTTAAAGAGATTTGGGTAGCTGAGAAAAATCTAATATTAATTGATACCAAACAATGTACATTTATCTCGTGGGTGGAAATGTGGAAAAAGATTTATCTCGCGGGTGGAAAGAATGCGGGTGTGACGTAATCAAAATGGTTGGGGGGGGTGTCTGAGCAAGGAGGAGAGCAAGGAGAGAGTCACTCCTCCTCATTTCCTCCTTATGGGGATTTACATGTAAATGTGGGAGCAAATGTGGGTTTTGGGAGCAAATGCGGTAGTGGGTTTCTTGATTTTACCCTACTCTTGATTATCACCAAAGTGCACTAGATATTATCGATAAAAAGGTAGTGAAATCGATATCAATTCAACATGATGCATCTGCTGCTGAAATTAAAGCATATATGCAGGAAAGTGAAGTATATCGTAAAGCTAATACTTTTGACAAGTCAATGATTACTCCTGCAACTACTGATGCAGTTTATCAGAAAATTATGGATAAAGAAACTGCCGATGATGCATGGAAAGCTAAAGCAATAGTTTGAAGCTCTTCAAAAGATCGGTTGTTCAAAATTTGTTACATTCATTTTACGACTAAATTAAAATCTACCCTTTTTGATTCATTATTCATTTACTTAGGCTCTGCTCAAATCCTCCAACTACATCCGGTATATTAGACCTTCCTACAATAAAATACGCTTCTTGTAATTTTCATGTTCAAATCTATTTGTTTTAAAATGGAAAGATTTTCTATAAATTAAATAGTCTATACCCTGTTTTAGGTATCCGTGAACTTGCTATACATTGCGATAGCGTGTAATTACTTTCTCTATTGTTTCACTTTAAAACTCGTTTGTAGTGCGGTCAGATAAAGGTGCGTTCCAGATTTTTGGAGGTGTGCAGTGAGGTGGAGAGCGGGAGTTTGATGCATACGCACGGACACTGAAAGAAACGGGGATTCGCGTAGCGTCATGGTACGTGAATGTATCGCAGAATACAATTTATGTAATATTAATTAATAAATTAGATGGTTTTTTCAAATATAATGTACTATTTTTATTAATGTTTAACTCAATGTACCCACTGGAACCCCAGAGATATTTTTAAATTGGAAAGTGCAAGTGATGCTGATAATTACAGGGTAATTATTCAATGAAATTCACCGCACTTGAGGTTGAAATGAGGTATTGGACTATCCAATAAAACCGTTTTTCAAGTTTCCTAATTACGTTTAATAACAACAATATTACTTTGAGCTCGGGTTATTAGTTAAACGAAATTAATATTCAC
Source organism: Platerodrilus igneus (assembly GCA_036346225.1). Classification (NCBI taxonomy): domain Eukaryota; kingdom Metazoa; phylum Arthropoda; class Insecta; order Coleoptera; family Lycidae; genus Platerodrilus; species Platerodrilus igneus. Next base: position 61,823 of record JARFIW010000549.1, read on the forward strand.
TTTTTTTTGATATACACAAGGTTGTTTCGATTTTTCTGTATGAAAATTTTGCACACGCCCTACAGCGTGCTTTTTCCTCTGGTGGATCTAACGGCCCATTGCTTTGCCGCTCTTGTTGTTATGGGAAGACACCCACACTTTGGGATCTTGAGCTCCTTTGCTCCGCCTTGTGATTAGGGAAGGTAGGACCCAAACCTACACCATGGAGGCTCGGGTGAGTGCTTATGCAGTATTTTCTTGTATGGGTCCTGTGAAATTCGTCGAAAGAGTATATTTATCAAGCTTCACGTGTTGAATAAACTTAGAACTTTCTTTTGATTATCGTCAAGTGAGATGATATTTATTATATATTAATATTGTATTTATCGTGACCATTCTATGTTTACGAGGATGATTTAGAACTGTGGCTTTTCCTTTTTTTTAAGTTGTAAACTTTGGTTAGTTAAGACATTTTATTGCCAATGCTATATATGTAATTTTATATTTAGAATGATTTAGAGCTGCGGCTTTTAGTGTTGCGTTTGGGGGTTTTTTCTTTGTTACTAAAAAATGTAGGGTATCTAAAAACGGCAGCTCGCCATTTTAAAATTTTTTTTTTTTTTTGATTTTATTGATATGTGAGTTATGTATCCCCCAATTACCTATATATATTGATATATTAAGTCTAATAGGAATTATTAGAAATTGTTAAGAAAAGTAAAGTATAAGTTCAATGCAACATTGTAACACAAGGATAACCCAGAGAGGTTATCGACAGTTCATGTGAACGGACATGAAACTTTGCATCCGTGAGGGCAGTGATACTGCAGGTGGCAGGTCACAGGCGGTCAACATACCGCAATTACTTAGAATTAAGATTGATACATTGTAACAAAGTGTAAAGCAGACATGAGATCTGCAAGTTCCCACAAGCCGTGTGAGGGGCAGGTTATTATAAAAAGCCCGGGAGCTCAATGCCCGGCAGTCAGTCTTCGAACTCCATACTTCGTTGTTGAAGCTACTCAACCGAGTCGGTCTGAGTTTACAGCTTTTGCATTGTTGTCTACCTAGGCTACTCACCAGTACAATTAATTTTTTATAAAGTTATGTACAAATTACATTAAATTTTTGTTAAAGTGTCAAAGTTTTTTTTTAAAAACACAGCTCCAAAGGCCCGAACTTTAACTTGTGTAGCTTGTAATTATTGCTTGTCAATTTTTTTTTCCAAACGTCCCAGATACTCTGCTAATTTCTCAAAAATTTCTTGTGCAACCAGGATGTCCCCTGTGCAATATGTAATCAAACTTCAGAAAACGATTACCATCCCATTTCGTGCCTGTTCGTCCCAATTTTACAATGGGGAAATGGTACATAAATTCAACCACACGAAAAAGACGTGTTTGATTCAATGGGATTTTGAGTTGAATACGTAAACATTGACGTAGATGGTTTGCGAAACAAAGCAACATTATTTGGGTAATTAAACACATCTTCGTGGTTTTTCTATTTTGTATAATCGTTTACTATTTTAAAATTGTTTTAAACAGCAATAATATCGTATAGTCTGATGGTAATCATTTCATGAGAAAATGCGTTAAAAAATATAAAACAAACACCTCTATTGTAGCTATTTTTTTAAGTTTGTAAAAGGCGTTTAAAAAACTAGAATATATTAACGTACAATGTAAACTGGCAACTTTTAGTTCCCTATTTAATATATTAATTAATTTTCCTTTAAATAAAGACAGCTTTAATAACGACTTTGTATTTTACACAATGATTTCAGACTGTTTTTTATAAAGAACATTCTTAGAAGATACAAAAATTAAATAAAATTAGATAACCAGCTTTATAACTCAACAATGTTCCCTACGAGAGATTTCCAAATTCCTTTTAGTACCTACTACGAAGTAGATATTTCTTGGGCAACTCAAAAGATGAAGTGATAATTTACAAATGTCGAAAGTTTATGGGAATATTAGTAGATCAACTTGGCCTCAACAATATATTGAACAGACCGTTTTTCATTTATCCTTAATTTCTATTAAGGAACATTTTTCAATGCCAATGGAACTGCAAAAATGCGCTCGTGTCTTTTGCGGGCTTGGCTTTTTTGCAAAATGCCCCCCACAAATATTGTTAGTAAAGGCATTTCGTTCCAGAATCCCCTATATTCGCAAAAGTACAGCGATGGTCTTCTCATCATCATTCATCATCATTTTGTTTTCGACCTTACTTAAGGTCGGTTTGACGCAGTTCTAACTTCTTTTCTATTCTGTGGTAATCTAAAAAGCTCTACATACCCTTCACAACCTAAATTTCTAATAATTTGACTAATATAGTTTGGTCTAGGTCTTCCTATATCCTTCTATCTTTTTCCTATCGACCTGGCTCTACATAGATATTAGCAACCTGATAGTTGTTAAAGAACTCTAACATGTTTACATGATTACCATTTATAAGGAAAAGAAATATAACCTGGTTATCCGCTTCAAAAAAGGAAAAGTGTTAAATGATATGTTATGGTAAGGCTTAAGCAACGAATCGCTGCCAACATGCCAGACCGCTACCTAATTGTGAGTTATGTCATGGTGACATTTAGTTAACTGATTTTTTTTTTTTTTTGTTTTGTTTTCGAACTTACTTAAAGTCGATTTGACGCAGCTCTAAATTCTTTTCTATTCTGAGCTAGTCTAAAAAGGTCTGCATACCCTTCACAACCTAAATCTCTAATAATTTGACTAATATAGCTTTGTCTAGGCCTTCCTACTCTATTTTTATTTGGTAGTCTATAATCTAAGACTTTACTAAATAGTCCTTTATGTCTTAACTGGTGCCCTATCATTCTATCTCTCCTGGCCTTCAATTGTTTCCACATAGAGGGATCCTCACCTATCCTTCTATAAACTTCCTCGTTTGTTACTCTATCTGTCCAACTAATCTTTAACATTCTCCTATAACACCAAGTTTCAAAAGCTTCTATCTGTTTCTTAACTACTTCTTTAATGGTCTAAGTCTCACTACCGTATAGTAGAACGCTCCATACGTACGACTTCAAGAAACTTTTTCTATTATCTAAACTAATACTATTAGCTATTAGTAAGTTTTTCTTTTTTAAAAACATTTTTTTAGCTTGAGCTATTCTAGCTACTATATCCCTTCTGCTACGTCCATCCTTTGTAATTATACTACCTAAATAGCAAAATTCATCTACCTCCTTTAACTCGGTATTACCTATTTTTAATTTTGGTTTAGAACTAGGCTGTAACTCACTTGTCATTATCTTTGTCTTTACTGAGTTAATTCTCATACTTTAGTTACTCTGTAGTATCTCCTCTAAAATATTTAAAAACTCTCTTAACTCTTTTTTAGACTCTGCTATAATTTCTATATCATCTGCAAAACGTAACATGTCTATTTTCTGTCCCTGTACACTAACACCTGTCTCTTCTCTCTCTAGCTAAGTTTGAAGCTTCCTCAATATAAACATTAAAAATCAAGGGAGACAGTATACAACCCTGTCTAACACCATTTATAATCTTAGCTTCTTTTTCTATTTCATCAAATCTAATTACTACGCTTTGGTTTTTATATAGACTGTAAATAATTTTCCTATATCTATGAGAGATTCCTATTTTTCGCAAAACCCTGAACATAACAATCCAATTAACCCTATCAAATGCTTTTTCTAAATCTACAAACGCGAAATGAGTCTTTTTATTTTTTGTAACCTTTTTTCGATAATTATCCCAATCATTAGTATCGGTTCTCTAGTCCCTCTGTCTTTACGAAAACCATATTGGTCTTCGCCTAAATAATTCTCAGTCAAAGCTTTTACTCTATTTTTAATTATTATTGTTAGTATTTTGGAAGCATGAGAAGTTAAATTAACCGTTCTAAAATTCTCACACCTATCAGCTCCTGACTTTTTTGGGATTGGGATAATAATATTTCTTTCGAAATTTATTGGAACCTCACCTGTGTCATATATTACTTTTACTAGTTCGTATAATCTGTCTAAAGTTTTCTGACTTGCATATTTTATTAGTTCTGTGAGAATATCGTCTATCCCTGGCGCTTTATTTAGTTTAAGATTCCGAACAGCTCTATCAAGTTCCTCTCTTAATATTGAGAACCCTATTTCTACATTCTCTTCTTGGTCGTTCTCTAACTCATCCATATCGTCTCCCTTATATAAATCTTCTAAATATCTTTTCCATCTATCTGCTACCTCAACTTTATTTATTAGAAGCTCATTATTCTCGTCTCTAATACCATTATATTTTTTCCTATCTTCCCCAAAAAACTTTTTCACTGCCCTGTATGCCTTGTCTGTCTTACCTACTCTCAAATCATCTTGTATTCCCTTACAATTTTTCTCCATCCATTTATTTCTAGCTTTTCTACACTCATGTACTATCTTATTTCTAACTCTATTAAATTTTTGCTTACTTTCACAATCCACTTCTCTGAAATGTTTAAGCTTTCTTCTATTCTCTATTAAATCTAATATCTTTTTTGTTAACCACGGTTTTCTCGCTTCTATTTTTTTCTTACCTATAGTCTGTGTTGCTGTATCATGTACAGTCAGTTTTATTTCTTTCCATCTATTTTCTACGTTCCCTCCCACAGCTATCTCTTTGCTCTTAATATCTAATACTTGTTTATATTCCTCTTTTACCCTACTATCATTAAGCTTACATAAATCCCATCCCTCTCTTTTAACCTTTCTCAATTTTTTTTAGTTTACACTTCATTTTAACTAAGTTTTGATCGCTATCTATGTCAGCCCTGGATAACTACGACAGTTTTTAACTTGGTTTCTAAATCTTTGTTTAACTAAAATATAATCTATTTGGTATCTAACCCTATCACCTGGCGCTTTCCAGGTATATCTTCTCCTAACATGTTGTTCGAATAGGGTGTTTACAGTTACTAATCTATGTTCCTGGCAAAACTCAACTAATCTTTCTCCTCTATCATTTCGTCTGCCATACCCAAATTTTCCTACCATCTTTCCCTCACTACCTTCTCCCACTGACGCATTAAAATCGCCCATAACTATTAAATTCTCATCTCCTTTTACTTTTCTCACTATACTATTTATATCCTCGTATACCTTTTCTACTTCCTCATCCTAGTACTGAGTTGTAGGCCTGTAAACCTGTACTAAAACAATGTCGGTGGGTTTTGTACTCAATCTAACCATAATTATTCTATCACTAAATTGTAAGTACTCTTTAACTTTATGCCCTAATCTTTACCTAACACTATTCCTACCCCTGCCTGTCCATTAGTTGAAGAATTTGTAATTATTCTATAATTATCTTTCCAAAAGTCATTGCTATCTGGCCATCTCACTTCACTAATACCTAAAATGTTTAGCTTTTCCTTTCTCGTTTCGACTAATAAATTTGTTAACTTATCTACTCTAAGTAATGACCTTACATTCCAAGTCCCTATCACTAAATCGAACTGTTGTTTTATATTCTTACGATGACGAGCCCCAAGTACTCCCTCCCGGAGATCCGAATGAGGGAGTATTTTACCTCCGGACAAGAATTTTACTTGTGAGTTCTCCATCATATGTATTTCGTGTTTTAGGCCACGCACACCTGGGAAATATTGTGGTAGGCTCCCATATCTTTCCACAACGCAGTTTTTAAAAATTTTAGCAAAAAGCCGTATCCGTCACGGCCAACCCCAACAAGCTTGAGGATCGCCCGAGACCAACCGACCCTCCTCCAATATCTTTTAGCCAGCAAGGCTGCTGCCCCTTGCTGCGTCTTTTAATCGTCTTTTACGATAAGCAGGCTTACTATAGTAGTATTCTTTATCCCCTACTATAGGGAGAGACTGTTTTTCATTTATCCTTAATATCTATTAATGAACATTTTTCAATGTCAATGGAACTGCAAAAATGCGCTCGTGTCTTTTGCGGGCTTGGCTTTTTTGCAAAATGCCCCCCACAAATATTATTAGTAAATACATTTCGTTCCAGAATCCCCTATATTCGCAAAGTTACAGCAAGTCTTCCAATAAAACTATTTGAATAAAAAGTGTTTAATGTAGAATTTTATGGACCGTTAAACGAAAACGTCATGCATTATCAAGTTAGGCTTATGACTGTCTTATTGAAGTGATTAATCGTTTTTGTTTAATTGTTTGATATACATGACAAATCCATTCTGAATGGACCTGCACCTTGACGACGTTCTAAAATACTAGAACAGGTAGAATGGCTTGCGCGTTTCAATGAGCTAAAGAGCCGAACTATGCGTTTAACCAAATAAGTGGGGTTTTTAGTGAGGAACCAGACTAAGACAGGTCCTTGAAAGAAGGCTGTCACCGCTGATGGTAAAGCAGAAATAGTACGATAGGTAATTAGTCCCTGTTGTAACGATGGCAGAAGGGGAGGGTGGCTTGCTCAGCCAGGAGGTTGTGGGCTGACGGCTTCGACTAAGGACCAGAATGGCGAAGCTCGAAGAGTAAGGGCACCAGAGTCTTGCAACAAAGAAAATATAGAACCGTGACTCAAGAGTTCCAACTCATACACAAGTTCCCAAATACCATATCCAAGCAGCACAAAGCGGCACAATCGTCACGCGCTAACTCAAAACAATAATAAAAATAATAATCAAGGAACACGTATAATATTTACTTGGCACAAATACAGGTGACACAATGCACAAAAAAATATATATAAAGTACGGTATATAGAAGGGGGGGGGGGTGAATATTCATCAAAACTGGTGAAAATGATGCTTATCTTAAAATAAGAATATTGTGTAAATAATGCACCTAAGGTGGAACAATACCAAAAAAAAAAGAGAAAATAAAGTGATGCGTGGAGACCCACGAACGGTTCGGAACATACACGAGGTACCACAAAATAGGCGAATGAATAAGTTGTAACTAACGCAAGTTAAAACGCGACGAAAGGCGTGCCGCTCATCCGTTATATAAAGGCGCGGAGATAAATAATCTCTAAAATTTATAAATATATCGCGTTCGTTGATGGATCTTTTACAAAACAAAATATCGTAACATAAAAATAAACCTGAAAAATAAAGCAAAATACATGGCATATAAATTTGGTGAAATTAATAGTAAAGCAGATCACAAAAAAAGTATAAACACACTGTAGGTCACAATTGTTACTACAAAACTTCGGTATCTAAAGAAAAAGTACACACAATAGTTCGCCTGAATAGTGATTAAACATGTAAACACCGAGGTAAAAGCAAAAGAATTTATCAAACGTTACTTCTAATTTCCAAAAATGTAAAAATATAACTTTCGTTGTGATAAAACTGGATTTTGTAATAATTAAAGCGTAAATAAATTTAGCTGATAACGTAGTTTAAATTGGTTGTTGAGGCGATACCAAAAAAACAAGTATTAAAGTAAATAGGTATACGACCTTCGAGATCCAGGTGTCCTGAGTACTCTTAGTAGTAGCAACACAGCTCTGGGCTCGATAATCAGCGGGGCGACTATTGCTTCCTTCCAGAACAGCAAATTTAAATTTGTAAACAAAATCCAGGAACAAGCAGGAACGGTGATCGAAAGCGAGAACTAAAGGTACTACTAAAAGTAGTACCGACGGCAGTCTAAAGCAGGTAGTACTAAAAGATGGGACAAAAAAAGAAGGTCACTAAAATGAGAGAAAAATAATTAGAATACAAATACTGTACCTAAATAATTACGTACGTTGGACGGCCTTATCGCAAAAGCGATGAGTCGGAGACGCAAATAAATTCCACAAACGGAAGTGGACAAACGTCACTAACTTCTGTCGTATAATTACAGGTTCTCCCCAAGGAGATGCTAAAACAAATGCTCAATACGCACTTATAAAATTATACAACAAAACCAAGAGCGTTCACTTTACTCTTTTACAAGTTTCATACAAACAATGAAAATCAAAATCATGCGTACTACACCTGCTAGATAAGATAATCGACTCATTTAGAAATAGAAATAGACAAAGAATTAAAGCGAGTTGGAAATTAATTTCGAGAACCGGATAAGATTTTGCAGAAAACACAGAACAACTTCAAAACTGGAAAGCTACACGTAACAAGGCAGCAGCTTTTTCGGTACTTAGAGTGGCAGAGACCATAGGGACCGGTATGACATTTTAAGACACACTACTGCGATGTGGAAGGCAACGGGAAACCACCACATTACCACACAAGTACACTGCGTACACAAATTGTTAAACATGATGGCATCCTCTCCGAAGGTAAAATAGTCCCCCATTCGGATCTCCGGGAGAGGACTACTTCGTAGGATGTGATCCGAAAAAATAAAAAAAGATCCGTGAACATTCTGCGAGTCGGAGCGTAGAATGTCCAAAGTATGAAACAAGTAGGTAAGCTAGAGAACCTGAAACTCAAAAGGGATAGGTTAGCACTAGACATAGTAGGAATTAGCGAAGTCTGCTGGCCAGAGGTGGGGGATTTTTGGAGTGGAGACTTCAGGGTAATTCATACAGGATCAGAAGAAGGAAATTCGGGTATGGAGATAGTTATGCAAAAAAAGATAGGACAACGTGTAGAAAACTACCTACAAAAGAACGAAAGAGAACTCATGGTTGGATTTGAATCTAAACCGGTAATAAGGTAATAATACAAGTATACATTCCCACCTCTAGCTACAGTGAGGAAGAGATAGAGGCGATCTACAAACATATCGAAGACATGCTAAGATACGTAAAAGGACATGAAAATTTAATAATTACGGGAGATTTTAATGCAGTGGTAGGTGATGATAGGGAAGGAGCGATAGTAGGTTTATTTGGTTTAGGCACGAGAAATGACAGGGGAAACAGGCAGGTAGAATTTTGCGACAAGAATAACTTAACCATCACAAATACATTATTTCAACATCATGCTGGAAGACGATACATGTGAAAGATGTCAGGAGATTGTTACAGGTGGAAAAGCTACTACGTATGTATTTTCCAGTAAAATTATAAAATGGGGGCGGCCTATAAAACAAAAATTAAAGGGAGGTCACCGGAACTAGCTAGCGGAAGGTCGTGGATCATATAGAGGGTTAAAATTTTGCAGAAAGGGTTAATTTATTTATAATATACTACAAAAAAAATTGGTACTTACCTTTCATAAATATTGTGGCTTAAAGACAATTAACAAGGGCGACAGACAAGTTGAGAATGTCCAAATGTTCGTGCAAAACCTTGAGAGACTGGTCATCCCAAGGAGGACAATTGTTTCATTTAATCAACTCTTATCTTTTTTACTACTTATGCAACTTCCATGATAAAAAAATAATAAAAAAAAACTATTGACTTAATCAACGGCAAATAAAACTATTCAAGTAACAGAGCAATAAACGTGAACCTCTTACATTCATTGATTTTAATTTAGAAATTTAATTGAATAGGTGAATATGGAATTATGAAAATTTTGCGCACATAAGTAATTCCCAAACACTGTATATAAAAGAAAAACTTATATTACAAACCTTACACTAAATTAATCCTACGGTTTATGGCCAAAACGTCCTAACAAATAAATTAACTAAAAATTGGTCATGCTACTTAACTATAAAAACTTACTTACTAAAAATCGTCCATTGTTTGATGGCTTGCCTTCCAATGTAGAACAGCTCTTAAATTGGGGGAGAGAATCTCGCTTGTTGCTCTTGTTTGTAATTTTTAAATAATTGAGTGGCACACGAACCCGGCAGGATCTTATTGACAATATCACTTAACTTGTGCGTCACATGCCTACAAGCTTTTTATTATTTACCTTGTATCACTATAAATCCGCGAACATACGTGCATAACCCTCGCGAACTGAAAAAGCTATCACTCCTTTCCAATTTTTACTATCGTAATACTAAGTGAAATATTATATCTGTGATGCCGGAGAACGCTATCCGCGAACTACGTTTCTTTCTACTTCTTGACCACGGACAGCCCCATTGAAAAAAAAACTCTTTTGGCTAAAGCCTTAAGTTATATAGATTAATTCCTACCCTAACCATTTGTACGTCATTTTCTGTTATCCAATGACTGAACAGAACCTCACACAAAAACAAGATTCCAGAAACTAAATCCAACCCCTTTTTAAATGAGGGTCACGGAAATAATTATTTTTCTAAGGATTTAAATATATTGTATCTTCTAAGAATTTCTTAATTATTGAAATGTGGACCATACCTATGGCGACAGTGGTCTGCCATTAACAAAAGACTGGTTAACTCACTTGAGCCGAAATGAATTTTAAATACAACGTGTAGAAAAATACCTACAAAAGAACGAAAGAGTACTTATGGTTAGATTTGAATCTAAACCAGTAAATACAGTAATAATAAAAGTATACATGCCCACCTCTAACTACAGTGAGGAAGAGGTAGAAGCGATCTACAAAGATATCGTAAAAGGATATGTAAATTTAATAATTATGGGAGATTTTAATGCAGTGGTAGATGAGGGTAGGGAAGGAGCGATAGTAGGTTTATTTGGTTTAGGCACGAAAAATGACAGGGAAATAGGCTGGTAGAATTTTGCGACAAGAACAGCTTAACCATCACAAATACATTATTTCAACATCATGCTAGAAGACGATACACGTGAAAGATGCCAGGAGATATAGGAAGGTATCAAATAGGTTACATTATTGTTAGACAACGGTTTAGAAATCAAGCAAAAGACTGTACAAGCTACCCGGAAGCAGATATAAGCTGACCACAACATCGTAATTATGAAGGCCTCACTTAAATTTAAAAATATGAGAAAGAGGAACGGAAAAAGACACTGTGACTTTGAAAAGCTAAAAGATAAAGATATATACAAAAGATTTGAATAAAAGTCAAATGAATTGCTGAAAGATATCGGGAAAATTTTTGATACTAAGGAAGTTGAAACAGAATGGAATAACATTAAATCCAGCTTAGACATGGCGGCCAGAGATATTCTGGGGTATTCACAAAAAGAAAATAAGAAACCATGCATAACAAAGGATATCCTGAATTTAATAGAAGAAAGACGAAAATACAAAAAACAAGAAGACAGATACAAAGCCATAAAATGGAAAATTATTCGCAAATGTAGAAAAACTAAAGAACAATGGATTGATGAAAAGTGCAACGAGGTACAAACTAAGATGGAAATAGGAAAGACAGACGAAGCATACAAATTAATTAGAATGAATTTTAGAGATATAAAACCATATAGCAAAAATATAAGGGATGCGAGAGGAAACGGCATTATAGAAAATGTAGAGAAAGTAGCTAGATGGCAGGAATATATAGGAATTTATATTCAGGAGAGGAACTATCAGCATTAGAACAGGAATCAGACATTAAAAAGGATGACCTGGGAATCCTATACTTAGAGATGAATTTGAAATAGCATTAAAGGGTCTGAAAAATGGTAAGACGCCGGGTACAGATAAGGTGCAAGCGGAGACTCTAAAAGCCGCTGGTCAAGCAGTAACAGAACGTCTCTTCCAACTTGTCAGATATATGTATGATACAGGTGAGATACCCAAAGATTTCAAACGTAACATCATAGTAACTATACCAAGAAAAAGTGGCGCGGATAGATGTAAAAATTTTCGAACAATAAGCTTGACAGCACACGTTTGAAAAATATCAACTAGAATTGTACAAAGACGAATGGAAAAACGAGCTGAAAAAATACTGGAAGAAGATCAATTTGGGTTTAGGCGAAACATGGGAACACGGGGGGCTATTTTAGCTAATGGAGAAAACAATCGAGAAGGGGGAAAGCGTATATATACGGTTTGTAAATCTAGAAAAAACATTCGACAATGTAAAATGGAAAAATATGTTTGAAATACTCAAAAGATTGGAATGAGTTATACGGATAGACGAATAGTACATCATAGCTTATACAAAGAGCAAACAGCAGTAATAGAATTAGAGCAACAAAGTAGAGAAGTTAATATTAGGAAAGGGGTGAGACAAGGATGTGCCTTATCCCATTAATTTTTAACTTGTACATAGAAGAGGCAATGAATACTGTCAAATGCAGGAAGACATTTGGATTTAATATGCAGGGTCAAAAGATTAATATGCTTAGATTTGCAGATGGTATAGTTGTATTAGCATCTAACAAAGAAGAGTTAGAAGTTAGGGGAAAGTTGGGTAAAACGGGATGGTCTGGTAAAACAGGATACCCTGTTTTATTTTAAAACATGCAGTACGATCTATCGGATATGACCGTAAATGATAACTCTCGGTACCTACCGATGACCAGCAAGTCATCTACCAACTTTAGTTTCCCTCTAGACGGCGTAAGAGGTGGATGTGTCGAATTGTGAGGTTAAACTAAAATATTTAGCGTGCTTTTAAACGGTGATTTTTTAGTTTACAGACAAAATTAATTGAAGGTGAGTAGATTTAGGGGATACTGTGTTTGTTTACTTGTAACATACTGTTTTAATACGCTCTAATTAGTTCTATGATTTCTAAAAATAGTTATTTTCTTTATTTTAATTTTAGCATTCTAATTATTAGAATGAAGGTCTTGTAGCATAAATATGTCTGCAATTGTAACGGCTGCAAGACTACCCAAGTAGCGTCCTAGCGAAGTTTCCAGGAAGATCTAATCCAAGAGTTAATCAATTTTTCTAAAGGCACTTTACTTCAAAGGCACTAAACATGTCAGATTAGTTGCTATCTATGATTAGATGTCAATCATGTTTTAGGATCCTATTTATGTCAGGGTGGTCGGAAGCAATTTTTCAATTAGCGGAGTACTCAACTAAAATTAGTTCCGAGATCTACTTGTGTGGCTATCTTAGGGCAACTGGCAGTTTAATTAATCTTAAAGATTTACGACCGGCGTATCCTAAGCCGAGTATGAGAGCCAAGAAAGGGGTTATTTTTCAATTAACTTAAATGTATATAAGGATGCCAGCCGGTGGTAATCGGGGTTGTTTATTTCCAGACGCGTTAGAGTCTAAAGCTCGCGAACTTGCAAGATTGAGTAAGTGTTTTATTTCTCTGAATTCAAGTGCGTGCCGTTATGTTGAAAGTTAGTTTATTTCTCTAAGTAAGTAATTATTATATATGGTATTACTATGAACTCAAGGCTGTGTTATGCATCATAAGTCATTTATTTGTTTAAATATAATATCTGTCGGCTTCCATAACATACAACTTCGGGTTAAAGCTCCGTTCAAGTAATTTAATCCCGTTAGGTTATTGTTTAAAGACTGCATCTTTAGAAGGGTTTTTTATTTTATTGTGTTTCGACGTTGTCCAAGGCTTGTAATAACTAAGCCACGAATTCCGCTACTGTACTATTTGACCCGTGTGAAGGTCGTGTTTTTCCTGTTATTGATGACCCCGTGATTAAAGGAAGGTCGTTTCAGTATGCATGTTAAGTAGACTACGGTAGCGTTAATTAATTATATGTATTGGGGTGTTTGCACCCAGAACTGTTGTTAATATTCATAAAATAAGGACTTTAGAATTGTTTAGTTAAGTTGTGTTTGTGCTAGCCGAAGACTTTAAAAGATTTGCCCCTGTGAAGTGAAGTATTTTCTGTCCTGCAATCTTGTTTCATCGCCACGAACAAAGTGCGACGAAAGCTATTATCGCGATCGGTCCATGAGCCGTTTAATTCCCATGGTGGCGCCCTATTGTAAATAATGTTAATTACTGTATAATTTTGTATGCATATGTAATTAGGTTAAGTTAGTTAGTAGCCCGTTTAATAAAACAATTGGAATTTTGTCTTAGTGTGTTGTTGTTTAATGAACCTCCCCTTCTCACCGACTGCAGCTTGCAAGGCAATGTCCCGAAACGTGAGGGTACTATAGTGTTAGAGGTCCTTCCCATTTATTATTTATTGTTAATTGGATACCCTCACGCGGTAGGTAAATATTTAAATTACATACTATAGGTATGTACAATAGGTTCTAGGAATTTGCTTTGTTTGTTATTAAAATATAGTCACATGTTTTAGCAATCCACAGTTGGGTAGAACCGCACACTGTGTATCCCGTTTTACCCAACTACATCGTCAATGTCTTTTTCAGGCTAGAATTCCAATGGGAAAGTATAAAAGAACAACGCAAAGGCAGTCTTGGGATGAGAACAGTATGCGTCAGGCTGTTGAGGAGGTACTGGAGGGAAGAATGGGGTATCTCAAAGCTTCTAAAGAATATGGGGTTCTTCGTACAACCATTAAAGCAAGGGTGAAGAAAATTAAACAGGGTGTTCTTAACAGAGAGGATTCAGCAAAAAAAGGACTAGAACATCATAAACCTGTTTTTAGTCCTGCTCAGGAAGAGGAATTAGTGGAATATATTTTGTGTATGGAATCACGCCTGTTTGGTTTAACTCTCAATGCATTAAGGTGTTTGGCATTTGAATTAGCAGAACGCAACGGCTTGCCTAATAGATTTAATAAGAGCAAGAAAAAGGCTAGTAAAGCATGGCTGTATGCTCTTCTCAATCGGCATCCGACTATTAAACTTCGATCTCCTGAGCCAACCTCACTAGCTAGGGCAATAGGTTTCAACAAATTTTTCTCGCTGATTACTGAAACGATGGAGAAACACAAAATACCCCCCTGAGCGTATTTATAACGTCGATGAAACAGGGATTATGACAGTACCAAAAAAACGGTCTAAATGTTTATTATTGCGTGGAAAGCGACAAGTTGGCTGCTTGTCTTCGGCTGAACGTGGAGTTCTGGTTACAATGGAGATCTGCATGAGTGCTAGTGGTGCATTCATGCCACCGTTGTTTGTTTTCCCAAGAGGTAGGGCAAAGCCAGAACTGTTAGATGATGTTTCCCCTGGTAGTACAGCTCATTACCATCCTTCAGGGTGGATGCAAACAGAAATATTTTTGAGTTGGTTCCATAAATTTATTGCTTTTTCCAACCCTTCTAAAGAAAATCCAGTTCTTTTGCTTCTACATGGCCATGCAACCCATACCTAGAATATAGAGCTAATTCATAGAGCTAGGGATAACGGTGTTGTGTTACTGTGCTTTCCACCGCATACAACACACCGTCTACAACCAATAGACGTAAGTTTTATGTCACCAATCAGCTCATATTACAGTTCAGAGGTCCAGAGATGGATGCAACAACATCCAGGCAGGCCTATTACTATTTCTCAAATAGGCAAACTTTTGGAAATGCTTTTATGAAAGCGCTAGCGTCCAAACCGCAGTTAGCGGATTTAGAAAAACGGGGATACATCCAGTAAATCCAGAGATCTTCCCAGACTGGATGTTTGAACCGGCCGAGACTACAAATAGGCCCACTCAAGGTGAAATAAATGATAACCAGTTACCAGAACCTAGAAACTCTCCACTTAGAACACCATTGAGAACACCACCGAGGACACCACCAAGGACACCACCAAGAAGTTTACCGACATCACCACTGAGAAAACCACCAAGCACAACACCAATTCCTACAGAGCAGTTTTATGCAAATTCGACTCCTTCATGTTCCCATACCACGCAGAATTTTGTTATAACGCCACAACAGGTTGTTCCAGTTCCTCATTGTGAACGAAAATTAAATTTAAATGATAGAAGAAGGGGTAAAACTGCAGTGTTAACATCGAAACCATATAAAGAGGAACTAGAAGAATCAATTTCTAAAAGACTTTCTACAAAGAAGCCAAAATTAAACTTAGGAGATACTGAAAAAACAGCCCATATAGCCAAACTAAATAAAAAAGGCAAAATAAATGACAATGGGATGACGACTAGAAAAGACGTAACAGTAAATAACGCAAATAAGAAAGACAGCAGCAGTGCAAAAGAAACGGGCGTGAGAGACAAAAAACAAAATGATACCAAGGGTCAAAAAAATATAAAAAAGAGTAAGTTGAGAGAAAGTGATGATTCAAGTTCAGAAGATGAATGCGAAGAAGCAGTTTGTATATTTTGCAGCGAACTTTATTCCAATTCTAAGGCAGAAGAAGGTTGGATAAGGTGTCAACATTGCGAAGGCTGGGCCCATGATGCTTGTGCGGGAGTGAGGAAAGACGAAGTTTTTACCTGTGACTTCTGTCAGTAACATATTTAAATTTTTTTTTGTTAACCTTTTCTTTTATATTATTAAGAATAATAATAACTTTTCTTTATTTGCCATGTTGTGTCTTATTTGCCGGGGACTAAACGTTATGGAAACTATACAAGTTATATCCCGTTTTATCCGACTAGGTGGATAAAACGGATACTTGCTGCTTTTTATTATGCATTTTTTTTGTCGTGTGGCTTCTGTTTTTTGCATAAAAAATGGTATCAATCAAAAGCCAATTAATAACTGAAGCTGGAGCCAAAAAATAGTCCCCAGCATTTCTTTATTCAAGAAGTTATGAGACCTAGAACACTAAGTATCCCGTTTTACCCAACTTTCCCCTACTCTTAATGAAATGGAAACAGTTCTAACTGAGTGATGTGGTATGAAAATTAACAAAACTAAAACTAAAGTTCTAGTATGCAAAACAGGGGGTAATAAATCAAAAACAAGAATACAAATAGGTAACGAGAACTTACAAGAGGTTAAGGATTTCTGCTACCTAGGAAGCCAAATAACGCAAGATGGGAAAAGCACAAAAGATATAAAACAAAGATTAGCACAAGGTCGTGCTACATTTAACAAGAAAAAACAACTACTGTGCTCAAAGACAAGGAAAAGACTGCTTAAAACATATGCGTGGAACACAGCACTGTATGGCTGTGAAGCCTGGACAGTAGGAAAAGCAGATAAGAAAAAGGTAGAAACTTTTGAAATATGGTGTTACAGACGTATGATGAAGAAACCATGGACAGACAAAGTTAAGAACAAAGAGGTACTAGAAATGGTAGGGGAAGAAAGAACTATGTGGAAAACAGTAAAAAATAGGAGAGAGGATGATAGACCACATACTAAGACATGAGGGAATAGTGCGGAATATATTAGAAGCAGAGATAGGAAAAAAGAGAAGTAAATATGGACCTAGATTAGACTACTGCACACAAATAGTGAAAGATGTAGGTTGTGAAAATTTCAGGGAAATGTGTAGACTAGCTCAGAATACAAATCAATGGAGGTACGCATCCAACCAGTCCCAAGATGGATAAATTAATGACAAAGAAAGTAACTGTACTTAAACGTGATGATTATTATAAGCAACTACAAGTATTGGTTGGGCAATATTCTGGAATAATGTTAATTGTGTGAAGGGATTTACTGGAAAACTGTTTCGGTAAATGTCTAAGTGTTGGGGGATTTTGGCAGCCGCAAGCTGCTTAACTCACTTTACTGAATCTCGGTAAAATAGGGCATAAAATTACAAAACAATAGAAGGGGAACCGAGCAGTGTGAGAATTTCAGGGATGTAGGTTAACTCAGAATATGAATAAGTGCAGGTACGTGTCCTATTAATTTTGAGATAGATAACTTAATGACGAAAAAATAAGCGCAGATAAATCTGATGATTATTATAAACAACTTCAGGTGTTGGTTGTAAAATATCTGCAACTAATGTTGACTGTGCGAAAAGATATATTGGAAAAAATATTAAATCGGTAAATTTTAAGTGCTGGGGGAACTTGGCAGCTACAGGCCGCTTACCCTTCTTCACAACCACCAAATGTCAGAAAAAAAGCATATAATTGTAAAACAATAGAACGGGACCGAACTACACTTAACAAGAAAGAACAACGCCTATGATGAAAAACAACAAACATAGAACAAGAAAAAATTTGTTGAAAGTATATGTGTGGAGCATAGCACTGAAATACGGACAGTCCGAAACGCAGACAGAAAAACGGTAGCAGCCTTTTGAAATACTGTGCTTCAGATTTATGAGGATAGACAGATAAAGGTAATAACAAATAGGTTATAGAAATATTAGGGAAACAAGGATATCTGTGGAAAAACTAGGAGAAATAGAAGGGCAGAGTACGTTTTAAAGTATTTTTTGGGAATAGTATGGGATATATTACAAGCACAGATAGGAAAAAGGAGGTAGATGCAGATTTGGATCAGGTAGTGATAGATGTACAATGTGCAAATTTGAGGAAATGTGTAGTGTTAATGAAAATGTTAATTTGCATTTACAATCACATAAAGGAAATGATAATTTAAAGGAATATATCACCTACCTTTCACTGGTTGTAGTGGTTGATTGTATTTGCACTGCTATCAGATAATTATGGACTGTATGTATAATGTTCACTAATTGTTGCTAATTACTGATGCTCGATGCACCGAACTAAATCACGAACCAAAGCCAAGCGAGAACGAAGTTGAATAGTCGTCCACTCGTAAATTACCAACCCTTTTATGTCGTTGCACTAAAGGTAGGGATAATGGAGGGGTTCTAACTGGGGAATAGTTTAAGGACTTAAATTAATTGTCATTGGCATAATACAATTGTAAACAAAATTCTTATAAAGCCTTAACATACCGCCCACCAAAATAAGTATTAGGAACTTATTTTCTAAGTGTGTCTAAACGAACAAAAAAAATATATATACCGTAAATTTAAAAGTTAACTTACCCTAATATACTAACTATAATACTAAGTTGCCTCTGGAATGGGGAGAGGGCACAATTTTACCACGGGCCTTTTAAATAGTCCCTGGGATGTTGCCACGGTAGCCACACGACAAACATTGTCCTTTCCATAATGCAACGTATGTATACGTCCCATTTTCCACTGTAATGGAGACACTTGAGTATCCTTAATCAACACCAACGTTCCCACCATTAACGAATAATTAGCAGAAAACCATTTGGTTTTCTGTTGAAGTGTGCAGGTACTCCAAATGCCACCGTTTCCAAAATGATTGCTGAATACGTTGAACCAGTTGCCAACGATTTAAGGAAGATAGTTTCAGATCTAAGACATTAGGGTCGGGAATGACAGACACTGGTTCTACGTTCAGAAAATGACCAGGACTTAAGAATGAAAAATCAGTGGGATCGTTACTCATTGGACATAAAGGTCTGGAGTTTAATATGGCTTCAATTTGAGCAAGAATGGTGTTAAATTCTTCGTACGAGAGAATTTGTTCGCCTACCACCTTCTTGAGATGGGACTTTACAGATTTTATCCCAGCTTCCCACATTCCCCAAAGTGAGGAGCCGACGGAGGATTAAAACAAAGTGAATACCTTCCGTTTCGGATGACTGCTTCATATTTTCGATTAGTTCCCGAGATGCTCCGATAAAATTTGTTCCACAGTCACTATAAATTTGCAAGCATTTACCTCTACGTGCTACAAACCGCCGTAAAGCTGCAATAAAGGCCTCTTTAGATAGGTTTGATGCCAACTCCAGATGTATCGCTTTTGTACTAAGACAAACAAATAAACAAACATAGGCTTTCAATGATTTGGCACCTCTAATACGATTCATGGTGATAGAAAAGGGTCCACCGTAGTCTACCCCAGTATGTAGAAACGCTTTACCGGCAGTAAGTCTAGCGGGGGGCAAGTCGCCAATAGGAGGACATAGCGAAATAGGTTTTGACGAAAACATCGAATACAAGAGTTTAGGCACTGTTGAATAGCCCTTTTTGCAGACAGAATCCAAAAATTTTGTACTAACAAGAAATGAGTAGTTCTAAGTCCAGGGTGTAAATATTTCGTATGGCAATCTCGAATAATGAGCTCTGTCACCCGGTGTGACCGAGGAAGTAGCAAAGGAAATTTTGTATCATAAGATACGTCTGCATTTCGCAACCGGCCGCCCACCCTTAACAACCCATCACTGTCAAGGAAAGGACTGAGAGGTCGAAGTTGTTTATTACTAAGTTTTCCTTTCGAATGATATCAATGTCCTGACTGAAAACTTGTTCTTGAACCCGTTTTATTAATAAATGAAGTGCATACTGTTCGGGGGAGACCAATAATTGTTCTAAGTTTCCAATATCCAAATTTGCACGAACTTTCAAGTTACGAATGAACTGACAAATATATACCAGAATCCTGCATATTTTTCGCAAATCTGAAAATTGATTTACCATCGAGTCTACGAAATGATCTGCAACGTGTATATTAAGGGATAAAGTTCTTTTTTCAATGTGCATCTGAGTGTGATCTGTAAGAGTTGGTTCCATATGAGCAGGCCAATTCTCTTTAGGTAATAGTAACCATGATGGAGCCGTCCACCACAAAGGATGATTAACAAGCTCAGCAGCTAATAATCCTCTTGATGCACAGTCAGCAGGATTATCCTGTGATTTAATATGATGCCACGATGATGGAGCCACTCGTTCTTGGATATGCGAGACACGATTGCTAATAAATGTCTTCCAATTATACGACGAAGATCGAATCCATGCTAATGCTACTGTGGAATCTGACCACGCAAATGTATCGTCCAATACTAAATTATTTCTATACGTATTTTGCACATACTCGACCAAGTTCGACAACAACACTGCACCACACAATTCTAATCGAGGTAATGATATACGATTGGTTGGTGCGACCTTAGATTAGGCACAAACCAATGAAACTTGGATGTTCCCTTTCTCATCGACACAGCGGAGATAAACTGCTGCTGCATATCCAGCTTCCGATGCATCACAAAATGCATGAATTTGTACAGTTTGATGGTTATCGCAAAGAATCCGTCGAGGAATTTCAATTTTCAATAACTCGGGTAATTGTTGAAGATACAGATTCCATTTTAAAACAATTTGTTGGGAGGAGTTCATCCCAACCAATTCCTAATATCCATACAGATTGAATCAAATGTTTTGCGAAGAAGACCAATGGTGATAATAACCCCAGAGGATTAAAGATCCTTGCAATTTCCGAAACCATATTCCTTTTGGTACAAGGCCGATCAACGATATTAAGATTGTAAAACAGCATATCACTCAATGGTTGCCATTGCAGTCCTAAAATTTTTGAGAAGTATTGTTTACCTCTTCAAACAAAATGTTTGCTGATACCGAACGGAATCAGGTAAATGGCCAATGACACTTGGCACGTTGCTATTACACTTTCGCAACATAAAACCACCTGATTGGCAAATTTGGTTTAATTCATACACGAGTCGTTTGCCATCCTCTATCGAATCACACCCTGTAATCAAATCATCCACGTACGTATCCGACGCTAAAATCTTGGAAGCAATAGGAAAACGTAACGATTGACTTTTGCAAGTTCTTGAATTACACGCATGGCTAGAAATGGTGATGATGTGATGCCGTATGTAACAGTGTTTAGCTGATAATCGATAACAGACTCCGAGGACTTAAATCTCCAAACTATACGTTGATAGTCTCGATGGCTAGTAGAAATAAGAATCTGTCTATACATTTGCTTAATGTTCGCAGTTAAAACTACAGAATGTAAACGAAAGTGTAATAACAACTCCATGATATCTTTTTGAAGAGGGGGCCCTGCGAGTAAATGATCATTTAAAGACCCTCCACTGTGAGCGCTGGCTGAAGCATCAAATACGACACGAAGTTTTGTTACTGTCTGGTTTGAACACGGCGTGATGTGGTATGTAATATACCGGCGATAATGTAGACGATCGAGTTGAATCCGATACAATACGAGACATGTGACCACTATCGATATAATCCTGCATAAATTCTCTGTACGTATTATACAGTTGAGGATTTATTTCAAACGGACGTTCTAGTGAAAGAAATCTTCGAAGTGCTATTTCCCGAGAGCCAGCAAATAGCGGTTCAGGACCATTGAAAGGTAACAAAACAATAAAACGGCCGGTGTCATCCGGCTTGTGAGTGTCCACAAAATGCCTTTCACAAATTTCCGCATGAGGAGATAATTTGTTAGAATCTGGAATATTTTCCAGTTCCCAAAATCGAGTAATGTTAGCATCTTCTACAAGTGCAGCTAATGATATACGAGATGTAACAGAAGAGAGAACTTTCCCTGTTAATATCCACCCAAAGGTAGTGTGAATTGCCACGGGTTCTTCTGGTGACCCAATGCAAGTTGCGTTTAATAAAACACGCGCGAACAAATCTGCACCTAACAATAAATCGATATGGCTAGGTTTGTCGAAGTCCGAATCTGCTAAATCTAATCCAACTATGTGAGGCCAACTATTTGGTGAGATCCTTGATGAAGGAAGGGTTCCACAAATGTCTGGTAAAACAAAACAATCAATGCTGTACTCTGGAACAGTTTTACCTTGAGGACTAATTTTACACGATACTTGTCCATACGCATGGGAAGCAGATAGACCTAAGCCTTCAACCTTCATTGAAATATTCGATTTTCTTAAACCTAAGCGTCGACAACACTTATCCGTCATGAAATTTTCCATTGATGCACTATCTACAAGTGCTCTTACTGTCTGAACTTTACCAAACCCATCTGTAATTGAAATTCTTGCGGTGCCTAATAACGTCATTGTGTTGGACGATCTAGATGATAACAACGTACTGGTAGTAGTGTTGCAGGTGGGTTCGGAGGTTGATTTGTTGCCTGAGTGACTGCAGGTTTCTGTGCAACTGTAGGGTTTTCAAAGTGCAATAAAGTATGATGACCCTTGCACACTTTTTACAAACAAGTTTGGAAGAGCAGCGTGTAACCATATGAGAGTTGCGAAGACAATTAATGCATAAGTGTTTGTCTTTAACAAAGTTATAACGGTCTTGTGGCGATTTATTCAGAAACATTTCACATTGGTATAAGTTATGAGTACCACTGCAAAGACTGCATTTCTGAGCGAATGAAGTTGTTACGAATGACTTTCGAACTTGGGGTTTTGAATATTCAAAGGAACGTTTAGAAGGTACACTAGATGATATGGTTTGTTTAACGGACGTATTAAATTTGGACGGAGTATCGGAAACAACCATATTGCTAATTTCTAATGCCTTGCAATGTTTTTCTAGAAATAATTTTAATTGATCATAAGATGGAATGTCTGATGTATTTTCTAATTCAAATGTTTTCAAAAGATTTGTATCTACCTTTTTTGATAACAAATTAAACAATACGAAGTCGAGCAAATCAATCTTAGTTTGACGTAAGCTTGATAGATTTTCCGTAAAGCAATTAAGCAATTCTCTTAAATCTGTATGTGAATTAAATTTTGCTTTTGGTGACGATTCTAAAGCATTCCAATGCGTGTTTGCAATTAAACGTTTTGAATTAAACCTCTCCACAATAATTGAATAAGCTAGCATATAATTATTATTCGAAATTTGCAAATGTCTAATGAGTTCTCTAGACTTAAAATCCAACGCATCAATTAAAAAATAGAACTTTTCGATCGGTAGAAATTGATTATTTTCATGAACTAAATTATTAAAAAATTGAATAAACTCTTGGAAACGTTCTATTTTTCCAGAAAATTTTTTCATTTCTATCCGAGGGAGACGAATATTACTACATGAGCCAATACCAGTAATATTTCCAGTCAAGCTTTTTTCAGCAGTGGATATACTATCAAATTGCGCTTTAATAATTTTAATGTTTAACAAAGACCTATCTATTTCAATTCTTAGTGTTGTAATTTCATTTAATAATTCCGAGTTGTCCTCATCCAATATGCACGTTTTATAAGCAGTATCTACATCGTTTTTGATATCAAAGGCGATTTCAGCCATAATATTAACAGAAATACAATTGCCTTTAATATGCTCCAATTTATCTATCGCACCAGATATATCAGATAATCTATCGAGTGCGGCCTTTAAATCCACTATCAACCTATCCGATGAAATATGTGCCATCCTAACGAACAAGGTTACTAATATCGATTTTATATTGATTTCAGCTACAAAAACGAAGGGTTTGTTCACCTAATAATAGGATATACCAAGGGTAATGTTGAACTACCTGTTAAGCAAAGAATTTTACTACAAGGTGCCTAACGGGAGCTTGCAAGTTTCAATCTAACAAAGAGCAAAGGGTTCTATTCTACCCGGTTTTACGAATACCTGAATTCTATAGCGAACTTGAATTACAAGTTTAAAATAACTACACCTTTTTTCTGACCACAAATTCTTACGCTAACTATCCCTAAAATTTACAAAGATTTGTCATTTTTAAGGCTTTATAAGATTCTGTATCATTACAAAATTTCAAATTTAATGCGAGATTGCATCTACTATAAGTTAGTTTACACAATTGACTATGAAACTGGTGGTATGACTACACTTTTATTCTAAATGCGGTCAACCCTTAATTTAAGCGAAGAGCAATAAACAATGTAGTTAAATTGAATGCCAAAAATGCCAATAATAAACCAATTAATAAGCAAAATATTTGCTCAAAGGACCAAAAATGTTAATGAAAATGTTAATTTGCATTTACAATCACATAAAGGAAATGATAATTTAAAGGAATATATCACCTACCTTTCACTGGTTGTAGTGGTTGATTGTATTTGCACTGCTATCAGATAATTATGGACTGTATGTATAATGTTCACTAATTGTTGCTAATTACTGATGCTCGATGCACCGAACTAAATCACGAACCAAAGCCAAGCGAGAACGAAGTTGAATAGTCGTCCACTCGTAAATTACCAACCCTTTTATGTCGTTGCACTAAAGGTAGGGATAATGGAGGGGTTCTAACTGGGGAATAGTTTAAGGACTTAAATTAATTGTCATTGGCATAATACAATTGCAAACAAAATTCTTATAAAGCCTTAACATGTAGGTTAGTTCAGAATAAAAAATAATGATGGTACGCGTCTAACCAGTTTCAGGACTGAAGAGATTGCTCCAAAACAGGTCGTTCAACTTCTGAAGTGTTAGTTAATTACGCTGGTGGTGCAGTTTCATGTTGAGTCAGCGTCAGGCTTCAGTTACTGACTATTACTGAAGCTGAAATTGTAGCAGCCAGTGAAGCTTCAAAGATATAATGTGACTTCTTCAAGAAATCACAAAGTTAAAAAACCCATTCCTTAAATTAACAATGCTGCTAGTGTTCGTTTAGCTGAAAATCCAGAAAATCGTAGAACAAAACATATCGAGAGCATGCTGCTGAAGGTAGATTAGCCGTTGAGAAAGTTTCGTCAAGTGAACGAAGTTGCTATTATCATGGCGTTGTAATCGGTTGAAATTGACTTTTGTAACAAAAAATTCAATTAAACAAAAATATTGTTAAATAAAAAAGCGTTTAATGTAGAATTTTATGGACTGTTAAAAGAAAATGTTACGTATGATCTTATTGAAGTAATTAATGTTTTTTTTATGGTTTATAACAACGACAAATTGTGGTATCAATACGATTATGTTATAAGAGTTCAGTCCGTAAAGATTATAACTCCCACACTTTAAAGTATAATTTTTCTCAGGGTCAACATTTTCGATATTGAAAAAAAATTGACTATAAAATGGACAATGTTTTGGACAATTAAACATGTTTATTATTCTTTATATTCTTTTTAACTATAGATACGAGCTTGTATAATATCCTTTAATATGACGCTATCCATTTCAAAAGAATGAAAACAATTGTAAGGACGTAATCTTTAATTAGAAATTCTAATAAACCTCTCAATATCAAAAATCTTAATTAATTATTTATTACTACGGCTTACGTAATAATGTTGGGTCAAAAACAACAATTTAATTGCGTATGTTAGCATAAGTAGGGGATTCTTACTCTAACCCTTAAAGTCCTACGCTTACCACTTTTAACCCTCAGGTATCCTTTGAAAATCTGAATCTCTCTTTGTACAGCCAGACAAGAAATGCTCTTAATAGGTCGCATACATCCCTTAGAATCCCGTTACCCTTCTCTGATTCAGTTCTGTAAGCTTATTTTAAGACGATGTACAAAAAAGGCATTGCAATCCTCTAGGTTTTGACAAAATCTAGGTATTAACGAAATCTTCTAGGTTTTAAGGAAATCTTTTAGTTTTATGGGAATTTTCTAGATTTTAAAGAAATCTTCTAGGGTTTAGAGAAATCTTCTAAGTTTTAGGGAAATCTCCTACGTTTTAGGAAAATTTTCAAGGTTTTATGGAAATCTTCTAGGTTTTAGGGACACCATCTAGGTTTTATGGAAATCTTCTGTTTTGGGGAAATCTTCTAGGTTTTAGAGGAAATTTCTAGGTTTTTAGGGAAAATGTCTAGGGTTTTAGGGAAATTTTTTAAGTTTTCGGAAAAATTTCTAGGTTTTTGGGAAATTTTCTAGGTTTTAGGAAAATCTCTAGGTTTCAGGGAAAATTTTTAGGTTTTAGGTAAAAGTTTGATGTTGTTAAGGAAAATCTCTAGGTTTTTAGAGAAAATATCTTGGTTTTAGGGACAATTTCTAGGTTTTAGGAAAAAGCTCTAGACTTTTAGGTAAAATTTCTAAGCTTTTTGAGAAAATGTCTAGGTTTTTAATAAAAATTGCCAGGTTCGTAAATTCAGGGTTTTCACAAAAATCCAAGATTTTCACAAAAATTTAAAGTTTTTTGCGAAAATGCAAGTTTTGCGCGAAAATTAAGGTTTTTCGCAAAATTTACGTCTTTCGCAAAAATTTGTTTTTCGCGAAAATTCAAGTTTTTCGTGGACATTCGAGTTTTTGACGGAAAAGCAAGTTTTTGACGGAAAATCAAGCGTTTTACGGAAAATCAAGTTTTTCACGAAAATTCACGTTTTTCACAAAAATTCATTTTTTCACCAAAACTATCAAGCTTTTCAGGAAAATGTACAAGTTTTTTGCGAATTTGTTCAAGTTTCTCGCGAAAATTCACGTTTTTCGCAAAAAGTCAACTTTTTCAGGAATGGCGAAGTTTCCAGCGAACATTCAAGTTTTTGACGGAAAAGCAAGTTCTTGACGGAAAATCAAGTTTTCACGGAAAAACAAGTTTTCCACGAAAATACAAGTAATCACGAAAATTAATGTTTTCACGAAAATTCACGTTTTTCATGAAAATTCAGGTTTTTTGACGAAAATTCAAGGTTTTCACGAAAATTCAAGTTTTTTGCAAGAATTCAAGTTTTTCACGAAAATTCAAGTTTTTGTAGCGAAAATTCAAGTATTTGCGAAAAATTCAAGCTTTCCGCGGATATTCGAGATTTTCGCGGAAAAACAAGTTTTTGACGGAAAATCAAGTTGTTCGACGGAAAAGCAAGGTTTTCACGAAAATTCAAGTTTTCACGAAAATTCATGTTTTCCGCGAACATTCAAGTTTTTGGCGGAAAAGCAAGTTCTTGACGGAAAATCAAGTTTTCACAGAAAAACAAGTTTTCCACGAAAATACGAGTATTCACGAAAATTAATGTTTTCACGAAAATTCATGTTTTTCACGAAAATTCACGTTTTATTATGAAAATTCAGGTTTTTTGACGAAAATCCAAGGTTTTCACGAAAATTCAAGTTTTTCGCGAGAATTCAAGTTTTTCGCGAGAATTCAAGTTTTTGTAGAAAAAATTTAAGTTTTCGCGAAAATTCAAGTTTTTCGCGGACATTCGAGTTTTTAGCGTAAAAGCAAGTTTTTGACGGAAAATCAAGTTGTTCGACGGAAAATCAAGGTTTTCACGAAAATTCAAGTTTTTCACGAAAATTTTCAAGTTTTTCGCTGGAATTTTCAAGGTTTTCGCGAAAATTAAAGTTTCTCGCGAAAATTCTGGTTTTCGCGAAAATTCATGTTTTTCGCAAACATTCAAGTTTTTGACGGAAAAAGCAAGTTCTTGACGGAAAATCAAGTTTTCACGGAAAAACAAGTTTTTCACGAAAAGACTAGTATTTACGAAAATAATGTTTTCACGAAAATTCATGTTTTTCACGAAAATTCACGTTTTTTCATGAAAATTCAGGTTTTTGAAGACAATTCAAGGTTTTCACGAAAATTCAAGTTTTTCGCGAGAATTCAAGTTTTTGTAGAGAAAATTCAAGTATTCGCGAAAATTCAAGTTTTTCGCGGAGAATTCGAGTTTTTGGCGGAAAAGCAAGTTTTTGACGGAAAATCAAGTTGCTCGACGGAAAATCAAGGCTTTTACGAAAATTCAAGTTTTTCACCAAAATTTTCAAGTTTTTCGCGGGAATTTTCAAGTTTTTTGCGAAAATTCAAGTTTCTTGCGAAAATTCACGTTTTAGCGAAAATTCATGTTTTTCGCGAAGATTCAAGTTTTTGACGGAAAAGCAAGTTCTTGACGGAAAATCAAGTTTTCCACGAAAATACGAGTTTTCACGAAAATTCATGTTTTTTCACAAAAATTCAGGTTTTTACGAAAATTTAAGTTTTTCGCGTTTCGCATTATGTAATAATGTTGGGTCAAAAACAACAATTTAACTGCGTATGTTAGCGTAAGTAGAAGATTCTTACTCTAACTCTTAAGGTTCTACGCTTACCACTTTTAACCCTCAGGTATCCTTTAAAAATCTGAATCTCTCTTTGTACAGCCAGACAAGCAACGCTCTTAATAGGTCGCATACATCCCTTAGAATCCCGTTACCCTTCTCTGATTCAGTTCTGTAAGCTTATTTTAAGACGATGTACAAAAAAGGCATTGCAATCTTCTAGGTTTTGACAAAATCTAGGTATTAACGAAATCTTCTAGGTTTTAAGGAAATCTTATTAGTTTTATGGAAATTTTTTTAGATTTTAGGGAAATTTTCTAGGTTTTAGAGAAATCTTCTAGGTTTTAGGGAAATCTTCTAGGTTTTAGGGAAATCTTCTAAGCTTTAGGGAAAGCTTCTAGGTTTTAGGAAAATTTTCAAGGTTTTATAGAAATCTTTTAGGTTTTAGGGAAATCTTCTAGGTTTTATGGAAATCTTCTGTTTTGGGGAAATCTTCTAGGTTTCAAAGGAAATTTCTAGGTGTTTAGGGAGAATATCTAGGGTTTTAGGGAAATTTTCTAAGTTTTCAGAGAAAATTTCTAGGTTTTGGGGTAATTTTCTAAGTTTTAGGGAAATTTCTAGGTCTTTAGTGGAAATTTCTAGGTTTCAGGGAAAAGCGCTAAGTTGTTAAGGAAAATCTATAGGTTTTTAGAGAAAATATCAAGATTTTAGGGAATTCTTCTAGGTTTTAGAGAAATCTTCTAGGTTTTAAGGAAATCTTCTAGGTTTTAGAAAAATCTTCTAAGTTTTAGGGAAATCTCCAAGGCTTTAGGAAAATTTTCAAGGTTTTATGGAAATCTTTTAGGTTTTAGGGAAACCTTCTAGGTTTTATGGAAATCTTCTGTGTTGGGTAAATCTTCTAGGTTTTAGAGGAAATTTCTAGGTTTTTAGAGAGAATATCTAGGGTTTTAGGAAAATTTTCTAAGTTTTCAGAGAAAATTTCTAAGTTTTTGGGGAAATTTTCTAGGTTTCAGGAAAATCTCTAGGTTTTAGGGGAAATTTCTAGGTTTTAGGGGAAAGTTCTAGGTTGTTAGGGAAAATCTCTAGGTTTTTAGAGAAAATATCTAGGTTTTAGGGAAAATTTCTAGGTTTTAGGAAAGAGCTCTAGATTTTTAAGTAAAATTTCTAGGCTTTTAGAGAAAATGTCTAAGTTTTTAATGAAAATTGCTAGGTTCCAAGAAAAAAGTCTAGGTTTAAAGGCAAATTTCTAGGTTTTAATGCAATTTTCTAGGGTTTAAGGCAATTTTCTTGGTTTTTACGAAAATTTTCTATGATTTTCGGAAGATTTCTAGGGTTTTCCGAAGATTATCTTGGCTTTTCCGAAGATTTTCTAGGCTTTTCCGAAGATTTGCTAGGCTGTTCCGACTTGATTAAACCGAAATTCCGACTCGATGTATCCAAAATTTAAATGTCTTTATTAAGGACATTTAGCTCTTCAAAGAATTAAGTCTATCTCTCACTTTAAGGGCATAGCCAATAACACTAAATCTTGATAGCGGGGATATGTGCTGAACTTTGAGGACGGGCGCAGAAAGTGTGAGGCGCTCAAACTAGTCCCTAAGGGACTACAAGCCGTTTCTAGTTTAATTTAAAACATGCCAAAAGCTAACCTCGTAACAATGCATGAATTTAGAATGTCACTGAAGTTTTCATGATGTTTTATTTAAATCATGCCAACAGAAATAAATATAAACTCGTAACCACACACGATTTTAAAGTGTTGTAGAAGTTTTGATATTTTTGCCTTAAATTGCGCCTACAAATAAATAAAACCTCGTAATCACACACTATCCGCGAGTGTTCGTAGGGTTTTCATATTTAATTTAAACCATGCCATAAGAAATACAAGCAACCTTGTAATTACGCATGAATTTAGAGTGTCATTGAGGTTTTTGTGATGTTTTTCACGAAAATTCAGGTTTTTCACGAAAATTTTAGTTTTTCACGAAAATTTTCAAGTTCTTCACGAAAATTCAAGCTTTTCGCAAAAATTCGAGTTTTTCGCGGAAATTCAAGATTTTCGTACAAATACAAGTTTTACGCGAAAATTAAGGTTTTTAACGAAAATTCATGTTTCACGCGAAAATTCATGTTGAATTTTCGCGAAAATTAAAGTTTTTTTCGAAGACTCAAGTTTTTCGAGAAACATTCAAGTTTTTGACGGGACAGCACGTTTTTGACGAAAAATCAAGTTTTTCACGAAAATTCATTTTTGTCGCAAAAATTCAGGGTTTTCACGAAAGTTCAGGTTTTTCACGAAAATTCTGGGTTTTCACGAAAATTCAAGATTTTCACGAAAATTTTCAAGTTTTACGCGAAAATTAAGGGTTTTCGCGAAAATTTACGTTTTTCGCAAAAATTGTTTTTCGCGAAAAGTCAAGTTTTTGCGAAAATTCTAGTTTTTCGCGGACATTCAAGTTTTTGGCGAAAAAGCATGTTTGACGGAAAATCAAGTTTTTCACGGAAAATCAAGTTTTTCACGAAAATTCACGTTTTTCACGAAAATTCATTTTTTCACCAAAATTATCAGGCTTTTCAGGAGAATTTACAAGTCTTCTGCGAATTTTTTCAAGTTTTTTGCGAAAATTCATTTTCTCGTGAAAATTCACGTTTTTCGCAAAAAGTCAAGTTTTTCGGGAAAGGTGAAGTTTTTTGCGAACATTCAAGTTTTGGACGGAAAAGCAAGTTCTCGACGGAAAATCTAGTTTTCACAGAAAAACAAGTTTTCCACGAAAATACGAGTATTCACGAAAATTAATGTTTTCACGAAAATTCATGTTTTTCACGAAAATACACGTTTTTCATGAAAATTCAGGTATTTTGACGAAAATTCAAGGTTTTCACGAAAATTCAAGTTTTTCGCAAGAATTTAAGTTTTTCACAAAAATTCAAGTTTTTGTAGCGAAAATTCAAGTATTCGCGAAATTCAAGTTTCCCGCGGACACTGGGGGTTTTCGCGGAAAAACAAGTTTTTGACGGAAAATCAAGGTTTTCACGAAATTTCAAGTTTTCGCGAAAATTCTTGTTTTCCGTGAACATTCAAGTTTTTGGCGGAAAAGCAAGTTCTTGACGGAAAATCAAGTTTTCACAGAAAAACAAGTTTTCCACAAAAATACGAGTATTCACGAAAATTAATGTTTTCACGAAAATTCATGTTTTTCACGAAAATTCACGTTTTATTATGAAAATTCAGGTTTTTTGACGAAAATCCAAGGTTTTCACGAAAATGCAAGTTTTCCGCGAGAATTCAAGTTTTTCGCGAAAATTCAAGTTTTTCGCGGACATTCGAGTTTTTAGCGTAAAAGCAAGTTTTTGATGGAAAATCAAGTTGTTCGAAGGAAAATCAAGGTTTTCACGAAAATTCAAGTTTTCCACCAAAATTGTCAAGTTTTTCGCGGGAATTTTCAAGTTTTTCGCGAAAATTAGAGTTTCTCGGGGAAATTCTCGTTTTCGGGAAAATTCATGTTTTTCGCGAACATTCAAGTTTTTGACGAAAAAAGCAAGTTCTTGACGGAAAATCAAGTTTTCACGGAAAAACAAGTTTTCCACGAAAATACTAATATTTACGAAAATTATGTTTTCACGAATATTCATGTTTTTCACGAAAATTCATGTTTTTTCATGAAAATTCAGGTTTTTTGACGAAAATTTAAGGTTTTCACGAAAAGTAAAGTTTCGCGAGAATTCAAGTTTTTGTTGAAAAAAATTCAAGTCTATCTCTCACTTTAAGGGCCATAGCCAATAACATTAAATCTTGATAGCGGGGATATGTGCTGAACTTTGAAGACGGGCGCAGAAAGTGTGAGGCGCTCAAACTAGTCCCTAAGGGACTACAAGCCGTTTCTAGTTTAATTTAAAACATGCCAAAAGCTAACCTCGTAACAATGCATGAATTTAGAGTGTCACTGAAGTTTTCATGATGTTTTATTTAAATTATGCCAGCAGAAAGATTACCGTTTGTCGTTTGGCGCAGACGTTTCGCGTTTGATATTTGACGTTTAACGTTTGACGTATTATGTTGTTGGTGTTTAATATATAGGCCGATTGAGGTTTGGCGCTTAACGCTTGACATTAGCGTTTAATGTTTGACATTGGGTGTTCAATGGTTGTCATTTAACGCTTGCCGTTTGATCTTTGACGTTTTGTATTTGACATTAAACGTTTGACGTTTGATGTGCGTTGTTTTACGTTTAGTGTTTGGTGCTTGGCATTTAAAGTTTGACGTTCGACGTTTGGCTTTTGACGCTTTTAGTTTGAAATTTGACGCAGAAAGTTTGGTATTTGACACGGGTTGTTTGACCTCTAACGTTTGACAATTGACGTCGGACACGTTTGGCATCTGATTCATGACGTTTAGAATTTGGCGCCAGACTTTTGACGATTGTAGTTTAAAATTTGACTTTTGATATTTGTTGTTTTGCTTCGGATGTTTGATGTATGGCGTTCGACGTTTGGCGTTTTAAGTTTGACGTTTGACGCACGATATTCGCTTTGACGTGTGACGTTTGACACTTAGCGCTTGACGTTGGAAGTTAGACATTTATTGACTAATTTACATTATTACAGCGGTTGATTCTCTTCTCGGGTCCTCGCTCTGCAAGCTGTGGTAGTCGACGTTGTCGTACAGTAACCAGTGTGCAAGGAGCTCGATGGATGGTATCCGATGGCGTCGAGCTTGTGGTATTCGGCGTCTAATGTTTCGAAATCCACAGCCTGTTGTTCGTGTACGTGGAGTCCATTGGACATCGCTGGATTAGTAAAAAGCTGGTTGTTGGGGAAGTTTTTAATCCTGACGCGCTTGTTGATGTTACGTGCTTTAGGAGATGGTCGATGGTTTCAATGGTTGTTACAGTCGCAATTGTTGTACTCGCGATATAATTCCCGCCAATAGTAACTTATACGGCACACGTTTAAAAAGTGATGCAACCGCTATTTAAGTCAATTTGCAAGCACAATTTAAATCAAAGCAAAGTACTTACATTCTCAGGGTCCCACGCTGTTTGCGGGCTGGGTTCAGCTCACGCCTCGTTGAATCAGATTTCCCTCCGTCTTTTCTTTTACTGCACTCGTAAGAAATGAAGGAACACCAGGTAGAGGAACGGCACAAGGCAAGATGCCTAAAAAAAAAAGACACACGGCTCAGATAGACGTTGCTTGCTCGAGGGCGTCTTTTGACACCACGCGCGCACTCCGCCATTCACTCTGCGCAGGCGCGACTCGGGGACGACCGAAATTAGCATTTTTAATTTAAAAAATACGCGGAAATTACCTTACTAAAACTAGGACATGCTACATGCCATTTTGGCAACTCTGTCGAGTTTCTTTATGGTGAGATTCTAAACGTGGATTTTGTTGTCAGAGTTCAGACTAGATTTGGCGGTCACAGTGGCATAATTTGAAAGAAATGCCTTATTGCACGAAGAGCCTGGGCGCCTACGCCTTGAACTACTTCTTAAGCTTCCTCTAAGAGGTTGGTGACTTTCTTAAAGAGTGAACAAAAAGAAGTGATTTGCTCTAGCTTATGGAGCTCCTGGGAAATTTCAGATTCCAGGTTTGCTTGTATTGTAGGGTCGTTTTTGATTGGGTTTTAGAGGAGCGCGTTATTGACTGAGGGATGTTGGGCGAGTCCATTATTAAGGGGCGCTTTATGCGTGCGCGCTTTATTGCTTGCGTCCCGCGTGCCTGTTGGTTAGTATGGTTGTATGATGAGTTGTATGATGAGAGGCGTACACTTGATTTTGAAAAAAAATGGCTTAAAACTACGAATTAGGTATAAACAATTGAAAATAATTTACAATTATTAGAATATGTTAAAGTTTTTACATAACAACGTTGTTATTGTCAGAGATTATCTCATAGCTATCTAAAATACCATCGCGTAAATTTTAATTTTCACAACGTTAGGCCAACGAAATTAATACAATAAATTAAATAAAAGGACGTTTGTATATATATAAA
This sequence comes from Platerodrilus igneus, assembly GCA_036346225.1. Taxonomy (NCBI): domain Eukaryota; kingdom Metazoa; phylum Arthropoda; class Insecta; order Coleoptera; family Lycidae; genus Platerodrilus; species Platerodrilus igneus. The sequence continues at coordinate 96,014 of JARFIW010000549.1, forward strand.
AGCAAGGGCGACGAAGCCTCATTTACAAAGTTTTACAATGTCGAAGTTTGTTCTACTTCTACCCTGCGTGCTCCTTCTACACCCACAATTGTCTGGTAAGTTGCATTATTTTTAACGCAATTTGGTACTGAATACGATGAATAGATTGTAGCAAGAGCCGTATTGTCGGCGGCGTGAATGCTGAAGATGGCCAATTTCCATATCAAGTCTCATTGCGGATCAGAAATGAGCATCACTGTGGTGGTTCAATCATAAACACCTTCTATGTTTTAACTGCAGCCCATTGTATTGTAGGGTAAGATATATTTTAAAAACTCCTACAGAATATTTTTGAAAGTATTTGAATAAATTTTGTACAAGAAATTCGAAAATGAAAAGTTGCAAGTTGTTCATCATCGTTAGGTCTTCAGTTCTGGAACTGGTTAGACGTTTCGTATTTTTAGGTAACTTACACATTTCTCTGAAATTTCCATGGTCTGCATGCATTAGTCTGATCTAGGCCTACCTCTACCTCTTTTTTTATCTCTGCTTGTAATATATTCCGCACTATTCCCTAAAAATGCTTTAGAACAAGAGTTATCAAACTATGGTACGTGTACCACTGGTGGTACGTTTCATAGAATTTGATGGTACAATTTTTGATACATAGAAAAAGCAAACCTATAATTCTTTTGTCTAATTTTATAGGAATTTTTGTATAGCATGAATAATTTCATTATTAATAGGGCTGGGTCGGCGTATCGATATATCGATACGTATCGATACGACCCTCGTATCGACCTCCCCGATACAGCGAAAAATAAATATCGATATATCGATACTCGATATGTATCGATACGCATCGATACGCATCGATACGTATCGATAGTCGATATAGAATATGTATCGATATTCGATACGCAAAATTCCGTATCGCCCACCTCTATATATACTTATGTCACAAATATTAAACTTGAAACTTTAATTATTTTGATAACAAACAATCTTAAGTGAAAGATCGAATTGTCAGTAAATACATTATTTTAAAAGGATTTTGTGATTTTATTCCCAAAGAAAGAGTAGATAAATTATCGATGCGCATCGATTCGTACAGATACGTATCGCTACGTCTCGATATGTATTCTTAATCTACACATCTAAACGTTCCGATACGAATCGCTATATAAATCTATACGTACCGCTACGTATCGATACGAACCGATACGTATCGATACGCACCGATACGCATCGATACGCACCGAACGCATCGATACGAATCGATACGCATCGATAGAAATCGATACGTATCGATACGTATCGATAGTCGATATAGAATATGTATCGATATTCGATACGCAAAATCCCGTATCGCCCACCCCTATATATATATACTTATGTCACAAATATTAAACCTGAAACTTTAATTATCTTGGTAACAAACAATCTTAAGTGAAAGATCGAATTGTCAGTAAATACATTATTTTAAAAGGATTTTGTGATTTTATTCCCAAAGAAAGAGTAGATAAATTATCGATGCGCATCGATTCGTACAGATACGTATCGCTACGTCTCGATATGTATATTTAATCTACACATCTAAACGTTCCGATACGAATCGCTATATAAATCTATACGTACCGCTACGTATCGATACGAACCGATACGTATCGATACGCACCGATACGCATCGATACGCACCGAACGCATCGATACGAATCGATACGCATCGATAGAAATCGATACGAATCGATACGCATCGATACGCATCGATACGCATCGATACGTATCGATAGTCGATATAGAATATGTATCGATATTTGATACGCAAAATCCCGTATCGCCCACCCCTATATATATATACTTATGTCACAAATATTAAACCTGAAACTTTAATTATTTTGGTAACAAACAATCTTAAGTGAAAGATCGAATTGTCAGTAAATACATTATTTTAAAACGATCTTGTGATTTTATTCCCAAAGAAAGAGTAGATAAATTATCGATGCGTATCGATTCGTACAGATACGTATCGCTACCTCTCGATATGTATACTTAATCTACACATCTAAGCGTTCCGATGCGAATCGCTATATAAATCTATACGTACCGCTACGTATCGATACGAACCGATACGTATCGATAGATCGAACGACGATACGATCGATACGCATCGTAGAAATCAACATCGATAGCATATAGAAATCGATACTAAATCCGTATCCACATATGTATCATATTCGTGCAAAACCTTAATCGCAAACCTTTTTATTTTGGTAAAAAAATTAATGAAACGAAATTTCTATTAGTACAAAATTTAAAGAAGATCGAATTTCATAAATAATTATAATTACGTTCGATCGATTGTACAAAGATGCTAATATGTACTAATCTACAATCTAACGTTCCGATACGATCGTATATAATCTATACGCACCGATACGTCGATACGAATCGTATAATCTATACGACCTACGTATCGATACAACCGATACGTATATACCGATACGCATCGATAACCGATACGCATCAATCGATATAGATATGTAGAAATTCGAACAATATCCTAATCACCTTAATATATGATATTGTCAGCAAAATCCTAACCAAACCTTAATTATATCTTAAAAACAATTATTAAAGAAATGTAGTAATTTATGTAAAAACGATTATAAAGATTATTCCCATAGATAGTATTTTAAAAGATCTGATATTCCTAAGAAGATCGCTAAATTCATAGTATACTATTACAATCTAACGTCCGATACGAATCGTATTAATCTATACGCACAACGTTCGATACGAATCGTATAAATCGATACGACCGATACGATCGATACGCACCGATACGCATCGATACGCATCGATACGCATCGATAACCGAAGATCGATACGAATCGATACGCTCGATACGCACGATACGATCGATACGTATCGATAGCAAAATATGTATCGATACGTATAATTCATATACAATATTATGATATTCGATAGCAAAATTCTTACCCACCCTTTAATATTTGTAAAAATTAATTGAAAATAATTATTTGTAACAACAATTTAAAGAATGATTTTAGTCAAAATTATTTTAAAAATTGATTATTCCAAGAAATAGTAAATTATCGATCGTATCTTATCGAACATCAACGTTCGATAGATCTATAATCTACACGTAACGCTCGATCGAAACGATACATCTATACGACCGCTACGTATCGATACGACCGAACGTATCGAACGAATCGATCGATACGCACGAACATCGTACGATCGTACTCGAAATGATAGTATGATCTATCGATATCAATATGACACTATAATATACGTACGAAACAGTATAAACCAAATTTAATATCTTGTCAAAAATTTAAACGAAAGATTTAATTATCTTAATCATAATTTAAAGAACACGATTTGTTCGCAAAAAATGATTTTAAAAATACAATGTATATTCCCAAGAAAATCGCTAAATTCTATGGTATCTAATTACAGATACGAACGTACGATCGATATCCTATAAATCATATCACCGTTCGATACGAACGTATATGAATACGCACGCTACGATCGATACGAACCGATACGTATCGATACGACGATACGCATCGATAACCGATCGCACTACGAATCGATACCATATAAAATTATACGAATCGATAATCCTATCAACATATATATTATAGCAAAACCTATTGACAAACCCTTTTATTATTTGAAAAATATTAAATGAAAGATAATATTAGTAAATACCATTTAAAGAATCGATTGTTCCAAAAAATATTTAAAAGTCTCAATGTATATTCCCAAGAAGATGATAAATTATATGGTACTCGTAATCGAACATCTAACGTCCGAAATCTTAAATACACATCGAAACGCTCCGATACGAATCGATAACTATCGTACGCACATACGATACGAACCGATACGATCGATACGCACGATCCATACACAACGACGATACGAACGATACGCACGAACGATCGAATCGATCGATACGTATCGATAGTCGATATAGAATATGTATCGATATTCGATACGCAAAATTCCGTATCGCCCACCCCTATATATACTTATGTCACAAATATTAAACTTGAAACTTTAATTATTTTGATAACAAACAATCTTAAGTGAAAGATCGAATTGTCAGTAAATACATTATTTTAAAACGATCTTGTGATTTTATTCCCAAAGAAAGAGTAGATAAATTATCGATGCGCATCGATTCGTACAGATACGTATCGCTACGTCTCGATATGTATTCTTAATCTACACATCTAAACGTTCCGATACGAATCGCTATATAAATCTATACGTACCGCTACGTATCGATACGAACCGATACGTATCGATACGCACCGATACGCATCGATACGCACCGAACGCATCGATACGAATCGATACGCATCGATAGAAATCGATACGTATCGATACGTATCGATAGTCGATATAGAATATGTATCGATATTCGATACGCAAAATCCCGTATCGCCCACCCCTATATATATATACTTATGTCACAAATATTAAACCTGAAACTTTAATTATCTTGGTAACAAACAATCTTAAGTGAAAGATCGAATTGTCAGTAAATACATTATTTTAAAACGATCCTGTGATTTTATTCCCAAAGAAAGAGTAGATAAATTATCAATGCGTATCGATTCGTACAGATACGTATCGCTACGTCTCGATATGTATTCTTAATCTACACATCTAAACGTTCCGATACGAATCGCTATATAAATCTATACGTACCGCTACGTATCGATACGAACCGATACGTATCGATACGCACCGATACGCATCGATACGCACCGATACGCATCGATACGAATCGATACGCATCGATAGAAATCGATACGAATCGATAGTCGATATAGAATATGTATCGATATTCGATACGCAAAATCCCGTATCGCCCACCCCTATATATATACTTATGTCACAAATATTAAACTTGAAACTTTAATTATTTTGGTAACAAACAATCTTAAGTGAAAGATCGAATTGTCAGTAAATACCTTATTTTAAAAGGATCTTGTGATTTTATTCCCAAAGAAAGAGTAGATAAATTATCAATGCGTATCGATTCGTACAGATACGTATCGCTACGTCTCGATATGTATACTTAATCTACACATCTAAACGTTCCGATACGAATCGCTATATAAATCTATACGTACCGCTACGTATCGATACGAACCGATACGTATCGATACGCACCGATACGCATCGATACGCACCGAACGCATCGATACGAATCGATACGCATCGATAGAAATCGATACGAATCGATACGCATCGATACGCATCGATACGCATCGATACGTATCGATAGTCGATATAGAATATGTATCGATATTTGATACGCAAAATCCCGTATCGCCCACCCCTATATATATATACTTATGTCACAAATATTAAACCTGAAACTTTAATTATTTTGGTAACAAACAATCTTAAGTGAAAGATCGAATTGTCAGTAAATACATTATTTTAAAACGATCTTGTGATTTTATTCCCAAAGAAAGAGTAGATAAATTATCGGTGCGTATCGATTCGTACAGATACGTATCGCTACGTCTCGATATGTATTCTTAATCTACACATCTAAACGTTCCGATACGAATCGCTATATAAATCTATACGTACCGCTACGTATCGATACGAACCGATACGTATCGATACGCACCGATACGCATCGATACGCACCGAACGCATCGATACGAATCGATACGCATCGATAGAAATCGATACGTAACGATACGTATCGATAGTCGATATAGAATATGTATCGATATTCGATACTCAAAATCCCGTATCGCCCACCCCTATATATATACTTATGTCACAAATATTAAACTTGAAACTTTAATTATTTTGATAACAAACAATCTTAAGTGAAAGATCGAATTGTCAGTAAATACATTATTTTAAAAGGATTTTGTGATTTTATTCCCAAAGAAAGAGTAGATAAATTATCGATGCGCATCGATTCGTACAGATACGTATCGCTACGTCTCGATATGTATTCTTAATCTACACATCTAAACGTTCCGATACGAATCGCTATATAAATCTATACGTACCGCTACGTATCGATACGAACCGATACGTATCGATACGCACCGATACGCATCGATACGCACCGATACGCATCGATACGAATCGATACGCATCGATAGGAATCGATACGCATCGATAGGAATCGATCGTATCGATAGGAATCGATACGTATCGATATGTATCGATACCCACCGATACGCATCGATACATATCGATACGCATCGATACGTATCGATACGTATCAATATATATCGATATTCGATATATCGATACATATCGATATAGAATATGTATCGATATTCGATACGCAAAATCCCGTATCGCCCACCCCTAATTATTAACATTACAAAAAGATGCGATGCTGATTGTAAGTGTATATAAACCACCGGTGTTTGTCGGCTCGAAAGGTACAGAGAACAATGCACAATGTTGTTGCGATCGGCGTAATGCGATTCAACTTGCCTAAATGCTTATAAATATTCAACAGAAAAATGCGTAGTGCACGTTCTCACATTGTCTGGTCTAGTAAATTCACCCGATTACAACGATGATGTTCGAAGAGTACAGACATGTTGTGTAAGCTCTGGTACCACTTAATTATAGTTTCAATTTTTCAATTATGTTAAGTAGTGTAGAAAACTAACAGAAATTTTTAATGTAATCATCATCATCATCATTAGGTCTTCAGTCCTAGAACTGGTTGGACGCGTACCTGCATTGTTTTCTAGTCTGAACCAACCTACACATTTCCCTTGCACAGTCTGCATCTATCACTATCTGTGTGCGAAAGTCTGATCTCGGTCTACCTCTATCTCTCTTTTCCTATCTCTGCTTGTAGTATTGTTACGTTCTTACGTTTTAAAAACTCGATAAATACATTTAAAAAGTCGATAAATACATCGCGCAAGCACGAAATAAGCAACGTCACGGGCGGATGGTGACGCTAACCGTATACAGATTTGGGGCGCGCTCATCTGACAATGACGTCACCAATGCACAATTTATATTGCGCAATACTTCGGAAATTTACATATTTAAAACAATAAATGATAAAAGCGAATACATTTAACAGAAAGAATACTTACATAAGATATCCGGCGTTCGACGGAGTTGCGCTAAGGTAGGCCTCTATTAAAGTCCATCAGGCTACTCAGAGCCCTTTTGCGGTAATTAAAGATGGTGACTCCTGCCAACGTTCCTTCAAGCGCTCCGGCCAGATACGGCAGTCATGAGGTCGTTCATCCAGGGTCGTGCAGTACGGTTCGCCTAGGCTACAGATTACCTACCTATGCAGGGAATGACGGAAAAAACCAGGTAAAGGGGCTACAAACAAAAGACAAGCAAGCAAAGGAATCTACATAGGTAAAGCTAACAATACGTTACCGGAAAACGTCCACTTCACTCGAAGGTTCTGGCAAAAAAGCCACGTTATAGAGAACACAGGAAACTTCTCCCCACTTTTTTCGTCTTATACACGTCGGCGCGAAGTTATTCGTCCAACCCTCTCGCGTCGCGCGATCTGCGCAAACGCACTGTGAAGTAACGGAAATACGCGCCTAGTCTTTTAAAATTCCGCGCACCGCGTCTTTTGAAATTATGGCGCGAAACCTCCGCACATCAAACTTAACCTAAAACAATGTTTAAGTGCCAATTGGCACGTAACAACGTGCCGAAATCGGCCGTAAACATTCATTTAGTTTTGATGTGCGGGAGTTTTCGCGCCATAAATTTGAAAGACTTGGCGCGTATTTCCGTCACGTCAGAAGTGGGTTGGACAAACTTCGCGCCGACGCGTGTAAGGGAGAAAAGTGGGTAAGTTTCCGGGTGATGCTGAAACGTGGCTTTTTGCTGCTGAACATCGACAGGAGTGGTTGGGTATCGTATCTTAATCTTTTTATGTAGATTTTCTTGCCTTGCTTATCTTTGATTGTCGCTCCCTAAACCCGTTTCCCATCATTACCTCTATATAGAAAGAAGATAAATTTGAAGCAACCTGGCCGATACGAACCATCTTTAAACATTCCAGAAGGGATCCCTGCAGCAGCTAGCCGGAGCAGCCACCATCTTTAACTAATTTGAAAAAAAGCAATTGGCAGGAAGCGGAAACATGGATTGAGCATATTTGTACGATTATCTGTGCAGATGGTCACTGCTGTTCCGGATGGCTGCACGTTGCAAAGGGACAGTTCTAAAAGAGAAGAGCAGATGTCTATATAAACAATAATAAGTTGTGGTTGGCGGTTAGTGTGAACGTGGATGGAGTAGACTTGCTGATTTAGGTTGGATTTAATGCCTAAGTCGTAGGGATTGACTTTCCGGATAGTTACTGTTGTTCTGGATGGTTAGTTAGATGCTGGGGGTGAGGAGTTCTGAAACGGAAGAGCAGGTGTCTTTAAAAAAATAACGAATTAAGGTTGGTGCAGAGTGAGAACACAGATTGAGTATACTTGGGTTGGATATTATGTTCAGGCCGTGGAGTTTATCTGTGCGGACGGTTACTGCCGTTCTGGATGGTGCAGATGGCGGGTCTGTATCGAAAATAAAAAGATGTGATTGACGGGAAGAGAGAACATGATCGAGCGTACTTCTGATTTAGGTTGGAGATACTGTCTAGGTCGTAGGGTCTATCTGTGCCGACGGTTCCTGCTGTTCTGTATGGTCGTATGCTGCGGATGGACAGTTTTAAAAAGGACTGTTGTTACATCCTGAAAATCGGCTATGTAAACATTTCTGGTTTTAGTTTTAAAATATGTGACTGAAATCGCGCCAGTATTTCAAAAAATAAACTTGTGCGTGCATTTCCGTCACTTCAGACAGCTACGTCAGCGCCAGAGATTGCGTAGACGCGAAGTGGGGAAGAAAGTGCGCATTTTCCGTCACGACAGGAACTAGTTAACGAGACGTCGAAGAGTGTGGTTATCTGTGGTGTGCCTTTGTCTTCTCTTTCAGGTAATGTAGGTTTCCTCTACCGTATCTATTATCGTTCCTCACCTTATTCCTGTCGTACCGCTACAAACAAGCAGAGAGAAGACAATTAATTTGGTATCAAGGAAGGCGAAGCCCTACCCACGCCCAACAATGAGATCAATGAAAAAGATAGCTGCAATGTTGTGAAGAGCTCCGCATTTTACGTGAGTACATTTTATCTTTTTCCTTTGTATGTGATACAAATTTGAGACGCAATTATGACATAATATATGGTTGCACAATATTATGTACGTGTTTACTATGTTGCCAACTGTCGTAGTGGCTCTTATCAATTACGCCGGGACTTTAACAGTATACCTTAGACTAGAACAGGGTGTAGTATAACACCGTCAGAGATCTATGTGAAAAATAAGGAGTGGTAGTTGGTAAAGAGTGGGAATATGATCGAGCATATCTACTAATAGATAGGATTTAATGCCTTTGTCATAGGGTTTGGCTTTGCGGATGGATGGTCAGGTGATACGGGTGGAGAGTTCTGAACGGGAAGGGCAAAGATCGATATAAAAAATAACGGGTTGTAGTTGACAGGGAGTGCAAACATGATCGAGCGTACTTGCTCATTTAGGTTGGAAATTGTGCCCAGATTGTAGAGTTTATCTGTGCAGATGGTCACCACTGATCTGGGTTCTCGGATGCTGGAGGGAGGGTTATGAAACGTACGGGCAGAGTTCTAGTTGGCGAAGAGGGGAGCATGATTAAACGTACTCGCTAATTTAGGTTGAATATATTGCCTAGGTGGTAGGATTTATTTTGTGCGGATGGTTACTGGAGTTCTGGATGGTCTGTTTTTCAAATTTTATAAGCAAAGAAGTGAAGTACCGATGCGGTAACGGAACACGGAAGTTTTTAGGTAGATGGAGAAGGTACCGGAATCCCTAGGAATCACTTCGCCGAACTTAACCGCACACATGTCCGATCTTGTCGAACCGATACTTTGTTCTCACTAACTATATACCCGACCATTTTATGTTTTCCACTTCAACTGCACTTGTAACGTTAATTTCCACTACGTAATATGCTGTTATAATCTACGACTGTTATAGTCTAAGGTATAACCGTTAAAGTCCTGCGCGTAATTGATAAGAGCCATTACGCAAGTTGGCAACATAATAAACACGTACATAATATTGTACAACAAGATATTACGTCATAATTGCGCCTCCAATTTGTATCACTTACAAAAGAAAAAGATAAAATGTACTCACGTAAAATGTGGAGCTCTTTACGACATTGCAGCTATTCTTGCGGCAGGATCTCGGCAGGCGTCGCCGTGGATCAATGTAGTAAGCGTAAGACTACGGATCCCAAGGTCCTGGGTTCAAATCCCGACACGGCCGACTGCTTGAAAAATGGCAGGTGAGCATTTTTCACAAAAATTACGCCCTCGTTCGGATGAGAGGTTAAATGGAGGTCCCGTGTGTGAGTGTTGTCACGCACGTTAAAGATCCCTACCTTGCCTGGAACGGCAAGGGTTCGGCAAAATTCTAAATTTCCAGGCAATAAAAAACTCGCCTCCTGGCCAATGTAGTACCTTCTGGTGGAGCATTGGAAATATAAATGCACGGCAGGATCTCGGCGGTAGTTGGGCGTGGGTCAGCCTTCGCCCTCGTTGAAACTAAATTGATTTGTCTTCCCTCTTCTTTCTGTACCGGTACGTTAGAGGATCACCCAGGTAAGTAGGAACGATAATAGGTACTATAGAGGAAACCTAATTATCTGAAAGAGAAGACAAAAAGACACAGATAACCTCACTGTTAGACGTCTAGTTGGCTAGTCCATGTCGTGTCGGAAAACGCGCACTTCCTTCCCCACTCCACGTCTGCGCATTCTCTGGCGCCGACGCAACTGTCCCAAGTTACGGAAATGCACAAGTCCTTTTTTAAAATATTGGCGCGATTTTAGTCACATATTTAAAACTAAAATCAAAAATGTTTACATAACCGATTTTCGGCATGTAACAGCTGATACAAGTATATTCAATTTAAACGGGCGGAAATTTCCCTGGGGCATCAAATGCGTTTGAAATTTTAAAGTTAACAGTTACCCCAGTGGTTATTCTAATCCTGGTGCGTCCTTTTCTCAGAATGGTGGCAAGATGTTCCCTTGTTTGGTAGGCGGTAGCTTATTATAACGCCAGCGGTAAGGTACGAGAGCCACTACAGTCAGTTGGTAGCAATGATAAATAATTGCAAAATGATGCGCAAATAGGGTATTACTACATCACATGCAAATAAAAATGATAAAGGTACTCACGTAACTGTAGGACTCTTCGCGGATCTCGGCGTTGGTTGGGCGTCGTTCGAGCTTCGCCCTCGTTGAACAAGATTTGTTTTGTCTTCTCTCTTCTTTCTGTAGTGGTACGATAAAGTATCAACCAGGTAAGGAACGATAATAGGTACGGTAGAGGAACCTACATTTTAAGAGAAAAGACAAGATAAAACGACACCGGTAAACTTCACTTTTCGACGTCTCGTTGACTAGTCCCTGTCGTGTCGGAAAACGCGCACTTCCTTCCGCACTCCACGACTGCGCATTCGCTGGCGTCGACGCAACTGTCCGAAGAAACGGAAGTGCACAAGTCTATTTTTTAAAAACATTTGGCGCGAATTCACTCGCAAATTAAAAGGTGTGTAATGTCAATTTTTGGCATGTAACAATCATCTACGTCTGCTCCATGTGAGGACGACTGGGTAGTTTCGAACCGGGTGGTAGACAAAGAGAAAGTAAAATGGGCAATTTTTACCCTTCAACCGTTAAAGTCCTCTGCTTTGGGCGGTATGTTTCCTGCCCTACTGCAGTGAGGCCTGGAGGGGCTGCTTCCTAACCTGGTAGTACTGTACAGAGGCTGTATTGTCTTTAAATACATCCCCAGGGGCTGGAGAGAAGTTAGGGTGGTTTTTATTTCCAAACTTGATTAGAATGACTATTCCCAGGTAAAATCGTATCTTCCAATCAGTCTAACGTCTTTTCTGTTAGACACTGGAAAGATTGTGCGACATTTACATGAGAGAGGGAATAATACAGTGTTTTCCTCTCTATCTTAATCAGCATGCTTGCACACCCGGGAGAGTCACGGCATCTACCCTTCACGCAGTTGTAGGTCGGATTGCTAAATCACTCGGTAAGTAGATGTCAGATGTCATGCGTTCAGTGAGACGACCTTCAGCCCTACGGAAACGTAGGGCTGACGACATTCTTCGACAGCTAATCTTACAGATTATACGTTGCTGTAGGGAACAGGTTAGTGTAGCTGTTCTATAGCCTGCTAACATCAACGCGCTTAACCATAGCCTGCCGATACCTCAACGAGTGGTGCTCTGCACCACGACGTCGACGCCTCATAGACTCGACACCTGCAACAACCGACGTCGTCCGGCAGGACGAATGGGTAAGAAGCCCATCCGTTCGAACCGTTTCCCGATCTCTTCATCTGACAACGCCTACCGAGATCAACTATTGTGATGACCCTGAATGCATTTGCCAGCACCGCCTCTTAGATAGTCTCCCCGTGGGGTGGAAGTGGCTAGCTATCCTTTTTGGTTACGTTATTCAATCGCCTGTAGTCAACGCAAAATCTCGTTGACCCGTCCTTCTTCTTAACAAGCACAACAGGGGATGCCCAAAGACTATCAAAGTGATCAATCGTTTATTACCCCCTCCCTATCTTCAATTATTTTCTTGGCCTCTTCACGTTTGGCCAATGGGAGTCTCCTCGGTGCTGTTTTATTGGCCATGGAACTCCTGTATCGATTCTATACACCTTTGAGTGGAACACTAGAAAAATCAAATGTACTGTATCGATTCTATGCGCGGCTACGGCGAATCCGTCCTAATAGACGGCTATATGGATTAGTTGGTTCGCGTGTGATTACTAAGTCCAAGGTCTCGGGTTCGATTCCCAACACTGACCGCTTGAAAAATGTTAGACGAACAATTTTCAAAAAAATATATTTGGATGAGCTATAAAATGTAGGTGCTGTGTGTGTGCGTGCGCGTGCGTGCGTGCGTGTGAGTGCATGTATGTGCGTGCGTGCGTGCTTGGGTGAGTGCGTGCGTGCGTGCGTGCGTGCATGCGTGCGTGCGTGCGTGCGTGTGTGTGTGCGTGCATGCGTGCGTACGTGCGCGTGCGTGCGTGCGCGCGCTCTCGCGTGCGTGAGTGCGTGCCTGGGGGTGTGCGTACGTGCGTGCGTGCGTGTGCGTGCGTGCGTGCGTGCGTGCGTGCGTGCGTGTCGTCACACTCGTTAAAAATCCTTACCTTGCTTGGAACAGCAAGGGTTTGGCAAAATTCAAAATTTCTGCGTAAAAAAGACTTACTTCCTGATCAATGTAGTACTTTCGGTTGGAGCATTTGAAAATCAAATGTAGGGGTCTTTCTTAATCGAGCGCCGTCGACCGGGAACAGGTCCGAATACCGTCGGATCAAGTTTTTAAATTTTGCCAGTTGTTGTTGTTGAAGATGCTGGGTCCTCCCATAAAAGGCACTCCACCAACCTTCAGGCGGCAGGCGTATTCGGACGAAATTTTTGGGATCTGGTGTGAGCACGACCACTCTCTAAAATGGATAATATAGGCGGTTGGCAATCCCCGCAACTGTGGGAGGCTACACTTCTTGCACTTGTTCAGGTGGGACTTCTGAAGGCAGCGCTATAGATTCCGGGTCCCCAAAAAACACGGATGTCGTCGAAAGGCGTCTGCAGGTACAGGAAGTCTGGTCTGACATTTCCAGGTGATGCGTCTTCTACACCACCACTAGGAACTAACCTCAGGGGAGATTGGTAATCTACGGCGTTGGGGAAGGTGCGAAGGAGGTCATATGAAGCAAGAGAGGAAAGCAGCTCTACAAGTTTTACTTCTAAATATTATAATTCACAAGGCACAACCCGTTGCTAGGGAAGTCAATCCGACGGTCGACCAGCAGCAGCAACAACCTAAACCTCCAGTAAAGCTGCGGCCTGCTTCTTTCCGGCCGCAGCCTTTAGAGGCCGAGGCAACGTAACCGTCGGCTTCCACAGTTATTGCGATGGAAAACACAAACTCGGACCCCCTTCTAGTAGAGTGGCTGGCAGAAGAGTGTAGCAAGGCATCACTGGGCAGTCAAACCAGCGGCGGTTAGAAGGTAAACTTTCGCAGAACAACGGCGGGAATTGGCGGCAACACTGCCGGGCGACTGCTAGCAGTTTATGCAGACACCTGAGCAGCAAGCAGGTTATTGCCCTCATCCATGAATCCTGAGTGGCTCGCATTGGTGTTTTTGGTCTGAGGCAGCTTCAATAGATCTATCTTCGCTGCAAGAAATTGGCCTAAGCCTAGAGGATGTATAAACATCCCCAGGCACATAAACGCTTTTTTTCTGCCACAACTGCGTGGCCCTGATATCACGGCCGTTCAGATTAGTTGCGATGAACGCAATTACTGAGGTTTGTCTGGTTTCTGCATTCTTTCTGGTTGGGTCAGACCCTCTCTCTTAGAGGTGATGGCGGCCATTGACCTTGGTAAAAGTCAAAAGAAGAACCTCGTTATAGGATGCGACTCCAACGCACACCACGCATAGGGTAACGTAACCGTCGGCTTCCACAGTTATTGCGATGGAAAACACAAACTCAGACCCCCTTCTAGTAGAGTGGCTGGCAGAAGACTGTAGCAAGGCGTCACTGGGCAGTCAAACCGGCGGTGGTTAGAAGGTAAATGGCGGGAATTGGCTGCAACACTGCCGGGCGACTGCTAGCAGTTTATGCAAACACCTGAGCAGCAAGCAGGTTATTGTCCTCATCCATGAATCCTGAGTGGCTCGCATTGGTGTTTCTGGTCTGAGGCAGCTTCAATGGATCTATCTTCGCTGCAATAAATTGGCCTAAGCCTAGAGCATATATAAACATCCCCAGGCACATAAACACCCTTTTCCTGCTGACAGACAATTTTCGGCATGTAACACATCGGGATCCCTTTTCCTTTGGTTGGTGTTTACAAAGTACCCGTCAAATTATCTCCTCTACGCTTTCTTCGCCCTGTTCCCCTAGGGAGCGTTTTACCTTGCCACTACCACGACGCAAAGCTTGATTTGCTGTTTCGAGTTCTAAACCATGAGTTAGGGCAACATCTAGGATCTCTGGTCGAGCCAACCGTAATGTTTGCTGGATCTCTCCGTCGCATGTCAATGAAAGCTTGTATTGCAAGCTGTTCTAGGAAGCTTGGGTAGGTTAGTGTTACCAAACTAGCAATATCTGCTTTAAATACGCGAGTTTTTGTTGGTCTTTTCGTAACCGGTGTACACTTGTTGCCGTACCGTACCTTGTTACGTGCCAAAGTGCCCCTTAAACATTGTTTTAGGTTAAGTTTGATGTGCGGAGGTTTTGCGCCATAATTTCAAAAGACGCGGTGCGCGGAATTTTAAAAGACTAGGCGCGTACTTCCGCTACGTCATAGTGCGTTTGCGCAGATTGCGCGACGCGAGAGGGTTGGACGAATAACTTCGCGCCGATGTGTAAAAGACAAAAGAGTGGGAAAGGTTTCCTTTAGACGCTCTTAAACGTGGCTTTTTAGCCCGTACCTTCGAGTGGAGTGGACGCTTTGAGGTATCGTATCGTGCTTATCTTTACCTATGTAGATATCCTGCCTAATTATCTTTGTTGTCGCTCCTTATACCTGGTTTTTTCCTGATCCGAGCCCTGCATAGGTAGATAAATTTGAAGCCACCGAGGCGTACCGTACTGCACGACCCGAGATGAACGAGTTACCATCTTTAATTACTCCGGGATGGAGCCCTGATGGACTTCAATAGAGGCCTACCGTAGCGGATTTCTGATGTAAGTAATTCATTATCTAATTTGTTCGCTATTATCATTTATTGTTTTAATATTATGTAAATTTCCGTCTATTGCGCAATATAAATTGTGCATTGGTGACGTCCTTGGTAGATGACCGCGCCCAAATCTGTATAAGGTTCGTGCTTCCATCCGCCAGAGGCGTCGTCGGCTTTTTATTTCGCGCTTGCGCGATGTATTTATCGAACTTTTAATTGTAACTACCGTTTATAATGTAAGAACCTCATTTCCAACCTTGATGTTAAGGCCCCGTAGCTTTTTTGGTCATGGTCTGCTATGGTCTACAATATTCAAAGTCGCACTTTGTAATGCAATAATCAACGCGGTTGCCCTTTCATCATCGCTCCAACGGTTAGCTCCAGCGGTAGATTCGAATTGTCTGAAGTATGTCTGCGTAGGTGGCTTTCCATCAAATGTGAATGGTTGTTATACTCCCGCTGTTCTAGTCTAAGGTATACTGTCCCGCGCGTACTTGATAAGAGCCACTACGACAGTTGGCAACACAAAATAATCACGTACATAATATTGTGCAACAAGGTATTACATCATTAATGCGTCTCAAATTTGTATTACATACAAAAGAACAAGGTAAAAAGTAGTCACGTAAGCTGTGGAGCTCTTCGCGACATTGCAGCTATTCTAGCGGCAGAATCTCGTTGTTGGGCGTGGGTCGGCCTTCGTCCCTCGTCGAAACCAGATTTTCTGTCTTCCCTCTTCTTGTTTGTAGCGGTACGATAGGAATAAGGTCAAGGCAACGATATCAGGTAGAGATAAAAGGAAACCTACATTTCTGAAAGAGAAGACAAGATAAAAAGACGACTCACTGTTCGACGTTTCGTTGACTAGTCCCTGACGTGACGAAAAATGCCACTTCCTTTCGCACTCCACGTCTGCGCATTCTCTCGCGCCGACGCAACTGTCTTAAGTGACGGAAATGCACGCACAAGTCTATTTTTAAAATATTGGCGCGATTTCACTTGCAAATTAAAAACTTACAATGCCAATTTTTGGCATGTTGGTTTTACTCTGAACCTTTACATTTGTACGTATTCATCGCCGACAAGGCTCTGGTGTTTTCACTGTTAATCCGTTCTTCCGTTCTCAGTACCCTTTCTTCCATTATACGCGGCTTAGATTTTTCAGAAAATCTCACTTCCAGCTTATGCGTTTTCTAATAAATCCTTGGAAAGCTTTGTTTTTAATTTCTGTAGGGCGCCGGAAAATTTGGTTTCGGGCTTTCCTTGCGATTTTATAGCTTCCTTTAAAACTCTTCTTTTAATTGTTCGACTATCGTTGTGGTTTTTCCAGCACCAACAAGGTGATATTTCGAATGAATTTGTACTGTCCAGATCTACTCCCCTTTTATTTTTTATAGGTTATCTCAAGGGTAAAACTTAAAAAAGAGCACTTGATTGGCAAATTTCACAAGTTCAAAAATCCAAAAATATTTGGATGTCAAGGTCAAGATTTTATTAAAAGTATAGTTTGCTAAGTTCCAACGCATTACTTGATCGCATTTTGTTTGCTTTATAACTTTTTTCAATTTTAAAGTTTCGTGCTACGTGTAATATGTTTCAGGGCCAACATGAACAAAATTAATGAATATTCTCCAATTCTAGGTTTGAAGGAGCTGCACTTTTTACCGTGGTAGTAGGAACCAACAAGTTAAATACAGGGGGAGATACCTATAAAGTTCAGAAGTTAATACCGCATCTCGGGTATACTCCCTTACCAACAAATGACATTGGGCTTGTAAAAGTGGGAAGTGCAATTGTATACAAAATTTATGTTGGACAAATTGGCTTGGAGACAGGAGTGACACCGGTTGGATCCCAAGCGGTTTTAAGTGGCTGGGGTTTAACTTCGGTAAGTAACAACTTGCTAGTTAAGTTATCTGATGTTTGCTCCGTTAAGCGTTTTTTCTTGATGGCTGGAATTTCCGGCTGCGGATGGTCCTAGTCCAAGAGGGGGAATGTAGCACGTATATCAAAACCACATACACAATACACATACGCACACACCCTCACCCTCAGTTGCACACACATAACACACGCCTTCAAGCGCGCGGGCATTTACACACACGTGCGCACACTCACGACCCTCACACATGCACGCATGCACACACGCTCTAGGTACGCAGTCACGCACGCACTCACTTACGCGCGCAATCGAGCACACGCACACGCGCACGCACATGTACGCACGCCCGCCACCGCTCACCCACCCGCCAGCCAACCCAACCTCCTTACTTAAGAAGTTACTTTCAGGGGGAAAGCCAGGTCTGCTTAAATTTTATGCAGCAGACTACTGAAACGTCAGAACAAATAAAAAAAAGTTTGCTCGACTAAAGGTTTAGAAAATGTCCAAATTTCAAAGTATGTTTGGTATCCTACATCCTTGTGATGACGCGTGCTCACTGACGTTGCCATCCTCGATGGGGTACAGAACTGACTATTACCCACTACTCGTGAAATCATCGTTTCAAACGGATAGAACTTCAATTGTCAAATATACGATAAATGTTCGTTTGTTAGCCATTGGCAAAGCCCAGATTTTATTTGGATTTTACATGACCATGATACAGTTTATATATATTGTAGTGGATTTGAATAGTTAAATTTGGGGCAAGCAATGCAATTTCAAACACCCTGTATAGAGAAAGGAACAATTTATTGACGCGAAAAATTTATTTCATGTATTTAATTTAAACGAACAAGTACTGACGTATTTTATAATTAGGGAGTGAAAAGTAATAGGTTCATAAAGGAAAATCAATTTTAAAAACAAAGAGAAACGCATAATTAATTTGATTTATTTTAATTCAACGGGTAATAACGTCAGAAAACGCAACAGGGTATATAAAATCAATAATTCCAAAGCGAAAAGCTTTCGCTGTAACAAACAAGTATATCGGTTGGGTTGAATACCATGAAATATAAACTCCAAGAAATGTTATTTTAAACTAGTCAATAATTAGGAACACCTGCATGTTTGAAAGGTCAGCTTTGTATTTGTGAACATCATGAATCGGGTTTCATAGAATATATTGTTCAACCGTCAATGGTTTTGCATAAAAGCTAACAAGAGTTTCTTAAAGAGCGGAAGGGATGCACAATCAATAATATGCCACAGATAGAAACGGGTGTAAAAGCATTCGATTTCTAAAGCACATATTCAGTCCACGTGGGCGCGGTCGGCAATATCGATTTTCTACCACTTAAGTAGAGTTGGAACGCGACATCCAATATGCATAACACAGGGATAACAATATCACAGGCGGAGTTTTATGTTGACATAAGATTGTGTCATTGGTTGAAATAGTTAGTTTTACAACAGACGAACACGCGACAGGTGAATGCGGGTTTCGGGCTATATAGCGTGTTCACGAGCTAAATTTCGGGAAGTTTTAAAGCGGTTATATCCAAAATTTGCAGAAATATTATTTTCAATTAAGTAATTCGCGTAAAAAGTGGCCAAGGGGGGGGGCATTTTATGTGTATAAATACTAAAACAAAATTAAATTCGCGCTCTTTTACTCTTTTGACTACTCCTGATTTTCGTATCGCTTTAACTACGTAAACCGACGTTATAGTAGAGTTTTGTGAGTATTAAAATTTATTTGTAACATAGTAAGGTAGTACTAGCTCGTATAACTTAGTGTTTGGGGGCCTTATAGTTATTAACGCGAGTAGTGGCAAGTGATTTAAATTAACTGAGGTCCAACCAATACCTAGTCAAGCTAGTAAATTAATGAAGCAATAAACACAAGTGCAATCTACGTAAATTTGGATGCTGGGATGGTATGGTAACTGGTAGCTCGGAACTAAGTGTAGACTGAGTAATCATCTATAAATATCTAGTGGAGCAGAGCGCATAGTCAGTCGAAGCAAAGTGGTTCTGGATAGCGTCATCGTAGGAAATGGAGTCTTGAAGCATTTTCCAGGTAACTCATTTGAATTTGCTGTTAGTTGATAAACTGTTGGAATTATTTGTGATGTGTGAGTGAACTTTGGAAGTTATTTATGTTTTTTTTAACGTATTGGAAAAGATACGTGTACTTGACTATTAGGAGGGTATTTTAAATATAAAAAAAAAGATGTGTGTAAAGTATACTAAATTTCATTACGTATTTAAATTAGATTGTTAAGGGTACATGGGTTATTAATTTTGTAGTAATTTTATGCTGGGTGAAAAGCATACATTAATAAACTGGGTTATTATGAGCTCACCATACTCCAGTGTGCAATAATAAATATAGAGGATTATTTGGGGCCCATTTACTCCTATTGTTTTAAATGTGTTTACAATTAAAATTTTAAAACAAGGACTTTACAAAAATCGCACTTATTGAGTTGGATCTAGAGTAACGAAATGTACATATCTGTGAATAATTTTGTAAATAGCGGTAAATAAAGATTGTATGATTGTTGTATTATTTGGTGATTTTATTGAATGGTGTGTGAATGGGAAGGAAGAATGATTGAAAATTTAGGTATTCATGAAGAGGCACAGCTGAGCTAGCCAGGGAAGCTGCTGAAGATATTTTGTTGCAGCAGAAGAACCCGGGTAAGGAATATTTTTTTATAAAATTTTGTTTTTTTGAAAATCGGTTGTTGACGCTGGAGAGGTTAAACCCATTGATCCCCGACAAGTGCAATCTTATGGACGGCCCAACGTTGGGGCGTAAATGATTTTTAGGGAGTTCTAGACATTGATCCCCAATCCGAAACAATATATATATATATATATATATATATATATATTGTTGTGGATTCAAAGGGGTAAATTTGTGTGCAACAATAAAATTTCAACAACCCTATATATAGAAAAGAACAAATTATTTACGCCCAATTAATTTAATTCATTTAAGGAAAACGTACGAGTATTAACGTATTTTTATAATTAATAATTGGAATGTTAAAATTGCATAAAGAAAAAAAGTTTTAAAGCAAATAGAAGTTTAAGGATACGCATAATTAATTTTAATCCAACACGTATAAGCATAAGGAAACGTGCTTGGGTAAGAAAATCAATAACTCCAAGGCAAATGTATTCGTTATAACAGCCAACCTCAGTTTTATCAAATACAAAGAAATATAAAGTCTAGGAATTGTTATGCTAAACGGTCGATAATTAACAGAAACACCTGCGTTTTAAAAGGTTACGTTCGACAAAGTCGAGAGCATGTTACGATAAGATTTCATAGAAATATTTTCAACCGTCAGTTTGGTATAAACAACAAGGCTAACAAACATCTTAAAGTGCGAGGGAAATGCACGATCAGTAATATACAACATATAGAGACAGATATAAAAACGTTGGGATTGAAATGCACGTACAGTATACACGTGGAGTTGAGATGAGATGTCATCAATATCGATTTTCTGTAACTCAAGTGGGGTTTTGAACGAGACAGCAGACATGCATAAGATAGATATAAATATAGCTTAGGCGGAGCTTCTGACGGCAGAGAATTTTGTCATTGGTTGAAAGCAGACAGTTTTCCAAACATATGCACACACGATTCTTGAAAACATTTCGAAGTGTACGGCACGTAAACCGGAGCAAATTTTACGAATTTCGAGACGGTTATATTCAAAATTTTTGGAATTAAATTTGAAAATAAACTTTTCGCTGGAAGTGCGTCCACGAGGGGGTTTTGAAAGCATACCCAACCTAGGTTATTGAGCTTCTCTTCTCTTCGTTTTTATTTTAATTTACTTCGATAAAGTACTGAATGCCGACCACCATAACAGTAAAGCTTTCTGTGAGTATTTTATGTGATTATATTACCGTAAACGTAGTCGCTACAAGTGTAAACAGTAGTCGCGGACCTCGAATTATTGACGTGAAGTACGAGTAGTGCATTTTAAATTAATAAAGGTCCGGCTACTACAATACAAAGCACGAAAATCAATAAATGGAAGCATGATATATGGGGGTAGGCATCACAAATAATCAAGTTTTGTTTGCATGATATATGAAATGGTACTGTGAGACGAAGCGCATAGCTCGCAGAGGTGGGAGATGGTGGAGGCCTGTGGATCCGCTGAGTAGCACGGTGAATGGAAACAAAACCGAGGTGTTCTGGCAATCATCTTCGAAGGAAAAGAAGCCTGAAGAATTCTCTAGGTAATTTATGTGAAATTTCTGTTGTTTGATAAACATTTGTGAAATTGTGTGCTGTGTGGTTGATTTTTTTTGGTGGCATATTTGGTTGTAGAAACTTATTCGTAAAAGATACATGTACTGGACAATTTATTGAGGTTAAATATTGAAAAGGGGTATATTTAGAACATTCAAAATTTTATTCAGGATATAAATTGAATTGTAAAGGGTAAACGGGTCTATAAATTTTGTTTTAATTTATGCAAGGTGTAAAAGGCATATACAAACTAAACTGGGTTATTATAAGCTCACCATACTCCAATGTAAAGTCAATTTAGGGTGACATGTGGGGCCCATCTACTTATATCTCATTAAATTTGTTTAAAAATAATTAGAAAAATCAAGGACTTTAAAAACATACCATAATTCGAGTTTACAATTAGTGTATCAAACTGTTTTTAACACATGTGAATATAATTTATCTGGTAATAGCTACAAATAAAAGGTTGTATGGTTGTTGTATTATCTGGTGATTTTATTGAATGGTGTGCGAGTCTAAAAGAGGTATGGTTGTTAATTTAGGTATTCCAGAAGAGGCACAGCTGAGCTAGCCAGGAAAGTTGAAAAGTTGAAAGCGAAATAAAAGGGTTAGGAATTTTTTTTGAAATTTTTGAATTTTTGAAAATGAATATGTTGGCCCTGGTGGGGCACAAATTTTAATAAACAACTCTGAGACTGTTCCGACTTACACGGCA
Organism: Platerodrilus igneus; assembly: GCA_036346225.1. Classification (NCBI taxonomy): domain Eukaryota; kingdom Metazoa; phylum Arthropoda; class Insecta; order Coleoptera; family Lycidae; genus Platerodrilus; species Platerodrilus igneus. Next base: position 118,731 of record JARFIW010000549.1, read on the forward strand.
ATATATGTATATATATATATATATATATATATATATTTTGCCATGGAACTTAGCTTTTAAAAACCTTTTAACATCGCCAGTGTCAAAAAAAAAATTATCTAAAACATAAAACTTTCACCAAAATTTCTTACCCGGATTCTGCTTCATCAAATGAATTTCTTCAGCATCTTCCCTGACTAACTCAGCTGTGCCACTTCTTGGATACCTAAATTTACTATCATTCTCTTTACCGTTCACACACCATTCAATAAAATCACAAAATAATACAACAATCATACAATATTTATTTACAGCTATTTATAAACAATAATTCATAGTTATGTACAGTTCGGTGCTTTAGTTACACCTCAAAAAATGCTATCTTTGTAAAGTCCTTGTTTTTAAAATTGTAATTTCAAACACATTTAATACAACAGGAGTAAATGGGCTTCAAATAATACCTTATCTTTATTTATTACTACACACTGGAGTATGGTGAGCTCATGATAACCCAGTTTATTAATGTATGCTTTCCACTTTGCATACAATTGCTACAAACTTAATAAACCCATGTACTCTTAACAATTAAATTTAAATTCATCATGAAATTTAATAAACTTTACGTACACCTTTTGTTTTATACTCAAAATACCATAATAATAGTCAGTTATACATATCTTTTTCAATACGTTAAATAACGAAAAATAACCATCAAAGTTCACTCACACATCACAAATAAATTCAACAGTTTATTAAAAAAACAGCAAATTCAAATGAGTTACCTGGAAAAAGCTTCAAGAGTCTATCTCCGTTGATGATGCTTTAACTTTCTGAACCCTTCGGCTTCGTGATTATGCGCGCTGCTCCACCAGATATTTATAGATGAAAACTCAGTCTAGGCTGAGCTTTGTGCTACCCATTTAACATCAATTCCAACATCCCAATCCATGTATATTACACTTGTTTATTATTGCATTTTTAATTTACGAGCTTGTTAAGATATTTGTTGGACCTCAGTTAATTGAAATCACTCGCCACTACTCGCGTTACTAACTATAAAGCCCTAAATAATCTAATACTATTTTACTGAATTTTACAAATTTTTAATACTCACAAGCCTCGTCAGTTAATTATTATACGTCGTTAAGCGATGCGAAATTAAAGAGAGCCCTATTAAGTTTCTTCCCGTATTTATACAATAAAACCATGCCCCCTTTGGCCACTCTTTACGTGAAATACTTAATTGAAAATAATATTTCCGCAAATTTTGTATATCCGTCTTAAATTTCCAGAAATAGTCCGTCCCTCTTCAACATGCTATATCATCCGAAACCACCGCAACCGCCTGTCGCGTGTTTACCTGTTCTAAAACTACTATTTCGACCAATGATACAGTTCAGTGACGTCTTAAAACTCCGCCTGTAATATCCTTATTCTTGTCTTATGCATATTAGATGTCGCGTTCCAACCCCACTTGAGTTATATAAAATCGAAATTACTGACCGCGTCGCAGGATTCCACGTGGATTGAATACGTGCGTTTTAAAACCAATGATTTTATACCCGTCTCTATCTGTAGCATATTATTGATCGTGCATCTCCTCCTCTCTTTAAGAAACTTTGTTATTTTGTTATTTGAAGCAACTGACAGTTGGAAATATTTTCTTTAAAGCCCGCGTTATTATGTTGATAAATTCGAAAAAGGTAACCTTTCAAACATGCAGGTGTTCTTAATTATTGACCGTTTAAACAACAATTCTAGGAGTCTATATTTTATGGTATCCGATACAATTGACGTCCTTGTCTGCTACCGCGAACCCTTTTGCCTTCGGATTATTGATTTTCTATACCCCGGAGTGTTTCCCAATGCTATTACACGTTGAATTAAAATAAATTAAATTAATTATGCTTTCTATTTGTTTTTAAAACTGGTTTTCTTTATGATTACAAAAATACGTCAATACTTGTTCGTTTAAATTAACTAAATGAAATAAATTTTGCGCGTAAATAAATTGTTTCTTTCTCTATACAGGGTGTTTGAAATTGCATTGCTTACCCCAAATTTAACCCTTTGAATCCATAACTATATATATATATATATATATATATATATTGCTGTGGATCGGGGACTTAGTCTCTGGATCTTCCTAAAAACCATTCAAGCCTCAACGTTGGGCCGTCATAAGATTGCTGTGGGCGGGGAGCCATGGGTTTGACATTGCCAGTGTCAACACTGATTTTCAAAGAAATAAAAAAATTTATAAAAATATTCTTACCCGTTTATTCTGCTGCAACAATCTTCAGCAGCTTCCCTGGCTAGCTCAGCTGTGCCTCTTCTCCGATACCTAAATATACAACCATTCTTCCTTCACACTCGCACACTATTCAATAAAAGCACCAAATAATACAACAATCATACAATTTTTTATTTACGCTATTTACAGCCAAATTATTCCCAGGTATAAACAGTTCGGTACACAAATAACAACTCAATAAATAACACGTTTTAAAGTCCTTGTTTTAAATTATTATTTGCAAACACATTTAATAAAAATATGAGTAGATGGACCCCTAATAATACCCTATATTTATTGCACACTAGAGTATGGTGAGCTCATAATAACCCAGTATATTAATGTCTGCCTTTTACCTTGCATAAAATTACTACAAAACTAATAAACCCATGTACCCTTAACAATCCAATTTAAATTCATAATGAAATTTAGTAAGTTTTACATACACCCTTTTTCAATATTTTAAATAACCCTAATAATTGTCAGGTACACATATTTTTTCCGATACGTTATATAACCATAAATAACCCCAATGTTCACTCACACATCACCAAATAATTCCAAAAGTTTATCAAATAACAGAAAATTCAAATAAGTTACCTGGAAAATGCTTCAAGCCTCTATCCCTTCGACGGTGCTCATCAGAATCCATTGGCTTTGTGACTATGCGCTCTGATACTCCACATATTCATAGATGATAATCCTGTCCGCAGCGCCTTGCTTCCAAATTACCATTCCATGACAGCATACAAACTCACGTATATTATTCTTCTGTTTATTGATTTACTAGCTTGGTATGGTATTAGTTGAACCTCGGTTAATTGAATTCACTCGACACTACTCGCGTTAATAACTATAAGGCCTCAACTACTAAGTTACAAGTGCTAGTACTACATTTACTGTATTATGAATAATTTTTATTACTCACAAAACTCAACTATACCGTCGGCCTATCGTTGTAAGTAGTTAAAAGCGATGAGAATATACAGAGAAAGCTCCTTATTCTCTTAGAGTATTTATAATGTTCAAGATGCCACCTCTAGGCCACACTTCACGCAAAAAATTTATTTTAAAAAAACACTTTTGCAAATTTTGATATAACCGACTTAAAGCTTCCAGAAATTTACCTCGTGGACGCGCCGTATAATCCGAAAATCGCTTTCACCTGTCGCATGTTGGTCCGTTTGTAAAACTATCCGTTTCACCCAATGATCCTGTTCTGTGTCGTCATGAAACTCCACCTGTGATATTTTTATCTCTGTCTTATGCATATTTGATGTTGCCTTCTAAAGGCCCACTTGAGTTGTAGAAAATCGATATTGCTGACAGCGTCTCATCACTCCACGTGGATTAAGTACGTGCGTTTTGAAAACCAATGCTTTTATATACGTCTCTATCTGTAGCATATTACTGATCGCGCATCTCCTCTGCTCTTTAAGAAACTTTGTTAGCTTGTTATTCGAAGCAACTGACGGTTGAACACTATTTTCTATAAAGCCCTCTTTATTATGCTGATAATTTCGAAGAAGGTAACCTTTTAAACATGCAGGTGTTCTTAATTATAGACCGTTTAAAACAACAATTTTTGGAGTCTATATTTCACCGTGCTGACGTCTGTTTGTTACCAAGAAATTTTTTGCCTTGGGATTATTTATTTTCCATACCCTGGTGTGTTTTCTAATGCTTTTACATGTCGAATTAAACTAAATTAAATTAATTACGCGTTTCTATTTGTTTTTAAAACTGGTTTTCTTTATGTACCTTTAACCTTTCAATCATTACTTATAAAAATACGTCAATACTTGTCCGTTTAAATTAAATAAATAAAATAAATTTTGCGCGTAAATAGTTTGTTCGTTTCTCTATACAGGGTGTTTGAAATTGCATTGTTTACCCCAAATTTAACCCTTTGAATCCATAACAATATATTATATATATATATTTTAACGGGTTAAAAATAAAAATAAACAAAGCAATTTCAAAACACCCTGTATAAAGGAACAACCAGAATTTACGGGCGAAATTTATTCCAGTTAGTTCATTTTTAAGTATCAGGTATTAACGAAATTTTACAAATAATGAATGAAATTTAAGTAGGTTTGCAAAGAAATAAATGGTAGAAGCCAATGCCATGAATTTATTAATTTAATTGAATTTAATTAAACGATTATTGACGTATAATATGCATAAAAGCGTGTAAAAACCCAATAATACCAAGGTGAAAAGCGTTGCTAAAAAACATATATATCAGTAGGGTTGAAATACGGTGAAATCCAACTCTTAGAATTGTTATTTAAAACGTTCGTTACGACTGAACACCTGCGTGGTTTGGAAATGTCAAGTTCTAATTATTTTGTGTCGATAAACATGAAGATTCTGCGTATATTGTAAACGGTCGCATGCGTTCTCTGGAAATAATAATGAGCGTTTATTTAAATCACGTAGGAAGTTTAAGGGTTTAAATAGCATATGGACTGGAATATTGATTTTCTACCACTCAAACCAGGTTAGAAAAAGACGTAGAAAACGCATAAGCAAGAGATGACGATAGTATAGGAGGGACTTGTAGGACGTCAGTAAATATACGATTGGTCGATAGAGTTAGTTGAACGCGAGACAAATACAAGGATAGTGTAGCGTAGTTTTCTGAAAATATCATAACGACGTGCAGAAATTCGGGGATTAGATATTGGTGGAGTGCAAAATTGTAAGGATGTGTTGTTGTTAACAGGATTTCGGATAAATGTGGCCAGGAGAGGTTACATTCAAAGGATATAAATACTCTAAAGAAGAAGCACGGCTCTCTTCTCTTTTAACTTCGTGCCCTTAATATTTCGATCGTCCCAAACGACGTATGAAAGTTAACACGAGTTGTAAGTATTATAAAATCATTTAAATTATATTGCATGGTGGTAGCCTCTTAATTAGTACGTCGTTAGTGTGCCGAGATTACATTTTTTAATTGAGGTATCACCTATAAATTTTAACCAACTTGTGTCGGGACGTTAAGTAACGTAGATCACAGTAAATAATTGTGAAAGACGTATGTTTAAATTGGATTTGGAGTTGGATTACACCGTGGGGGCGGCGTTAGCGGATCGGCTTAGATGGGGTTCGTCTAGTAACGGCGAGAAACGGCCTGCAGACCTGATAGAAGAAATACATACCATCATCTACGGAGCGGAGATCGTCTAGAAATTTCCAGATAACGATTTGAAATTGTGATTCTTATAAACTGTGAATATTGGGTGACGTATGAGAGTGATTTTCAAGGTAGTGTGGATTATTTACGTATTGAACATAATACGTGTAAATAACTTTATTATGGTGTTTAACTAGAAATTTGAAAGTGTCTATAAAGTTTTTTAACGTTCCATCAGAACGTGAAATTTTTGTGAAGAGTACATGGCTTTGTTTTTTTATTTTTTTGTAAGAGTATTTCAAAGTAGAAGGGCATACATTATGCATAATTAGCTGGGTTATCATGAGCTCACCCTACCCCAGAGTTTACTTAGATTAAAAAACAAAATAAATTATAAAAAAGGAATTTTAGAGAAGGTATTATTCAAGGCCCATTTTATGTGTTTAATGATTTTAAAATAAAATACAGGATCTTACTAAATAAGATTTACTGAAGTGTAACGTGATCAATGAAATATGGACAATATTGAATTTTATTTGTAAATAGTAATAAATAAAAGATTGTATGTTGGTTGTATTTTGTGGTTTTATTGCAAGTGTGTGTGTACGATTGAGAATATGAGAGTGAATCTAGATACCCAAGAGGAGGGCCAAATGTGCTAGCCGGAAGCAGGTGCAGAAAATTGGCAATTCAACCGAGGAAAAGAGGAAACGGGTAAAGAATTTTTTTGAATTATTTAAATTTCGAAAAATTTTCTATTTTCGAATTGGAAAATTTAATAAGATTTCGAATATATTTTTATTGGTGAAGATTTTACCCGAGTTCCACGGCAATATATATATATATATACATATATATTGCTGTGTAACCTCGTTAAATCGAGCCTCACGGATTGGGCGTCATAAAATTGCCGTGTAACCTCTCTAAAAATATTCGAAAATTTTATTAATTTACCCAAAGATCGTCATAAATTTCACACAATAGTTAAATTTTCAAAAAAAATAATAACTTGCCCAGATTCTCTCTTCATCACCTTAATTCTTCAACCGCTTCCCTGGCTAGCTCAGTTGGGCCTCCTCTTGGATACCTAGATTCACTATCATACTCTTTATCGTTCATGCACACTCTCAATAAAACCACAAAATAATACAACAATCATACACTATTTATTTACCACTATTTACAAATAAAACTTCAAGATTATTTACATTTCGGTGCTCAAGTTACACCTCAATAAATTCTATTTTTGTAAATTTCAGAATTTTAACTAGAAATATCAAACACATTGAATGTAACAGGAGTAAATGGGCCCTGAATAATACCTTATTTTTTTTTCTTTATTTATAATTAATTGTAATTAGGACACTCTGGAGTATGGTGAGCTCATGATAACCCAGTTATTTATGAATAATGTATGCTTTTTACTTTGCATACACTTACAACAAACACAAAAAAACCCATGTACTCTTAACAATAAAAAAATTTAAATTCCCGAGAAACGTTAATTAGCTTTATATACACCTTTAGAGTTATTTAAATACCAAAATAAAAGTTAGTTATCCGTATTATTTTCAATACGCAAAATAATGCAAAATACCTTCATAGTTCACTCTCACACATCACAATAATTTTCATAGTTTATACAAACAACAAATTCTAAAGCGTTACCTGGACTTTCTTAAAGATCCCTACTCCGTTGATGATGCGGTTAAGTTGTTTCGCTCTCGGTTATGTGGTTCTGCTCTGCTCGCCGCCGCCAGCTATTTGTAGATGAACACCCTCTAAGTTGTGCTGCTGCTATTCATATACGATACATACAAACCTAAATCCAAATATATTACACTTCTTTTATAATTGCTTAATTTAATTTACGTTACATTACGTCACCTCACGAGCTTGTTAAATTATATGTTGAACCACAATAAAATTTAGACTCGACACTATCCGCGTATCAAATTATGAGGCCAACACTGTACTATTTAATTTAAAATTTTTTATATACTTACAAGCCCGTGGTAAATTTCTGTACGTAGTCTGAAGCGATAAAATTACTAAGAAAGCGATGCTAATTCTTTATATAATTCGAAATGCCACCTCTCGGCCACTCTTCACGCAAAATCCTTCATTTAAAATAATACTTCTTAAAATTTTGGTTCAACCGTTTTCGAAATCTTCGAAATTTGGCTCGTCGTTATTATATTTTCCGAAAAACCCACATTCAAATTTTCCCGTGTTTGTCTATTGTAGATTTTTGATATGTCGTAAGCGATGCAAATTAAAAAAGTCAAAGAGAAACTTAATAACTCCCCTTTCGTATTTATACGATTCAAAATACAACCTCTCCAGACATTCTTAACCCGAAATACTTAATTGAACTAACTCTTTCTTCAAATTTTGTATACCCGTTTTCAAACTTCCCGAAATTTAGCTCGTCGATACGCTATTTTCCGAAAAACCCTCATTCATCTGTCCCGTGCTCGTCTGTTGTAAAACTAACTATATAGACCAATGAGATATTTCAGTGACTTTTTGAAACCCCGCCTGTATTAACGCTATTCCTCTCTTATGCATATTCTATGTTTCCATCTAACCTTGTTTGAGTGGTAGAAAATCGATATTGCTGTCCGCGTTCTATCTAACCCATGTCGACTTTCAAAATGAACTGCTATTATGCCTGTCTCATTTCGAAGCATATCTTTGATTATCCATCCCTTCTGCGTTTTAAGGAAACTTTTAGTTAGCATTTATACGAACCGTCCGACCGTTTACCTGATATACCTCGAATACTGTCTTTTATCTACACAAATAAGGGGAACCTGACATTTCCAAACCTGCAGGTGTTCAATTAACGATTGTTTTTAAAACAACATTTCTAGGAGTTTACGTTTCAAGGTATTTTATATTTAACGGCTGTTCGTTTGTTAGCAAGGCGTTTCACCAACGATTTTTCAAGCTCTTATGCGTATTAGACGTAATAACCCTTTCAACTAAACTCAATTAAATAATTAATACTTCGCATTTGCTTCTACAATTAATTTTCTTTACGAGCCTAACTAAATTTTAATCACTACATGTAAATTTTATGGTAATACTTGTTCCTTTAAATTCACTAAATGAAATAAATTTCGCACGCAAATTCTGGTTGTTTTCTCTATACAGGGTGTTTGAAATCGCCTTGTTTATACCTAAATTTAACCCTTTAAAACCACTACAATATATATAATACAAGGGTCATTTTTTTTCAATCTCCGATCGCTCCGTGCAGACGCTACGCGGGTAGCAGAAAGCGGGCATGCGCTGTAGGTGACTGCGCAGCTCTTGCACTACACACTCCGCCATTGTTGACCTTCAAGCGTCAGTCGGCGTTGTGCTACAGCCACGTAAATATGTCCGCTATTATTGATGCTTGCGCCAAGTGTGAAATGTGAAGTGTTATTCGTTTTCTACAAGCTGAAGGCCATGGTGCTGCAGAATCCATTGAAGAATGTCGTGTGCATGGGGAAAACTTCATGAGTGATGGTGTTGTGCGTGAATGGTGTCGAAAGTTTAAAATGGCCGTAATGATGTGCATGATGAAGGGGGCCACAAGCGCAAATCTGTCGTTTCAGATGACCTGGTTCAACGTGTTGACAGAATGGTTAAAGAAAACCGTAGATTTGCCATTACTGCTTTGTCTGCGGTATTTCTAGAAGTTTTAAGGTCTGTTTTGTACTCTATTGTTACTGAACGGTTAGGCTACAAAAAACTTTGTGCACGTTGGGTCCCAAAAATGCTGACGGACGACCACAAAACTCGACGAATGGCGTCAGCGTTTGAGTTCCATGAGCATTATCATGATGGAGACAACTTTTTGAAATCAATCGTGACTGGGGATGAAACCTGGATTCAATACGACACACCGGAAACAAAACAACAATCACAACAATGGATGCATTCAACTTCACCAAACAAACCAAAGAAATTCAAACAAACCTTCAACAACAGAAAGACCATGGCTACTGTGTTTTGAGACCAACAAGGTGTGTTGCTTGTGGAGTTGATGGAGCACGGAACCACAATCACTGCAGCTGTTTATTGTGAAACTTTACAACAGTTGCGTAGAGCCATTCAGAACAAACGAAGAGGAAAGCTGACCACTGGAGTTGTTCTGATCCACGGCAATGCCCGTCCACACACTGCTGGAGCAACTCAACGGCTTCTCGAACAATTTGGATGGGACATTTTTGATCATTCGCCATACAGTCCTGACTTAGCACCAAGCGATTTTCATGTTTTTCCTGACCTGAAGACGTGGCTTGGTGGGAAGTGATTTGAAACCAATGAGAACCTTCAAACCAACGTCAAGGACTACTTGAATTCATTGGCGGCAACTTTCTTTGAACAGGGTATTGAAAAGCTCTTACATTTAAAAGTTAAAGTTACAATCCCGCAAGCGCGAGATTACGTAACGCACCGGCAGATGGTAACCCTTATCTTGGATACAGATTTTAGCGCGCCCATCTGTCAATGACGTCACACAATATGCCAATTTAAACGCGCAATTGACGAAATAAATATCAAATCCGCAAACAGATCGTGAAAAGTTAATACTCACATGAATAGGTCCAGCTTCCTACAGAGTTGCTAGGAGCCCCCTTCAAGATAGTTTACGGATGGTGCGTCTAGCGTCCTTCTGGATGGCTTTCTACAGGGTTGCTGGGACTCCCTTCCGGGTCATTTACATATGGAGCGCATAACGTCCTTCGAAAATGCTCCGACTAGCTTCGGCGGTCGTGGGTTGCTCCCAGGTCGTATCCAAATTCCTATATGTAGCGGGAACGATCAGGAACAGGTTTTATAGGGAACGACAAACAAAGATAAACAAAGGAAATCTACATAATAAAAAGGAAGATACGATACCAGACACGACTACTGCACACCAAGTTCAAAGGCAAAAAATCACGTTCCAGCGTCTTCCGGAAACTTCCCCACTCTTTCTCTCCTACTTGCGTCAGCGCGATCTGGCGCAAATGCACTCTGACGTAACGGAAATACACGCCAAGTCTTTTGAATTTATGGCGCAAACTCACGCACAACAAGACTAAACTAAAAAATTTTTAGTGCCAAATTTTTGGCACGTAACAAAGCTTGTCCACAGATATGACAAATGTCTTAATCTCTTTGGTGATTATGTCGAAAAGTAACCGTAAGTGTACCAATCCTTTGGTAATAAAATTATTGTTTTATATAAACTTGTCTTTTATTTATAGCCTATCGGAGGTTGAAAAAAAATGGCCTTCGTATATAGCAAACGTCGAACACTCTCAGGTGCCACACAAAATACTCTGCGCCTCTACTAAAACTCTTTGAGTTAGGAATTCGCAGCTTTGAATGTATATGGCGTCCGTGTACACCAAGCGGAGGTCATATTGTTTTAGCCACCGCTGTTTTCTTAATATATAAATTAAAAAAACGTGAAAATTCTATTTTTGCTAAAACCTTTTCCTACTTTTTCAGTATCCTGGGCCAACACCTAACGAGCTGCAAACCATAAACTTAACAGTAACCAGTAAAGAAAAATGCGTTTCCGATTTTAATCTACTTATAGTAACCGATAAAAACATCTGTACTTTTACCAAAACTGGAGAAGGCGCCTGTAGGGTAAGTAACGTGGAATAAAATTAAAGTCCTTCTTTTCTTAACGAAACAGATGAGTACTTTACAGTTTCAGCAACAGTTCAACAATTCGGTTTGCATGTTCCATGCGTTCTATGACGAAATTTTTCTATTGTTAGTAGAAATTAGCATAGATGAAATGGGTCACCTAAAATGCGACCCATGACTCAGTGACCCAAATGAAGATGTGACCCACCACCCAGTTACCCATGACCCAAATTGACCCAGTGACCCACACTAACCCAGTGACCCAAATTGACCCACATTGACCCAGTGGATCAAATTGACCCAGCGACCCGCATTGACCCAGTGACCCGTATTGACCCAGTGACCCAAATTGACCCAGTGACCCAAAATGACCCAGTGGCCCACATTAACCCAGCGACCCAAATTGACCCACATTGACCCAGTGGCCTAAATTGACCCAGCGACCCGCATTGACCCAGTGACCCGCATTGACCCAGTGACCCAAATTGACCCAGTGACCCAAAATGACCCAGTGACCCAAATTGACCCACATTGACCCAGTGACCCAAATTGACCCAGTTACCTATAATCATTTTGTTTTCGACCTTACTTAAGGTCGGTTTGACGCAGCTCTAACTTCTTTTCTATTCTGTGCTAATTGATGCAGTCGCAAAAATTTTCTTACTGTCTCAAATTGGCCCTCTGTGATGTCTTCAATTAGTGGGCGAGTTTTATTGAATAACCGATTATGAAATTTGGAAATTTTATTATTAATTTTTAATAAACGGCACCAATTAGCTTATGTATTTGTGAAAATAGTTAATAAATTGAGCTGAAAGTATGGGAAAAAGATTTTTATGACTTCAATTGAATGAATCAATTGGGTCAGTTTGGGTCACTGGGTCAATGTGGGCCACTGGGCCAAGTGGGTCACTGGGCCAATCCGGGTCAGTACACAGGACCCACTGACCCAGTGACCCAAACAAAAAGTGACCCACTTGGACCCAGTGACCCAGTTGACCCATTTCATCTCTGGAAATTAGTAGAAAACCTGAGTGAGTCCCAGAACACTAAATGTTATTTCCTGCGTACCATGTAAAAATGTTTAGGATGGCTATTTAAATAATAGGAAACGCCCCTAGGGCTTATGCGTGTGCAAGAATCTTGGGTCTGTTCCATTAATTAGCAAACCCTAATCATAAAATTCTGCACTAATTAGCACTAATTGAACTTAAATTTTTATATCAGCTAAACGAAGTTCGTTGTTTCACTCACAACGGCACGAAACCTTAGTATAAAAATTGCACCACTAATTAGTAGGTTCGAATACTACAATTCGATACTAATCAACACTAATCTTGTAACGGGCATTTTTGTAATTTTAACATTTTACGCTATTTCCCAATTAACAAATACCTTTCTGTAACTACGATTTCTATATTTGATATTTATTAACTCCTTAGGCGAGTGCATCGTATTATATCGAGTAGATTACATCGTCCTTGTCTTGCCGTAAATATAAATTTTGTTGCTTATGTGAATATACGAGTCTAGATAAGAGACGATAAGAAGTTGTAATGGAACGAGTTGAATAAACAGATTGGCAGTTGGAGTTCTGTTCTGTGTTCCGATATATTAAGAACGTGAAAAATACTGCCTCTTTCTGCTTTGAGAATAGTGCGTATTACTGCGGTACCAATTCTCGTATTGTTCATGAACAAGCACGCCGTGTTTTTAGTTGATTTTCTGTTGAAAGTAAAAATAGTAGAGCTTGTTAAACTCGAAGCATGTGTGCTTTACGGAACATGTGACGGACGGTTTTATTGCTTACGCGTGCCTTACTAATTGTTTTTAGTTGTTTTTCTTGTGAGATAAATGTTTTAAGGAACATTTGACGGACTTGCTTTAGTGATACACGTGCTTTACCCATTATGGTTCTTTTTAGTTGTTTTGTCTTTTGATATTTAAACTATGTGTGCAATCTAGTGTCGCGGTCCTTTTCTTTTCAAAGTAGCGCATACTTTGGATTATTTAAATACAGTGATACTGTAGTTTCTAAATTTTCGAACAACAAAGAATCTAAAATAGATCATTGCTTGCACAAATTTCGTTATTTGCGAAATATAACAGATTACCGGCTTACAAAGGTATTGGTTGAAGTTTCTCACTACTTTTTGGGATGTTTATGAAAATAATATACATTGGGTCCCAGTTGAAATTAAACTAGTGCTACAGAATATTTCGAAATTATTGTCTTAGGAAGTAGAATTACCAAGAAATTTATCAAGGCTACATAGTTCCGTCGCGTGATAATGTCTGCTGCTAACACCAGTGAAATACGTAGGTGTGATTAGGGTAACGTGTGATAAGTTCCATCAACATTATAATTTGAATTAGGGCCGCTATACTTGCGGCCACGTCCCCAATGCTCCACCCGGAGGTACTACATTGGGTTTAAACGCGAAAAATAGTCGTGCTCCTAATTTATTCTTACTTCATAGTTGATTCACCCTAAATAAAAACTAAATAAAAATCTAACAAACCTAAAAATCTAACAAACCTAACAAACTCTAACAATCTAACAAACCTAAAAATCTGACAAAAACTGGAACAAAAACAAAACAAAAACTAAAAACAGGGTTGTAAATAATGGTATCCCTAGCGCTGACTTTCGAGTGTACCCGATCAACAAGCAAAAATGAGAGGGGGAGGGATCCGTAATACCGGATAGCAGACGCCGGTTCCGCTTACCAGTGCGACCTGAAGGGTCGTCTTAAAACTATCCAAATCTAGCTAACTAATTTAAATCCATCCCTAGCTTTCCCTATCGTTCCCTAACTGATTTACATTATGATTACAATCTTCGCAATTCTGCTCGTCCTTCCCAAATATATACTGCAACCAAAATGGCGACAGAACGTCAAACAAAACAAATAAGCCACATAATACATGCTATATATAAATAAATATAAAGTGTAAATATAAAATATAAATAAATATAATTATGTAAATATATAAATAAATGTTTAATAAGCGTTAAGCATATAGCAGTGCACAAAATAGCGAAAGCATCACCCTATTTATCAGGTGCACTCGCACAAGCATTATGTCGGCTAGCGCCTTTACACACCAAACGTGCTTCTTAAATTATTTCAAAACTACTAATTAATGTAAATCAATGCTTGTGCGAGTACAGCCGCCACAATTTAAGTCTTACCTCGATAATAAAATTCTCCAGCATCCGAAGATCTGGTCGTCTGTAACTTACTTCTAAAGGTGGGACGGGGTGCACTGCTAAAGTCCTGGTGGGTATGCACTAAATGTTTTTGGGGATCACAATCACTATCACTATCACTTCACTTTCAAGTCCTGGGGATGCGCGGTTGCACTCTGTTTTATTATCCTTGTTTACTTTATTGATTTAATTTAATGAGGGTTTATGATTTATTTGTTATTGTTTATTTGGTATTATTTATTCCCGATTTTCCGCACATAATTATGAAGATAGGCAGTGATTGTATTAATGGAGTGGGGTTTCTCGTGCATATTGGACATTTTGGTGTAATTATCTTTTTTTTTTTTTTTTAATATCAGGTTTTGGTTATGCTCGTATCCTTACTCACGCCAAGTCAATCTAAAATTTTCAATCCTCCCACCAACCCCACCGAATTTTTACACGCGGTCGTCATTGATTGTCTAATCTCGCGACCCTTCCCGCGAATTCTTTTAAGGCTGTCCAGAACGCCTTCTGGTTAACCACTTCCCCGACTTCCTCTAGGCTCTTTGGCCATGCCAGACCTAGGATAGCTAGTTTGCTATCAGCCAACCCTCGATTTCCCGCCTCAAGCGGGCAGTCGAAGAGCACGTGCTCTGCGCTTTCCGCGCCCTCACCGCATTCGCAGCGGTCGCTATTGGTTAGACCGAACCTTTGTAAATACGCCTTCAGGGCGCCGTGCCCTGTTATCAACTGCACCATTTTGTGATCGAGCTTAACCTCGATCTTACCTCTGGCTTCTATGCTCGGTATGAATTTGTGGGTCAACCTGCCCGTGGCAGCGTTGTTCCACCTCTCTTCCCATTGTCGAATTGATTTTTCGCGCAGCTTTCTTTTGATTAAAGACCTCGGTATCGACGAATGTGATATTCGAAAGTCGCCCGTCGCGGCCTCTTTAGCTAATTCGTCAGCCCTATCGTTTCCTACGTTACCATTGTGCGACCTGACCCAACAGAACTTTAAACGTCGAAACTCTAGCGCCGTACGCGCTATCCTCCAGACGTCCGCTTGGAGATCTGTCAAGGTGTTCATGTTTGTTAAAGCCGTTAGCGCCGATTTACTATCACTGATTATATAATACTCGTCTCTGCCCGTATGGTTTATTACGTAATCGATAGCCTCTCGTATGGCTACCAATTCGCACTGGAAGATAGTGCACCAGTTCGCGAGTTTGGTTTGAAACCGAAACACCTCCCTTTCCTGCTTATACACGACAAACGCCGCGCCTGCTTGCCCATCGTCCATACGTGAACCGTCCGTATAAATTCTGATACCCATCGCGTCCTCATCACCTTCGACAAACTCGATCCCTCTAATATCAGCCGGGTGCCCTAACTCAGATACAACAATCTTTCTTGCAATTTCCTATTACCAAGATTAAGATCTTCGATAATTTCGCGCCCTTTTCCTATATTTATTAATCGTCTATCTCTAATCTCCTAACGACATATTCGATAGGAGAGACCTACTGATCACCAGGACAGCCTCCGTGGAGGTGGTCCTGTACGCCCTCGCCGCTTTTACCGCGGTTATGCGTTGTACGCTCGTCAATTGACGCATCTCCCGGACTTTACAACCTTCTGCCCATACAGAAGCTGCGTACAGTATTGCCGGCTCAATTGCTCCGGCATAAACCGTCCTCAGCGATTCGCCCCTGAAACCCCACTTTATTTTAGCCGCCGCCATCATTTTATTTGATATTTCGCCGCCCTTACTTTTTACGTATTGTACGTGCGCTTTCCAATTTAATTTATTGTCGATCTTGACGCCGAGGTAGGTAATACAATCTTTAAACGGGATTTTCTCCTCCTAGCTCTAACCTAGGAGGTCTCTGTCCTGGTTTCGTGCCGAAATAAAGCGCCTCTGACTTCGCCGTGTTAAATTTTAATTTTACCGCCTGCGACCATTCGTGTAATTTATTAAGCACCTCGTTCGGTTTTGTGCGCATATCCATTAACAATCTCGATCTTACAATTAAAAGTGTGTCATCTGCAAACCCAACGATTGAGCATCCTGCGGGCAACTTGACCCTAAAGATGCTCTCATACAACAACTTCCAAAATGTGGGACCAGAACATGACCCTTGCGGGCATCCCTTTCCACCTCACGCGACAGAACTTCACCCGGAATTTCAACCTGTGCTAATCGCCCCGAGAAATAGCTCTTGACCAAAGACATCAAGTTTCGCGGACAACCCCTACGATCTAACTCGCAAACGATTAATGGCCACCAGGCAGCATCAAATGCTCCTGAAATGTCCAAAGCAACAACGACACAGTACTCTTTGGCATCTCTTGCCTGCTTAATTTCCCCGACAACGAACTCTAACGCGTCGATAGTCGACTTGCCCTCCACGAAACCAAACTGTCGGTTATTAAAACCGCCGCTGTCTCGCACTAGGTGTTCAACACGCGTAGTCATAACGCGATCTAAAACTTTCCCCAGCACCGGTAGCAAGCTAATTGGACGATAGCTGCCCGGATCTGACGCATCCGCCTTTTAGGTTTGGGTATAAATTTCACATTCTGGATTTTCCAGCAACGCGGAAAAACGCCCTTTCTAAACAAAGATTAAACAACCCAACAAAGACACACGGGGCTAACAGGCACGCCTGCAGAGCTGCGTCTGAAGTGATTCCATCATGCCCCGGTGCCTTCTTAGGTTCATCCTCCTAAGAGCCCTGACGACCTCGTGAACTAGGATTGCCTTATCGGCACCTGTTCCTTGCGCCTTTGCAGCTTCCCGACGTATTAAATCGTGCGACCCTTCATCCCCTCGGGATTATCCGATGGGAAAAATTTCTCTAGTAAATATTCCGCTGTGGTTTTAAAACCTTCCGTGTATTCGCCATTTGTTTTCTTTATATTACTGAGCGCGATTTTTGTCGTTTTCCTCTAATTACGCGGTATGCGGTTCCCCAGGGTTCTTTCTCTGAGTTTTGCGTGCAGAATTCTTTAAATTTATTCGTTCGCGTTTCTTCTATTAATATTTTATATTCGCGGTAACTTTGATTATATTCTATTCTCCGTTGTTCTCTTATATCTCCCGAGGCGCGTTGATAGC
The DNA here is from genome assembly GCA_036346225.1 of Platerodrilus igneus. Taxonomy (NCBI): domain Eukaryota; kingdom Metazoa; phylum Arthropoda; class Insecta; order Coleoptera; family Lycidae; genus Platerodrilus; species Platerodrilus igneus. The sequence goes on from JARFIW010000549.1 coordinate 136,104, forward strand.
GGCGCCTTAGGTTACGCGTTTCTGCCCGCTTGGTGGTTAGTTCCCGGGTCCACCAGGGTACGCTGTCTTTAAATGTTTTCTTTTCGGCATGGAATACGACGACGCGTCTACCACCGCGTCGTTTAATTTTCGCGAGTGTTTCTACTTCGTCTGCCTCTCGGCAGTTAAATAGCTCATTTTCGAGCACAGGGATACTTTCGCCAAATTTTTGTTTAAATCGCTCCCAATTTGCTTTTTATTACAGAACCGCGGAAATACAGTTAGCTGCTCGTTTGCACTTGTTTTGGTTTCAACGTCCCATGTTATTAATTTATGATCAGAGAGCGTTTCCTCGTCCGACCTTAATTTCCAATTACAAATCGTTTCTAACATTTCGTGCGAGACTGCAGTAATATCTATAAAACTGCTGCCTCTATGCGTCTCAAACGTAGGTAAATCATTAGTGTTTATCACACTAAGATCCCATTCCGTAAAAGATCAGCAACCTGCGAGCCTCTATCGTCTTCGATAGGGCTGCCCCATAGTGGCGACTTGGCATTAAAATCTCCCCAATGACTAGATTTTTATTTCTGCCGATTTTACGAATAATATTATCTACTTCATTTATCAAGTCTTCGGTTTGGGATTTTCCGCCGGGAATCGACCGGCGGAGGTACACGCTATTACATAGAACGCATTTTCCCTGATTTGATTTCGGCCGTCGTTACAAACTCGTTCGATAAATTATTTAATATAATTCCGGCGCACGTTCCATTATTTATTATTATCCGCTACGCGGTCGTTCACTATTCGCGTTTAAGACGGTAACCCCTCCCAAAACCTGATATTTTGTGGCCATACAGGTGCGGTTCCTGTATAAACCCGATGTCGATATTATTTTCGATGAATAACTTTACGAAGTTATTTGTTGCCCTCTACCTTTCCCGAGATTTAGTTGCGCGAATTTAATCTTCTTGCTTCTTACGGACTTTGTTTTATCTTCACAGTCCATAATCGATGTTTCGTGTGATTGCGTGCTTCAGACGTTGCATCGTGGGGCATCTACTCGACTTGGCGTCGTGGCGCGTATCGACCTTCGCGCCACCGCCAGTTCTGTCGTTTGCCCTAGCGCAAACCACACAGCAGGGACTGCCTTCCGGCAATTCTTGAATTCATGCCCGACCTCGGCACAGTTACCGCACCACTGTACCTTCTCCCTGCACTCCATCGATCGATGGCCGTACTCGTAGCACCGGTAACACTGGGTCATCGAGAAGTGGTCCCGGGCCCATACTCTTCGCCACCTGAGGTTAATAGCATCAGCTAATATACGTCTTCGAAGTGTGGGGTCACTTCGAAGACTACGTTGGCGAAGGGATCTCTAGGCCCTTTCCGCCAAACCTGAACTTCTCTCTCAGGTGGTCTTCTAGCTTCAAATCGCCGAAACGGGGATTCTGGCTCGCAATCAACCGCACGAGCTCTTCAGCCTTCATCCCGCTTCGACCCCGGAAGAACGACCCGTGGACGTTTCTTCTCGATGGTCTTCGCCACGAGTTCCTTGCAGTTCCCGCCGACCTTCAACTGCAGTTTCTTGGCGTCGTCGCGACCTGCGCACTCCACAACGACACCGCCCTGGCGCGTCCTACGAGCTCCGACAACAACAAACCCATCTCGAGCGGGATCGACCTTCTGCTTTAGGGTCGTCATCACGTCGTCCTTCTGGCCTGGCCTGGCGTCGACCCTTACAGCAAACGTAGGGCAGATCCTGAAGCTGCAGCGGCGTAGGAGACCTTGCGCTGCACCGACGCACCCTGACTCTGGCCTCCTGAAACGACAGAATTCACCGCCGGACTTCCCCAACAACACTTGCTCTCCTGAACCATCTAAACAAAGACGCAGCGCCCTAACCATACCTATCAGTTGGTTCGTCACGTCACGGATATCATCCACGGCGTGCCGAACCATCTTCCTATCCTCCACGACGATAGTGGCGGAGGTCGTCGGCACCTTCCCATAGACGGCAGCGTGCGCCTTCCTCATCCTAAACTTTAAGAGTTCCAGCTCATCGAGGTCGCTAGCATTAACGCTACCGTTGCTGCTAGTCGACATCGTGCGCTGGGCTCTCGAAGTTGAGGGCAATTCTGGCGCTGCAACCACCACGGGAGGCCCCTGACTCCCCAGACACGACCGCCGCAGACGCAGGCTCCTTCCCTACCTCCTGTACCTCCTCCTGAGTTTCTAACAAGAAGTCCTTTAGCACTACCTTAAGCTGTTTCCCCCCAACAGCGCCCTCCGCCACCGACCTAGCAGACTCCGACCGATCGCCCCTCTTCCTCCTGGGCAGCGGCTCCTCATCGCGGTGGACCACCATGCTGACAAAACTAGCAATAAAAATGACACCTAAAACGCAGCTCACAAAACGTCCTAACCGTTACGACGCTAAAAGAACGACGCTAGAAGAACGCAAAACGTTGGTCCAATAAAAATGTTTTGTTTAAAGGTGAACCGTAAACAACCTTGTATTTATTAAAACTTCAACCGCCCAATTAAATATCAAATTTTAACAAAAATACAACAAGCACTAAGCGTCAAAATAACAACTAGAATCAAATAAATTTCCTAACGCAATAAAAATATCTCGATTTAAAATGTACCGTAAAAAACGCTATTTATTTATTTTAAATTTTTAAACCGCCAAATCAAATTTAAATAAACTAATTACTTCAAAATATTAAAATATCTAATTTATAAATAAGAACACTTTATTTTTAAATGTGTAATTAACAAAATAAGGTCTAGCGCAATCGGAATGTGGTAACCGGAAATGACCTTTCACTTAATCGCTTGGTAACTAGCACAACCCGTAACTGTTACACCGCTTAATTACACCAAAATCGATTTTAAAGGAACTTTTAAATACGCGTGAACTTAAATTACGGAAAATTTATATTAAAATTGTTTTAAAATTTACAGTTTTGAGTTATTTATTTGATTTAAAAGGGCTTAGATTTTTGTTTTTGGTTATTATTTTATTATACGCGCACTATAAAAATTCACACACTTTTGGTTGTTTTACCCGGTTTTTACTTGATTTAGGCGGATTTTATTTTAAATTTATTATTAAAATGCCTTTTAAGTTATTTCAAATTGTTTTTGAGTATTAGTTGAGTAGACCTTTGTTTTATTAACCCGAAATTTATTTAGTTTATTTTAAAACGCGGATTTGATTTAAATTACAAAGAAGACGCGATTTATTTAGTTTTTATTTAGTTTAAATTGTTTTAAAATTTTTATTTTACTGCCCTGTATTTAAAATTTGATGGCACACAATTATAAAAATAAAACACAATAAAAAGCAAAGCTTCAAATAAAATAATACAACAATAAATAATATAAACCCTAGATAAAAACTTACTGTTATTGCTGAAGCGGGAGCTCGGCAAAAACACGTCCGCTCGCTTCAAGCGGCAACTAGAAACTAGTTCCATCAACACCCTCACAGTCAAGGGTGAAGTGCTTCGTTAGTGCAGGGCATCGTTGAATCCCACGCTTCAGTTGCAAGGAAGCGTTGCTGAAGGACTTTTTGTAAGTTGAACTATTTCCTACTGGTTATTACTTTAAATATCTATCCGTTGCTTTACCATATCTTTGTCGTTCTGACACCCTTTTACAATAGACTTGCATGCTATTTTAAAACATAAAAAAAAAAAAAAGAAAGAAAGAAAAATTAATACTACTGAATTACTCATACCAATTGTGTCTTACCTATTTATCTTTTGTCAACATTTTGTCTGATTTATGTTTAATTGGAGTGTGAGGAAACGTTTCTGCTACTCCCCAATATTACCTCACTTTGTACTAAACATTTTTCTGTATTGCTTTTACCGTTGTTATATTATATAGTTTATCTAAACAGTTTCTTTTTTTCTTACATTCTACAAAGTACTGAATAATTTAGACTTATCATTGCTGCTATGCTTATTCTTTTTTTTTCAGGTTTGCTTAACTATTTTTCTTGCAGGTATTATCACTAACTCCTTACAGCCGCGTACATGGTATGTTGGTCTGCTTTCTACACCTCCCCCCCCCCCCTACTCTCCGATTGAGCCTGGTCATTTCTTTGATTTTCTTTGTCACTACTTTGATTTTCTTGGTGTTACGCTCGGCTACGAGTCAACGTAGTATAACTTTGGCGCCCAACGTGGCTGCCACGAAAAAAACGTAACATAAATTTTTGGCGCCCAACGTGGTGCCACAAAAAAAAACGTAACAATCTAACTCTTAATTTAATTAGAAAGTGTGCAATTTGTTCTTTCATTACTTGGCGATGGTACGAAGCGTAATTATAAAAGTTGTATTACTAATTAGCAGCGCCAATTCTGAAATTCAATGCTAATTAGCTCATTATTAGGTTTTCAGTCCTGGAACTAGTTAGACATGTACTCGTACTGTTTGCTATTTTGAGCTGACCTACTCATTTCCCTAAAATTGCCACCGCCTACATGCACTAGCCTGATCTAGACCTACGTCTACCTCTTTTTTTCCTATCTCTGCTTGTAATATATCCCGCACTATTCCCCAAAAATGCCTTAGAACGTATCCTGGCCTTCTATTTCTCCTATTTTTTTGTTTTTTACAGATATCTCTATTCCCCTTCTATTTCTATAACCTGTTTGTTATTAACTTTGTCTGTCCATGCATCATCATACATCTGAAGTGTAACATTCCAAAAAGCTGTTACGTTAATCGAGGCAGCCACGTTGGGCGCTAAATTTATGCTACGTTGACTCGTAGCCGAGCGTAACACCAAGAAAATCAAAGAAAGGACCGGGCTCAATCGGAGATTAGGGGGGGTTGTAGACAGCAGACCAACATATAACGTACGTGGCTGTAAGGACTTAGTAACAATACCTGCAATAAAAAAGTCAGAATAGCAAACCTGCAATAAAAAAAAATTAGTCCTGCAAACCTGAAATAAAGAAAAAGCATAGCATGCTGATCGAGCATAGATTGTTCAGTACTTTGTAGAATGTAAAAAAAAAACCTGTTTGGATAATCTACATAATATAACAACGGTAACAGCAATACAAAAAAATTTTAGTACAAAGTGAGGTAATATTGGGGAGTAGCAGAAACGTTTCCTCACACACCAATTAACCATAAATCAAACAAACTTATAACAAAAGATAAATAGGTAAGCACAATTGATATGAGTCATCCAGTATTGTTGATTTTTCTCTTTTTTTTGTTTTTTTTTAAATAGCATGCACTTCTATAATAAAAGGTATCAAAACGACAAAGGATATTGCAAAACAACGGATAGATATTTAAAGTAATAACAAGTATGAAATAGTTCAACTTACACAACCAGGAGCACCGGAAGAGTTTCTATAGAATTGGAATAATTCGGCTACTGATAGCCTTGTAGTTGGAGTTGGTGGAGTGTGGGGTGTCCATGGTTCCATCCCATTATCAACTTGAAACTTGACACTACTATTAACTGCAGATTGTTCTTTTACTTTCTGTAACTGATCTAAAGCCTCCTGATAGCTTGGTACACCGGATGCAATGGTGTAGCTTGGCAAAGATTCACAGCCGCCGGGTCCAACTTCACCTCCATTTGCATTTCTTGTTGCTAATATCCTTCTTTTCCATTGTTGGAATTTGTGGTACAACAGACAGGAACACATGCAACAAACGCAACTAAGAACAATTAAAGTTAGTATAATTCCGATCCAAACATCCGCCAAGAATTTTTCGTATTGCGGATCTGCTTCAGCAGAAAGAACTTCGTCAACTTCTGAAGCTAATTTCAGTTGGTAAAGGCATTGTTTGAATACGGGGAAACATTTAAAAACACGATCACTCTCACAATCTCGTCTTTAAAAAAATGTACGTTCATATTTTCTTTACTTATTATTAAATGCAAGGTAAATTTAACATATCATTAATACGGAATGGGTTAAACACTTTTGCAATTTCATTTTGCAAATGTTTTAGGGAGTTTAAAACCTGACTAAAGTGGCTCCTTTAAAAATTCTGTACAAGTTTATTGCACTTACTGTGATAAAAAAAGAACCCCTACACTAGATCGCACTCACATTAATCCTAAGAAGAATCGGTCAAGTTTAGCAAGCAAGTTCTACAACTTTTATTTCAAAAGAAACTCAACTAAAAACACAATTAGTAAAGCACGCGTAATCACTAAGTCCGTCCGTCGATGTTCCGTAAGCCACACGTGCGGTTGATCAAACACGTTCGCCTATAAAGCATCTTTCCTTCAAAGGAATAAGAACTACACTGCCTACAGTTAATATACAACTTTTATTTCACAAGAAAAACAACTAAGATCGTGCCGTGCTTGTTCAGGAACAATTCGAAAATTGATACCGCATTAAGGCTCACTATTGTCAAAGCAAACAGAAACAGTATGTTTAACGTAATTAATATATAGGAACGAAGAACAAACTACAACTACTTATCTGTTTATATCAACTCGTTGCTATTACAACCTCTTATCGACTGTTGTCTAGACTTGTATATCCACATAAGAAACAAAATTTATACGAATTGGGTAGTGTAAAATGTTAAGCCATAAAAATGCACGTTACAAAGCTTCTACTGTTTTCTGTCTACTTCTTCTAGTGCCGCTATTTCATAGAAGTACTGTGCCGCGCTCCACACATGCTTTCAACAATTTTCTCTTGTTTCTATGTTTGTTGTCTTCAAACGTAGCCGCTGTTCTTTCGAGTTAGATGCAGTTTGATCCCTCTCTATTGTTTTACAATTATATATCCTATTTCTCCAATATTCAGCAGTATGTGAAGGGGGTTAAGCAGCCTGTGGCTACCACGATTTTCAACACTCGAACATTTCCCGAATTAATAGTTTTCTAATATATCGCTACGAACAATCAACATTAGTTGAAAATATTTCAAAACCAACACATGTATTGTTTATAATAATTATCAGATTTTAGTGCAATGATTTTTATCATCTTGAAACTGGTTGGACGCGTACTTCCGCTTATTTCTATTTTGAGTTTTTAAAATCATAGTACAGAAATTATTAGTAAACATGACTAGAAGCGGTTTGTAGTCTCTACGGGACTACTTTGAACGCCCCTCACTTGTTACGCGCCGTCGTTTTTGCCACCCGCCCTCTTTGCGACCCGCCCTGATCGCACCCCAACCTCTTTGCGTCCCGCGCTTTTCTAGTTTCACCCCCTTTTCACAGCGCCCTCTTTTCGCCCCGCCCACTGGAAACCACGAAACCACTCGAAAAAGGATTACGACCACTTCGCCCTAGTACACTGTCGAAATTACTTTGGGGAGTCGATCGGATAAAGACCACGTCGTCCTAGTAGACTTTGACGAAATCATTTCGGGGAGTCGATCGGATCAAGATCACTTCTCCCTAGTAGACTGTCGAAATCACTTTGGGGAGTCGATCGGATCAAGACGACTTTGCCCTAGAAGACTGTCGAAATCACTTCGGGAAGTCGATCGGATCAAGATCACTTCGCGTAGTAGACTTTGTAGAAATCACTTCGGGAAGTCGATCAGATCAAGATCACTTCGCCTTGTAGACTTTTTTGAAATAACTTCGGGGAGTCGATCGGATCAAGACGACTTTGCCCTAGAAGACTGTCGAAATCCCTTCGGGAAGTCGATCGGATCAAGATCACTTCGCCTTAGTAGACTTTGTAGAAATCACTTCGAGGAGTCGATCGGATCACGATTACTTCGCCTTAGTAGACTGTCGAAATCACTTCGGGAAGTCGATCGGATCAAGATCACTTTGCCTTAGTAGACTTTGTAGAACTCACTTCAAGGAGTCGATCGGATGACGATTACTTCGCCTTATTAAATTGTTGAAATCACTTAAGGGAGTCGATCGGATCAAGATCTCTTTACCCTAGAACACTTTGTCAAAATCATTCCGGGGAGTCAATCGGATCAAAACGACTTCGCCCTAGTAGACTGTCGAAATCACTTTGGGAAGTCGATCGGATCAATATCACTTCGCCCTAGTAGTCTAGGCCGAAATAACCTCGGGGGGTCGATCGGATCAAGATCACTTTGCCCTAGTAGACTTTGTAGAAATCAATTCGGGGAGTCGATCGGATCAAGATTACTTCGCCCTAGTAGACTTTGTCAAAATAACTCCGGGGAGTCGATCGGGTCAAAACGACTTTGCCCTAGTAGATTGTCAAAATCACTTTGGGAAGTCGATCGGATCAAGATCACTTCGCCCTAGTAGACTTTGTAGAAATTACTTCGGGAAGTCCATCGGATCACGATCTCTTCACCCTAGTAGACTTTGTCGAAATCATTTCAGGGAGTCGATCGAATCAAGATCATTCTGCCCTAGTAGGCTGTCAAAATCACTTCCGGTAGTCGATGGGATCAAGACGATTTTGCCTTAGTAAACTGTCGAAATCACGTTGGGAAGTCGATTGGATCAAGATCACTTCGCCCTAGTAGACTTTTTCGAAATAACTTTGGGGAGTCGATCAGATCAAGATCACTTCGCCCTAGTAGACTTTGTAGAAATCACTTCGAGGAGTCGATCGGATTACGATTACTTTGCCTAAGTAGACTGTTGAAATCACTTCGGGAAGTCGATCGGATTACGATCTCTTCAGCCTAGTAGACTTTGTCGAAATCATTTCGGAGAGTCGATCGAATCAAGATCACTCTGCCCTAGTAGACTTTTTCGAAATAACTTCGGGGAGTTGATCAGATCAAGATCACTTTGCCCTAGTAGACTTTTTGAAATAACTTCGGGGAGTCGATTGGATCGAGATCACTTCGCCTTAGTAGACAGTTGAAATTACTTCGGGGAGTCGATCAGATTAAGATCACTTTGCCCTAGTAGATTGTCGAAATCACTTCGGGAAGTCGATCGGATCAAGATCACCTTGCCCTAGTACACTTTGTAGAAATCACTTCGAGGAGTCGATCGGATGACGATTACTTCGCCTTAGTAGATTGTTGAAATCACTTAGGGGAGTCGATCGGATCAAGATCTCTTTACCCTAGAACACTTTGTCAAAATCACTCCGGGGAGTCGATCGGATCAAAACGACTTCGCCCTAGTAGACTGTCGAAATCACTTTGGGAAGTCGATTGGATCAATATCAATTCGCCCTAGTAGTCTATGCCGAAATAACTTCGGGGAGTCGATCTGATCAAGACCACTTCGCTCTAGTAGACTGTCGAAATCACTTCGGGAAGTAGATCCAATCAAGATCACTTCGTCCTAGTAGACTTTGTCGAAATCATTTCGGAGAGTCGATCAAATCAAGATCACTCCGCCCTAGTAGACTGTCGAAACCACTTAGGGGAGTCGATCGGATCAAGACGACTTTGCTTTAGTAAACTGTCGAAATCACTTTGGGAAGTCAATTGGATCAAGATCACTTTTGCCCTAGTAGACTTTTTCGAAATAACTTCGGGGAGCCGATCGGATCAAGATCACTTCGCCCTAGTAAACTTTTTGAAATAACTTCGGGGAGTCGATTGGATCGAGACCACTTCGCCCTAGTAGACTGTCGAAATTACTTTGGGAAGTCGATCGGATCAATATCACTTCGCCCTAGTAGTCTATGCCGAAATAACCTCGGGGAGTCGATCTGATCAAGATCACTTCGCCCTAGTAGACTGTCGAAATCACTTTGGGAAGTCGATCGGATCAATATCACTTCGCCCTAATAGTCTATGCCGAAATAACCTCGGGGAGTCGATCAGATCAAGATCACTTCGCCCTAGTAGACTTTGTAGAAATCACTTCGGGGAGTCGATCGGATCAAGATTACTTCGCCCTAGTAGACTTTGTCAAAATAACTCCGGGGAGTCGATCGGATCAAAACGACTTCGCCCTAGTAGATTGTCAAAATCACTTTGGGAAGTCGATCGGATCAAGATCACTTCGACCTAGTAGACTTTGTAGAAATTACTTCGGGAAGTCGATCGGATCACGATCTCTTTATCCTAGTAGACTTTGTCGAAATCATTTCAGGGAGTCGATCGAATCAAGATCACTCTGCCCTAGTAGGCTGTCGAAATCACTTCCGGGAGTCAATGGGATAATGACGACTTTGCCTTAGTAAACTGTCGAAATTGCGTTGGGAAGTCGATTGGATCAAGATCACTTCTCCCTGGTAGACTTTTTCGAAATCACTTTGGGAAGTCGATCGGATCAATATCACTTCGCCCTAGTAGTCTATGCCGAAATAACCTTGGGGAGTCGATCTGATCAAGGACCACTTCGCCCTAGTAGACTGTCGAAATCACTTCGGGAAGTCGATCGGATCAAGATCACTTTGCCCTAGTAGACTTTGTAGAAATCACTTTGAGAAGTCGATCGGATCACAATCACTTTGCCTTAGTAGACTGTTGGAATCACTTCGGGGAGTCGATCAGATCAAGACCACTTTGCCCTAGTAGACTGTCGAAATCACTTCGGGTAGTCGATCGGATCAAGGTCACTGCGCCCTAGTAGACTTTGTAGAAATCGCTTCGAGGGGTCGATCGGCTCACGATTACTTCGCCTTAGTAGGCTATTGAAATCACTTAGGGGAGTCGATCGGATCAAGATCTCTTTACCCTAGAGCACTTTATCAAAATCACTCCGGGGAGTCGATCGGATCAAAACGACTTCGCCCTAGTAGACTGTCGAAATCACTTTGGGAAGTCGATCGGATCAATATCACTTCGCCCTAGTAGTCTATGCCGAAATAACCTCGGGGAGTCGATCTGATCAAGGACCACTTTGCCCTAGTAAACTGTCGAAATCACTTCGGGAAGTCGATCGGATCAAGATCACTTCGCCCTAGTAGACTTTGTAGAAATCACTTTGAGAAGTTGATCGGATCACAATCACTTTGCCTTAGTAGACTGTTGAAATCGCTTCGGGGAGTCGATTAGATCAAGACCACTTTGCCCTAGTAGACTGTCGAAATCACTTCGGGTAGTCGATCGGATCAAGATCACTACGCCCTAGTAGACTTTGTAGAAATCACTTCGAGGGGTCGATCGGCTCACGATTACTTCGCCTTAGTAGGCTGTTGAAATCACTTAAAGGAGTCGATCGGATCAAGATCTCTTTACCCTAGAGCACTTTGTCAAAATCACTCCGGGGAGTCGATCGGATCAAAACGACTTCGCCCTAGTAGACTGTCGAAATCACTTTGGGAAGTCGATCGGATCAATATCACTTTGCCCTAGTAGTCTATGCCGAAATAACCTCGGGGAGTCGATCTGATCAAGGACCACTTTGCCCTAGTAGACTGTCGAAATCACTTCGGGAAGTCGATCGGATCAAGATCACTTTGCCCTAGTAGACTTTGTAGGAATCACTTCGGGGAATCGATCGGATCAAGATCACCTTGTCCTAGTAGACTTTGTCAAAATAACTCTGGGGAGTCGATCGGATCAAGACGACTTCGGCCTAGTAGTATGTTTCGAATTACAAGGACGTGGTTTTGAGGATAGTTTTTTCTATATCGAATTACAAGGACAGGCTTTCCAAGGCTAACCTTTTAAATATCAAATGACAAAGACCTAACTTGAGGATAGTTTTATACATATTGAATTACATGGACGTGGTTTTGAGGCTAAAAACCTGGTTTCGTGGCCAGTCCTTTAAATATCGAATGACGAAGCATTAGTTTGAGACTAGTTTTATACACATCGAATTACATGGACGTAGTACTGAAGCTAGCTTTTGCCATATCGCAATACAAAGACTAGATTTCGAGAACTGTCTTTTAAATATCGAATAGCAAAGTCCTGGATTAAGGCCAGCTTTCTCTTTATCGAATTACAAGGACGTGGTTTTGAGGCTAGTGTTTTCATATGGCGCCCAACGTGAACGTTTTCGCTAGTACAATAAGTAGATTATTAGAATAAGTTGTAGCTAGTTTACATCCTAACAATATGTTGAATGAATGGCGTTTGCACCATAGGTTGTGTTGGATAATAATCGCAAATTTCCAATTAACTAACAATCAGACCGACAAGTTTTACACTTTAAGTCGAATCTTTTTTGTAAAATATTAACGATTAAAATTTCCTATATATGAAAATTCCTTTTAATAAACACGTTCAGATATTTCAAACACTAAAACAGGTTAGAAGCTGAAACATCAAGATCTCCTTGATTTATTTATTAAAAATTACATGTTTAAGAAGTGCTTACTTAAAGATAAATCTCTAGTAGTTTATACAATGTTACAATTTCTAGGGCGATTCAGGAGGACCATTAGTGTACGCAGGCAAACAAATTGGAATTGTCTCCTTTGGTAGACCATGCGCTGTTGGAAAATCAGATGTATATACTAAAGTTGCTGCGTTCACAAAATGGATTAGTGAAAATATGAAATAAAATTGATGACTTTTGTGTAACATTTAATTTACTAAGAATTATGTTAAAGATCATTTAAAATCATATGTACTTTTTTCTAGGGTAATATGTATTTCTGGCAAAATAAATCCATATGGAAAAATTTGTTGACGCTTTTTGTATATAATTTCGTCATAACTTTGTTTGAATAACACGCAGTTTCAAAACATTTACCGACTTCCTGTTGGTAATGTTGTGATAAGCATTTAGCGATCGCGTGACCGTCTTAAGCCAATGAGAATGAGTGGGGTTACAATAATTTTTCCGGTAGTAAAGCACACTTCTACTGATACCTTTAAATGTTAGGCTGATTCAAAAGCGTTCTGAAGAGGGACACCTCTAAGGATACCTTCCTCTATTCTGGTCTTCATACAAAAGACGTACAGCTGACATTACCGCTAAACTGAAACACATTTGAAGTTTAACAAATGTTTTCTGCAAACCTTTTCCGAAAGAAATTGCGTGTTTACTATTTCTTTCTACTACGCAACTGAAACAGTACGACTTATTTTGGGTTTTGTCTACCTAAGATATCTGCCAAACTCAAGCTTCTTTGGCAACGGCCACTTTGTACTCTGCGAATCTCCTCAACACGCAACACAGTATAAGCACTGATGAAGCCGAGAGCTATCACAAAATGATTATTCCAGGAGTTGTAACATCCTGTAGATTTCCAGCTTCTTTTCATAAGCTCAAGGATTGAAACTAGATAAAAAAACTGTGAGGCAAAAGAAACTCGAAGTAGTGCTTGTGGACTAACTTAAGTTTCACCTTAGAGCTAATCCAACCTAATCTTATCGAATCTAGTCGAATCTAATCGGATCAAATAGAATCTTATCGAATCTAACGGAATCTTATTGAATATAATTGAATGTAGTCGAATCTAATCGGATCAAATCGAATTTAATTGGATCAAATCGACTCTAATCGAATTCAATCGAATCCAATCCGATCGAATCTAATCAAATCAAATTGAATCTAATCGAATTCAATCAAATCTGATCGAATCTAATCGAATCAAACCGAATCTTATCGAATCTTGTCGAATCTAATCGGATCAAATAGAATCTTATCAAATCTAGTAGAATCTAATTGAATCTAGTCGAATCTAACCGAATCTAACTGAATCTTATTGAATATAATTGAATCTAGTCAAATCTAATCGGATCAAATCGAATCAAATCGAATCTAGTCGAATCAAATCAAATTTAAACGAATCTTATCGAATCCAATCGAATCTAGTTGAATCTAATCGGATCAAATCGATCAAATCGAATCCAATCAAATCCGATCAAATCCGATCGAATCTAGGCGAGTCTAATCAAACCTAACCGAATCTTATCGAATCTAATTGAATCTAGTCGAATCTAATCGGATAAAATCGAATCTAATCGAATTCAATCGAATCCGCACGAATCTAATCAAATCTAACCAAAACTTATCGAATCCAACCGAATCTAGTCGAATCTAATCGGATCAAATAGAATCTTATCGCATCTAGTGGAATCTAATTGAATCTAGTCAAATTCAATCGAATCTAACCGAATCTTGTCGAATCTAGTTGAATCTAATCAAATCTAACCGAATCTTTTTGAATATAATTGAATCTAGTTGAATCCAATCGGATCAAATCGAATCTAATCGAATTCAATCGAATCCAATCCGATCGAATTTAGTCAAATCAAATCGAATCCAATCCAATCTAATCGAATCCGATCGAATCTAATCGAATCAAACCGAATCTTATCGAAACTAGTCGAATCTAGTCAAATTTAATCGAATCTAACCGAATCTTATTGAATATAATTCAATCCAGTCGAATCTAGCCGCATCAAATCGAATCTAATCGGATCAAATCAAATCTAATCGAATTCAATCGAATCCAATCCGATCGAATGTAATTGAATCGAATCAAATCGAATCTAATCCAATCTAGTTGAGTCTAATCGGATCAAATCGATCAAATCGAATCCGATCAAATCCGATCGAATCTAGTCGAATCTAATCAAACCTAACCGAATCTTATCGAATCTAATCGAATCTACTCGAATCTAATCGGATAAAATCGAATCTAATCGAATTCAATCGAATCCGCACGAATCTAATCAAATTTAGTCGAATCTAATCAAATCTAACCAAATCTTATCGAATCCAACCGAATCTAGTAGAATCTAATTGAATCTAGTCGAATTCAATCGAATCAAATCGAATCAAATCGAATCAAATCGAATCAAATCGAATCAAATCGAATCAAATCGAATCAAATCGAATCAAATCGAATCAAATCGAATCAAATCGAATCAAATCGAATCAAATCGAATCAAATCGAATCAAATCGAATCAAATCGAATCAAATCGAATCAAATCGAATCAAATCGAATCAAATCGAATCAAATCGAATCAAATCGAATCAAATCGAATCAAATCGAATCAAATCGAATCAAATCGAATCAAATCGAATCAAATCGAATCAAATCGAATCAAATCGAATCAAATCGAATCAAATCGAATCAAATCGAATCAAATCGAATCAAATCGAATCAAATCGAATCAAATCGAATCAAATCGAATCAAATCGAATCAAATCGAATCAAATCGAATCAAATCGAATCAAATCGAATCAAATCGAATCAAATCGAATCAAATCGAATCAAATCGAATCAAATCGAATCAAATCGAATCAAATCGAATCAAATCGAATCAAATCGAATCAAATCGAATCAAATCGAATCAAATCGAATCAAATCGAATCAAATCGAATCAAATCGAATCAAATCGAATCAAATCGAATCAAATCGAATCAAATCGAATCAAATCGAATCAAATCGAATCAAATCGAATCAAATCGAATCAAATCGAATCAAATCGAATCAAATCGAATCAAATCGAATCAAATCGAATCAAATCGAATCAAATCGAATCAAATCGAATCAAATCGAATCAAATCGAATCAAATCGAATCAAATCGAATCAAATCGAATCAAATCGAATCAAATCGAATCAAATCGAATCAAATCGAATCAAATCGAATCAAATCGAATCAAATCGAATCAAATCGAATCAAATCGAATCAGAATCGAATCAAATCGAATCAAATCGAATCAAATCGAATCAAATCGAATCAAATCGAATCAAATCGAATCAAATCGAATCAAATCGAATCAAATCGAATCAAATCGAATCAAATCGAATCAAATCGAATCAAATCGAATCAAATCGAATCAAATCGAATCAAATCGAATCAAATCGAATCAAATCGAATCAATGAATCAAATCGAATCAAATCGAATCAAATCGAATCAAATCGAATCAAATCGAATCAAATCGAATCAAATCGAATCAAATCGAATCAAATCGAATCAAATCGAATCAAATCGAATCAAATCGAATCAAATCGAATCAAATCGAATCAAATCGAATCAAATCGAATCAAATCGAATCAAATCGAATCAAATCGAATCAAATCGAATCAAATCGAATCAAATCGAATCAAATCGAATCAAACGAATCGAATCAAATCGAATCAAATCGAATCAAATCGAATCAAATCGAATCAAATCGAATCAAATCGAATCAAATCGAATCAAATCGAATCAAATCGAATCAAATCGAATCAAATCGAATCAAATCGAATCAAATCGAATCAAATCGAATCAAATCGAATCAAATCGAATCAAATCGAATCAAATCGAATCAAATCGAATCAAATCGAATCAAATCGAATCAAATCGAATCAAATCGAATCAAATCGAATCAAATCGAATCAAATCGAATCAAATCGAATCAAATCAATCAACGAATCAAATCGAATCAAATCGAATCAAATCGAATCAAATCGAATCAAATCGAATCAAATCGAATCAAATCGAATCAAATCGAATCAAATCGAATCAAATCGAATCAAATCGAATCAAATCGAATCAAATCGAATCAAATCGAATCAAATCGAATCAAATCGAATCAAATCGAATCAAATCGAATCAAATCGAATCAAATCGAATCAAATCGAATCAAATCGAATCAAATCGAATCAAATCGAATCAAATCGAATCAAATCGAATCAAATCGAATCAAATCGAATCAAATCGAATCAAATCGAATCAAATCGAATCAAATCGAATCAAATCGAATCAAATCGAATCAAATCGAATCAAATCGAATCAAATCGAATCAAATCGAATCAAATCGAATCAAATCGAATCAAATCGAATCAAATCGAATCAAATCGAATCAAATCGAATCAAATCGAATCCAATCGAATGGAATCGAATTCAATCGAATCCGGTAGAATTTAATTGAATCAAATCAAATCGAATCCTATCAAATCTAGTCGAATCAAATCAAATTCAAACGAATCTTATCGAATCTAATGGAATCTAGTTGAATGTAATCGTATCAAATCGGGTCAAACAGAATTTAATCGAATCAAATCGAATTTTATCGAATCTAGTCAAATCTAATCAAATCTAACCAAATCCTATCGAATTTAACCGAATCTCGTCGAATCTAAACGAATAGAGTAGTATCTAATTAAATCTAATCGAACACAATCGAATCCAGTACCGAATCAGATCGAATCTAATCAAATCTAGTCGAATCTAATGAAATCTAACCGAAGATTATCGAATCTAATAGGATCAAATAAAATCTTATCGAATCTAGTAGAATCTAATCGAATCTTATCGAATCTAATCGAATTCAATCGAATTCAATCGAATTCAATCGAATCCGATCGAATCCAATCGAATCTAACCGAATCTATTCGGATCAAATCGAATCCAATCGAATCCGATTGAATCCGTTCGAATGTAATCGAATCTAATCTCAATAATTTATATCAATGAAGTCGAATAAAAGAGAATCAAATCAAGTCAAACCGAATCTAATCGAAGTGAATTTAAATGAATATGGCTTAAGGACCATCGTGACACTCAAAGGTAGTAGAAATATCAAGCGGTTTGGTATTTGACGCCTAACGTTTCGAATCCACTGGCTGACGGTCGTGTACTTGGGGTTCATTGGCCATGACAGGATTGGTGAAAAATAAAGTGAGTTGAGAGAGGGATGTTTCCAATACTGTCGTGCTTGTCGATGTTCTATGCTGTAGATGGTTGTCTTGTAGCAATCACGGTTTCGGAAGTGGCTTGATGGTGTTGTCGAGGTGGGTCACAAAGAGATAATCTGAAGGAAAACTCTTGGTGCACGAGGAGCTGGAGCACATCCTACTTGCACTATTTCTTAAGTTACTTTCAATATGTTCGTTGGCTATCTCAAAAAGTGTAAGAAAAGAAGTGATTAGCTCTAGCTTATGGAACTGCTAGAAAATTCTAAATTCCTGGTTTGTTTGTACTGTACATTTGGTTGTTTCTAATTGGTTTTAAACCTTGTCGAATGCGTTCTGTATGTCCAGAGAAACTGCTGTCGTGACGTGAGCTTTGTTGTAGTTCTCTGCGATGTGGTCTATGACGTGTTGTTACGTTTTCTTTTGTGGCAGCCACGTTGGGCGCCAAATTTGTTAGGTTTTTTTTTGTGACAGCCACGTTGGGCGCCAAAAATTATATGTTACGTATTTCGTGGCTGTGCGTAACACTAAGAAAATCAAAGATATGACCAGGCTCAATCGGAGAGTAGGGGGGGGGTTGTAGAAAGCAGACCAACATATAATGTGCGCGGCTGTAAGGAATTAGTAACAATACCTGCAATAAAAAAAATTAGTCCTGAAAACCTGGAATAAAGAAAAAAAGCATAGCATGCTGATCGAGCATAGATTGTTCAGTACTCGGTAGAATGTAACAAAAAAACTGTTTAGATAATCTATATAATATAACAACGGTAAAAGCAATACAAAAAATTTTGAGTACAAAGTGAGGTAATATTGGGGAGTAGCAGAAACGTTTCCTCACACACCAATTAAACATCAATCAGACAAAATTTTAACAAAACAAAATAAATAGGTAAGCACAATTGATATGAGTCATCCAGTATAGTTGATTCTTCTTTTTTTTTAATAGCATGCAAGTCTATGGTAAAAGGGTATCAGAACGGCAAAGATATGGCAAAACAACGGATAGATATTTAAAGTAAGAATAAGTAGGAAATAGTTCAACTTACAAAAGGTCCTTTTTAGTAACGCTTCCTTGCAATTGAAGTGTGGGATTCACGATGTCCGGCACTAACGCAGCACTTCACCCTTGGCTGTGAGGGTGTTGATGGAACTTATCACACGTTACCCTAATCACACCTACGTATTTCACTGGTGTTAGCAGCAGACATTATCACGCGACGGAACTATGTAGCATTGATAAATTTCTTGTTAATTCTATTTCCTGAGACAACAATTTCGAAATATTTTGTAGCACTAGTTTAATTTCAACTGGGACCAAATATATATTATTTTCATAAACATCCAAAAAGCAGTGAGAAACTTCAACCAATACTTTTGTACACCGGTAATCTGTTATATTTCGCAAATAACGAAATTTGCGCAAACAATGATCTGTTTTAGATTCTTTGGGGTTAGAAAATTCAGAAACTACAGTATCAACTGTATTTGGATAATCCAAAGTATGCACTACTCTGAGAAGAAAAGGACTACGAAAACTAGATCGCACACAACAGTTCAAATATAAAAAGACAAATCCACTAAAAAAAACACAATTAGTAAAGCAACGCGTATCACTAAGACAATGTTCCGTAAAATGCACGACAAGTTCTATCACTTTTATTTACAACAGAAAAGCAACAAAAAACCCAATTAGTAATGCAACGCGTATCACTAAAACCGTCCGTCAATGACCTTAAAAACACACGCGCGTCGACCAAACACGTTAATATCCAACGTTTATTTCATAGGCAAAACAACTAAAATCCTGCCGTGTTTGTTCATGAACAATTTGAGAATTGATCCCGCATTAATTCTCAACATTGTCAAAGCAAAAAGAAACAGTCTTTTTCCACGTAATTAATATATAGCAACCAAGAACGAACTCCGACTGCTCACTCTAATCTGTTTATTTAAACTCGTTGTTACCATGAGCTCTGGTCGACGACTATCACGACTTCGTTCCTAACACAAGGCACATACAAAACGTGAATGCACCATCATATCTAATAACTAATTACCGTTGTTTATCATTTTCGATAAGCCGGAAAGCAATTTACGAATAATCCAATTTAAAACTTCGTTGCAGTTTATGTATTAATAATACGATGCACTCGCCTAAGGAGTTAATAAATATAAAATATAGAAATCGTAGTTACAGAAAGGTATTTGTTAATTGAGTAATAGCGTAAAATGTTAAACTATAAAAATGCCCGTTACAGTGTATTATTTGTAGTGTCGTCGAGTGATCTTCTTTAAAGCCGAATTGTTCTTGTCGGTCTCGTAGGTGATGTTTCAGTTTCTGTAGTAGCAGTCGTTCGAAGATTTTTGATAACGCACTGAGGAGCGATATCGGTCGGTAGTGTGACGGTTTGTCCTTGTTTTTCCTGTCTTGTGAATCATAACTGCGATTGCAGTCTTTCATGTTGTGGGATAATGTCGTTGTAGAAGTATTCCGTTGTGTTACGTGCCAAAATTTGGCACTAAATATCTTTTTAGTTTAGTTTTGATATGCGGGAATTTCGCGCCACAATTTTGAAAAACTTGGTGCGCGTATTTCCGTTACGTCAGAAGTGCTTGCGCCAGTTCGCGCCGACGCGAGTGGCGGAACAAAGGTGGGGAAATTTCCGGAAGACGCGAGGGACTTTGTTGCTGAACATCGAGAAGAGTGGTCGGGTCTGGTATCGTATCTTTATTTTAATTATGTAGATTCCCTTCTTGCTCATTTTTGGTTATCGACCCTATAAACCCGTTCCTTATCGTTCCGCTACATAGGTAAAAGAAGATAATTTGGATACAACTTGGCAGCAGTCCACGACCCTAGAATGAACGAGTCCAGGGAGCCCTGCAGTAGCTAGCCGGAGCAATCCTGATGGAGGTCGCAGCCACCATCTTTAAATAATTTGGAAAGGGGCCACGAGCAACCCTGACGGAAATGATTCTGTAGGAAGCTGTACCTATTTATGTAAGTACTCCATTTTTTATAATACCTTTTATGCATTTTACATATTTCGTCATTTACGGGTAATAATTTGCATATCGTGTGACGTCATTGACAGATGGGCGCGTTAATTTCCACTTTATGGATTAGCGTTACCAACTGCGGCATTCTACTCGCTCCATTACCCCATAGTGGGGCGCGGAGCTACAGAAGCTAAAAAAGACCCTGGGCAAACTGTTTAATTAGGCAAAGAACACCAGAAGTATGGTTGACTGGAAGGCGTA
The DNA here is from genome assembly GCA_036346225.1 of Platerodrilus igneus. NCBI lineage: Eukaryota > Metazoa > Arthropoda > Insecta > Coleoptera > Lycidae > Platerodrilus > Platerodrilus igneus. The sequence continues at coordinate 156,817 of JARFIW010000549.1, forward strand.
TAAAAGCCACCAGCGACTATACAAAACGACAAATAGAAGACGACAGAGAAACTCATGGAAGACCTTGTAGACTCAGTCGCGTCTACCAATGCAACCTCTCGTATTAACAGGATTTTGTTCAAAGACCCTCGTCATCAACCATGCTGTCTGAAACGTGTGGATGGTACATACACCACCAACGAGGCAGAAACAGCGGAGTTACTCGCGGACATGCACTTTCCAGGTAGTGTAACACAACCTTCGTCATACGGGGTGGATCAACCCAGCTCGGCCCCTAACGGGGCCGACTGGGAGGTTTCAAACCGGGTAGTGGATGAAAGGAAAATTAAATGGGCTATCTCAACTCTCAAACCGTTTAAGTCCCCTGGAAGGGATGGCATCTTCCCCGCCCTACTACAGTGTGGAGTGGAGAGGCTGACACCGTTCCTTGTGGTACTTTTTAGGGGCTGTATTGCTTTTAGATACATCCCCAGCAGTTGGAGAGAGGTTAGAGTTGTCTTTATTCCTAAACCAGGCCGGAAGGACTACTCCCAGGCTAAATCCTACAGACCGATCAGTCTCATGTCTTTTTTGCTAAAGACCTTGGAGAGACTGTGCGACAATGATATCAGGGAGAGGATAATGCTTTCTTATCCACTTCACCCAAATCAACACGCCTTCATACCAGGAAAATCAATGGAATCTGTCCTACACGCTGTTGTAGGACGGATTGAAAAAACCATAGATAATAACATGTCCGCCTTAAGCGCATTTATTGATATTGAGGGTGCGTTCAGCGAAACCACTTTCGCAACCATCGATAGAGCTCTACGGACACATGGAGCTGAGGATACCCTTCGGCAGTTTACCATGCAGATTCTGCGATGTCGACGGGTACACATCAATGTGGGGGAAACCTCAGTAATTAGGGCGGTAGGTAAAGGCTGTCCCCAGGGGGACGTGCTGTCACCGCTACTATGGAATTTAGTAGTGGACAGCTTTCTCCAACGTCTTAATGAGGCAGGTTTCTACACGATAGGTTACGCCGACGACATAGCTATCCTAGTAGTCGGCAAATTCGAACAAGTGCTCTGTAATTTGATGCAAGAAGTACTAAGGATCACGGAGCTCTGGTGCTTCGATAACTTTTTAACCATCAACTCCAACAAAACGGCGCTGGTATTGTTTTCCAATAAAAGGAAGCTGACGGTAACCAGATTGTCAATGCTTTTCCAAACTTTTCTGACCTTATCAGAAGAAGTCAAGTATCTGGGCATTATACTTGGGCCAAACACCTACAAATGATAACTAGCAAAGCCAACCAAGTGATCTGGCAATGCAAACGTGCCATGGGCAAACTTTGGGGTCTTCCACCAAAGGCTGTCCTGTGGCTATACATTATGGTAGTAAGGTCGATGCTCTGCTATGGCGTTGTAGTCTGGTGGTCCAGGACCAGACTGGCCCATACAGTCAAAGATCTTACTCATATCCAAAGAGTGGCCTGTCTAAACATTACAGGTGCAATGCGTTCTACACCTACTGCAGCCTTAGAAGCCATCTTAGGCCTCAATCCGCTGGACCTACATGTGGAGGAGATGGCTTTGAGAGCGGCAATGAGGCTGCGGTTCAAAGATCTATAGATCGATAAGGGAGGCGGTGGTTGACACCACAACATACTAAGAGAGGCGGTGAGAACACCCATATCTTGGGAGGAGTGGTTGATTCGATCGCACCCATAATGATTTCCAGGAAGCGCTTTGGGGTTTGCCTAAACACTGAGGACGCCTCGTTAACGGAGATCTACATCTACACAGATAGTTCCAAAACAAATGAAGGTACCGGGGCAGGCATTTTCTCAGATGACCTAGACCTTCATAAAAGTGTTATGCTGGGCAGGCTGGTAACTGTCTTCCAAGCGGAGGTCATAGCCATCATGCATGGCGCTAACGCCATACTGGAACGTGGAATCCAAAACAAAGCTATACGCATCTTGAGCGATAGTAGAGCAGCTCTTCTGAGCTTAAACAATCAGAAGCTTCTCTCGGGGGTGGTATATCAATGCCATCGTGTTCTCGAGCTCGCTTCTAATACAAACGCCTTTGAGCTGGTTTGGATCAAAGGGCATTCAGGAGTACATGGTAACGAACAGGCCGATTCTTTGGCGAGGCAGGGAGCGGCTCGGGGTTTTCTCGGCCCTGAGCCATCGGTTGCTATTGCGTCATCGGTGGTGTTCTCCATGATAAGACAAATAACCCACCGCCGTCACAAGGATAGGTGGGCTTGTATATTAAGCTGCGGGTAGGCAAAAATGTTCATAAGGTCTCCCATGACCAAAATAGAAAAATTTGTCATACGCTTGCCGAGACAGAAACTACGGCTACTAGTAGGTATTCTGTCCGGGCATTGCACTTTAAGGAAGCACTTGCACAGGATGGGTCTGTCAGACAACACCACCTGTTGCGGCTGTCAACAGGAGGATGAGACGGCGGAGCACATTCTGTGCACCTGTCTGGTACTCGTCCGACTTCGAGGATCCATGCTGGGGGACTTCTGGCCCGAGAAGGCCGAAATTCGAGACACCCCCTGGTCCGACATCCTCAAATTTACCTGCAAGGTCGGGTGGTTGAGCAATGAAGGACCAACCTAGGGCAAGGAAGGCAGCACAATAGGCCTAAGTGCGCGTGGCTTTAAGTCACCCTTCCCAATTTAATCAATCAAATTCGTTCCAAGAGAGTAGTCGCAGTTGTCGTGTTCGATGATTATCGATTAAGGATCGTGAAAATGTCGTACAGTGCATTTAATAGAAGCGGCATAATGGGTTCCCCAGCCATGTAGGTCGATATGAGTCGTTGCGTCCACTGTAGTGTTTTGTTCAGTAGTCTGTTGATTTTACTGTCCTGGTCGGTGTTCGTTTGTGGCGTGACTGCTTCAGGTGCTGGGGCAGCTGGAGCAGTCCTTTCGGTGGTGTGAACTTCTGTTGTAGGCTTTGCGGTGGTAGTTGGTGTCGTTGTTTTTGTCGACTTGGTCTTTGTGGATCGCCTGCGTCTCCGTTTCACTCGTTTTCGGGAGTGCTGTCCATACTGACCGCGGAGGAGCTGTCGGAGTCTGGTGCACAGTGTGTGGTGGATGTCGTTGCCGTAACCGCTTCAGTCGGTTTTGTCGGTGCTTCCTGTGGGGTCTTGCGTGATTGTCTTCTTGTTACGGTCGACTTTTGTCCAGCCTTCCTCTTCGTCTGAGTCGGAGCTGTCGGATGTATTCTGTGCGAGTATCGGTGCTGGCGGTTGGTGCGTCTTCTTTTTCTTGTCGAGTAGTTCTTGGTAGGCTGGACAGTTCCTGTAATTAGCGGGGTGTGGTCCTCTGCAGTTAGCACATGTCGGTGTCGTCTCTCGTTTTTTCGTGCATTCGGAGGCGTAATGTTTTTTGCTGCACTTGATGGAGCGCGGTCGGTATCCACAGTTCAGACTGGAGTGTCCGTATCGTCGACAAGCAAAGCATTGTGGAATCTCCACCCTCGATTGGAAGGCAGCAACCCTGACGCCGTGGCAGTATAAAAGTTCTCGAATTTCGTAAATGGTGTGTGATGTCGGTTCATTTTTGAGTATAACCAGGAACACGTTGCTATATTGTTTGTCTTTGGATTGTAGTCTCGTAACGCGTTCGACTTTAAATTTCCTGTCCAGCAGTTCGTTGGTGACGTCTTCAGGTGTAATATTCGCGACTAGTCCTTGGATTACAACCTTAAGTTGTCGTTCGGTTTTCAGTCCGTAGGTGTGAAATTCGATGGCGTGTTTCTTCAAGTAGACTTGTGCAAATCGAAATTCGTCTGCGTCGGCTGCGTGGATTTGTGCACCAAGTCCAGTTGCTCGTATGTTTAGGTTTCGTTTAGTAATCCGTTTCATTTCTCGTGCGTGCTTTATGAAGTCAGGAAATGTGGCAATAAAAATGGGCGGGATTCTGTTGCTCGTCAGTGCGTTCTTGTTTGTTGGGTTTGCGGTCGTTGGTCTTGATGTGTCGTGGTTGATGAGCTGGTGGTTGCTGTGGCGTAGGAAATTGGTGTCTTCATCGGCTCAACAGGTGGTACGTCAGGCACGATCGTGTATTGTTTGTCCGTAGGTTTGTCTGCAGTCTTGCGGGTGCGTTTCGTCACAGTCTCGGGGTCGGAATGCTGTTCGCGTTGTCGACGTGTTTTAATTGTTTTGGCGTCCATGTTGCTGTCAGTGAACGTCACCGAAGCACGCTTCGGGTTCGTCCCGTCCATCGCCCTGAGAAGAGCAATGTTTAATTCTCGTAAGGTTTAATTCTTATTTATTGTACTAAAAAGTACAGTAAACTTAGCCTAAGCTAAGCTGCAGAAGCGGAGAGCTCGAAGAACGATGCGATGCGGTGTCTTCTCGCGCCAAAGCACAACTCACAACTACGTCATAACTTTGGTTGTAATAACTCATTAAATTTTTATGATTGGTTTTAGCTGATGTTTTGAGTGGATGCTTTTTTCTTTGGACTCACATAGGAGACGCGGCCTATGCCATTATAAGAAATAGTTCATATTCGCAGTTGCCAAAAACTAGGAGTTTCTATTCCATGCGTTTTTCCTCTGAATTATTACAGTCGCCCACATTATCCTACATCATTACTTGTTTCTCCTTCTACTAAGTAATCATAACATATAAACATTTTTTTATCGTTGTTTTTTATTGAACTTCGTGGTGAGGTGTTATCGATTTTTATTGATATCTTATCAAATTCTCGGTTGTTTTAGCATATTGGGACAGTGTGTCTGTATTTAACTGCTTACAATTAGGCATTTTTGTGTGTTTATGGCGTTACCGTTTTAAAAATTACTTTGCAACAGTTGGTTTTTTGTGTAAATGTATCTGCAGGGATACTTTTAAGTTGTTGTGTCAACTTTTGTCTGATTTTCTTATCGTAGTGGATGCACTCGTTAGGAAAATGATCGTACTAGTTCTCTTAAGAGTCTAGTGAATTTTAAATTTATGTTATACCTTATCTTGTCGGATTAATATCGCAGGTGGTCCTTCAGACTGCGCTGTGTTTAAATAGGGACAACTCTCTATCTTCTCTCGGACGCTTGTCCAAAAACTCTACTTTTTCGTATCCTGCTGTCTCCGTTTCTGCCTTATCTTTCATTCGGTAGACCTGTTCTTGTCCCGAACACCCGTCTACCACGTAAGAGTGATTTTTCCCTCACTCCGGGCTACTGACCACATTGGCTGGTTGAGTAGTGCTTTGCTATCCACCTTTTCTGTCTCTTTAGCTCAATGCGAGCCCTTCCTCTATTCTCTTCTATCTGGAAGTGCCTCTTATGCATTCCAAATACCTACCTCCCTCTTTCTACCGTACCTATTTCTACTGCCTTTTCATTTCCATTAGTCACCGTGTGGTTGCGCGGAGGATTTTCACAGACAATGCATACATTATAATTTGAATAAGGGCCGCTTTACTTGCGGCCACGTCCCTAATGCTCCACCCGGAGGTACTACATTGGGTTTAAACGCGAAAATAATCGTGCTTCTTATTAATCCCAACTTCACAATTATTCTACCCTAAATAAAAATCTAAACAAAAATCTAACAAACCTAACACACTCTAACAATCTAACAAACCTAAAAATCTGATAAACTGAAACAAAAACTAAAAACAAAAACTAAAAACAGGGCTCAAACAATGGTTTCCCTAGCGCCGACTTTGGAGTGTACCCGATCAACAAGACACAAGCAAAAATGAGAGGGGGAAGGGATCCGTAATACCGAATAGCAGACGCCGGCTCTGCTTACCAGTGCGACCTGAAGGGTCGCCTTAAAACTATCCAAATCTAGCTAACTAATTTAAATCCATCCCTAGCTTTCCCTAACATTCCCTAACTGATTTATATTATGATTACAATCTTCACAAATCTACTCTTCCTTCCCAAATATATACTGCAACCAAAATGGCGACAGAACGTCAAACAAAACAAATATGCCACAAAATACTACAATACATGCTAATAAATATAAAGTGTAAATATAAAATATAAATAAATATAATTATATAAATATATAAATAAATGTCTAATAAGCGTTAAGCATATAGCAGTGCACAAAATAGCAAAAGCATCACCCTATTTATCAGGCGCACTCGCACAAGCATATGTCGGCTAGCGCCATTACACACAAAACGTGCTTGCTAAATTATTTCAAAAACTACTAATTAATGTAAATCAATGCTTGTGCGAGTACAGCCGCCACAATCTAAGTCTTACCTCGATAATAAAGTTCTTCAGCATCCGAATATCTGGTCGTCTGCCTACATCTAACTGTAACTTACTTCTAAGGGGAAGATGGGGTTGCACTGTTAAAGTCCTGTTGGGTATGCACTAAATGTTCACAATCACTATCACTATCACTTTACTTTCAAGTCCTGGGGGGATGCGCGGTTTCACTCTATTTTATTATCTTTGTTTATTTTATTGATTTAATTTAATGAGGGTTTCTGATTTATTTGTTATTGTTTATCTGTTATTATTTATTCCCGATTTCCCGAATATCCGCACATAATTATCAAGATAGGCAGTGACTGTATTAATGGGGGGGTTCTCGTGCATATTGGACATTTGGGTATAACTATCATGTTATAATTTTTTTATTACTATTATTATTTTTTTTAAATTATTTTATATCAGGTTTTGGTTATATCTATGCTCGTATCCTTACTCACGCCAACTCAATCTAAAATTTTCCAATCCTCCCACCAACCCTACCAAATTTTACACGCGGTTATCATTGTCCAATCTCGCGACCCTTCCCGCGAATTCTTTTAAGGCTGTCCAGAACGCCTTCTGGTTAACCACTTCCCCGACTTCCTCTAGGTTCTTTGGCCATGCCAGACCTAGGATAGCTAGTTTGCTATCAGCCAACCCTCGATTTCCCGCCTCAAGCGGGCAGTCGAAGAGCACGTGCTTTGCGCTTTCCGAACCCTCACCTCATTCGCAGCGGTCGCTGTTGGTTAGAACGAGTCTTTGTAAATACGCCTTCAGGGCGCCGTGCCCTGTTATCAACTGCACCATTTTGTGATCGAGCTTAACCTCGATCCTACCTCTAGCTTCTATGCTCGGTATGAATTTGTGGGTCAACCTGCCCGTGGCAGCGTTGTTCCACCTTTCTTCCCATTGTCGAATTGATTTTTCGCGCAGCTTTCTTTTGATTAATGACTTCGGAATCGACGAATGTGATATCCGAAAGTCGCCCGTCGCGGCCTCTCTAGCTAATTCGTCAGCCCTATCATTTCCTACGTTACCATCGTGCGACCTAACCCAACAGAACTTTAAACGTCAAAACACGAGCACTGTATGCGCTATTTTCCAGACGTCCGCCTGGAGGTCTGTCGAGGTGTTCATGTTAGTTAATGCCGTCAGCGCTGATTTACTGTCGCTGATTATATAATAATTGTCTCTGCCCGTGTGATTTATTACGTAATCGATAGCCTCTCGTATGGCTACCAATTCGCACTGGAAGATAGTGCTCCAGTTCGCGAGTTTGGTTTGAAACCGAAACACCTCCTTTCCTGCTTAAACACGACAAACGCCGCCGCGCCTGCTTGCCCGTCAACCATAAGTGAACCGTCCGTGTAAATTCTTATACCCGTCGCGTCCCGATCACCTTCGACAAACTCGATTACTCTAATATCGACCGGGTGCCCCAACTCTGATACCACGATCTTTCTTGCAACGTCCCTATTACCTAGATTAATATCTTCGATAATTTCACGCCCTTTCCCTATATCTATAAGTCTCGTATCTCTAATCTCCCTAACGACATATTCGATAAGTAGAGTCCTACTGATCACCAGGACCGCCTCCGTGGAGGTGGTCCTGTATGCCCTCGCCGCCGTTACCGCGGTTATACGTTGCACGCTCGTTAATTGACGCATCTCCCGGACTTTACAACCTTCCGCCCATACGGATGCTGCGTACAGCATTGCCGGCTCAATTGCTCCGGCATAGACCGTCCTCAGCGATTCGCCCCTGAAACCTCAGTTTATTTTTGCCACCGCCATCATTCTATTTGATATTTCGCTTCCTTTGCTTTTGACGTACTGCACGTGAGCTTTCCAATTTAATTTATCGTCAATTTTTACCCCGAGGTATGTAATAGCTTCTTTGAACGGTATTTTCTTCCCTCCTAGCTCTAGCCTAGGAGGTCGCTGTCCCGGTTTCTTTCCGAAATAAAGCGCCTTTGACTTCGCCGTGTTAAATCTTAATTTTACCGCCTGCGACCATTCGTGTAGTTTATTAAGCGCCAAGTTCGGGATCTGACAATTAAAAGCGTATCATCCGCAAACCCAACGATTGAGCATCCTGTGGGCAACTTGACCCTAAAGATGCTATCATATAACAACTTCCAAAATGTGGGACCAGAGCATGACCCCTGCGGACATCCCCTTTCTACCACGTGCGACAAAACTTCACCCGGAATTTCAACCTGTGCCAATCGCCCCGAGAAATAACTCTTGACCAAAGACATCAAGATTCGCGTACAACCCCTATTTTCCAACTCGCCAACAATCAATGGCCACCAGGCAGCATCAAATGCTCCTGAAATGTCCAAAACAACAACAACACAGTACTCTTTAGCATCTCTCGCCTGCTTAATTTCCGAACAACGAACTCTAACGCGTCGATAGTCGACTTGCCCTCCATAAAACCGAACTGTCGGTTATTAAAACCGCCACTGTCGCGCACTAAGTGCTCAACTCGGGTAGTCATAACGCGATCCAAAACTTTCCCCAGCACCGGTAGCAAGCTAATTGGACGATAGCTGCCCGGGTTTGACGCATCCGCCTTTTTGGGTTTCGGGATAAATTTTACGTTTTGGATTTTCCAGCAACGCGGAAATACGCCCCTCTCTAAACAAAGATTAAACAATCCGGCAAAGACACACGGGGCTAACAGGCACGCCTCCAGAGCTGCGTCTGAGGTGATTCCGTCATGTCCCGGCGCCTTCTTAGGGTTCATCCTCCTAAGAGCCCTGACAACCTTGTGAACTAGGATTGCCTTATCGGCACCTGTTCCTTGCGCCTCTGCAGCTTCCCGACGAACTAAATCGTGCGACCCATTCATCTTCCTCGGCTTTATCCGAAGGTTATTTTTCTAATGAATATTCCGTCGTGGTTTTAAAACCTTCCGTGTATTCGCCATTTGTTTTCTTTATATTACCGAATGCGATTTTTTGTTGTTTTTTTCTAATTACGCGGTATGCGGTTCCCCATGGTTCTTTCTCTGAGTTTCGCGTGCAAAATTCTTTAAATTTATTCGTTCGCGTTTCTTCTATTAATGTTTTATATTCGCGGTAACTTTGATTATATTCTATTCTCCGTTTGTTCTCTTATATCTCCCGAGGCGCGTTGATAGCGGCGCCTTAGGTTACGCGTTTCTGCCCGCTTAGCGGTTAATTCCCGTGTCCACCAGGGTACGCTATCTTTAAATGCTTTCTTTCGCGGCATGGAGTACGACGACGCGTCTACCACCGCGTCGTTTAATTTTTTCGCGAGTGTTTCTACTTCGTCTGCCTCTCGGCAGTTAAATAGCTCATTTTCGAGCGCAGGGATACTTTCACCAAATTTTTCTTTAAACCGCTCCCAATTTGCTTTTTTATTACAGAACCGCGGAAATATAGTTAGCTGCTCGTTTGCGCTTGTTTTGGTTTCAACGTCCCATGTTATTAATTTATGGTCAGAGAGCGTTTCCTCGTCCGACCTTAGTTTCCAATTACAAATCGTTTCTAACATCTCGTGCGAGGCTGCAGTAATATCTATAAAACTGCTGCCTCTATGCGTCTCAAACGTAGGTAAATCATTAGTGTTTATCACACTAAGATCCCACTCGGTTAAAAGATCAACAACCTGCGAACCCTATGGTCTTCGATAGGGCTACCCCATAGTGGCGATTTAGCATTAAAATCTCCCCCGATGATTAAATTTTTATTCCTACCGATTTTGCGCAAAATGTCTTCGACTTGGTTTACTAAGTCCTCAGTTTGAGGATTTTCCCGCCGGGAATCGACCGGCGGAAGATACGCGCTGATCACGTAAAATGTATTTAGCCCTGATTTGATTTCGATCGTCGTTAAAAATTCGTTGGATAAATTATTTAGAACTATTCCGACGCACGTCCCATTATTAATTATTATTCCGCTACGCGGTCGTTCGCAATCCGTGTTTAATACGGTAACCCCCCTCCCAAAATCTGTTATTTTATGGCTATACAGGTGCGGTTCCTGTATAAGCCCGATGTCGATATTATTTTCGGAGAATAACTTTACGAAGTTATTTGTTGCCCCTTTTCCTTTCCCGAGATTTAGTTGCGCGAATTTAATCTTCTTGCTTCTTTTAAATCTTTCTTTTTCTTCACGGTCCATAATCGATGTTCCGTGTGATTGCGTTCTTCAATCTCAGCATCGTGGGGCATCTACTCGACTTGGCGTCGTGGCGCGTATCGACCTTCGCGCAACTGCCAGTTCTGTCGTTTGCCCTAGCGCAAACCACACAGCAGGGGACTGCCCTCCGGCAATTCTTGAACTCGTGCCCGACCTCGGCACAGTTACCGCACCACTGCACCTTCTCCCTGCACTCCATCGATCTATGGCCGTACTCGTAGCACCTGTAGCACTGGGTCATCGGGAAGTGGTCCCGGGCCCAGACTCTTCGCCACCTGAGGTTTATAGCATCAGCTAATATACGCCCTCGAAGTGTGGGGGTCACTTCGAAAACTACATTGATGAAGGGATCCCTAGGGCCCTTTCCGCCAAATCTAAATTTCTCCCTCAGGTGGTCTTCAATCTTCAAATCGCCGAAGCGGGGATTCTGGCTCGCGATCAACCGCACCAGTTCTTCTGCCTTCATCCCCGCTTCGACCCCCGGAAGAACGACCCGTGGGCGCTTCTTCTCGATGGTCTTTGCCACGAGCTCTTTGCAGTGACCGCCGACCTTCGACTGCAATTTCTTTGCGTCTTCTCGACCTGCACACTCAACTACCACACCGCCCCTGCGAGTCCTACGAGCTCCGACTACGACTAATATAATTTAAGGTAGCAAATAATTCTGTTAGATTTCTTAGGAGTAACAGGTTTGCTGTAATTTCTAGGTAGCAGACTAATTGTAATGTTAGAATAAATAAATAAAAAATAAAATACGACAAACCCACCACGAGCGAGATCGACCTTTTTCTTTAGGGTCGACATGACGTCCTCTTTCTCCCCTAGCCTGGCGTCGACCCTAACTGCAAAGGTAGGCGTTGCACCTGCAGCATACGACGCCTTCCGCGGCATCGGTACCTCCTGGCCCCGGGAACACTGCTGCCCTGAAATGGAAGCTACTACCGCTGGATTTCCCCGACAACACCAGCTCTCCCAGGACTATCTAGGCAAAGACGAAGCGCCCTAACCATACCTATAAGTTGGTTCGTAACGTCGCGGATATCATCCACGGCGTGTCGAACCATCTTCCTGTCTTCCACGACGATAGTGACGGAGGTCGTCGGCACCTTCCCATAGACGGCAGCGTGCGCCTTCCTCACCCTGAACTTCAAGAGCTCTAGCTCATCGAGGTCGCCAGCATCAACGCTAACGTTGCTGCTGTTTGACATCGTGCGCTGTGCTCTCGAAGTAGAGGGCAATTCTGGCGCCGCAACTACCACGGGAGGCCCCGACTCCCCCGACACGACCCCCGCAGACACAGACTTCTCTACCTCCTCCTGAATCCCTATCATAACGTCTTTTAAAACTACCTTCAGCTGTTTCCCCCAACAGCGCCCTCAGCCTCCGACCTATCAGACTCCGACCGATCTCCCCTCTTCTTCCTGGGCAATGGCTCCTCGTCGCGGTGGACTACCATGCTGACAAAGCTATCAACAAAGAATGACACCTAAAAAGCAGCTCAAAAAACGACTTGATCGTTGCGACGCTAAAAAAACGACGCCAAAGGAGCGCAAAACGTTGGTCCAATAAAAATGTTTTGTTTAAAGGTGAACCGTAAGCAACCTTGTATTTATTTAAACTTCGAACCGCCCAATTAAATATTAAATTTTAACAAAAATACAGCGAGCACTAAGCGTCAAAAAACAACTAGAACCAAATAAATTCCCTAACGCAATAAAAATATATCGATTTGAAATGTACCGTAAAGAACACTATTTATTTATTTTTAATTTTTAAAACCCGCCAACTCAAATTTAAATAATTTAATTACTTCAAAATATCAAAATATCTAATTTATAAATAACAACACTTTATTTTAAATGTATTTAACAAATAAGGTCGAGCGCAATCGGAATGCGGTTACCGGAAATGACCTTTCACTTAATCACTTGGTAATTAGCACAACCTGTAACTGTTACACCGCTAAATTGCACTAAAAATCGATTTTAAAGTAACTTATAAGTACGCGTGTACTTAAATTACGGAAAATTTATATTAAAATTGTTTTAAAATTTACAGTTTTTAAGATATTTATTTAATTTAAAAGGAGCGTACATTTTTATTTTTAACTTATTATTTGATTATACGCGCACTATAAAAATTCACACACTTTTTGGTTGTTTTACGCGGCTTTTTAACTCGATTTACGCGGTATTTGTTTTAAATTTATTAAAAACGCCTTTTTAAGTTATTCGAAATTATTTTTGAGTATTTGTTTAGTAGTTTTTTGTTTTATTAACCCAAACGCGGATTTTAATTTAAATTGCAAAGAAAAACGCGATTTATTTAGTATTTATTAGGTTTAAATTCTGTTTTTAAATTTTATTTTACTGCCCTGTATTTCAAATTTGATGGCACACAATTATAAAAATAGAACACAATAAAAAGCAAAGCTTCAAATAAAATAATACAACAATAAATAATATAAACCCTAGATAAAAACTTACTGTTATTGTTGAAGCGGGAGCTCGGCAAAAACACGTCCGCTCGTTTCAAGCGGCAACTAGAAAGTAGTTTTCACAGACACCTGGACCACATCTCTGGGAATTTTTCGTGAGGTTATGCGGTGCCGCTGTCAGCGCACATGGTTGCTAACAGTGAATGTATGTATGAGTGTGTGAATGTGTGAGTGTATGTAGAAATATCGTGTGGATATCGGGTGATTTATCACCGATATCAATTAACGCCGGGTGCAGAGATGCACCAAAATGCCTTTGCCGGTCCCTCGTGCCGTTTATTGCAAACGGGCCTGCTTCACAGGTCGCCCTTTTTAAGGGGCACGAGAAATTCCCATTTAACGGTTCCATGGAGCCACTCTATCGTTATATTATCTATTACCTTTAATAATAGCTTTAGTTGAATATCGCATTACCTTACCTATTATCTTTAATGATAACTAAAGCTTAATATCGTTATCTTACCTATTACCTTTGATAGTAACTTGCGATCTAGTTTTATCTTTTTTAATCTTCCTAACGTTTGGTATTTATGACCAGACGTGGGAATTATTTTTCTTAAATATTAAGTGGAAAAGCTAATCTGATGGTAGAAATGTAATTTGTTAGGTTAGCAATGTAAGGGATTAGTAAGGTGGTACTTTTGGTAAATTTGTTGATTCACAAGCATGTCATGGACAAGTTTTGATGTGTATTGTTTATTAAACCAGAGTACCAGTAATTAAAAATTTGCTAGAGTGTAGAGTGTTCACTCTTTTGAACATTTTTAAATTTAGGCACTTTTTTGCCAACGAAGTCTAGATGCAACGCTTATGTGCGTCTGCACTTAGGAAACTGTAATGTTAGTTTTAGGTTAGTATATAGGTTAGGCGACTTGTGCATTTGTTTTAGTTTAAGTAGTGTTTCATGCTCCACGACAAATTTGTGCTGTCGATTATAACTGCGCCACACCAAGGACTCGTGTGTGCACTTTCCCGTTTTCTGGTAATCCGGAAGACGTGTTATCGGTCGAAAAAACCAGATGGCGCCTCAAATAAACATTTTGTAGGATTTAAGTTAGAATTTATGTAGGTTAGTTAGGATTTAGATGTTAAGATGTTACTGTGCTAACAGTCATTTTCTTTTTTTAAGTTTTTTCTTTTATGGCTTTGTCGCGATTGTTACGTGCCGAAAAATTCGGCACTAAACCTTCCTAATTAAGTTTTAATTTCTAAGGATTTCGCGTCAATGAATTTAAAAAGACTTGTGCGCGTATTTCCGTCACTTCAAATAGTGCGTAGCGCGAGATTTGCGCCGACGCGGTGGACCAAGGAGGAAGTGATGGATTTCCGGATACGTGTTGAACTAGCCTCCGAGATGTGAACAAGTGTTGTTGTCTTTTGTGTCTGATCGTATCTTTTTTGTTATGTAGATCCCTTTTTGTTTTGTCTTGACTATCGTTCCTGATAAACCAGTTCCTGTCGTTCCCTACATATAGAAAGAAGACAAAAACGAATTTGGATTCAACCAGGCTCATGAATTCCCACACCCGAGAAAAGATTAGCGAAGGTGCTGCCGACCATCATGGAGTAATCCTGCGAGAAGCCCTACATGTTCACGTGAGTGCCCCGTTGGGGTTTTGTTTAAGATTTGTATTTCTTTAAACTTTGTAATTGTGTTGTAATAATTTGCATATTGTGTGACGTCATCTATAATTTGTGCTACCAACTGACATAGTGGCTCGCGTACCTCGCTGGCGGGGTTATACTAATTTGACTTTTAGCATTGGTTTTTTATCGAGAACATTAGAAAACCCTTCTGCTGAAGATGTTTTTAGACTACGGTACATTTCAGGTACTATCGACAAAGGCATAGTATTTTTCTTAATCCTCGGTCATGTATCGAAACGTAAATAAATATGATTTTGAAAACTATTAGTGGTTGTTACGTGCCAATCCAATTGGCACTTAAACATTGTTATTAGGTTAGTTTTGATGTGCGGGAGTTTCGCGCCATAATTTCAAAAGACGCGGTGCGCGGAATTTAAATAGACTAGGCGTGTACTTCCGTTACGTCATAGTGAGTTTGCGCAGATTGCGCGACGCGGGAGGGTTGGACGAATAAGTTTGCGCCGATGGGTAAAAGACAAAGAGTGGGGACAAAGTGATGAGAGGTTTTTCCGTGACGCTCTTAAACGTGGCTGTTTGCTTTTGATCTTCAAGGAGTGTGGTCAGTCAGGTATCGTATCGTGCTTATCTTATCTATGTAGCCTTCCTTTGCCTAATTGTCTTTGTCTGTTGCCTTTACCTCGTATTCCTGCCCATTCCCTGCATAGGTAGATAAATTTGAAGCCACCGAGGCGTACCGTACTCCACGACCCGAGATGACGAGTCATCATCTCTAATTCCTCCGAGATGGAGCCCTGATGGACTTGGAATAGAAGCCAACTTTGCGCAGGGACATATCCATGTAAGTAATTATTGTGCTATCTTTTGTCCGACATTTATGTATATTTTTCCGATAATTACGTCTTAAATTTATGCATTGGTGACGCCATTGGTAGATGACCGCGCCCCAAATCTGTGTAAGGTTCGCGCTTTCATCCGCCAGAGGCGTAGCCCGCTTTTCTCATTGCGCTTGCGCGATGTACTTATGAACTCTTAAACTGTATTACCGACTTTGTAACTGTATTTATCGACGTACTTCGTAAACTGTTTTATCGACTCTTTAAGTGTAAGAACTATCGCCAAGTAAATTGTAATAAAATGGCGCCCTTATTAACGTGCGAGGTTAGGAAGCTGTGAATTTTCGTTTGTTTTTTTATAAACATTCTATGTATTATCAATGTTATTTAAAAAAAAGCTTTTTCACTAAAAATTATACAATTAATATCTGTAACCTTGAAACTTATACGTGTTTTGGAACACGCATTCTTTTAGATGTCAAAACTATGGATTCTTGTTCCTTTTGTTAAAGAATACATTACCTGCGTGTTGTTATAAATTGGCGTGCTTTTTTTGTAGTTTATCAAGGATATATCCCTTTGCTAAATACTAACCTTGTCCGCATACAGTCTAAACGTGTTTTTTTTTTGGTTTTTTGGTCACTTAACGTGATAAAATTTGAATATTATCCTTTACGAGTGACGTTCATAGCAAGTTTCCACCCTTAAATATCTTATCGTACTGACTTGAAGTGGCTGTAACGTTTTTACCTCCTGATTTACGTCAGTATTGCATATCGTATATATATCGTGTGTCGAATATTCTATTCAAAATGAATATTTCACATTTAAAATCGCTTGAGTTAATTTACGAGATTGAGTGTAGGAATATTACGCCGGCATCTAATCAAAACGATAGGAGATCTCAGCTTAGGGCCATTTCCCAACAAGGATTAAGAAAAAAAAGGCATAGTATATCAACTGTGATGGCGAAAAAGGGTTCTGAAATGCTACAGCGATGCCGATTTTAGAAATTCTTCCAAAACCTGTCGTTCAACTTCTGGAGTGTTAGTTAATTCCGCTGGTGGTGCAGTTTCATGTTGAGTCAGCGTCAAGCTTCAGTTACTGACTATTACTGAAGCTGAAATTGAAGCAGCCAGTAAAGCTTCAAAGAAATAATCTGGCTTCTTCAAGAAACCACAAAGTTAAAAGAAATCATCATTCCTCAAATTGACAATGCTGCTGCTGCTGTTCGTTTAGCTGAAAATCCAGAAAATCGTAGAACAAAACATATCGAGAGCATGCTGCTGAAGGTAGATTAGACGTTAAGAAAATTTTGTCAAGTGAACGAAGTTGCTATTATCATGGCGTTGTAATCGGTTGAAATTGACTTTTGTAACAAAAACAATTCAATTACACAAGGGATATTGTTAAATAAAAAGCGTTTAATGTAGAATTTTATGGACAGTTGAAAGAAAATGTTACGTATGATCTTATTAAAGTAATTAGTGTTTTTTTATGGTTTATAACAACGCCAAATTGTGGTACCAAAACTATTATGCAATAAGAGTTCCGTATGTAAAGATTATAACTCCCACACTTTAAAGTATAATTTTTCTTAATGTCGCCATTTGTGATACTGAAAAAAACTGATTATAAAATGGACAATGTTTTGAGCAACTAAACATGGTTATTATTCTTTATACTCTTTTTAACTATAGACACGAGCTTGTACAATATACTTTAATATGACGCTTCCCATTTCAAAAGAATGTAAGGAAGTAATCGCTAATTAGAAATTCTAATAAACGTCGCAATATCAACCTCTTAATTAATTATTTATTACGACTTATGTAATAATGTTGGGGCAAAAACAACAATTTAAGTGGGTATGTTAGCATAAGTAGGGGATTCTTACTCTAACCCTTAAAATCCTACGCCTACCACTTTTAACCCTCAGGTATCCTTTGAAAATCTGAATCTCTCTTTGTACAACCAGACAAGCAACATACATCCCTTAGAATCCCGTTAACCTTTTCTGATTCAGTTTCCTACCTGTAAGCTTATTTTAAAACGATATACAAAAAAGACAGCATCACCCACCAACCCATGAACTATGCTCCTACAGAAAGATCAGACATTCCAGGAGGCGTGGACACGAGTGGATGCCCTTGCAGATGTTGGCCCCGGGCTAGCGGCACCCCTCGCATGCGGTATTTTCGTGATCCTTTAAGTTTTTACCTGTTACAACCTGTGAATATTTAATAATAACTCGTAGATAGATTTATGTAGTTTAATGACTTGTAACCAATATTAGTACATAGAAAACAAACACAGCTAAATAAGAATTCGCAGCATGCACCGTAGTTGCAAGGCGGCCAGCGGCGTTGTCATTAAAAAAAAGTTGAAAATGCAAGGCATTGTCGCAACGAACTTCCAAATGTAGACTTACTTTAAAACAATTTAAAGAAATTAAAATTATTATGTTGTAATAATTATAAGTATTCAGATAAAATACAAAAATCTATAAACAACAAAAGAGACATTTTAATATATTTTATTTTATTGAATAAATATTTTAAAAGCTATATATTAGTTCTCATCAATAAGATAAGACATTTTTTTTTTATATGAATCTAATTATTTTCGGTAATCAAAATTTAAGTTTAAACAATGTCTATAATATTGGAATAATTGGCATGAAATGCCATAAATTGTTCAAATATGTGTCGCATATTGATTTTAAACTTATTAAAAATTTTAATTATCCCTGTAGATTTTCCCGCGGGCTCGGCGTCCCCGTGGCCCGATTTTAACTGACATCAAAACTTAAGCTCTGGACACCGAGCTGAATCGATTGATGTATCACACATTGATGTCCGACCATTAGAAAGGCCTCGGACGGACGGACAGACGGACGACAAATCGATTTCATAAACGAACGAAGTTCGTTGAAAACAAACAAAGAAATAATACTACGCTATAACTTATCTGTAAGTACAACCCAACTATCCACATTAGCATCCTATCATTGCCACACTCTTACGGATCACTTTATAATTTACTTTCAACGCAAAGTTCACAAATTAAAACTATAAGTTCTAAAGCACCCGACACGCTCTAGGGTAAAAGTGACGCGCTCCCCTCGCGCGCTTAAACTCGACTCTTTGTTACCTATCGGACCATTTAAACATTACTGATACTTCTCCCTCTTATTATAGGGGCGGCCTAGTACATCCACACTCTACAACTTAAAAACACAAAGCCAATATAGACACAATTCCAGATAAAGAAAGAAATTGAACGAATTCAATAGTCACCTTTGTTACGTGCCAAAAATTTCGGCACTAAACATTTTTAATTAAGTTTTAATATGCGAGAATTTCGCGCCATAAATTTAAAGGACTTGTTGCGCGTATTTCCGTCACTTCAGAAGTGCGTTGCGCGAGATTCGCGTCAACGCGTGTGGGGGAAGAAAGAAGAGGGGGATTTCCGAAAGATGCGTTGGGACTAGCCTCCGAAACGCAAACAAGGGCAGTTGTGGGGTATCTTACCGTGTCTTTTTTCTGATATGTATGTTTCCTGTGTTCCCAAATTATCGTACCTTTTACCTGTCTCCCCTACCTTATTTGTCTACAAGAAGACTAATCAAATTTGGATGCAGCCTGGCTTAAGAGTTCCCACAACCCAAGAAAGATTAGTGAAGTAGCCGACACCCGAAAAAGAGCCGCGAGCAGCCCAACGTTTGGCATTAGACGTTAAAGACTGGCGTTCGGCATTTTGCGTTTGGCATTAGGAATTAATATTGCAGTTAGTTGTTTGATGTTTGCGGTTTGACGCCTAAAGTTTTGCGTAAAAAGTTATCGTTTGTCGTTTGGCGTTTGACGTTTATCGTTAGCCGTTTCGCGTCCGACGTTTGATGTAAGATGTTTAACCTTTGAAGTTTGACACTTGACCATTAACGTTTGATGTTTATTATTTGATATCTAATGCTTGTCGTTTGGTGTTTAGTCTGAAGTTTGACGTTGAGCATTCGGCATTTGACATTTGGTGGTTGGCATGTCCTGTTTGACATTTAACGCTTAACGTTTGGCGTTAAAGGCTATCTTTTTTTTTTATCGTTTAACGTTGTGTGTTTCGAGTTTGACGCCAAATGTTTGGCGTTTGGAGTAAAAAATAACCGTCAGTTGTTTTATAATTTGACGTCTAACGTTTGGCGTAAGACGTTTCGCGTTTGACGTATAAAGTCTGCGTTTGACGCCCAACGTTTGGTGTTTGACGTTAAAAGCTAGCGTTTGTCTTTTGACGATTAGGGTTAAGCGTTTGACGTTTAAAGTCTGACGTTTGACGCCCAACGTTTGGTGTTTGACGTTAAAAGCTGAGTTTGTCTTTTGATGTTAAGGGTTAGGCGTTTCAAGTTTGACGCTTGATGCCTAACGTTTGGCATTAGACTTTAAAGACTGGCGTTCGGCGTTTCGCGTTTGGCATTATGAAATAATGTTGTCGTTAGTTGTTTGACGTTTGCGGTTTGATGCCTAGCGTTTTGCGTAAAAGGTTGTCGTTCGTCGTTTGGTGTTTGACGTTAATCGTTAGCCGTTTCGCGTACGGCGTTTGACGTAAAATGTAACTTTAGTGTTTGAAATTAGACCATTAACGTTTAATGTTTAGTGTTTGACATCTAATGCTTGTCGTTTGGTGTTTAGTCTGAAGTTTGGCATTGAGCATTCGACATTTGACATTTGGTGGTTGGCATGTCCTGTGTGACATTTAACGCTTAACGTTTGGCGTTAAAAGCTACTATTTTGTTCTTATCGTTTAACGTTTGGTGTTTCGAGTTTGACGCCAAATGTCTGGCGTCTGGAGTCAAAAGTGACCGTTAGTTGTTTATAATTTGACGTCTAACGTTTGGCGTTAAAGCTTGTTGTTTGGCGTTTGACGTTTGAAGTCTGATGTTTGACGCCCAACGTTTGGTGTTGACGTTAAAAGCTGACGTTTGTCTTTTGACGTTTAGAATTAGACGTTTCACGTTTGACATTAAACATTAAAGACTGACGTCCGGCGTTACGCATTTGGCATTAGAAATTAAATGTTGTCGTTAGTTGTTTGACGTTTGCGGTTTGACGCTTAACGTTTTGCGTAAAAGGTTGTCTTTCGTCGTTTGGCGTTTGACGTTTACCGTTAGCCGTTTCGCGTCCGGCGTTTGACGTAAGATGTTTAACCTTTGGTGTTTGAAATTTGACCAAAAACGTTCAATGTTTAGTGTTTGACATCTAATGCTTGTCGTTTGGTGTTTAGTCTTAAGTTTAACGTTGAGCATTCTACATTTGACATTTGGTGATTGGCATGTCCTGTTTAACATTTAACGCTTAACGTTTGGCATTAAAGGCTACCTTTTTGTTCTTATCGTTTAACGTTCGGTGTTTCGAGTTTCACGCCAAATGTTTGGCGTTTGGAGTCAAAAGTGACCGGTAGTTGTTTTATAATTTGATGTCTAACGTTTGGCGTTAAAGCTTGTTGTTTGGCGTTAGACGTTTCGTGTTTGACGTTTAAAGTCTGACGTTTGACGCCCAACGTTTGGTGTTTGACGTTAAAAGCTGATTTTTGTCTTTTGATGTTTAGGGTTAGGCGTTTCACGTTTCACGCTTGATGCCTAAAATTAGGCATTTGACGTTAAGAAATGGCGTTTGACGTTTCGGGTTTGGCGTTAGAAATTAAATCTTGCCGTTAGTTGTTTGATGTTTGCGGTTTGACGCCTAACGTTTTGCGTACAAACTTGTCGATCGTCGTTTGGCTTTTATCGTTAGCCGTTTCGTGTCCGACGTTTGACGTAAGATGTTTAATCTCTGGTGTTTGAAATTTGACTATTAACGTTTGATGTTTAGTGTTGACATCTAATGCTTGTCCTTTGGTGTTTAGTCTGAAGTTTGACGTTGAGCATTCGACATTTGACATTTGGTGATTGGCATGTCCTGTTTGACATTTAACGCTTAACGTTTGGCGTTAAAGGCTACCTTTTTGTTCTTATCGTTTAACGTTCCCTGTTTCGAGTTTGACGCCAAATGTTTGGCGTTTGGAGTCAAAAGTGACCGGTAGTTGTTTTATAATTTGACGTCTAACGTTTGGCGTTAAAGCTTGTTGTTTGGCGTTAGACGTTTCGCGTTTGACGTTTAAAGTCTGACGTTTGACGCCCAACGTTTGGTGTTTGACGTTAAAAGCTAGCGTTTCTCTTTTGACGTTTAGGGTTAAGCGTTTAACGTATAAAGTCTGACGTTTGACGCCCAACGTTTGGTGTTTGACGTTAAAAGCTAGCGTTTGTCTTTTGACGATTAGGGTTAAGCGTTTAACGTATAAAGTCTGACGTCTGACACACAACGTTTGGCATTTGACGTTAAAAATTGGCGTTTAGCGTTTCAGGTTTAGCGTTAGAAATTAAATGTTGCCGTTAGTTGTTTGATGTTTGCGGTTTGACGCCTAACGTTTTGCGTAAAAAGTTATCGTTCGCCGTTTGGCGTTTGACGTTTATTGTTAGCCGTTTCGCGTACGGCGTTTCATGTAGGATGTTTAACCTTTGGTGTTTGAAATTTGACCATTTACGTTTGATGTTTAGTGTTTGACATCTAATGCTTGTCGTTTGGTGTTTAGTCTGAAATTTGGCGTTGAACATTTGACATTTGACATTTGGTGGTTAGCATGTCCTGTTTGGCATTTAACGCTTAACGTTTGGTGTTAAAGGCTACCTTTATGTTCTTATCGTTTAACGTTCGGTGTTTCGAGTTTGACGCCAAATGTTTGGCGTTTGGAGTCAAAAGTGAACGGTAGTTGTTTTATAATTTGACGTCTAACGTTTGGCGTTAAAGCTTGTTGTTTGGCGTTAGACGTTTCGTGTTTGACATTTAAAGTCTGACGTTTGACGCCCAACGTTTGATGTTTGACGTTGAAAGCTAGTATTTGTCTTTTGACATTTAGGGTTACGCGGTTAACGTTTAAAGTCTGACGTTAGACGCGCAACGTTTGGTGTTTGACGTTAAAAGCTGATTTTTGTCTTTTGATGTTTAGGGTTAGGCGTTTCACGTTTCACGCTTGATGCCTAAAATTTGGCATTTGACGTTAAGAAATGGCGTTTGACGTTTCGGGTTTGGCGTTAGAAATTAAATCTTGCCGTTAGTTGTTTGATGTTTGCGGTTTGACGCCTAACGTTTTGCGTATAAACTTGTCGTTTGTCGTTTGGCTTTTATCGTTAGCCGTTTCGTGTCCGACGTTTGACGTAAGATGTTTAATCTCTGGTGTTTGAAATTTGACTATTAACGTTTGATGTTTAGTGTTGACATCTAATGCTTGTCCTTTGGTGTTTAGTCTGAAGTTTGACGTTGAGCATTCAACATTTGACATTTGGTGATTGGCATGTCCTGTTTGACATTTAACGCTTAACGTTTGGCGTTAAAGGCTACCTTTTTGTTCTTATCGTTTAACGTTCGGTGTTTCGAGTTTGACGCCAAATGTTTGGCGTTTGGAGTCAAAAGTGACCGGTAGTTGTTTTATAATTTGACGTCTAACGTTTGGCGTTAAAGCTTGTTGTTTGGCGTTAGACGTTTCGCGTTTGACGTTTAAAGTCTGACGTTTGACGCCCAACGTTTGGTGTTTGACGTTAAAAGCTGACGTTTGTCTTTTGACGTTTAGTGTTAAGCGTTTGACGTTTAAAGTCTGACGTTAGACGCCCAACGTTTGGTGTTTGACGTTAAAAGCTAGTATTTGTCTTTTGACGTTTAGGGTTAAGCGGTTGACGTTTAAAGTCTAACGTCTGACACACAACGTTTGGCATTTGACATTAAAAATTGGCGTTTGGCGTTTCGGGTTTGGCGTTAGAAATTAAATGTTGCCATTAGTTGTTTGATGTTTACCATTTGACGCCTAACGATTTGCGTAAAAAGTTGTTGTTCATCGTCTGGCGTTTGACGTTTACCGTTAGCCGTTTTGCGTCCGGCGTTTGACGTAAGATGTTTAACCTTTGGTGTTTGAAATTTGACCAAAAACGTTCAATGTTTAGTGTTTGACATCTAATGCTTGTCGTTTGGTGTTTAGTCTTAAGTTTAACGTTGAGCATTCTACATTTGACATTTGGTGATTGGCATGTCCTGTTTAACATTTAACGCTTAACGTTTGGCATTAAAGGCTACCTTTTTGTTCTTATCGTTTAACGTTCGGTGTTTCGAGTTTCACGCCAAATGTTTGGCGTTTGGAGTCAAAAGTGACCGGTAGTTGTTTTATAATTTGATGTCTAACGTTTGGCGTTAAAGCTTGTTGTTTGGCGTTAGACGTTTCGTGTTTGACGTTTAAAGTCTGACGTTTGACGCCCAACGTTTGGTGTTTGACGTTAAAAGCTGACGTTTGTCTTTTAATGTTTAGGGTTAGGCGTTTCACGTTTCACGCTTGATGCCTAAAATTTGGCATTTGACGTTAAGAAATGGCGTTTGACGTTTCGGGTTTGGCGTTAGAAATTAAATGTTGCCGTTAGTTGTTTGATGTTTGCGGTTTGACGCCTAACGTTTTGCGTACAAACTTGTCGATCGTCGTATGGCGTTTATCGTTAGCCGTTTCGTGTCCGACCTTTGACGTAAGATGTTCAATCTTTGGTGTTTGAAATTTGACTATTAACGTTTGATGTTTAGTGTTGACATCTAATGCTTGTCGTTTGGTGTTTAGTCTGAAGTTTGACGTTGAGCATTCCACATTTGACATTTGGTGATTGACATGTTCTGTTTGACATTTAACGCTTAACGTTTGGCGTTAAAGGCTACCTTTTTGTTCTTATCGTTTAACGTTCTGCGTTTCGAGTTTGACGCCAAACGTTTGGCGTTTGGTTTCAAAAATAACCGGCAGTTGTTTTATAATTTGACGTCTAGCGTTTAGCGTTAAAGGTTGTTGTTTGGCGTTATACGTTTTGCGTTTGACGTTTAAAATCTGACATTTGACGCCCAACGTTTGGTGTTTGACGTTAAAATGTAGCGTTTCTCTTTGACGTTTAGGGTTAAGCGTTTGACGTCTAAAGTCTAACGTTTAACGCTCAACGTTTGGTGTTTGAGGTTAAAAGCTGGCGTTTATCTTTTGACGTTTTTACGTTTGACGCTTGATGTCTAACGTTTGGCATTTGACGTTACAGACCGGCGTTTGACATTTCGCGTTTGGTATTAGGAATTAAATGTTGCCGTTGGTTGTTTGACGTTTGCGGTTTGACGCATAACGTTTTGCGTAAAAAGTTGTCGTTCGTCGTTTGACGTTTACCGTTAGCCGATTCGCGTCCGGCGTTTGACGTAAGATGTTTAATCTTTGGTGTTTGAAATTTGACCATTAACGTATGCTTGTCGTTTGGTGTATAGCCTGAAGTTTGACGTTGACCATTCGACAATTGACATTTGGTGGTAGACATGTCCTGTTTGACGTTTAACGCTTAACGATTGGCGTTAAAGGCTTTATTTTTTCATCGTTTAACGTTCAGTGTTTCGAGTTTGACGTCAAACGTTCGGCGTTTGGAGTAAGTTGTTTTATAATTTGACACCTAACGTTTGACGTTAAAGGTTGCTGTTTGGCGTTGAACATTTTGCGTTTGACGTATAAAGTCTGACGTTTGACGCGCCACGTTTGGTGTTTGACGTTAAAAGCTAGCGTTTGTCTTTTGACGTTTAGAGTTAAGGGTTTCGCGTTTGACGTTAAAATCCGACGTTTGTAGCGTTTGGTATTTGACGTTAAATTTTGACGTTTAGGATTAGGCGTTTCGCGTTTGACACTTGACTCCCAAAGTTTGGCGTTAGAAGTAAAAGATTACCATTGATAGCTTTTGCCTTTACTGTTTAACGCCTAACGTTTGGTGTTAAAGATTGTCGTTGACGTTTAGCGTTAGTCGTTTTACTTTTGGCGTTTGGCTTATGACATTTAACTTTTAGCGCGTGACGTTTAACATTTGACTGTTTTACATTTGGTGTGTGACGTATGCCGTTTGACACCTGGGGTTTGACGTTTGATATACGACATTTAACGTTTGACATCTAATGCTTGCAGTTTAGAGTTTGACGTTAGACACTTAGTACTAGACATGTCGCGTTTGACGTTTAATGCACAATGTTTAGCGTAAAAAGAACCGTTTCGTATTTTTTGACATTAAGCGTTAAGCGTTTCACATTTGACGCCAAACGTTGGACGTTTGAAGTTAAAGTCGTTTGGCAAATAACGTTTGGCGTTAAAGGTTGTTGTTCGTGGTTTAAGGTTTAACGTTTAGTGTTAAGCCTTTCGCTTTCGACGTTTAACATATGACGTATAACTTTTGGCGTGTGATGTTTGACAATTGATCATTTGACGCACCTGACGGTTGAGTTTACCATACGACGTTTAACGTTTGACATCTAATGCCTGCCATTTGGTGTTTAGTGTTTTATATTTGTTATTTAAAGTTTGACGTTTAATGTTCGACGTTTTACATTTGGTGCTAGACATGAGGCGTTTGACGTTTAACGCCTAACGTTTGTCATTTCACGTTTAACGTTAGACACTTAGGGTTTATCATTTAAAGTTTGGTAATTGACATTTGACATTGTCGCTTGAAGTTAAAAGTTGCAGTTTATCTTTTAAAGTTTAACGTTAGACGTTTTGCACTCGACGTTTGTAGTCTGATGTTTGGAGTTTGACATATGACGTTTGACAATTGCCATTTGTCGTTTGGCGTACAAGGTTAGATGTTGCTCGTTTGACGCTTAACATTTGGCACTAAAGATTGCCGTTTGTTGCTGGACGTTTGAAGTCTGATGAATGACGCTAACTTTTGTTTGGCTTTTGATGTTTAGCATTAAGCGTTTCACGTTTTTACTGGACGCTCAAAGTTTGATATTTAGAGTTAAAGATTACTGTTACTTGTTTGACGTTTAACTCTTAATATTTGGCGTTAAAGGTTGTCGTTTGATGTTTCACGTTCGGCGTTTGACGTATGACGTTTAATTTTTGGCGTTTAAAGTTTTACATTTGATCGTTAACATTTGACGTTTGGTGTTTACTATATGGCGTTTGACATATGAAGTTTAATGTTTGACATTTAATATTTGCTGTTTGGTGCTTAGTGTTTGAAGTTTGACGTTTAGTGTTCCATGTATCACATTTGGTGTTTTGTGTCGCATTTGACGTTTAACGCCTAACGATTGGTATTGATGGTTACCGTTTGTCGTTTGAAGTTTTGCGTTATACGCTTGGTATTCGCCATTTGGCGTATGACATTTAACTTTTGGTGTCTGACGTTTGATATTTGAACATAGCGTTTCACGTTTGGTGTTTGACGCATAGCGTTTGACACCTGGCGTTTGGTATGCGATGTTGAACGTTTGACATTTAACCTTTGCCGCTTAGTAGTTAGCGTTTGAAATTTATCGTTTGAAGTTTGACTGTTGGTTTTAAACATGTCGCGTTTAACGGTTAACGCCTAACGTTTGTGTTAAAAGTTATTGCTTGTCGTTTGAAGTTAGCGTTAGACGCTTCGCATTTGGCGCCTAGCGTTTGATGCTGTTTTTTAGAGGAAAAGGTTGCTGGTCATCGTTTAAAACGTTAGACATTTCGCGCTCGACGTTTGTAATCTGACGTTTAAAGTTTGAGACATGTCATTTGACTACTAATGTATGTCGTTAAAGATTGCTATTTGCCAAACATAATTAGAAGTTTCGCGTTTGAGATTACGGTTTGTCGTTGGACGTTTAAAGTTTAGCGTTAAATGTTTTGCGCTTGACGTGTGTAGTCTGACGTTTAACGTCTAATGCCTGTCGTTAAAAAATGCTATTTGCCGAACACCGTTAGATATTTCGCGTTAGACATCTAACATTTGACGTTGGCCGTTTCTCGCTGGACGTATGAAGTCTGACGTTTGACGCTAACGTTTGACTTCTGGCGTTAAAAACTGTCGTTTGGTTTTGACGTGTAGCGTTACGCATTTCGCGTTTTCGCTAAATGCGCAAAGTTTGACGTTTGAATTTAACGGTTACCGTTTGACGTTTAACTTTTTGATATTTGGCAGTTGACCGTTAACGTATGACAATTGGTGGATACGTAAGGCATTTGACACACGACTTTAAGTTTGACATTTAACGTTTGCCGTTTAATATTTAGCGTTAGACGTTTAACGTTTGACATTTGGAGTCTGACATTTGAAATTTGATGTAAATGTTTAGCGTCTAACGTTTGGCGTTAAAGATTGCAGGTTGTCGTTTGGCATACAGCGTTAGATTTTTGATGTCTGACGTTCGACGTCTAACGTTTGGCGTTAAGCGTAAAATATTGCCGTTTGTCTTTTAACGTTTAGTATTAGACGTTTTGCATTTGCCGCCCATCGTTTCGCGTTTGGAAATAAAGGTTACCGATAGTCGTTTGACGGTTATCGTTTGACGTCAAAAATTGGTCTTCGTTTTTTGGCGTTGGACGTTTAACGTTAACCGTTTCGCGTTCAACGTTTGACATATAACTTTTAACGTTAGTGTTTCGTATTTGACCATAAACGTTTAACGTTTGGCACTTGTTGCTTGCCACACGACGTTTAACATTTAAAATTCAACGTTTGCCGTTTAGTGCTTATTGTTTGAAGCTTGTTACTTGAAGTTTGACGTTTAAATTCCGACGTTTGGCACTTGGTGTTAGACAAGTTACGTTTGACGTTTAACAGCTAACGTGTGGCGTTAAAGGTTGATGTTTAGCGTTAGACGTTTAAAGTTTGGCGTCTCCCGTTTGGCGAAGTTGTTTGAAGTTAAAGGTTGCCGTTTGTCGTTTAACGTTAGATACTTCGCGTTTAACGTTTGAAGTTTGGCTCCAGCTGTTTGACGTCTTCGTTTGGAGTTAAAAATTTCCATTTGGCATTTCGAATTTGACGTTTGGAGTTCGACGTTTAAAATTTGACGTATGACACATGACGCTCAAAGTTTAGCGTTAAAGATTGCCATTTGTTGTTTGACATACAGCGTTAGATGTTTCACGTTCGATGCATAATGTTTGGTGTTAAAGATTGCCGTTTGTTGTTAGACGTTTGCGTTTGACGTTTGACATTTCAAGCTTGACGTGTGACGTTAAAAACTGTCTCTTAATTTTTGGTGTTTAATGTTAAACGTTTCTCGTTTGACGTCCAACATTTGGCGTTTGGAGTTAAAGGTTGTCGTTCTCGTTCGATGCATAATGTTTGGCGTTAAAAATTGCTGTTTGTTCTTGAACGTTTCGCGCTTGACGTTTGACATTTGAAGCTTGACGTTTGACGTAAAAAACTGTCTTTTATCTTTTGGTGTTTAGCGTTAAACGTTTCTCGTTTAACGCTCAACATTTGGCGTTTGGAGTTAACGGTTGTCGTTCACGTTCGATGCATAATGTTTGGTGCTAAAAATAGCCGTTTGCTATTGGACGTTTCGCGTTCGACGTTTGACATCTAAAGCTTGACGTCTGACGTTAAAAACAGTCTTTTATCTTTTGGTGTTTAACGTTAAACGTTTCTCGTTTGACGCCCAACATTTGACGTTTGGAGTTGAACGTTGTCAATCACGTTCGATGCATAATTTTTGGCGTTAAAAGTTGCCGTTTGCTATTGGACGTTTTGCCTTTGATGTTTGACATTTGAAGCTTGTCGTTTAACGTTAAAACTGTCTTTTATCTTTTGGTATTTAACGTTAAACGTTTCTCGTTTGCCGGTCAACATTTGGCGTTTGAAGTTAAAGGTTGTCGTTCACGTTCGATGCATAATATTTGGTGTTAAAAATTGCCGTTTGTTGTTCGACGTTTCGCGTTTGACGTTTGACATTTGAAGCTTGTCGTTTGACGTTAAAGACTGTCTTTTATCTTTTGGTGTTTAACGTTATACGTGACGCCCAACATTTGACGTTTAGAGTTAAATGTTGTCGTTCACGTTCGATGCATAATGTTTGGTGTTAAAAATTGCCGTTTGTAGTTCGACGTTTCGCGTTTGACGTTTGACATTTGAAGCTTGTCGTT
This sequence comes from Platerodrilus igneus, assembly GCA_036346225.1. NCBI lineage: Eukaryota > Metazoa > Arthropoda > Insecta > Coleoptera > Lycidae > Platerodrilus > Platerodrilus igneus. Next base: position 186,138 of record JARFIW010000549.1, read on the forward strand.
TGACGTTAAAAATTGTCTTTTATCTTTTGGCGCTTAACGTTGAACGTTTCTCGTTTGACGCCCAACATTTGACGTTTGGCGTTAAAGGTTGTCGTTGACGTTCGATGTATAATGTTTGACGTTAAAATTGCCGTTTGTTGTTGGACGTTTCGCCTTTGACGTTTGACTTTTGAAGCTTGACGTTTGACGTTAAAAACAGTCTTTTATCTTTTGGTGTTTAACGTTCGATGCATAATGTTCGGCGTTAAAAATTGCCGTTTGTTGTTGGACGATTCGCGTTTGACCTTTGACATTTAAAACTTGACGTTTGACCTAAAAAACTGTCTTTTATCTTTTGGTGTTTAACATTAAACGTTTCTCGTTTGACGCCCAACATTTTGCGTTTGGAGTTAATGGTTGTCGTATACGTTCGATGCAGTTTGTTTGGCGTTAAAAATTACCGTTTGTTATTGGACGTTTTGCGTTTGACGTTTGACATTTAAAGCTTGACGTTTGACGTTAAAATCTGTCTTTTATCTTTTGGTGTTTAACGTTAAACGTTTCTCGTTTAACGTTCAACATTTGGCGTTTGGAGTTAAAGGTCGTCGTTCACGTTCGATGCATAATGTTTGGCGTTAAAAATTGCCGTTTGTTGTTGGACGATTCGCGTTTGACGTTTGACATTTAAAACTTGACGTTTGACCTTAAAAACTGTCTTTTATCTTTTGGTGTTTAACGTTAAACGTTTCTCGTTTGACGCCTAACATTTGACGTTTGGAGTTAAAGGTTGTCGTTGACGTTCGATGTATAATGTTTGGCGTTAAAATTGCCGTTTGTTGTTGGCATTTTGCCTTTGACGTTTGACATTTGAAGCTTGACGTTTGACGTTAAAAACAGTCTTTTATCTTTTGGTGTTTAACGTTAAACGTTTCTGGTTTGACGCCCAACATTTGACGTTTGGAGTTAAAGGTTGTCGTTCACGTTCGATGCATAATGTTTGGCGTTAAAAATTGCCGTTTGCTGTTGGACGTTTCGCGTTTGACGTTTGACATTTGAAGCTTGACGTTTGACGTTAAAAACTGTCTTTTATCTTTTAGTGTTTAACTTTAAATGTTTCTCGTTCGACGCCCAACATTTGGCGTTTGGAGTTAAAAGATATCGTTAATCGTTTGACGTATAACGTTTGGCGTTCGTCGCTTGGTGTTGAGCGCTCAACGTATGAGATTCGACTCCTGGCGTTTGATATTTGACTTTCAATGTCTAGCATTTAACGTTTCCAGTTCGACGTTTGGTGCTTAATGTTCGAAGTTTGTCGTTTGTCACTTCGTACTAGACGTTTACCGGTTGGCGCTTAACGTTTTTCGTTAAAGGTTGTCGTTTGTCGTTTCAAATTTGACGTCTTAGCTTTGGTGTCTGGCGTTTCATGTTTGTCGTTTGAAGTTATGCGTTTGACGTTCAGCTTTTGGCGTTTAACGTTTGACATTTAACCTTAAATATTTGACTTACTGTATCTGGTATCTGAAGTACAACGTTTGACGTTTGATATTTAACATTTGCTTATCGATGTTTAACTCCTAGTGTTTGAAGTGTGTCGTTTGAAGTTTGACGTTTGGCGTTCGATGTTTGTCATTTGGTGTTAGACGTTACGCGTTTGACGTTTAAGGCCTAATGTTTTTCGTTAAAAGTTGCCGCTTGACGATTACGTTGCACGTTTTGACGTTTGGCATTACCGATTGTCGTTTGGCGCAGACGTTTTGCGTTTGATATTTGACCTTTAACGTTTGACGTATTATGTTGTTCGTGTGTAATATTGAACGTTTACCGTTGGCTGTTTGACGGTTGACGTTTGAAGTTTGGCCCTTAAAGTTGCACATTTAGCGTTTGACATTTGGCGTTCTGTGTTTGACATTTAACGTTTGCCGTTTGATCTTTAACGCTTGGTATTTGATATTAAACGTTTGACGTTTGATGTGAGTTGTTTAACGTTTGGTGTTTGGTGCTTGGCATTTAAAGTTCGACGTTCGACGTTTGGTTTTCGACATGTTTAGTTTGAAGTTTGACGCAGGAAGTTTGGTATTTGACATGGGATGTTTGTCGTTTAACGTTTGGCAAATGACGGACAAGTTTGGCACTTGATTCATGACATTTGACGTTGATGTCAGACTTTTGACGATTGTAGCTTGAAGTTTGACACTGAACGTTTGACTTTTGATATTTGATGTTTAACGTTTGATAATTTGCTTCGAATGTGTGACATCTGATGTTTGATGTGTGGTGTTCGACGTTTGGCGTTTTAGTGTTCGACGTTTGACGCATGATATTCCGTTTCGATGTGTGACGTGTGACATTTAGCGCTTGACGTTCGAAGTTCGCCATTTATTGATAATTTACATTATTTCAGCGATTGATTTTTTTCTCGGATCCTCGATCTGCAAGCTGCGGTAGTCGACGTTGTCCTACAGTAACCAGCGTGCAAGGAACTCTATGGGTGGTAGCCGATGGCGTTGGTGTAGAACTGTGTGGTATTCGGCGTCTAATGTTTCGAAATCCACTTCCTGCTGATCGTGTACGTGGAGTCGATTGGACTTCACAAGAGTGGTAAAGATCGAAGCGGGTTGACCCGAAATTTTTAATCCTGACGCGCTTGTTGATGTTACGTGCTCTAGGAGATGGTGCTCTGTCAAGTTCCTTAATGGTGAACTTCTAAACGTAGACTGTTAGAGTTTACTTTATTTTATCAGACTAGATTTGGTGGTCCCAATGGCATAATTTGAAAGAAAAGCCTTATTGCACGAGGAGCCTTGGCGCCTACGCTTTGAACCAGTTCTTAAGCTCCCTGTAAGGGGTTGGTGACTTCCTTTAAGAGTGAACAAAAAGAAGTGATTTGCTCTAGCTTATGGAGCTCTTGGGAAATTTCAGATTCCTGGTTTGCTTGTATTGTAGGGTTGTTTTTGATAGGGTTTTGAGTGATGTTGGACGAGCGTGTTATTGACTGAGGGATGTTGGGCGAGTCCATTATTAAGCAAGGGGCGGTTTATGCGTGCGTGCTTTATTGCTTGCGTCCCGCGTGCCTGCTTGGAATAGTTATATGATGCGTTGCATGCCTCTGAATACAAGTGAGCAATAAATTGTACGTTGAATTTTGAAAAAAAAATGTCTTAAAACTACGAAGTAGATATAAACAATTGAAAGTAATTTAGAATAATTAGAATATGTTTAAGTTATTATATAACAACGTTGGTATTGTCAGAGATTATCTAGTAGCTATCTAAAATACCATCGCATTAATTTTAATTTTTACACTGTTATGCTAACGAAATTATTACAATAAATTAAATAAAAGTACGTTTGTACATATATAAAAGCAAGGGCGATGAATCCCCATTTACAAAGTTTTACAATGTCGAAGTTGGTTCTACTTCTACTCTGCGTGCTTCTTCTACACCCACAATTGTCTGGTAAGTTGCATTATTTTTCAACGCAATGTGGTACTGAATACGACAAATAGATTGTAGGAAGAGCCGTACTGGCGGCGGCGTGAATGCTAAAGATGATGAAGCTCCATATCTAGCCTCATTGGAGGTCAATGGTATACATGAATGTAGTGGTTCAATCATTCGCCCCGAGTGGGTTTTAACTGCAGCCCATTGTATTGGAGGGTAAGATATATTAAAACTCCTACAGAATATTTTTGAAAGTATTTGAATAAATTTTGTAAAAAATTTTTGTAAAAATCATCGCTAGATCTTCAGTCTTTCAACTGGTTAGACGTTTCGTATTCTGAGGTAACCGACACATTTCCCTGAAATTTCCACGGTCTGCACTTTTTACTATCTGCATGCAGTAGTCTGATCTAAGCCCATCTCTTAAAGTGATCCGTGGTGTTTTTAAGTCGATTTTTCATTGGTCGATAGCTATTACAAATATTATAGTGTACATTTCGATATTTGAAGGTATTTGTTGGTAGCTCAGTAACCACTTGCAGGTTTCTGAACGCCCGGGATGTCAGAATTAACATGTTAAGGGGCGCATGCGTATGGGTGATCGAGCTGGTCGACAGGTTTTGAGATTTTAAAATGGCAGATCCAAAAGGCTTTTCCTTGGCGGTTAATTACAGGTAATGTTTTATAAGTTTATGTTGTAGTGATTATTTAAGGTAATGTGGTTCCAGCTTTGTTTTGAGTATGATTTTGGTATTTGTAAAACCGATAGTTATTTAATCATTGAAGGAAGTATTTGTGTTACCTGTTGATTTTGGCTTAAAATTTGATGCCGGTTGTTTTATGTAAAAATGAATGTTGTTTGCTTTAACAACCGAAAACTAATATTTATTTATTTAAACTGTTTATCTAATATCTAAATCGGAGTAAAACTAATATTTATTTATTTAAAATAATGTTGATTTTGTATTTAATGCAGAGTTGGAACTACAATTGCGTTGCACTTATTGCAGAATCAATAGCAGAAGTACCATTACTCTAATTCTACGACAATTAATGTTAAACACTGACATATTGAATCAAATTGTTAGGCAGGTTTGAATATGAACAGCACTATATTTCTGTTATAATTGTACGGTTTTAAGCTAGAAAACGGAATTAACCACAACGATGTTGTATATATTTTTTGTTTGTAATTTGTAATGCCACGATGAGTTTAATTTTTCAAAAGGTACGTTTTAACCTATGCAATCATAATGAATAATTTTTAACGTTTGTTTACTAGATTTTATGTATATTTAACTAACATGCATTTAGCGCCTGAATCTGGACTTATATTTGTGCTATAAAATTTTGATATGTTTTACTGCCTATTTATAATGGTTGATATTTGTCATTCATTTTACATTTTTATTTTATGTGTAATTGTTTTATTTCAGCTTATTAACCACATATTCCACTGCATCGCTCATACCTCGGTTTAAACTTAATGTTTGTTGTTTTTGTATATACCATTATCTAGCCGATGTTTCTATGTAATTAACCAGTATTTAACGTTTGTGATAATTGTTGTTATATAATTAAATTGAACCTCCGGTATGACCAACTTTTACGTGCCTTTCCCATGTGCATTTATTATTACTGTCAGGAGGTAATTACCTAAAAACTACAGCTCGTCATTTTTATGAATTTTTTTTTTTTACTGTGTTGTGTAAATATTTTGATTAATTATAAGTTTTCCTTTGTATGTTTTGTTCTGAGTGTGAATGAGTGAGTGTATATATTTATTTTTTTTCTTTATTTCTTTTGAGGCTTTCCTTTACGTGCTTATACGTATAATACCCCGCCCACTCGCCGCCTGAACGCGGTCATACTTACTTACTTCTTTCTTTTACTTGGTTTTTTTAGGTTACGTCAATGTACGTAACAAATTTCATGCAAGCCAGAGTGATTTTGTCAATCAAAATATTGGAAAGCAGGTAACCGAAACAAGGTTATCAAGTGTTGAATATTTAGAGCAAGAATTTGAAAGTGTACAGATTGAAATAGAGCTATTGAACACCAATCCAGAGTGAGAGGATGACGAACAAGAAGCTTTCACTGACAAATTTTACGAATGCATTTCAGATGCAAAAAATATATTATAAGAATTAATTCTAACTGGATCTGTGGTCAATGCTCATTGCGATACAAATAAAAATCAAACAAATAATGTCAAGCTTCCATTAATAAAATTACCTGTTTTTAACGTGGTTGTCAAATCATGATACTTTTGAATCATTAATACACAACAATCCAAGTATTAGCAACATGGAAAAATTCCATTACTTAAAATCATCATTGACTGATGATGTTGCAAAGATTATTGAGTCACTAGACACGTGCCATAACAATTATCAAATGGCGTGGTTGTTAATATGTGAAAGATTTGCAAACAAAAAATTGCTAATTCACAATTATACAAAAGATTTGTTCAATTTACCAAATTTAACAAAAGAAAAGTTCAAGCATTTACGTAATGTTTCAAGTCATTTACGGGCGTTAGAATCATTAAACCAACCTGTTAACTCTTGGGCTACGTTATTAATATATTTAGTAACTAGCAAACTCGATGCCGTTACGGAACGCGAATGGGAAGCACATAAAAGCGAGGGCGAATTAGAAACCCTTCAGAAACTAATCCATTTTCTAAAAAATAAAGCTGATATTTTAGAAAAAATTGAGGTCAAACAACCGCAGATGAATAAGATTTTCATAAAAAGGTCAATTTAATAATACAAACAACCACGTGTACCAATCATTTTTGAGTTCACATACATTATAATTTGAATTAGGGCCGCTATACTTGCGGCCACGTCCCCAATGCTCCACCCGAAGGGTTAAACGCGAAAAATAAACGTGCTTCTAATTTATTCTAACTTCATAATTAATCCACCCTAAATAAAAATCTAACAGACTGAAACAAAAACTAAAAATAGGGTTTAAACAATGGTATCCCTAGCGTTGACTTTGGAGTATGTCCGGTCAACAAGACGAGCAAAAATGAGAGGGGGAAGGATCCGTAGTACCGGATAGCAGACGCCAGCTCTGCTTACCAGTGCAACCTGAAGGTTCGACTTAAAACTATTTAAATCTAGCTAGCTAATGTAAATTGGATTCAAATTTCTAAGCATTTGCCAAATGTATTAATAGTGAATCCAGCTATTTTGCCTGCTTTATAAATTTACAAATTCGTCCTCCCTGATCTAAGTATTTTATCCTAAGTTTCAATAGGTCTTTAAAGGTAATAAAAAGCTCGTTTTGCTGGCTTGAATTTCTAAAAATTTGACAGATGTATATGATTTAAAAAGGAGAAGATATTTAAAAGGTATGTAAATATTCATTCATTAGTTTGTGTATTGTAGAAGTGCTTTATTTAATTGAATCAGCTAGCCGAGGCAAAGGAAAATTATAAATTAGCATTTTTACAAGTGCTTGAGTGATATAAGAGTTAACACACCGTTTTATGGTCTGCCCCAGTCAAAGGACTCGTATATCACAGCATGGTCTACCCAAACCGTGGGGCCTGATATAAGGGATATAACTAAGGTATATTATTTTTCCTACAGGAATTATCACAGCATAAATTATGACATGCCCAAGCCGTGGGGCGAATATCACAGCATAAATTATGGCGCCCAAATCGTGGGGCTAAATATTAAAATAACAACAAGGGACTAACAGGGGTTAACACAGCAATATATATCTCAACATTCGTATCAAGTAATGAATTTAATAACTTTTAATATGGTGATATAACTATTTACATTTACTATATCGACATACTTGAATGAAACACAAGCAATATCTCTTACTTAACTAAAAGTTACTTTACGCTGGGTTGTTATATATTGTACTAATCCCTGCAAATTCTACAGTTAAAATAAATTGCCAAATTAAACATAGCCAATAACTCTTGATATTCTACACAAAATTCATAATAATAAGCGGTGACGTTAATAATAATGTGACAAAATTCCAACCTTAATCTAGCAACTTAATAACATATTCATGTAAAAGCATATGTATAAATATATAAAAGTTCATACTTGCATCTTCACGTGTATGCATGCATATACACGTCCGTTCTCTCGAACCATTTATTCAACGCTCAATGCCTGTTTCGGGTATGCAATACCCACTGTTGCTCAATCTCTACAATACCACCGAGATAACTTATCCTCACCAGGGTTGATAGTGTTTAATACGGGCGTTGATAAATTTTATGCTCGAAACTCTTTATATTCCACTACTTCTGTACCAACTTGGTTTGGAATCGGGCTGCAGAAATCCGAGCTTTATAAATAAATTAATAAGTAAATTCTTTGAAAGCTTCGTTGACCGCCGAAAATTTTGGTTTCGGGCTTTTCTGTCGATTTGATAATTTCCTTTGAAAACTCTTCAACTGTCGTTGCAGTTTTTGCAGCACCAAATATTATAACCCCGTCGGTATAGTACGCGAGCCACTACAGTCAGTTGGCAGCAATGCTAAATAATTAGAAAAATATGATGCGCAAATAAAACATTACGTCACATAATTATATAAAATTACTCCATCACATAAAAAACCAGAAAAGTACTTACGTAAACTGTAGGACTTCTCACAGTATTACTCCATGATGGCGGCAGCGGGGCTCCGTTGATCTTTCGGGCGTGGGTGTTCGTTGGGCCCGGTTGAAACCAAATTAAATTTGTCTTTTTCTTTTCTGTAGCGGAAGACAGGACTAGGATGAGGGGCGATAATTAGGTAGAAGGCAGGAAACCTACATCTCAAAATATATAAGACACAAAGATAACTATTCGTCTACGTCTCGGTCACCAGTCTCGACGCGCCCGAAAATCCCCACCCTTCCACACTCCGCGTCTGCGCAATCCTTTGCGCAAACGCAATTCTGAAGTGACGGATATACACGCACGTCTTTTTAAAATTATAAGCGCGAAATCCGTACAAATTAGAACTAAATTTGAAAATGTTTACAGCCGATTTTTCGGCACGTAACACAAAATGGCTCGATTTGCTGTAAGTCCAACGTGATATTTGGAACGAATTCCTGTAGTCCAGATATACTTCTCTTTTATTTTTTATAGGTTATCTCAAGAGTAAAATCTAAAGAAAAGAACTTGATTGGCGAATTTCACAAGTTTAAAAAATCCAAAAATGTTTGGAGGTTAAGGTCAAAAGTTTTAGGAAAAGTATAGTTTGCCAATTTCCAACGCATTACTTGATCGCATTTTGTTTGCTTCATAACTTTTTCAATTTTAAAATTTCATGCTACGTGTTATATATTTCAGGGCCAACATGAACAAAATTAATGAATATTCTTCAATTCTAGGCAAGAAGTTCCAAATCTAAATGTGGTAGTAGGAGCTAACACGTTAAATGTAGGAGGAGATTCCTATACAGTTCAGCAGTTAATAGTCAATCCGCGTATACTCTTCTCTCACCAAATAATGACATTGGGCTTGTGCAATTGCAAGGCCCGATTACATTCAGAGCTGGTGTTGGACAAATTGAATTGGCGACAGAAGAGATACCAGTGGGTGCCCAAGTGTCTTTCAGTGGCTGGAATTTCATTTCTGTAAGTAATAATTTGCTAGTTAAATTGTTTATGCAAGTTTTTGATGTTTGGTCCGTAAAGCGTTCTTCCTTGACGCATGGAATTTTCGGCTGCCGATGCTCCTGGTGCTAGAGGGGGGACGTAGCACGGATATCAACACCACATACACAACACACAAACGCATACACCCTCAACTTTACAGTTACACACATAACACATGCACTCAAGCGCGCGCGTGCTCACACACCACGCACGCACTTTCGCAAGCACCCACGCAACCACCCACACACACGCCTTCACTCACGCACACCCCCACTCGCGCACACATGTACCAGCGGTTCTGCGCGCCAGTGCTCACGCGCGCGCAACCAAGCATACGCACACGCACGCCCGCCCACCGCCCGCTCGCTCGATCATCCGCCAACCCATCTTCCTTACTCAAGGTTACTTTGTTATAGTCGATGCGCGACTGTTATAGTCCAAGGTATAACCGTTAAAGTCATGGCGTAATTGATAAGAGCCACTACGACATACTAAACACGTACATAATATTGCGCAACGTCATAATTGCGTCTCAAATTGTATCACGAACCAAAAATATTTATTGTGATACAAGAGGCGCCTTTAAGAAAAAGATAAAATGTACTCACAAAATAATGTGGAGCTCTTTGCGACCTTGCGGTTATTCTTTCGGCAGGAGCTATATTCATTTCGCTTTTGGGTGTGGGTCAGGCTTCGCCCTCGTTGATACTAGATTTCGTGATCGTAGGTAGGACGGAGCAATAAAGGTAGGGAACGATACAAGGTAGGGATACGATAAAGGAACCTACATTACCTAAAAGAGAAAAGACAAAGGCACGCCACAGATAAACCTCATTGTTCGACGTCTCGCTCACTAATAATCGTCGTGTCGGAAAACGCCACTTACTTCCTCACTCCACGTCTGCGCTTTCTCTTGCGCCGACGCAACTGTCTGAAGTGACGGAAATGCACGCACAAGTCTATTTTTTAAAAATTGACGCGAATTCAGTCACATATTTAAAACTCAAATCAAAAATGTTTACATAGCTGATTTTCGGCACGTAACAACTTTCAGGGGAAAGCCAGGTCTGTTTAAATTTCAGACAGCAGACTACTGAAACGTTGGAACAAATAAAAAAAAATGTTTGTTTGACCAAACATTTTGAAAATGATCAAAAATAAAACTATGTTTGGTGTCCTACGTCCTTGTGATGACGCGTGCTCATGGACGTTGTGACTTTACCATTCTCGATGGGGTACAGAACCGACTATTATCCACTACCCACGAATATCAATTGTCAATTGTCAAAAATACGCTGGATGTTCGTTTGTTAGTCATTGGCAAAGTCCAGATTCTATTTGCATCTTTATATGGCCATGACATAGTTCGGGTGTAACAAAACGAGTGTAAAACATTTCAGGGGGCGATTCCTCATCGTAAAAGAGATAGGGTCTTTCATATAAAGAAACTTCATTGGAGCATCCCTTGTTAAGGTACAGCCCCTTAAAGGGGGTACATAAAATTAATTTTTTATTTTTATTTACTACCACTATAAAAGTTACAACATTGAAATTAAGGTGAGTAGATGGTTAACAGGGTATCTGGGACCACATTTCCACCAGCATCCACATTTCCACACACATTTGGACCAAATAGTTTTCTTCGACTAGCCATTTTTACCCACGAGATAAACCTATCTTGTTTGGCATCAATTAATATTAGAATTTTCTCAGCTACCCAAATCTCTAGGAATTTTTTACATAGGACCATCCCCCAGAGAGCTACCCTCATTTTAAGATTTTTTTACCGCCAACATTCTGGACCAAATAGATTTCTTCGACTAACCATTGCATCTTTCGAGATAAACCTATCTTGTTTGGTATCAATTAATATTACATTTTTTTCAGCTACCCGAATTTCTAAGAATTTTTAGATAGCATCATCCCGCAGGGAACTACCCTCATTTTAGGATTTTTTGCTGATAGAGATTTCTGACCGTTTTTATAAATTTTTTAGTCATGCGACACATCAAACTAACCTAGAATTTTACGTAGAATCAGAATCTGTAAATAGATTTAAAATCAGACCGCCTCCTGCAAAGTTACACTTTTAAAGTCCTAAACCTCTAAATTTTGCTCTTTGCTCTATAAGCAAACCTAACAAATAGTTTTCTTCGACTTGCCATTGTAACTTTCGAGATAAACCTATCTTGTTTGGTATCAATTAATATTAGATTTTTCTCAGCTACCCGAATTTCTAGGAATTTTTTAGATAGCATCATCCCCCAGGAAGCTACCCTCATTTTAATTTTTTTTGCTTTTGAAATCTTGTATTTTTCAAACATATAGTCAATAATATAATTAATAAAAAGAAAGGTCTACACTGCTTTCACGTCTACTTCACATAATCGTAAAGCAATTAGTTTTGGAAGCGAAATCTATTTTCCAAGTTCATATTTAGCATTGAGCATGTAATTATTTGTGACGTACTTAGTAATTAGGAAAATGTTAAACCAGAAAATTGATAAACTTTTACTGTTTAAAATTTTAAAAAGCCGCAGTTTTGAATATTCTTAAAACAGTACATTACTGTTTGAAAATGGTTTTAAATATTAAACTTTTATGACTTATAAAGAACTCATTTCTAAAATCCCCGCGGTTTTAGATTTCTCGGGAAATCGTTGTTTAAAGCATGCAAAAATTTTGAGGTTTGGGAGCCTTTAAAAGTGTAACTTTGTAAGGGGTGGTCGGATTTTAAATGTGTTTGCAGATTCAAATTCTGCGTAAAATTCTAGGTTAGTTTGATGTGTCGTATGTCTAAAAAATTTATAGGGACGGTCAGAAATCGCTAGCAGCAAAAAATCTTAAAATGAGGGTAGCTCCCTGGGGGATAATGCTATCTAAAAATTCCTGGAAATTTGGGTAGCTGAGAAAAATCTAATAATAATTAATACCAAACAATATAGATTTATCTCGAAAAATGCAATGGCTAGTCGAAGAAAACTATTTGTTAGGTTTGCTTATAGAGCAAAGAGCAAAATTTAGAGGTTCAGGACTTTAAAAGTGTAACTTTGCAGGGGTGCTCCGATTTTAAATCCGTTTAAAGACTTGAATTCTGCATAAAATTCTAGACTAATTTGATGTATATAGCATGACTGAAAAATTTATAAGGATAATCAGAAATCGCTGACGGTAAAAAATCTTAAAATTGGAGTAGCTCCCTGGGGGATGATGCTATCTAAAAAAATTCCTAGAAATTCGGGTAGCTGAGAAAATTCTAATATTAATTGATACCAAACAAGATGCATTTATCTCGTGGGTAGAAATGTGGAGAAAGATTTATCTCGCAGAGGGTATATGTGTAACTTTGTAAGGGGCGGTCTTATATCAAATCTGTTTGCAGATTCGAATTCTGCGTAAAATTCTAGACTAATTGGATGTGTCGTATGTCTAAAAAATTTATAAGGAGAGTCAGAAATCGCTACCAGCAAAAAATCTTAAAATGAGGGTAGCTCTCTGGGGAATGATGCTATCTAAGAAATTTAAAGAGATTTGGGTAGCTGAGAAAAATCTAATATTAATTGATACCAAACAAGATAGTTTTATCTCGAAAGTTGCAATGGCTAGTCGAAGAAAACTATTTGTTAGGTTTGCTTATAGAGCAAAGAGCAAAATTTAGAGGTTTAGGACTTTAAAAGTGTAACTTTGCAGGGGGTGGTCCGATTTTAAATCTATTTACAAATTCTGATTCTACGTAAAATTCTAGGTTAGTTTGATGTGTTGCATGTCTAAAAAATTTATAAGAACGATCAGAAATCTTTACCAGCAAAAAATCTTAAAATGAGGGTAGCTCCCTGGGGGATGATGCTATTTAAATTTTTTTTAGAGATTTGGGTAGCTGATAAATTCTAATAGTAATTGATACCAAACAAGATAGGTTTATCTCGTCGGTAAAAATGGTAGTTGAAGAAAACTATTTGGTCCAGATGTGTGTGGAAATGCGGATGCTAGTGGAAATGTGGGCCCAGAACCGGTACAAATACTCTACTAACGTCAATTGTCAAATATACTCCGGATGTTCGTTTGTCAGTCATTGGCAAAGCCCAGATTTTATTTGCATTTTTATATGGCCATGATATAGTTAGGGTGTAACAAAATAAGTGTAAAACATTTGAGGGGGCGATTCCTCATCGTAAAAGAGATAGGGTCTTTCATATAAAGAAACCTCATTGGAGCATCTCTTGTTAAGATACATCCTCTTAAAGGGGGTACATAAAATTTGTAATTATGAGCTTGTTATTTATTCTAAATCCGGCTCGAAGGACTAAAATGTAAAATGCATTTTTTTCCAAACACTATAAAAGTTACAAAATTGAAATTAAGGTGAGTAGATGGTTGACAGGGTATCTGTAACCACATTTCCACCAGCATCCACATTTCCACACACATCTGGACCAAACAGTTTTCTTCAACTAGCCATTTTCATCTTTCGAGATAAATATATCTTGCATTTTTATCTTAGCATCCTCATTTCCTCTCACATCTGGACCAAATAGTTTTCTTCGACTAGCCATTTTTCATCTTTTGAGATAAATATATCTAGTTTGGTATCAATTAGTATTAGATTTTTTTCAGCTACCCGAATCTCTAAGAATTTTTTAGATAGCATCATCCTCCAGGGAGCTACCCTCACTTTAAGATTTTTTACCGGTAGCGATTTCTGACCGTTCTTATAAATTATTTTAGCCATGCGATACATCAAATTAATCTAGAATTTTACGCAGAATTCGAATCTGTAAACAGATTTAAAATCCAATTCCACCCCTACAAAAGTTATCATCTTTAAAGATTCTCCGAGCCTCTAAATTTTTGCTCATTCTATATTTAACATCTCATTTTTAAAACTTTTTCGGTACCCAAAATAGTTACTATAACCTAACACTTAGAGGTATTAACACAAAAAATATAGTTCGATCACAAATAGTTTAATAATTTATTTCACTACCGAATTCTAGAATTTTTAGACTACATCATCCTCAGAAGTTATACTTTAAGATTTCCGGTAATCTGACCTTCTTATAAATTGTTTTAGCTCATACACAAACCTAATCTAAATTTTTACGAATTCGACTGTAAACAATTTAATACCACCCTACAAATTACATTTAAAATCGTGCCTTAGTTTGTCATCTAATTTAATCATTTTAGAAATTTTTCAGGTACCCAGAAATACTACTAGAATTAGAATAGCAGGTTTACACAATCCAGAGCACCATAAATTTATAATGATTTTATCGTTGGTACCCGCAAATTCAACCGTTTAATCTAAACTCTAAATTTTCTTTAGCTCTATAGCGATAACTATCAAATGTAATTCTTAGAATTTTACCAAATTAATTCTTGGTATCAACAATTTAAATTATCCGACCCAATCCCTAAATAGTACACTTCTAGAGTCTCCGACTTTAAATTTTTTGTACCATAGACTTATAATTGCTTTAACCAACCATATTCAAATAATCTAGAAACGCAGATCGGAGCTTTAGATTAAATCACAGCCCTTAAATTATAAGCCCATAATTTTAATATTTAAAACCATTTATCAAACCGGTTTAAATGTAACTGTTTATAACATAATTTCAATTAAAACCTTGATTTTGTTAGTTATAATTTATTTAAACAGTTATTAATTTTCTGGTTTTACATTTTTAATTACTAAGCACGTCATAACATAATTATATAGTCAATGCTAAATATGTACTTGGAAAATACAATTCGTTTCCAAACTAATTTCTTGACGATTATGGATCACCCAAATTACATGTGATCTCTGTGTATAAGTTCTTTTTAATGGACTTTCTATTAATTATATTTCAATACCGTACATTAGAAATCGACGTAAAATTGCTTGGGGTTTATTAATCACACAAGGTACTTTCTAGTATGTCCTCGACTACGTATTTAGGGAAATACAAACTTTATTTAGTAATACAGATCAATTAACGGATAATTATGTCAACTGTATATAACCCGGTCTAATTACTAAAAGTCTATTCGTCTCGTGCGCTTTGTGTAAAGTTTTATCGAAATTTTAAACATTCATTTCGTGTTTGTGCAGTGATTTTCCTCATATTGAAGATTTAAGGTAAGTCTGCATTTTTTTATTAAAACAGAACAGAATTTATTTGCAAACACCTATTATCGTGTATTTTGCTATTGTTTCTGATTGTATTTTAAAAACATTTAAGATTCGTTTAGATTTTACATTGAGTGATTTATAAGTCACTATTAATTCTTCCAAAGTAATGCGCTGTTTTACATATATATTTTTCAAATTTTAGATGGTCTTTTAGCTAAGATAATAAAAAATAATTCTCTTTGGCTGTTTTCTTTCAGAATTCCTCCGAAATTCGATGAGATATTTTTATACATATTTGTTAAACTTTTTGTTATTTGTTGGGAATTTGCTTAAATCGTGCACCGCAAATGGGTTAAACTTTTTTCTCAAAATCGATGCAGATTTGATCATTTCCAAGTAATCCGGCAAATCTTCATGCAAATTGAAATTGTCATCTTTGGGGCTAATATCCTTATAAACCAGCAGATTGTACAAACCCCTCGTACCAGGGTATATCACATTATTTAATGTTATATCACTAGTTTGCGGGTTAATTACCAATACAATTTTCCACAAACTCCATGTATCGGTTTCGTCATTATACTTTATTCTATAAATTGATTTGTCAATATTTTCAAAAGTGGGCGAAACGTCGACTTTAATTTATAAAATGACACGGTCCCAACCCGGAACCATAAATAATTATAATGAATCTGGCCGTGAAAGCCTCCGACAATATTACAATATTTTCGTCTTCGTCTCTAGCTAACAAGTCCGCATAGTAAAGATGGAACGGTTTCTCTGGAACGAGTTGTTTAATTTTCTTTATAGGTGCTTCCATGTCTTCGAGTTTAACCCTTGTTGTAGGCATGGGGATTTCTTCGGTGATGAGATTCAACTCACAGCGGAACCCGACACATACGTAGTGGAAAAATTATACGAAAACGGAAGCACGGACGTGAACTATTAGAGTCGTGGCTGAGGTGGTAAAAGTTGGATTAAGAAAACAGACTTGCTTAGTATCAACCAAAATTCTAGATAATTACCTAGTTGAGAAAATCATAAAAGGAGTCGGCGGGTGGGGTAAATACCCCTAGCTGAATAGATAAGAGAGATTTGCTTTGAAGCCCATTTCCATTTATGATTTGAAGCAGAAAGCATGTGTTTCATACTCGATTTACAAAGATATCAATACAAAACTAGTGATTTCTATTGCAAGAAGATCGCCATTTTGGATGTAGTGAATAATGTAATATGGCATGAGATAGTGAACTTGGCGGTGGGGTATAACACCCTAAGTGATGATTTCAAAAAGCAAGTTCGGTGGTTAAAGGAAAGAATCCATGGACTCTGCTGGGATGAACATTCTACGAGTGGGTATACAAATGTAGGTGATTTACTGAAAGAAGTCATACCTCCCGGGGCTACGGTCTATGTTAACGGAGAACAGAAGAAGCAGTTACTATCGAAATATTTATCAAACAACATTTTAAACATGGAAAGTGAATTCTCACTTCCTAGACTCTAAGAATTAAGGAGATTTGGTGATAGATACAATCACTGTTTAAACCATTGTTTGAATAATTTAAGTTGTTCCAAGGAGAATGTTTTACTTTTACAGCCTTTTGTTGATGTTTCAATGTAATTAATGTTTAATAAAATATTTGCAAGAATTGTTTTAATTATCTTAGCTAAAAGACCATCTAAAATTTGAAAAATATATGTAAAACAGCGCATTACTTTCGAAAAATTAATAGTGACTTATAAATTACTCAATGTAAAATCTAAACGAATCTTAGATCTTTTTAAAATACAATCAGAAACAATAGCAAAATACACGATAATAGGTGTTTGCAAATAAATTCAGTTCTGTTTTAATAAAAAAATGCAGACTTACCTTAAATCTTCAATATGAGGAAAATCACTGCACAAACACAAAACCAATGTTTAAAATTTCGATGAAACTTTACACAATGCGCACGAGACGAATAGACTTTTAGTAATTAGACCGGGTTATATACAGTTGACATAATTATCCGTTAATTGATCTGTATTACTAAATAAAGTTTGTATTTCCCTAAATACGTAGTCGAGGACATACTAGAAAGTACCTTGTGTGATTAATAATCTCCAAGCAATTATACGTTGATTTCTAATGTACGGTATTGAAATATAATTAATAGAAAGTCTATTGAAAAGAACTTATACACAGCGTTCACATGTAATTTGGGTAATCCATAATCGTCAAGAAATTAGTTTGGAAACGAATTGTATTTTCCAAGTACATATTTACCATTGACTATATAATTATGTGCAGACGTGCTTAGTAATTAAAAATGTTAAACCAGAAGATTGATAACTGTTTAAAATTTTAAAAGCCATGGTTTTGAATATTCTAAAACACAGTACATTACCGTTTGAACATGGTTTTAAATATTAAACACTTATGACTTATAAAGGGCGCATATTCTAAAATTCCCACGGTTTTAGATTTTTCGAAATGGTTGGTTGAAGCATATGCTTTAGGTAGCGAAAATTTAGAGGTTTGGAACCTTTAAAAGTGTAACTTTGCAAGGAGTGGTCGGATTTTAAATCTGTTTGCAGATTCAAATTCTTCGTAAAATTCTAGACTAATTTGATGTATCGCATGAGTAAAAAATTTATAAGAACGATCGGAAATCGCTACCAGCAAAAAACCTTAAAATTAGGGTAGCTCCCTGGGGGGTGATGCTATCTAAAAAATTCCTAGAGATTCAGGTAGCTGAGAAAATTCTAATATTAATTGATACCAAACAAGATAGGTTTATTTCGAAAGATGAAAAAATGGTTAGTCGAAGGAAACTATTTGGTCCAGATGTGGGAGGAAATGAGGATGCTTATTTATCTCGAAAAATGAAAATTGTTAGTCGAAGAAAACTATTTGGTCCAGATGAGTGAGGGAATGAGGGATTCTCGAGGAAATGAGGCGGTAGATTGCTTGTATTACATCTACTGTCCACCTTCAGTCATTACACATGCGTCTAGACGTCGGCGCATTGAGCCACGTATTCGCTTAAATATTCTTGGAATCTCTCTAATTACCCTGCACGCATTGATGATGCGGTTTCTTAAGTCCTCTACATCGCAAACAGGAGTAGGATAATCCAAACTCTGTAAATGGCGCCAAGTACAAAAATCAGGAGGATTCAAATCCTGGGATCGAGCGGGTCAATTCTGTTGTCTTCCTCGACTTATCCAATGGTTTGGATTTGTTTGAGTTAAATGCTGAGGTGCTGCTTGACTAAAATGGGCGGGAGCCCCATGATGCATAAAAAACATAACCCTTCTGATAACACAAGGAACTTGCTCCAGCAGTACTGGATACACTTCTCTTAAAAATTGAGTGTATGCCTCACCATTTAATCGAGGAGGTAGAAAATGAGGGCCAATTAAATGATTCCTCAATAACTCCGACCCGCACGTTAAGACAAAAGTGTTCTTGATGGTTAGCTTGGACAATAGCGTGAGGGTTTTCATCAGCTCCTTTAAATGATGCGGCGGCAGATGAAAGAAAACGTGGGTACCAAATAACAGCACAAGTAACTTTGGCGGTTCATCAAAGCGGATCATCCAATTTGCTGCATGCAGCACGTGCGAAACTCGACGCGGCACATATACAAAGCGGTTCATATACACAGCGGTAAGAACAAAGCGGTGTTAGCAATTCACAGGACGACACTATAGGCGACTTATAGGCGACTGCGGTTTATACGATACTTCGTCAAGTAAATTGTATAAGCGACTGCGATTTTTACGACACTGTTTGAGGCGACGAGCTTGTCCTCTGCGCGCTTCGTGGATACCCCAATCGATAATGTTTGCGGCCGCGCACTAGGCAACATTCACCATTCACTGCACTGTTGCGTGCTTAAGTAAACGCAATGGAATTCCACTAATAAGTCCAAAATATACCGCGCCGAATTTAGAACAACCAACAAGCTCAATCAATGATAAATTCTAACTATAATTATTTACAAGGACGGAACAGACAGCGTTATAACAAATTAATTGTCACTATCACTAATAGCGACCTACTAGATAAATTAGTTTCGCATTTTCGTCTTGTGACGATGTATCTCTGTAGTTTGTAAAATAATTTTTTCTGTAAACTGCTTAATTTTGGGCAAAAAATTCAAGAGACATTTTTTGTTTAGAATGAAATAAGCTATTGGAAATAAATTTTTAAATGGCAAACAAATAATGAGACAAAAAGTTACATTGGAAATAAATTTTAGGGGTTGCGTTTTCCACCCCTTACAATCATGAGGTAAACCAAATAAATTACCGAGTAAGTTTATTTTTGATAGTAAAAAATGTCACCTCAATTTCAATTTTGTAACTTTTTCAGTGTTTGTAAAAAAATAAAAGACAAATATTGGTCCGTTCTTGTAAATAGCTTATAGTTAAAATTTGTGATTACATTGAGCTTGTTGGTTATTCTAACTTCGCCGCGGTATATTTCGGATTTTTGTTAAAGCAAAATCCTATGCGTTTACTATGCACGTTAACGTATGTGAGTGGTGAACGTTGTGGTAGCGCGCATCTGCCAACAAATATCGATGAGTATCCAAAAAGCCAGCAGAGGACAAGAAGCTCGTTCAAGTAGTATCGCATAGACCGCAGTCGCCTACAGTCGTAGTCGCATATACCGTTCATTTACATTTCCAATGCTCCACCCGAAGGTACTACATTGACCAGGAGGCGAGTTTTTGTTGCCTGGAAATTTAGAATTTTGCGAAACCCTTGCCGTTCCAGGCAAGGTAGGGATCTTTAACGTGCGTGACAACAGGCACACACGGGACCTCCATTTAACCTCTCATCCGAACGAGGGCGTATTTTTGTGAAAATGCTCACCTGCCATTTTTCAAGCAGTCGGCCGTGTCGCGATTTGAACTCAAGACCAGTCGCATATACCGCTGTCGAATATACGACATCGATCGTACAAGGATAGTGTCGGCCTGTGAATTGTTTACACCGCTTTGTGTATGAACCGCTGTCGAGTTTGCACGTGCTGCATGCTGTTAATTGGTTCCAACGTTTCTCTCATCTGCCGCCGCATCATTAAAGGTAGGTGATAACAGTAAACGCTGCTTTGTTTGTTTGTTATGTTTAAGAACTTTTAATTATGTGTTGCTTGTTAAAATATCATTTTAATTGAATACAGTCCATTCTCCCTCCATTCAGTTGTCGAAATTTACGCCGCATTTTACATTTTGGACTTTCGAGCCGGATTTAGAATAAATAACAAGCTCATAATTACAAATTTTATGTACCCCCTTTAAGGGGCTGTATCTTAACAAGGGATGCTTCAATAAAGTTTCTTTATTTGAAAGACCCTATCTATTTTACGATGAGGAATCACCCCTAAACCGTTTTAACTTATTTTGTTACACCCTGTATAGATAGTAAACACCGAACACCCTCAGGTGCCATACCAAATCACTCTGCGCCTCTACTAAAACTCTCTTAGTACGGAATCCGCAGTTCTAAATGTATATGGCGTCCGTGTACACCAAGCAGTCATATTGTCTTAGCCACCGCTGCTTTCTTAGTATATAAATTAAAAAAATAAGAAAATTCTATTTTTGCTAAAACCTTTTCCTATTTTTCAGCAATCTCGATCAACACCTAACAACCTACAAACTCAAAAGTCATCAGTAGTCAGTAACAAAAAGTGCTTTCTTAATTTTATTGCACTTTTACTAACCAATAAAAACATATGTCTTTCTACCAAAACTGGAGAAGACGCCTGCAAGGTAAGTAACCTGGAATAAAATTAAAGCACTTCTTTTTTTAACAAAACAGAAGAATACTTTACAGTTTCAGCAACCGTTCAATAATTCGGCTTGCATGTCCCATGCGTTCTATCACAAAATTTTTCTATTGTTAGTAGAAATTAGTAGAAGACCTGAGTGAGTCCCAGAACACTAAATGTTAGTTTCTGCATACCATGTAAACATGTTTAAGATGGCTATTTAAATAATAGGAAACGCCCATAGGGTCTACACTCTAAGGTATAACTTTTAAAGTCCCGGCGGCAATGTATGAGAGCCACTACGACCGTTGGTAACAATGATAAATAATTGCAAAATTTTGCGCAATAAACGGTTACGTTATACCTTTGGTCAAATTATTATCACATACAAAAAATGTTTATTTTAATTATAAGAGAACATAAGGTACTCACGTAAACTGTAGGACTTCTCACAGCATTACGGCTATTTTGGCGGCAGTTGGGGTCCGGAAGCATTAAAGTCGTGGGTCATCCGTTTTGCCCCCGGTTGAATCCAAATTTAATTCGTCTTCTTCTTACTTGTGTAGAGGGACGACAGGAATACAGGTAAAGGTACGATAATAAGGTAGAAAATGGAAGGAAACCTACATTCCCTGAAAAAGAAGATCAACGTCTCGCTGACTAGTCCTGATGTGTCGGAAATCACCACTCTTCCTGCACACTCCGCGTCTGCACAATCATTTGCGCAAACGCAACTATCTCAAGGGACGGAAATACACGCACAAGTCTTTCAAATTATTGGCGCGAAATCTCTTACAAATTAGGAACTTATAGAAATGTTTATATGCCGAATTTCGGCATGTAACACTCATTGACCTGAAATTTCGACCGCCTACATTTTTCATTATTTGCATGTATTAGTCTGATCAAGGCCTACCTCTACCTCTTTTTTTTCTATCTCTGCTTGTAATATATCCTGTACTATTTCCCAAAAATGCCTTAGAATGTATCCTGCCCTTTTCATCATTAGGTCTTCAGTACTGAAACTAGTTAGAGATATACTCTCATTGTTTTCTATTCTGAGCCAACTTACTCATGTTATACTTAAGGTCTACACTCTAAGGTATAACTTTTAAAGTCCCGGCGGCAATGTATAAGAGCGTTGGTAACAATGATAAATAATTGCAAAATATTGCGCAATAAACAGTTACGTCATACCTTTGGTCAAATTATTATCACATACAAAAAATGTTTATTTTAATTATAAGAGAAAACAAAAGGTACTCACGTAAATTGTAGGACTCCTCACAGCATTACGGCTATTTTGGCGGCAGCTGGGGTCCGGAAGCATTGAGGGCGTGGGTCATCCGTTTTGCCTCCGGTTGAATCCAAATTTAATTCGTCTTCTTCTTGCTTGTGTAGAGGGACGACAGGAATACAGGTAAAGATACGATAATAAGGTAGAAAATGGAAGGAAACCTACATTCCATGAAAAAGAGGATCAACGTCTCGTTGACTAGTCCCGATGTGTTGGAAATCACCACTCTTTCTGCACACTCCGCGTCTGCGCAATCTTTTGCGCAAACGCAACTATCTCAAGGGACGGAAATACACGCACAAGTCTTTCAAATTATTGGCGCCAAATCACTTACAAATTAGGAACTTATAGAAATGTTTATATGCCGAATTTCGGTATGTAACAAGTTTTATCATATCGAATGAGCAAGACCTGGCTTCGAGGCCAGTCTCTTAAATATCGAATGTTGTTTTATCTGTATCGAATTCAAGGACCTGGTTTTAAGGTCAGTTTTTTAAATATCGAATGACAAAGCATTAGTTGGAGACTGGTTTTATGCACATCGAATTACCTGAACGTGGTATTGAGGCTAGCTTTTGCCATATCAAATCACAAAGACCAGGATTCGATGCTATTCTTTTAAATATCGATAGGCAAGGTTTTGGTTTGAGAATAGTTCTATACATATCGAATTACATGGACGTGGTATTGAGACTAGTTTTTGCCATATCAAATTACAAAGACCGACCGGGATTCGATGCTAGTCTTTTAAATATCGATAGGCAAGGTCTTGGTTTGAGAATAGTTCTATACATATCGAATTACATTGACGTGGTTTTCAGTCTAGTGTTTCCATATCGAGGCAAGCCTTTTCAATATCGAATGACAAAATTCTGATTTGATACTAGTTTTACCGGCAGTCTGGGTACGTTAAAGAAGCTCCCTTAAATTACACATTCTTTCTGCAAACCTTTTCCGAAAGAAATGGCGATTAGATCTAATCGAATCTGATCGAATCTGATCGAATGTAATCAAATTCATTCGAATCTTATCGAATCTAGTCGAATCTAATCGGATCTAAACGGATAAAATAGGATCTAAATGGATCAAATATAATAGAATCGAATCTAATCGATTAGATTAATCGAATCTAATCGAATCTGATCGAATCTGATCGAATCTTGTCGACTGAAATCGAATTTTATCGAATCTAGTCGAATCTAATCAAATCTAACCAAATCTTATCGAATCTAATCAAATCTAATCAGATCTAATCGAATCAAATCGAATCTAATCCAATTTAATCAAATCCAATCAAATCCGATTGAATCCGATCAAATCTAATCAAATCTAATAGAATCGAATCGAATCCGATCGATTCCAATCTAATCTAGTTAAATCTATCCAAATCTTATCGAATCTAATCAGATCTAATCGGATCAAATCGAATCTAATCGAGTCTCATCGAATCTAGTCGAATCTAATCAAACCTAACCAAATATTACCGAATCTAATCGAATCTAATCAGATCTAATCGAATCAAATCGAAGCTAAACGGATAAAATAGATTCTAAATGGATTAAATCTAATCGAATCAAATCTAATCGCATCTAATCGAATCTAATTAAATCTATCCTAAACTTATCGAATCTAATCAGATCTAATCGGATCAAATCGAATCTAAACGAATCTAATCGAATCCAATCGAATTTAATCTAATCGAAGCAAATCGAGTCTCATCGAATCTAATCAAACCTAACCAAATCTTACCGAATCTAATCGAATCTAATCAGATCTAATCGAATCAAATCGAATCCAATTGCTTCAAATCGAATCTAATCAAATCAAATCCGATTGAATCCGATCAAATCTATCAAATCTAATCGAATCCGATCGATTCTAATCGAATCTAATTAAATCTATCCAAATTTTATCGAATCTAATCAGATCTAATCGGATCAAATCGAATCTAGTCGAATCTAATCGAATCCAATCGAATCGAATCTAATCGAAGCAAATCGAGTCTCATCGAATCTAGTCGAATCTAATCAAACCTAACCAAATCTTACCAAATCTAATCGAATCTATCTTACATGCCACGCCGGTGGTTGTATTTACAAAGTTTGATAAATACAACACCGGTAGCGTGGTTTAATAAACACTATCGGGGGTTGGCAGCACTAATCTTATACGGATTTAGGTGCGGTCCTCCACCAATGATGTCATCAATATTACGCAATCCGACGTAAATTTACTCCATTTTTAACACAAAAAATAAAGCACATAAAATAAGTAAAGGATTACTTACATCAGGAATCCTGCTTCCGCTCGAAATTGCGCTCGGGTGGGCCTCTAGCCAAGTCTAGTCGGGGCTCCTCTCGGAGGAATTAGAGATGATACGTCGACGCTATCAAATGCGTACGGAACAGCTCCGGCTAGCTAAAGTAAACATGAGGTCATCCTCAGGCGTAAAGATCGGTATGCCTAAGTGGCGGCAGATGTCTTACCTATGTAGGGATTGGACAGGAAAAGGTATGGAGGTAGACAACAAAGATAATTAGGCAAGGAACTACATAGATAACCCTAACGATACGTTACCAGAGACAAAAACGTGCACTTAACACGACGATACCAGGTAAAAAGCCACGTTATCCAGCGAGAACCGCGGAACTCCTCCCACCCCTTGTCTAGTATTGCCCCACCCCTCTAGGGATAAGCACACTGCGCAAGCTCACCACTCTGACGTATCGGAAGCACCGCCTAGTCTATTTAAAAATTCCCGCGTCTCGCGTATTTGAAAATATGGCGGGAAACTTCCGTACACCAAAAACTAACCTAAAACAATGTTTAAGTGGCAATGGCACGTAACATCTAATCAGATCTAATCGAATCAAATCGAAGCTAAACGGATAAAATAGAATCTAAATGGATTAAATCTAATCTAATCAAATCTAATCGAATCTAATCGAATCTAATCGAATCTGATCGAATCTGATCGAATCTAGTCGACTGAAATCGAATTTTATCGATTCTAGTCGAATCTAATCAATTCTAACCAAATCGTATCGAATCTAATCAAATCTAATCGAATCAAATCGATCCAATTGCTTCAAATCGAATCTAATCTAATTTAATCAAATCCAATCAAATCCGATTGAATCCGATCAAATCTAATCAAATCTAATCGAATCGAATCGAATCCGATCGATTCTAATCGAATCTAATTAAATCTATCCAAATCTTATCGAATCTAATCAGATCTAATCGAATGAAATCGAATCTAATCGAATCTAATCGAATCCAATCGAATTCAATAAAATCGAATCTAATAGAAGCAAATCGAGTCTCATCGAATCTAGTCGAATCTAATTAAACCTAACTAAATCTTACCGAATCTAATCGAATCTAATCAGATCTAATCGAATCAAATCGAAGCTAAATGGATAAAATAGAATCTAAATGGATTAAATCTAATAGAATATAATCGAATCTAATCGAATCTGATCGAATCTGATCGAATCTAATCGAATCTGATCGAATCTAGTCGACTGAAATCGAATTTTATCGAATCTAGTCGAATCTCATCAAATCTGACCGAATCTAATCGTATCCAGTTGAATCTAATCGGATCTAAACGGATAAAATAAGATCTAAATGGATCAAATCTAATAGAATCGAATCTAATCGATTAGATTAACCGAATCTAATCGAATCTGATCGAATGTAATCGAATGCATTCGAATCTTATCGAATCTAGTCGAATCTAATCAAATCTAATCGAATCTAATCGAATCTAATTGTATCTAGTCGAATCTAATCGGATCTAAACGGATAAAATAGGATCTAAATGGATCAAATATAATAGAATCGGATCTAATCGATTAGATTAATCGAATCTAATTGAATCTGATCGAATCTGATCGATATCGGATTAGGAAGCCGTATTTTTGAGGATAGTTTTTTCTATATCGAATTTCAAAGGTCTGGTTTCGAGGCCAGCCTTTTCAATATCAAATGACAACGTTTTGGTATCGGCCTTTCTTTAAAGCTAGTTTTAAACATATAAAATACAAGAACGTGGTTTGGAGGCTAGTTTTTCCATATCGAATGACAAGGAACGAGTTTCGATGCCAATCTTTTAAATTTCAAATCATGTCTCTGGTTTGAATTACAATGACCTGGTTTTGATGTTAGTTTTCTCATATTGAACGCCAAAGCCTTTTTCAATTTTGAAAGAGAGCAACCTAGTTTTGAGGCTAGCTTTCGAGTAGATTAACCTAAGTTTTAGTGAAGTACACACTTCAAGCGGTGAGCTACAGCAAATAATTGGTTCAGAGGGAGTTCTCTATCCTATACTTTTTTCCTTTACGTTTCTTTATCCGTGGCAAATGTCGTTAGATGTCAAGATTATTTTAAACGGTTTGATGAGAGTGGTAGTAGCAAAAAATAATTGTCTAAATATCCTTTCGTCAGGGTTGTGTCTCAAATGGCGCCCAACGTGCGGCACTGCCGCTAGTGCAATTAGTAGATTGTTATAATAAGTTGGAGCTAGTTTACATACTAACAATCCGTCGATTGAAGCGTTTGAATCACAGGTTGTGTTGGATAATACAGACTTTAGGACAATCAGATCGACAAGTTTTACACTTTAAGTCGAATCTTCTTTGTAAAATATTAACGATTAAAATTTCCTATATATGAAAATTCCTTTTAATAAACACATTCAGATATTTCAAATACTAAAACAGGTTATAAGCTGAAACATCAAGATCTCCTCGATTTATTTATTAAAAATTACATGTTTGAAAAGTGCTTAGTAAAAGATAAATCTCTAGTAGTTTATACAATGTTACAATTTCTAGGGCGATCCAGGAGCACCATTAGTATACGAAGGCAAACAAGTTGGAATTGTGCCCTTTAATAGGCCATGCCTTCCTGGAAAATGTAGTGTATATATTAAAGTTTTTGCGTACTTAGATTGGATTCTTGCCCATGTAAAATAAAATTGTCTTTTTGTGTAACATTTAATTTACTAAGAATTATGTTAAAGATTAATTAAAATCACATTGCACTTTTTTCTAGGGTAATATGTATTTCTGGCAAAATAAATCCATATGGAAAAATTTGTCGACGCTTTTTTGTATATAATTTCGGCATAACTTTGTTGAAATAGCACGCAGTTTTAAAACATTTACCGACTTCCTGTTGGCAATGATGTGATAGGCATTTAGCGATCGCGTGACCGTCTTAAACCAATGAGAACGAATGGCGTTACAAAAGCTTTCCGGTAGTAAACAGACTCTTTTAGTGATACCTTGAAATGCTGAGCCGTTCCAATGGCGTACAGAAGAGGAAAACCTCTAAAGATACCTTTTTCTACTATGGTCTTCATGCAAACAACGTACAGCTGAATTTACCGGCAGTCAGGGTACCTTAAAGAAGCTCCCTTAAATTACATATTCTTTCTGCAAACTTTTTTCGAAAGAAATTGCGTTTACTATTTCTTTCTACTAGGCAACTGAAAAAGTACGACTCATTTTGGGTGTAGTCTAAAGATGTCTTCTAAACTCAAGCTTTTTTGGCAACGGTCACTTTGTACTCCGCGAATCTCACCAACACGTAACATAGAATAAGCACCGATGGTGACAGGGGCTATCAATAAATGATTATTCCAGGAGTGATAACATACTGTAGATACCCAGCTATTTTTCTACAACTATGTAAGAAGCTCAAAATAGTGCTCGTGGACTAACCTAAGTTTTACCTTAGGGCGGGTGGGTAAAGTTGTTAACCATACATAAAACCAAACGCGCCACGTTAACATAAATTAAGATTGTAAGACCGATGCAGGGTCTTATCTACGTTTAAGGGTTGAAAAGCAGCAAAAAGGGATGTAAGAGAAAGGAAACTCAACATAGTACTTGCAGACCAGCTTAAACTCCATATCGAGCTGGGTCATGAAAAAGGTAGTTGACCATACGAAAAATCAAAGCTTTACCTCGAACCTAATCCAGTTCAACTAAATATAATCAAATCTAACCGAATCATTCTAATCCGAACGAGTCTAATCGAATCAAATCGAATCTAATTGAATCTAGTCGAATCTAGCCGAATCTAATCAAATCTAACCAAATCTTATAGAATCTAATCAAATCTACACGAATCTAATCGAATCCAATCAAATTCAGTCGAACCAAATTGAGTCTCATAATTTCTAGTCGAATCTAATCAAATTTAACCAAATCTTATCGAATCTAATCAAATCTAATAAGATATAATCTGATCAAATCAAATCTAGTCGAATCTATTCGAATCTAATCGAATATAATCGAATCTATTCGAATCCAATCGAATCTAATTGAATCTAATCGAATCTAATCGAATCTAATCGAATCTAATCGAATCTAATCGAATCTAATCGAATCTAATCGAATCTAATCGAATCTAATCGAATCTAATCGAATCTAATCGAATCTAATCGAATCTAATCGAATCTAATCGAATCTAATCGAATCTAATCGAATCTAATCGAATCTAATCGAATCTAATCGAATCTAATCGAATCTAATCGAATCTAATCGAATCTAATCGAATCTAATATCAGAATCTAATCGAATCTAATCGAATCTAATCGAATCTAATACGAATTTAATCGAATTAATCGAATATAATCGAATCTAATCGAATCTAATCGAATCTATTCAAATCTAATCAAATATAATCGAATCTAATCGAATCTATTCAAATCTAATCGAATATAATCGAATCTAATCGAATTTAATCGAACCTAAACGAATTTAATCGAATATAATCGAATCTAATCGAATCTATTCGAACCTAATCGAATCTAATCGAATCTAATCGAACCTAAACGAATTTAATCGAATATAATCGAATCTAATCGAATCTAATCGAATCTAATCGAATCTAATCGAATCTAATCGAATCTAATCGAATCTAATCGAATCTAATCGAATCTAATCGAATCTAATCGAATCTAATCGAATCTAATCGAATCTAATCGAATCTAATCGAATGTAATCGAATCTATTCGAATCTATTCGAATCTAATCGAACCTAATCGAATCTAATTGAATCTAATCGAATCTAATCGAATCTAATCGAATCTAATCGAATCTAATCGAATCTAATCGAATCTAATCGAATCTAATCGAATCTAATTGAATCTAATCGAATCTAATCGAATCTAATCGAATCTAAACGACTCTAATCGAATCTAATCGAATCTAATCGAATCTAATCGAATCTAATCGAATATAATCGAATCTATTCGAATCTAATCGAATCTAATCGAATCTAATCGAATCTAATCGAATATAATCGAATCTAATCGAATCTAATCGAATCTAATCGAATCTAATCGAATCTAATCGAATCTAATCGAATCTAATCGAATATAATCGAATCTAATCAAATCTAATCAAATATAATCGAATATAAGCGAATCTATTCGAATCTAATCGAATCTAATCAAATATAATCGAATCTAATCGAATCTATTCGGATCTAATCGAATCTAATCGAATCTAATCGAATTTAATCGAACCTAAACGAATTAAATCGAATATAATCGAATCTAATCGAATCTATTCGAACCTAATCGAATCTAATCGAATCTAATCGAACCTATACGAATTTAATCGAATATAATCGAATCTAATCGAATCTAATCGAATCTAATCGAATCTAATCGAATCTAATCGAATCTAATCGAATCTAATCGAATCTAATCAGATCTAATTGGATCAAATCGAATATAATTGTACCAAATCGAATCTAATCGAATTTAATCAAATCCAATCTAATCTAATCGAATCCCATTGAATCCGATTAAATCTAATCAAATACAATTGAATCCAAACGAACCCGATCGATTCTAATCGAATCTAATCAAATATAACCGAATCTTAACGAATCTAGTAGAATCTAATTAAATCTAACCAAATTTTATTGAATCTAATCGAATCTAGTCGAATATAATCAGATCAAATCGAATCGAATCGAATCGAATCGAATCGAATCGAATCGAATCGAATCGAATCGAATCGGATCAAATCGAATATAATCGAATCTAATCGAATCTAATCAAATATAATCGAATATAATCGAATCTATTCGAATCTAATCGAATCTAATCAAATATAATCGAATCTAATCGAATCTATTCGGATCTAATCGAATCTAATCGAATTTAATCGAACCTAAACGAATTAAATCGAATATAATCGAATCTAATCGAATCTATTCGAACCTAATCGAATCTAATCGAATCTAATCGAACCTATACGAATTTAATCGAATATAATCGAATCTAATCGAATCTAATCGAATCTAATCGAATCTAATCGAATCTAATCGAATCTAATCGAATCTAATCGAATCTAATCGAATCTAATCGAATCTAATCGAATCTAATCGAATCTAATCGAATCTAATCGAATCTAATCGAATCTAATCGAATCTAATCGAATCTAATCGAATCTAATCGAATCTAATCGAATCTAATCGAATCTAATCGAATCTAATCGAATCTAATCGAATCTAATCGAATCTAATCGAATCTAATCGAATCTAATCGAATCTAATCGAATCTAATCGAATCTAATCGAATCTAATCGAATCTAATCGAATCTAATCGAATCTAATCGAATCTAATCGAATCTAATCGAATCTAATCGAATCTAATCGAATCTAATCGAATCTAATCGAATCTAATCGAATCTAATCGAATCTAATCGAATCTAATCGAATCTAATCGAATCTAATCGAATCTAATCGAATCTAATCGAATCTAATCGAATCTAATCGAATCTAATCAGATCTAATTGGATCAAATCGAATATAATTGTACCAAATCGAATCAAATCGAATTTAATCAAATCCAATCTAATCTAATCGAATCCCATAGCATCCGATTAAATCTAATCAAATCCAATCGAATCCAAACGAACCCGATCGATTCTAATCGAATCTAATCAAATATAAACGAATTTTAACGAATCTAGTAGAATCTAATTAAATCTAACCAAATTTTATCTAATCTGATCGAATCTAGTCGAATATAATCAGATCAAATCGAATCGAATCGAATCGAATCGAATCGAATCGGATCAAATCGAATATAATCGAATCCGATCGAATCCGATCGAATCTAATCGAATCTAATCGAATCCAATCGAATCCAATCGAATCTGATCAATCCAAATAAAACTTTATCGAATCTAATTAAATCTAACCAAATCTTATCGAATCTAATCGAATATAGTGGAATCTAATCGGATCAAATCCTATCAAAACGAATCTAATTGAACCTAATCGAATCCAATCAAATACAGTCGAATCCGATCGGATCCGATGGGATCCGATCAAATCTAATCGAATTCAATAGAATCCGATTGAATCTGATCGAATCTAATCAAATTTAACTAAATCTTATCGAATCTAATCGATTTTAGTGGAATCTAATCGGATCTAATCGGGTCAATTCGATTCAAATCCAATCAAATTGAATCTAATCGAATCCAATCGAATACAGTCGAATCCGATCGGATCCGATTCGATCCGATTAAATCTAATCGAATTCAATAGAATCCCATTAAATCTGATCGAATCTAGCCGAATCTTATCGATTGTAATCGAATCCAGACAGATCTGATCAAATCTAACCAAATCTTATTGAATCTAGTCGAATGTAATCGGATCAAATCGAATCTACTTGAATCCATTCGAATCCGATCGAATTTAATCGAATTTGGTTGAATCTTGTCGAATCTAATCAAATCTATCCAAATATTATAAAATCTAATCGAATCTACTTGAAGCTTATCGGATTTAGTCGGATCAAATCGAATCTAATCGAATCCAATCGAATCCGATCGAATCTGATCGAATCTAATCGAATCTTATCGAATCTAGTCGAATCTAATCAAGTCTAACCGAATCTTATCGAATCGAATTGTATCTAATTGAATCTAATCGGATCTAAACGGATAAAATAAAATCTAAACAGATCAAATTGAATCGAATCGAATCTGAACGAATCTAACCAAATCTAATCCAATCTAATCCAATCTGATCGAATCTGATCGAATCTGATCGAATCTGATCGAATCTGATCGAATCTGATCGAATCTGATCGAATCTGATCGAATCTGATCGAATCTAATCCAATCTGATCGAATCTGATCGAATCTAATCCAATCTGATCGAATCTGATCGAATCTGATCGAATATGAGCGAATCTGATCGAATTTGATCGAATCTGATCGAATCTAATCGAATCTGATCAAATCTGATCGAATCTGATCGAATCTGATCAAATCCGATCGAATCTGATCGAATCTGATCGAATCTGATCTAATCTGATCGAATCTGATCGAATCTGATCGAATCTAATCCAATCGAATCTCAACCAATCTTTTAAAATTTAATCGAATCCCTTCGAATCTTATCGAATGTAATCGAATCCAGACAGATCCAATAGAATCTAATTGAAATAAATTAAATAGAATCGAATGTAATCAAATCTAATATTGTATAACCGAATCCACTATGGAATCCAAACCCGGACAGTTATTATCGAATTAGCTTGCTTCCGGTACTGGGAAAAGCTTTGAATCGAGTCACAAACTTGGTGCGAATCAGTAGTGGTTTTAATAACAGACAACTAGCATCTCATCAGGATGTATTGTGGCTAGCGCTAGTGATCGATAGTGGTGTAAGTGCCCGCGTTTTCAAAAGCCCGATTTCACATTTTCAGTTAATTTTAGTGCCTCGTTAGTGCTCTATATGACTATTTTTCCAAATTGGCATCATATCAAGATGTATAGGGTCACGCGATAGTGTCATGTTAGTGCTCGCTAGTGCTGATCGCATCCACGTTTTAAAAAGTTCGGCTTCGTATTTCCATTTAATATTAGTGCCTCGTTGATGCTCTATGCGATCGATGTTCTAAACTAACATCCTATCAGGATGTATTGGTGCTAGCGTTACCGCCGTGTTAGTGCCCGCTAGCTCCGCACGCAGACGTGTTTTTAAAAGTTCTACTTCGCATTTTAAACTAATTTTAGAGCCTCGTTAGTGCTCTATATGACGGTTCTTCTAAACTGGCATTTGAGCTAGCGGTAGTGCCATAGCGTTAGTAGCGTGTTAGTGGTCGCTTATGCTAAACGCATCAGTGTTTTAAAAAAGTCTGGCTTTGCACTTCCAGAAAATATTAGTGCCTCGTTAGTGCTCTATGTGACGGTTCTAAACTAGCATCATATCAGTATGAATTGGGGCTACCGTTGGTGCCCTAACGTTAGTGCTCGCTAGTGTTGAACACATCGCGTTTTAAAAATCCGGCTTCGCATTTCCAGTTAATTTTAGTGCCTCGTTAGTGCTCTACCTAACGGTTCTACTAAATTAACATCCTATCAGAATGTATTGGGGCTAGTGTAAATGCCGTGTTAGTGCTTGCTGGTGCTGAACGCATCCGCGTTTTAAAAAGTGTGGCTTTACATTTCCAGTTAATTTAAGTGCCTCTTTGGTGCTCTATACGATGGATGTTCTAAACTAGCATCCTATCAGGATGTATTGGGGTTAGCGTTAGTGCTCGCTATTGCTATAAGCACCCGTGTTTTTAAAAAGTCCGATTTCACATTTTCAGTTAATTTTAGTGCCTTGTTAGGGCTTTTTTAATTTGGCATCATATTAGGATGTACAGGGACTAGCGATAGTGCCATGTTAGTGCTCGCGAGCGCTGAACGCATTTGCATTTTAAAAAGTCTGGTTTAGCATTTCCAGCCAATTTTAGTGCCTCGTTCATGCTCTATACGACGGATGATTAAACCAATTATCCTATCAGGATGTATTGAGGCTAGTGTTAGTGCTCGTTAGTGCTGTAAGCGCCTGCGTTGTTAAAAAGTGCGATTTTACATTTTCAGTTAACTTTAGTGCCTTGTTATTACTTTTTTAACTTGGCATTATATTGGGATGTACAGGGACTAGCGTTAGTGTCATGTTAGTGCTCGCTAGTGCACGCATTCGCGTTTAAAAGATCGATGTTGTATTTTTAGCTAATTTTAGTGCCACGTTAGTGCTCTACGTGATGGATCTACACTAGCATCATATCAGGATATATTGGGGTCAGCGTTAGTGCCATAGCGTTAGTGCTTGCTAGTGTTGAACGCATCGCATTTTAAAAAATCCTGTTTTACATTTCCAGCTAATTTTAGTGCCTTATTAATGCTCTTTATGACGGTTCAACTAAATTAACGTTCAATCAGAATGTATTGGGGCAGAGTTGGTGCCGCGTTAGTGCTCGCTAGGGCTGAACACATCCGCGTCTAAAAAAGTCCAGCTTTGCATTTCCAGTTAATTTCAGTGCTTCTATACGACGAATGTTCTAAACTGGCATCCTATCAAAATGCATTGGGGCTAGCGTTAGTGCTCGCTAGTGACCTAAGCGCTCGCGTGTTTAAAAAGTCCGATTTCACATATTCAGTTAATTTCAGTGCCTTGTTAGTGCTTTTCTAATTTGGCAACATATTGAGATGTATAAGGGATAGCGTTAATGCCATGTTAGTGCTCGCTAGTGCTGAACGCATTTGCATTTTAAAAAGTCTGGTTTTGCATTTCCAGCTAATTTTAGTGCCTCGTTAATGCTCTATATGACGATTCTACGAAATTAACATCCTATCAGAATGTATTGGGGCTAGAATTACTGCCGCGTTAGTGCTTGCTAGTGCTGAACGCATCCGCGTTTTAAAAAGTCCAGCTTCGCATTTCCAATTAATTTTAGTGCCTCGTTGGTGCTCTATACGACGGATGTTCTAAACTAGCATCCTATCAGGATGTATTGGGGCTAGCATTAGTGCTCGCTAGTGCTGTAAGCGCCCGCGTTTTTAAAAATTTAGTTAATTTTAGTGTCTTGTTAGTGCTTCTCTAATTTGACATTATACCAGGACGTATAGGGACTAGCGTTAGTGTCATGTTAGTGCTCGCTAGCGCTGCACGCATCCGCGTTTTAAAAAATTCGACTTCGTATTTTTAGCTAATTTTAGTGCCACGTTAGTGCTCTACGTGGTGGGTCTAAACTAGCATCATATCAGGATATAGTCAGGTTAGCGTTAGTGTCATAGCGTTAGTGCTCGCTAATGTTAAACGCATCGCATTTTAACCAGCCCGACTTCGCCTTTCCAGCTAATTTTAATGCCTCGTAAATGCTCTATAGGACGGTTTTACTAAAATAGCATCCTATCAGAATGTATTGGGGCTAGAGTTAGTGCGGTGTTAGTGCTGGCTAGTGCTGAACGCATCCGCGTTTTAAAAAGTCCAACTTTGCATTTCCAGTTAATTTGAGTGCCTCGTTGGTGCTCTATACGACGGATGTTCTAAACTAGCGTCTTATGAGGATGTAGTGGGGCTAGCATTAGTGCTTGCTAGTGCTGATTTCACCTTTTTAGTTAATTTTAGTGCCTTGTTAGTGCTTTTCAATTTTGGTATCATATCAGGATGTATACGGGATAGCGTTAGTGCGGTGTTAGTGCTCGCTAGTGCTGAACGCATTTGCATTTTAAAAAGTCCGGCTTTGCATTTCCAGCTAATTGTAGTACCTCGTTCGTGCTCTATCTTATCATGATGTATTGAGGCTAACGTAGATGCTCGCTAGTGCCGTGAACGCCCTCGTTTTAAAAAGAGCAGTTAATGTTAGTGTCTTGTTAGTGCTTCTCTAATTTGGCATCATACCAGGATGTATAGGGATTAGCGTTAGTGTCATGTTAGTGCTCGCTAGTGCTGCACGTATCCGCGTTTTAAAAAAATTTAACTTCGTATTTTCAGCTAATTGTAGTGCCTCGTCAGTACTCTATGTTATGGTTCTAAAGTAGCATCATATCAGGTTATATTGGGGCTAGCGTTAGTGCCTTAGCGTTAGTGCTTGCTAGTGCAGAACGCATCGCATTTTAAAAGTCCGTTTCGCATTTCCAGCTAATTTTAGTGCTTCGTTAATGCTCTATATGACGGTTCTTTCTAAACTAGCATCCTATCAGAAAGTATTGGGGCTAGTGTTAGTGCCGTGTTAGTGCTCGCTAGTGCTGAACGCATTCGCGTTTTAAAATTCCGGCTTTGCATTTCCAGCTAATTTTAGTGCCTCGTTGGTGCTTTATACGACGGACGTTCTAAACTAGCATCCTGTCAGGATGTATTGTGGCTAGCGTTAGTGCTCGCTAGTACTGTAAACGCTCGCGTTTTTAAAAAGCCCGATTTTACATTTTCAGTCAATTTTAGTGCCTTGTTAGTGCTCTTATAATTTGGCATTATATAAGGGATAGCATTAGTGCTCGACAATACTACATGCATCCGCGTTTTTAAATTTTAGTGCCTCGTTAGTGCCCTATATGACGGGTCTTTCTAAACTAGCATCCTATCAGGATGTAATGGTTAAACCAGTGGTAAAGGACTACATTTTGTATGGTCCACTGAACTGATCTTCGTATTTCTCAATAAAATGTTACAATTGTTTAAATAATATCTTTTTTACTCCGAAAAAATCTCAGAACAGGGTCAATCAAATCGCAAAGCGTTACTCTTTTTCAACTATTACCGAAAATAATTCACATACAGAGACTGGTAATTAATTAATATTCTGAGGAGAAAGCAGGACATTTAATATTCACCTCTTATTTAACAATATTACGAAAGAGAATCTCTAAACTTTGAATATTTATGGCAAATTAAGACAACTTAGCTAAAAATTCTTCAAGAGAACGTGTTAAAATATTTAATCCCACCATACTTTGCATATGTTAGGAAACGTAAACATAAACATAGAACGTTCAGTTTCTTCTACGAATCTTCGAGGTTGAAGTGATTAAAACAAACCAGGTAAATTTTATTGGTTTATTTTTATTCAAACTATGATAAGCTGGAGGTTTGGTCTGAAAAGAGAGCGAGGGGTGTCTATACGTTAATTTTTTTGATAAATTGGTTTTAAATTAGAAACCAGTTACGGCTGGTTAATTTACTAAGAGTATAGGAAAAATTTAAATCAATTGGAAGGTGTCGACTTAACGAAGTGTATCTAAATTTTTTTGACTCAATTTAGAGCGAGTATGGAAGGTCTATTGAGCTAGTAGGGTTTGCTAGAGCATATCATTCAAAAAATGTATAACAACTACAACAAATATTTGTTTTAGAAAAATGAGGATCACAAGATACTTCCTCTTCTTTTACGCCATCCACTTATCAGCTTCGCTCAATGACATTACCCACAACGACGTCGTAAAAACGACATCGAGGAATCCTACCTACCATCCCATTGGCTTAACCCGTTCTACAAAAACTTGAGAATACGAGCAGCGTTGGCCAGAAGCTCTTGGTTAGAACCTGGCGAAAACCTAGTTGGTGATAGGATATCTGACTTTATATCTAGACGTAAAATTTTCTTGCTGTTAAAACACGCTGGGTTATTACCCAAGGAATTAGTGTGATCTTATTTTTGTTAAAATATAAGTAAGAATGCGTGTTTGTGTGGTATTTCAAACTCCTAGCCAGGTATTAATAACATTAACCATTTTTATGAGTCTCCTCCAGACCCAAAGGTAAGTACTATGATAAGAAGCATCTCACTTACTACAAATCCAGACCCAAAAATAAGCACTTATGATAAGACATCTCACCAATCGCAAATCCAGATCCAAAGCTAAGTACTTATGATAAGAAGACGTTTACCCACCAGAAATCCAGACCCGAGAATAAGCACTTATGATAAGATATCTCACCCACCGCAAATCCAGATCCGAAACTAAACACTTATGATGAAAAGACATCCCCCTACCACAAATCCAGACCCGAAGGTAAGCAGTTATGATGAGAGAACGTCCCACAATCACAATCCAGATCCGAGGCAAAGCATTTATGATGAGATGACGTCCCCACACCGCAATTCCAGACCCGAACGTAAGCACTTATGATAAGACATCTCTCCAACCGCAAATCTAGACCCGAAAGTAAGCACTTATGATAAGGCATGTCCTCCACCACAAATCCAGAAGACGTCCCCAATCACAATCCAGATCCGAAGCTAAGC
The DNA here is from genome assembly GCA_036346225.1 of Platerodrilus igneus. Classification (NCBI taxonomy): domain Eukaryota; kingdom Metazoa; phylum Arthropoda; class Insecta; order Coleoptera; family Lycidae; genus Platerodrilus; species Platerodrilus igneus. The sequence goes on from JARFIW010000549.1 coordinate 224,453, forward strand.
ACTTATGATGAAAATACGTCCCCCACCACAAATACAGACCCGAAGGCAAGCACTTATGAGAAGACATCTCACTTACCGCAAATCTAGATCCGAAGCTAAGTACTTATGATAAGAAGACGTCCCCGCACCACAAATCCAGACCAGAAGGTAAGCACTAATGATGAGAAGACGTACCCCAATCACAATCCACATCCGAAGCTAAGCACTTATGATGAGAAGAACTCCACCCACCACAAATGCAGACCCGAAAATAAGCACTTATGAAAAGGCATCTCACCCACCGCAAATTCAGACCCGAAGGTAAGCACTTATTACGAGAAATATCTCTTCCACCACTAATCAGACCCGAAAGTAAGCACTTATGATGAGAAAACATCCCGACACCACAAATCCAGACCCCGAAGGTAAACACTTACGATAGGAAGACATCTCTGCCACCACAAATCCAGACCCGAAGATAAGCATTTTTGATGAAGAGACATCTCTCTCACCGCAAATCTAGACCCAAAAGTAAGCACTTACTACGAGAAGATATTTCTCCCACCACAAATCCAGACCCGAATGTAAGCACTTATGACAAGACATCTCCCCATCACAAATTCAGACCCGAAAGTAAGCACTTATGAGAATACATCTCCTTACCACAAATCCAGACCCAAGGGTAAGCACTTATGATAAGACATCTCCCCCACCGCAAATCCAGACCCGAACGTAAGCACTTATGATAAGACATCTTCCCCACCACAAATCCAGACCCGAAGGTAAGCACTTATGATAAGACATCTCCCCCACCGCAAATCCAGACCCGAACGTAAGCACTTATGATGAGAAGACATTCCCCAATCACAATCCCGACCCAAAGGTAAGCACTTATAATGAAAAGACATCTCCCCCACCACAAATCCAAACCCGAAGGTAAGCATTTATTACATTACAAGAAGATATCTCTCCCACCACAAATCCAGACCCGAAGGTAAGCACTTATTACGAGAAGATATTTCTTCCACCACTAATCAGACCCGAAAGTAAGCACTTATGATGAGAAAACATCCCCACACCACAAATCCAGACCCCGAAGGTAAACACTTATGATGGGTAGACATCTCTGCCACCACAAATCCAGACCCGAAAGAAAGCACTTATGATGGGACGACATCTTCTCACCCCAAATCCAGACTCGAACGTAAACACTTATGATAAGATATCTCCTTTATCACAAATCCAGACGCGAAGGTAAGCACTTATTACGAGACGATATCTTTCCTACCACAAATCCAGACCCGAAGATAATCACTTATGAGAAGACATCTACTCACCACAAATTCAGACCCGAAGGTAAGTACTTACCATGAGAAGATATCTCACCACCATAAGTTTAGATCCGAAAGATAAGCACATATGAGAAGACATCTCCCCACCACAAATCCAGTCCCGAAGGTAAACACTTATGATGAGAAGATATCTCCCACATCACAAACGCAGACCCGAAAGCAGGCAATTATGAGAAAACATCTCCCCATCACAAATTCAGACGCAAAGGTAAGCACTGATGATGAGAAGACATCTTCCCCACTACCAATCCAGACCCGAAGGTAAGCATTTATGACGAGAAGACACCCCAGCTAGTCGGGGGATAGTGTTGGGTTTACTTGCGCTCCCAGGGGAAATAAACCAAGTCCATTTGGTTTCGGGCCTTTCAACTGGGAATACAAGCATACCAACTAACTCTTCACCCCGTACCCATTTGTGTTATAGATATCCTGGGACCGCACGTCGACATTTCTTCGGGACATGCTTCTGTATTTTTCTCAGCTGTTATTGAAATTTTTTTTTACTGGACTGATTCGGTTCCTTTGCTTTGTATGATTTTTGTGAGCTTCCTTACCGCGTTTCAATTTTCTTGTTCTTCTAACGTTTTTTCTACTACATTTTCCGGGTATATTTTACCCGTTACCTTTTCTGTTTCGTTTATAGCTTCCTTCCATCTGTCATTTTCGAGAAGTGTATGCTCTGCTGTATCCTCGGCGGAATAATATATATACATTCATTTGTAGGGCTTAGGTTGATGCTTGGAAGCAGCCATGCCTGGTTGAAAACTGTCTATCCAGGCTTCAATATCTTTGAGGAGTCTTTTCCGCCAGTTTGTTGTCCGCTCGCCTGTATCTTTCATGCCATTTTTGCATTTCCTTTCCAAATGTCTGGTTTTACCGCATTTACATTTGCTCTGTCTGGATCTGTGCATCTTTTCGACGTGTGACCTTGCAACTAATTTGAACGGCCATGACATCACAGCCACTCAGTTGTGGCAGGACGAGAGCGTTTATGTGCCTGGGATGTAGATACATGTTCTAGGCTTAGGTAGATTTCTTGCAGTAAAGATAGATCCATTGAGACTACCCAGTCCAGAAACTCCAGCGTTGGCCAACAAGGGTTCCTTGGTGAGGGCAATACCCTGCTTGCTGCTCAGGTGTCTGCTTAGAGTTCTAAGAGCCGCCCAGTTTCGCTGTTATTGCAGCTCTTCAGAGTGGCGCATTTCTCTTTGCACAACAACGAACAAAGTTCTTGAATTCAGGCGTTCCGTTGTTTGTGGTAAGTTTAAGAAGACCTTGATTTACAGCCTACGGTTCTAAGCATAGAAAGCGACATTGTTACGTTAAGAATTCAAAACGGAATTTTCTTGTTGGTGATTTAAATTTGTACAAAATCGTTACATTAAAAGTTGCAATTAAATACGCCATTTTTAAACCGGCGCCCTTGTGTTGCGTTGCCAATTTCACACACGTGTACCTGTTAATCACGACTGTACTAAATACCAATTCCAAACTTGCTCCAAAGCTGCCGAACAGAAGTCTGTAACTCCATCACGTTTAAAACAATTAATTTTTTATATAGACGTTAGATGGCGCGTCGTTGTCGTACAGTAAACGAACCTGCGCACATTGATTAACCCAATGCGGTTCTATTGCGGGAAAATACACGTGCCCTTAGGCTAATAACAATAGTTAAACCCTTAGTTTTGTTTTACCCTTAACAGTTTTAAACTAAGATGTGCTTCTGCTTCTCCCTTACCCGTTCTATCCTAAAAGTTTATAATTTTTTAGCCAAACGTAAGGGTTTTTAGTGATTTTGTGTTGTTTGGGGGTAAGTTATTAATTTTTTAAAGTTTTAAACTTCTGTAAGTTTATAAGTTTGTGTTGTATTGTACGTTGAGCTTGAATAAATCAATAATCGTTGGTTAAGCTGGAAATAAAAGCGTTGCGTGATTCCTAATAGTATTAGTAATTTACAAGGGTAGTTTTTGTAGTATTGATGTTTTATATTAAACTTTGTGTGGTTTCGTAATCCGTAAGATAAGTTCCTGTTAAAATAAAAGACGTGTATTCGATAATCGTTAAATAAAAGTTAATAGCAATCAAAATCAATCCTCTTTAAGCCGTTAACTCGATGAAGTCACATCTTAACCCTCTAAAAACATCGAGGCATCTCGCAATTTTTAAGTAAGCAAAATACTATTTCTTAAAACCCTTCGAACACTATTTAATCCCTGAATTTCGAAATTTAACGACTAGCTACAGTAAATTTCCAACTCCATAATTATTTAGTTTTGCCTTTCGAAGAGGATGCTAAAATTAAAATCCTCAGGTTTCCAAAATCCTAGAAAATGCATAGTCACTAAGTTACCGAAGTTGATTTAGAAACTCAAAGATCCCAACGCGATCTCCAAAACCACGTGGTTTTGATTAGATACGACAAGATTTGATTTGATCCTTTTCGACAATTTTTAGATTTTTATTTAAATTATTTCGATTAGATCAGATTCGATCAGATTAGATCAGCTTAGATCAGATTAGATCAGTTTAGATCAGATTAGATCAGCTTAGATCAGATTAGATCAGTTTAGATCAGATTAGATCGGATTAGATCGGATTAGATCGGATTAGATCGGATTAGATCGGATTAGATCGGATTAGATCGGATTAGATCGGATTAGATCGGATTAGATTGGATTAGATCGGATTAGATCGGATTAGATCGGATTAGATCGGATTAGATCGGATTAGATCGGATCAGATCGGATTAGATCGGATTAGGTCGGATTAGGTCGGATCAGAGCGGATTAGAACGGATTAGATCGGATTAGATCGGATTAGATCGGATTAGATCGGATTAGATCGGATTAGATCGGATTAGATCGGATTAGATCGGATTAGATCGGATTAGATCGGATTAGATCGGATTAGATCGGATTAGATCGGATTAGATCAGATTAGATCAGATTAGATCAGATTAGATCAGATTAGATCAGATTAGATCAGATTAGATGAGATTAGATGAGATTAGATCAGATTAGATCAGATTAGATCAGATTAGATCAGATTAGATCAGATTAGATCAGATTAGATCAGATTAGATCAGATTAGATCAGATTAGATCAGATTAGATCAGATTAGCTCAGATTAGATCAGATTAGATCAGATTAGATCAGATTAGATCATATTAGATCAGATTAGATCAGATTAGATCAGATTAGATCAGATTAGATCAGATTAGATCAGATTAGATCAGATTAGATCAGATTAGATCAGACCAGGTATGGCCAGGTCAAACAGGCCAAATCAGGTTAGAGCAGCTGAGGCTAGATTAGATCAGATTAGGTCCGATTAGATTAGATTATGTCATTAGATGAGACTAGATCAGACTCGATGAGATTAGATAAGATTATACCAGATTAGATCAGATTAGATCAGGTCAGATCAGTTTAGATCAGGACAGTTCAGGTCATATTAGGTAAGATCGGGTCACATTAGCTCAGGTCGGGTCAGATCAAGTCAGACCAGGTCTCATCAGGTCAAAAAGGTCGGATGAGGTTAGATTAGCTGGGATCAGATTAGATCAGATTATGTCATTAGATCAGACTAGATCAGATTTAGATCAGTTTAGATCAGATTATATAAGATTGATTAATGTAAATCAGATTTGATCGCTTTCCATCAAATTCGACTCGATAGATTTTTAATAGATTAGATTAAATTCGATTAGCTCTATCAGATTCGTTTAGATTCAATCAGATTAGATCATTTTCGAACAGATTATGTCAGGTCGAGTCAGATCAGGACAGGTCAGGTCAGGTCAGATTGGTTCAGATCGCGTCAGATCTGGTCTGATTGGGTCATATCGGGTCGATCAAGTCAGACCATGTCTGGCCAAGTCAAACACGTCAAATCAAGTCAGATTAGGTGTGGTCAGATTATAGTAGATTAGAGTAGATTATATCAGATTAGATTTAATAGATTAGAATAAATTCGATTAGCTAAATCAGATTCGTTCAGATTCGATGAGATTCGATCATTCTTGATCAGATCCGATTTGATAAGCTTTGAATAGATTGGATTAAATTAGCTCGATCAGATTCGAACGGATTCGTAGAGGTTCGGTCAGATTTAATCAGATTCGTTCAGATTCAAGCAGATTCAATTAGATCTGATTAAGTTCGATTACATTGTATTAGATTCAATTGGATTCGATTGAATTTATTATTCTTACCGATTTGACTCTATTCGAATTATTTCAATTTAATTTATTTCGATTTGATTTGAAGAGAATCGATTAGAATCAATCAGGTTCATTAGATTCAAGGATTTAATTGAAATGAATGAGATTAAATTAGATTTGATTTGATTTTATTCGAGTTGAATTAATTTAATTTAATTTATTTCGACCTGATTTGATTATATTTCATTAGATTTAATTAAATTTAATTGGATTTGAAGAGATTCAATTAGATGCAATTAGATTCGTGTAGATTCGATTGGATTCGATTGAATTCGATTCAATTTGATATTCTAGTCGATTTGACTCTACTTGAATTCTTTCGATTACATTCAGTTTACTTTGATTAATTTCCAGTAGATTCAGTTGGATTTAATTGGATTCCATTGGATTAGATTCGAATGGATTTGATTTTATTCTTTTTGATTTGATTCTTTTTGATTTGATTCTATTTCAATTAATTTGATTAGATCCAATCGAATTCAATTGGATTTCATTAAATTCAATTAGATTCTCTTCGATTTGAATTAGTTCAATTTGATTTATTTTGATTTGATTTGATTACATTCAATTAGATTCAATTGAATTTATTTAAGTATAAGTAGATGGACTGTATTTAATTAGATTGGGATAGATTCGGTTGGATTCGATTTGATTCAGTTGGATTTAATTGGATTCGATTGAATTCGATTAGATTTTATTTGGTTCTGTTCTATTTAAAAACTATCTCGATTTGGTTTAATTAAATTTCATTACATCCAGCTGGATTCAATTTGATTAGGTTCAATTAGGTTTAATTGAATTTGAATAAATTCTATTGGATTCGATTCGATTCGATTTCATTCTTTGAAATTTGTCTCTATTTGAATTAGTTGAATTTAATTTATTTCGACTTGATTCGATTAGATTCAATTCGATTTGGTTGGATTTGAATTGATTAAGTTAGATTCAATCGGACTTAAGTGGAATCGTATAGATTCGATTGGATTCGATTGAATTGGATTAAATTTAATTAAATTTTAATTCTCTTCGATTTAAGTTAGTTTAATTTAATTTATTTCGATTTGATTCGTTTAGACTCTGTTGGATTTAATTGAATTCGAATAGATTCGAATGGATTCGACTCGATTTGATTTAATTTTCTGAAATTTGTTTCTAATTGAATTAGTTTAATTGAATTTTTTTCGATTGGATTCGAATAGATTCGAGTCGATGTGATTCTTTGCAATTTGATGCTATTTCAATTAATTTTATATAATTCATTTTGATTTGATTCGATTAAATTTGATTAGATCCAATTGGATTTAATTGGATTTCATTAAATTCAATTAGATTCTCTTCGATTTGATTACATTCTATTAGATTTATTTAAATTGAAGTAGATTCAATTGTATTTAATTGCATTCGGATAGATTCGGCTGGATTCGATTTGATTCATGGATTTAATTAAATCCGATTGAATTCGATTAGATTTTATTTGGTTTCTGTTCTATTTAAATTAGTTTAATTTAAACTATTTCGATTTGGTTGAATTAGATTCCATTAGATCCAACTGGATTTCGTTATATTCGACTAGGTTCAATTGGGTTTAATTGAATTCGAATAGATTCGATTGGGTTCGATTCGATTTGATTTGATTCTTTGTAATTTGTCTTTATTTGAATTAGTTTAATTTAATTTATTTCGACTTGATAGATTAGATTCAATTGGATTTACTTGGATTTGAATAGATTAAATTAGATTCAATTGGACTTAAATGGAATCGTATAGATTCGATTTGATTCAACTGGATTTAATTGGATTAAATTTTATTTGATTCTCTACGATTTAAATTAGTCTAATTTAACTTATTTCGATTTTATTCGATTAGATTCCGTTAGATTTAATTGAATTCGAATAGATTCAAATGGATTCGATTCGATTTGAATAATTTTGTAAAATTTGTCTCCAATTGAATTAGTTTAATTTAATTTCTTTCGATTGGATTCGATTCGATTTGATTCTTTGCATTTTGATTCTATTTCAATTAATTTCATATAATTTATTTTGATTTGATTTGATTAAATTTGATTAGATTCAATTGGATTTAATTGGATTTCATTAAATTCAATTAGATTCTCTTAGATTTGAAATAGTTCCATTTAATTCATTTCGATTTGATTTGATTACAATCTATTAGATTCAATTAGATTTATTTAAATTTAAGTAGATTCAATCGTATTTAATTGGATTCGGAGAGATTCGATTTAATTCAGTTGGATTTAATTGGATCAGATCGAGAAATTGATTAGATTTTATTTGGTTCTGTTCTATTTAAAAACTATTTCGAGTTGGCTTAATTAGATTTCATTAGATCCAGCTGGATTCAATTTGATTAGGTTCAATTAGGTTTAATTAAATTCGAATAGATTCTATTGAATTCGATTCGACTTGATTTCATTCTTTGAAACTTGTCTCTATTTGAATTAGTTTAATTTAATTTATTTTGACTTGCTTTGATTAGATTCTATTAGATTCAAATGGATTTACTTGGATTTGAATAGTTTAAGTTAGATTTAATTGTTCTTAAATGGACTCGTGTGGATTCGATTGGATTCGATTTGGTTCAAGTGCATTTAATTGGATTCGATTGAATTGGATTAAATTCGATTAAATTTTAATTCTCTTTGATTTAAACTAGTTTAATTTAATTTGTTTGGATTTGATTCGATTAGATTCCGTTGGATTTAATTGGATTTAATTGATTTCGAATAGATTCTAATGGATTCGATTCGATTTGATTTAATTTTTTAAAATTTGTCTCTAATTGAATTAGTTTCGATTACGTTGGATTAGATTTGATTCGGTTCGATTGGATTTAATTGGATTCGATTGAATTCGATTAAATTTGATTACATTTCATTTGATTCTCTTCGAAGTGAATTAGTTTAATTTAATTCATTTTGATTGGATTCTTTTAGCCTGGAAACGCAAACGTATGCGGTTTGCTTACCATGAGAAACTTACACGTAGAAACAAATTAAAAAGTCAGAGGGGCGCAAAGAGATTTCTTATCGCAAGGCGAACGCATTTGGCCACGAGTTCCTTAAGATAACCTCCCAATTTTGTAAATTAAATCTAGCTACCGTTCCTAAGAAATCACATACTAACACTTAAAAAACCTTTTTAGGTTTAAGGATCCATGACCTTTTAAATAATGTCCAACCAGAATGGATACGGCTTAGTATCAACACACTGGGCCTTGGGAAGCCTGATCCTAATCGGTTTAGCATCATCAGAGCTAGCAGGCGGCGCCACCATAATAGCCCTTCCCATAGCAGCCTTAGCGACTACACTTGCAGGTATGAATTTACTCAAATATCTAATTTTACTTGCCTACTTTCTAGCCGCATGTGAACCACCTCTAAAATCGAACACCCCAACGAAAAAGAAAATGTTCAGATATTATAGAATTCCTGGAGATCTGGCTAAACGTACTGGAGCTACTAGCAGCTGCTGCAACCTGTGCACGAATTACGAGCGCCACCATGGACTACATGAGCCGGGGAAGGTTCAGAGACTGGTTATTTGGAATTGAATCGCATTCTCTGGGCGAACCATGGCCTGATGTCTTAGGTGTTACAATAATGATCGTGTCCACTGGGTTATTTATGCTTGGACTTGATGTGAGTCGATCGCCTTCATCTTGAATTTAATGCTTTACGTTGTAGAAATCACCGTCACTCTGTTTACTTTTATACCTGGGCCTAGGGGGTAGTTTTATATTTTTTGTCGTTACTGGAAGTTTCTACACCGACACAAAGTTTTGGAGTTGGACTAAGGATTTTAATATGAAAGACTGGAAAACGGTAGGTACAAATACTAGGTTGTGGGATAATCCTAGTCAAAATATAGCTTGGGATGTTGAATGAAAAATATAATAACCATCTTTTTCAGATATTAAATGCATCCGCCCTTTGTGCATTTGCGTTTCCAAACAGCGTTGCGGACAAAGAATCGAAATTGTGCCTTAAATATTCGTTTCTACTAATTGTGCCTCTTGTAGAATATACAACGATTATTTTAGTATTTACTTTAATGTCTCACTTTCGGTAAGTATCCATTTGTGTAGCCATCTTCTGTTGTCGCTTCTAGAAAACAAAAATTGATCTAAGCTTATACTACATAAATTTTATCCCGTTTTATATAAAAGAATCCACTCGAATCGAACGTATCTAGGGGGAAGAATTGCGTTTAGCCGAATTTTAATCAAACTAATCGAATCCAAATGATCGCAATCGAATCTAATTGAATTCGATAGATTCTAATCGAATTCTATAGGATCCAATCAAATATAATCGATTCTAATCGAATCCAAACGACTTAAATGAAATCGAATCCAATCGAATCTTATCGAATTTATTTAAATCTAATCGAAATCGATTGAATCCAATTCAGTCCGACCGAATCCAATTAAATTCAATCAATTATAATCGAATTTAATTAAATCTCATTAAATCTAATAGACTCTAATCGCATCAAATAGAATGTAATGTAATCTAATCAAATTTAATCGAAATACATTAAATCAAATTGAGTCAAATAGAAGAGAATCGAATCGAACCAATCGAATGTTTTCGAATCTAAACGAAATCCATGGAATCTAATCTAATCCAACCGAATATAATAAAATCCAATGGAATCTAATCGAATCAAATCGATTCTAACAAAATCTAATCGATTCCAAAAGTTTTTAATAAAATCTATTGGAATCTGATGGAATCTAATCGAATCTAGACGAATTTTAATTGAATGTATTCGAATATAATCGAAATAAATTAAATCTGATCGTGTCAAATCTAAGAGAATCGAATCGAATTTCATGAAATCCAATCGAATTTAATCGAATTCAATTAAATTTAATCGAATCTAATTAAATCAATCAATTCATCAAATCAAATCAATTTTAAATATATATAATTGAATGTAAACGAATCTAAGCGAATCTACTTGAACCCGAAAGAATTTAAACGAGTTTAATAGGATCCAATCAATTTTAATTTAATCTAAACGGAAACAATCGAATTCTATCAAATGCAATCTACTCTAATTGAATTCAACTCAATCTAAGTGAATTCCATTAAATATAATCCAATTTAACTTAAACTAAATAGAATCTGATCGAATCCAATGGGATCTTATAGAATTTATTCGAATTTAATCGATATCAATCAAATCTAATCCAAACCGATCCAATCGAATTCAATTAAGCCAGATTGAATCCAATTGAATTCAATTAAGCCCGATTGAATCCAATTGAATCCAACAATTTAATTAAATCCCATTAAATCTAATAGAATCTAATCGAATCAAAAAGAATGTAATGTAATATAGTTACATTTAAATGAAGTACGTTAAATCAATGAAAGAGAATCGAATTAACCCAATCAAATGTTGTCGAATTCAATCGAAATCCATCAATTCTAATCTAATCCAACCGAATTCAATCAAATCTGCTCGAATCTAATTGAATCCAATCGATTCTAGTCGAATCCAATAGATTTATTGAAATCTAATTCAATCTAATCGAATATGATTGAATCTAATCATATTTAGGCGAATCTTAAATGAATGTAAAATTGAATATAATCGAAATCAATTAAATCTAATCGAGTCAAATCTAAGAGAATCAAATATAATTAATACGAATTAAATAGAATACATTCGAATGTAATATCAAATTGAATAAAATCAATCGAATCTAATTGAATCAAATCGAAACCAATCGATTCCAACCGATTATAATAGAATTCCATAGATTTTAAATAAATATAATCGAATCTAATACAATTATTATCTAATTAAATCCGGAAGGATTCAATCAAATGTAATAGGAAATTTAATCTAATCTAATCGAAACCGATCGAATTCTATCAAATCCAATCCAATCTAATCGAATTCAATTCAATCAAATCGAATCTTACCGAATTTATTAGAATATAATCGAAATTAATCAAATCCAATCCAATTCAAACGAATTTAATCAAATCCTATCGAATTAAATCGAATTCAATCGAATATTATCGAATAAAGTCGATGATATTCTAAATCAATCGGATCTAATCTAATCCAATCGAAATCAATCAAATTCAATCGACTCTAACCTAATCAAATCAATTTTAATCGAATCCAATACATTTTAATTAAATCTAATTGAATCTAATCGAATGTGGAGTTGAATATAATCAAAATTATTCAAATCAAATCGAGTTAAATTTAAGAGAATCGAATCAAATCAAAACAATTTTAATCGAATCCTAGCTAATTTAATCGACTTCAATCAAATTTAATCGAGCCAATCGAATCTAATTAAATCCGATCGAAACTAATCGAATTCAATACGTTTCAGTTAAATGTAATAGAATCTGATCGAATCTGATCAAATCTGATCGAATCTGATCGAATCTGATCGAATCTGATGGAATCTGATCGAATCTGATCGAATCTGATTGAATCTGATCGAATCCGATCGACTCTGGTCGAATCTGATCGAATCTGATGGAATCTGATCGAATCTGATCGAATCTGATTGAATCTGATCGAATCCGATCGACTCTGGTCGAATCCGATCGAATCTGATCAATCTGATCGAATCTGATCGAATCTGATCGAATCTGATCGAATCTGATCGAATCTGATCGAATCTGATCGAATCTGATCGAATCTGATCGAATATGATCGAATCTAATCGAATCTTATCGAATCTGATTGGCTCTAAAGTAGAATTTGATCTAATCTAATCAAATTTGATAGATTCTGATCTAATCGAATTCCATCGAATACAATCTAATATAAGAACACAACTTATTCGATTCCAATCGAATTCAATCAAATCCAATCGGATATATTCTAATACAATCAATCTTAATTAAATTTAATTGAATGCTATTGAATTTAATTGCATTTAATCGAATTTAAACGAATGTTATGGAATCAAATCAAGTCAAATCGAATCATTTTAAATCGAATCCAATCTAATCCAATCAACTTTATTCGGATTCGATAATTTAAAAAGCGAATATTATCGAGATAAATTAAATCTTATCGAGTCAAATCTAAGAGCATCGAATACAATTAAAATGAATTAAATGGAATTCAATTGAATGTATTCAAATTCAATCAAATCAATTGAATCCAATCGTTTCTAACAGATTCTAATCGAATTCAATAGATTAAATATAATCGAATCTAATTGAATCTATTTAAATTCGGAAAGATTCAATCGAATTTAATAGGAAATTTAATGTAATCCAATCGAAACCAATCAAATTCTATCAAATCCAATCCAATCTAAATAAATTCAACTCAATCTAAGCGAACCCAATTAAATCTAATCGAATTCAATCGGACCTAGAATATATGGAATCTAATCTTATCTAATCGGTTCTTACCGAATTTATTCGAATGTAATCGAAATCAATTAAATATAATCTAATTCAATTGAATTTAATCAAATCCAATTAAATTAAATCGAATCCAATCGAATTTAGTCGAATCTAATCTAAATCAATCGGATTTAATCTAATCCAATCGTAGTCAATCAAATCCAATCAATTCTAAACGAATCAAATCGATTGTAATCGAATCTAATAGATTTTAATTAAATCTATCGATCGAATATAGACGAAATTAATTAAATCAAATCGAGTCACTAAGAGAATCGAATTAAATCAAAACAATTCCAATCGAACCTAAATTAAATGGAATCTAATCTAATCTAATCGGATCTTACCGAATATAATCGAAATCAATCAAATCTAATTTAATCCGATCCAATCGAATTCAATCAAGTCCAATCTAATTCAATTAAGACCGATTGAATCCAATTAAATCCAACAAATTAATTAAATCCCATTATATCTAATAGAATCTAATCGAATTAAATTGAATGTAATGGAATCTAATCAAACAAAATACATTATATCAAATCGAATCAAATGGAAGAGGATCGAATCGAATCTTATCCAATGTTTTCAAATCCAATCGAAATCCATCAAATCTAATTCAATCAAATCCACTCAAATCTAATTTAATTCAATTGATTCTAATTGAATCTAATAGATTTTAATGAAATCTAATTCAATTTAATCGAATGTGATGGAATCTAATCGAATTTAGGCAAATCTTAAATGAATGTAATCAAATATTATCGAAATAAATTAAATCGAATCAAATCAAATCTAAGAGAATCGAATACAATTAAAACGAATTAAATGGAATCAATTCGAATGTAATCGATTTTAATTAAATCAATCGTATCTAATTGAATCAAATCGAATCCAATCGATTCTAATCAAATTTAATATATTATAAGTAAATATAATCGAATCTAATAGAATCTAATTAAATCCGGAAGGATTCAAGCGAATTTAATAGAAAGTTTAATCTAATCTAATCGAAACCGATCGAATTCTATCAAATCCAATCCAATCTAATCGAATTCAATTCAATCTAAGCGAATCCAATGAAATCTAATCGAATCTAATCGAACCTAAAGTAAATGGAATCTTATCGGATCTTACCGAATATAATCGAAATCAATCGAAATCAATCAAATCCAATTCAATGCAGTCGAGTTCAATTAAATCCGATCGACTCCAATCAATTGTAATCGAATTTAATTACATCCCATTAAATCTAATAGAATCTAATCGAATCAAATAGAGTGTAATGTCATCTAATCAAATTTAATCGAAATACATCAAATCAAATCGAGTCAAATGGAAGAGAACCAAATCGGTTAAATCGAATCCAATCGAATCTTATCGAATGTTTTCGAATCCGATCGAAATCCATCGAATCTAATCTAATCCAAACGAATTCAATCAAATCCAATGGATTCTAATCAAATCAAATCTATTCCAATCGATTTTAATAAAATCTAATGGAATATAATCGAATCCAATTGAATCTAATCGAATCTAGACAAATCTTAATTGAATGTAATCGAATATGATCCAAATAAATTAAATCTAATCGAATCAAATCTAAGAATATCAAATCGAATTAAAACCAGTTTAATGAAATCCAATCGAATGTAATCGAATTCAATGAAATTCAATGAAATCTAATAAAATCAAATCGAATATACTTGATTCTAATCGAATCCAATTGAAACTTCTCGAATGTTTTCGAATCCAATCGAAATTCTTCCAATCTAATCTAATCCAAACGAATTCAATCAAATCCAATTAAATCTAATCGAATCAAATCGATTCTAATCGATTCCAATACATGATTTTAATAAAATTTAATGGAATATAATCGAATATATTCAAAATATATTAAATCTAATCGAATCAAATCTAAGAGAATCGAAACGAATTTAATTGAATTCAATCTTAATTCAATCGAATCCAATAAATTTTAAATATATATAATTGAATGTAATCGAATCCAAGCGAATCTACTTGAATCCGAAAGAATTTAAGCGAATTTAATAGGATTCAATCAAATTTAATCTAATCTAAACGAAACCAATCAAACGCAATCCAATCTAATTGAATCCAATTCTATCTAAGTAAATTTCATTAAAAATAATCCAATCTAACCTAAATTTAATAGAATCTAATCAAATCCAATGGGATCTTATAGACTTTATTCGAATCTAATCGATATCAATGAAATCTAGTCCAATCCGATTCAATCAAATTCAAGCAAGTCCAATCGAATTCAATTGAATCCAACAATTTCAGTAAATCCCATTAAATCTAATCGAATCAAATAAAATAGAATGGAATCTAATTAAACGAAATACATTAAATCAAATCGAATCAAATAAAAGAGAATCGAAGCGAAATCGAATCCATTCGAAATTCATCGAATCTATTCTAATCCAACCGAAGTCAATCAAATACGTTAGAAGTTAATTGAATCCAACCGATTCTAATCGAATCCAATCAATTTTTATAGAATCTAATTCAATCTGATCGAATGTGATGGAATCTAATCAAATTTAGGCGAATCTTAAATGAATGTAATCGAATATAATCGAAAAAAATTAAATCTTATCGAGTCAAAACTAGGAGAATAGAATACAATTAAAATGAACTAAATGGAATCCATTCGAGTGTAATCAAATTTAATCGAATCTAGTTGAATCAAATCGAATCCTATCGATTCTAACCGATTCTAATAGAATTCAGTAGATTTTAAGTAAATTAAATTAAATTAAATCCGAAAGGATTTAATCGAATTTAATAGGAAGTTTTATATAATCTAATCGAAATCTAACGAATTCTATCAAATCCAATCCAATTCAATCGAATTCAATTCAATCTAATCGCTAATCGAACCTAAATTAAATGGAATTTAATCTAAACGGATCTTACCGAATTTATTCGAATATAATCGAAATCAATCAAATCTAGTACAATTCAATAGAATTCAATCAAATCCAATCGAACTTTATCGAATTCAGTCGAATTTAAACTAAATCAATCGGATCTAATATAATCCATTCAAAGTCAATCAAATTCAATCGATTTTAACCGAATCAAATCCATTGTAATCGAATCCAATAGATTTTAAATAAATCTAATTGAATCTAATCGAATGTGATGGAATCTAATCGAATATCATCGAAATTATTTAATTGAGGTCGAATTAAATCTAAGAGAATCGAATCAAATCAAAACAAATTTAATCGAATCCAATCGAATTTAATTGACTCCAATCAAATTCAATCGAGTCAATCGAATCTAGTTAAATCCGATCGAAACTAAACGAATCCAGTTAAATCCGATCGAAACTAATCAAATCCGATACGTTTCAGTTAAATGTAATCGAATTAAAAATAGGATCTGATCGAATCTAAGCGAATTTGATCGAATCTGATCGCATCTGATCGAATCTGATTGAATCTAACAATATTTGATAGAATCTAATAGAATCTGATTGAATTTGATCTTGACTCTAGTCAAATCTAATCGAATTAAATCGAAATAAATTAAATTAAGCTAAACCAAATCGCATGAAAGCGAACTGAAACAAATTGAATCGAATAGAGTCTAATCGAAATAAATTAAATAAAACCAAATCGAGAAGATTCAAGTTGAATCTAAGCAAATCTAATCGAATTTGAATTCAATTAAATCTAACTAAATCCAATCGAATCTAATTCAATCGAAGTTAATTAAATCTACTTGAGCCCAATCCTATCTAATCGTATCAACTCACAATAAGTTATATTAAACGAAATTTAATTGGATCGAACCGAAACTAATCTAATTGAATTTAAAAGAACTTAATCGAATCTAACCAAATCTAATCGAATGTAATTGAATCTAACCGAATTTAGCTAATTTAATCGAAGCTAATTGAATCTATTCGAGTCTAATCGAATTTAAAAGTATTTAATTAAATTTAATAAGCTCTAACCAAATCTAATCCAATCTACTTAAATCTTATCGAAATAAATAAGATTAAATTAAATCAAATCGAGCCAAATCAAAAAGAAACGAATGGAATCAAAGCGAATCTAATCAATCTATTTGATTCCAATTAAATCGAATCAAATCGAAATAAATTTAATTAAATCAAATCGAGAAAATCGAAAAGAATCGTATCGAATCTAAACGAATCCAATCAAATATATTTGAATCTAATTAAATCGAACTAAATCCAATTGAATCCAAGTCTAATCAAATCGAAATAAATTAAATTAAATCAAATCGAGAAAATTCAAAAGAATCGTATTGGAACTAAGCGAATCAATCCAAATCTATTGGAATCTAATTCAATCCAACAAATCTAATTAAATCTAATTCAGTCTAGTCAAATCTAATCGAATCCAATCGAATTTAAAAGTATCTAATTGAATCTAATCGAATCAAATCTAAATAAATCGAATTGAAAAGAATCGCATTGAATTTAAGCGAATCCAATCAAATTTATTTGAATCCAATTAAATCCAATTGGATCTAATCGAATCCAATTGAATTTAAAAGTATTTAATTAAATCTAATAAATCTAATCGAGTCTAACCAAATCTGTTGAGTTTAATCGAATGTAATTAAATCTAACGAAATAAATTAAATCAAATCTAGTCAAGTCAAAGATAATCGAATTCAATCTAAACGACTTTAATCGAATCTAATTAAATTCAACTAAATCCAATTGAATCTAGTCGAATCTAATCGAATCCGACAGATTCCAATCGAATTCTATAGGATTCAATCAAATCTAATTGAATTCAATCAAATACATTCGATTATAATCAAATTCAAACGACTTAAATTAAATCGAATTTTATTGAATTTATTCAAATCTAATCGAAATAAATCGAATCCAGTTCAATCCAATCAATTGTAATCAATTTAATTAAATTCCATTAAATCTAATAGAATCTAATCGAATCAAATAGAATGTAATGTAATCTAATCAAATTTAATCAAAATACATTAAATCAAATCGAGTCAAATGGAAGAGAATCGAATCGAACCAATCGAATGTTTTCGAAATCGAAATCCATGGAATCTAATCTAATCCAACCGAATATAATAAAACCCAATGGAATCTAATCGAATCAAATCGATTCTAACAGAATCCAATCGATTCTAATCGATTCCAATAGTTTTTAATTAAATCTAATGGAATCTGATGGAATCTAATCGAATCTAGACGAATCTTAATTGTTGTAATTGAATATAATCGAAATAAATTAAATCTAATCGTGTCAAATCTAAGAGAATCGAATCGAATTTCATGAAATCCTATCGAATTTAATCGAATTCAATCAAATTTAATCGAATCTAATTAAATCAAATCAAATCTACTCGATTCTTATCGAATCAAATCAATTTTAAATATATATAATTGAGTGTAAACGAATCTAAACGAATCTACTTGAACCCGAAAGAATTTAAACGATTTTAATAAGATCCAATCAATTTTAATCTAATCTAAACGGAACCAATCGAATTCTATCAAATGCAATCTAATCTAATTGAATCCATTTCAATCTAAGTGAATTCCATTAAATATAATCTAATCTAACCTAAATTAAATATAATCTGATCGAATCCAATGGGATCATATAGAATGTATTCGAATCCAATTGATATCAATCAAATCTAATCCAGTCCGATCGAATCGAATTCAAGCAAGTCCAATCGAATTCAATTCAACCCGATTGAATTTAATTGAATCCAACAATTTAATTAAATCCCATTAAATCTAATAAAATCTTATCGATTCAAATAAAATGTAATGAAATCTAATCAAAATTAAACAAAATACATTAAATCAAATAGAATCAAATAGAGAGAATCGAATCGAATCTTATCGAATGTTTTCGAATCCAATCGAAATCTATCAAATCTAATCTAATACAAGCGAAATAAATCAAATCCGTTTAAATCTAATTGAATCCAATCGATTTTAATCAAATTCAATAGATTTTATTGAAATATAATTCAATCTAATCGAATACGATGGAATCTAATCGAATTTAGGTGAATCTTAAATGAATGTAATCGAATATAATCGAAATAAGTTAAATCTAATGGAGTTAAATCTAAGAGAATCAAATACAATTAAAACGAATTAAATGGAATTCATTCGAATGTAATCAAATTGAATAAAATTAATCGAATCTAATTGAATCAAATCGAGACTAATCGATTCTAACCGATTATAATCGAATTCAATAGATTTTAAATAAATATAATCAAATCTAATAGAATCTAATTAAATGCGCAAGGATTCAATCGAATTTGATAGAAAATTTAATCTAATCTAATCGAAACCGATCGAATTCTATCAAATCCAATCCAATTTAATCCAATTCAATTCAATCAAATCGAATCTTACCGAATTTATTCAAATAAAATCGATTTTAATCAAATCCAATCCAATTTAAACGAATTCAATCAAATCCTATCGAATTAAATCGAATTCAATCGAATATTATCGAATGTAGTCGATGTTATTCTAAATCAATCGAATCTAATCTAATCCAATTGAAGTCTATCAAATTCAATCGACTCTAACCGAATCAAATCGATTTTAATCGAATCCAATAGATTTTAATTAAAACTAATTGAATCTAATCGAATGTGATGGAATCGAATATAATCAAAATTATTTAAATTAAATCGAGTTAAATCTAACAGAATCGAATCAAATCAAAACAAATTTAATCGAATCCTAAATAATTTAATCGGCTTCAATCAAATTCAATCAAATCTAATTAAATCCGATCGAAACTAATCGCATCCAATACGTTTCAGTTAAATGTAATCGAATCTCATAGAATCTGATCGAATGCAATCGAATCTGGTCGAATCTGATCAAATCTGATCGAATCTGATCGAATCTGATCGAATTTCGGATCTAGTAGAATCTTATCGAATCTGATTGGACCTAATAGAATCTGATCTAATCTGATCGAATTTGATAGAATCCAATTTAATTGAATCCCATCAAATACAATCGAATATAAAAACACAACTTATTCGAATCCAATCGTATTCAATCAAATCCAATCGGATATATTCTAATACAATCAATCTTAATTAAATCTAATTGAATGCTATTGAAATTAATTGCATCGGATCTAAACGAATGTTATAGAATCAAATCGAGTCAAATCGAATCATATTAAATCGAATCTAATCGAATCCAATCAAATTTATTTGAATTCGATAATTTAGAAATCGAATATAGTCGAGATAAATTAAATCTTATCGAGTCAAATCTAAGAGCATCGAATACAATTCAAATGAATTAAATAGAATCCAATCGAATGTATTCAAATTCAATCAAATCAATTGAATCAAATCGTTTCTAACCGATTCTAATCGAATTCAATAGATTAAATATAATCGAATCTAATTGAATCTCTTTAAATCCGGAAAGATTCAATCGAATTTAATAGGAAATTTAATGTAATTTAATCAAAACCAATCGAATTCTATCAATCCAATCCGATCTAAATAAATTCAACTCAATCTAAGCGAAACCAATTAAATTTAATCGAATTCAATCAAAACTAAATCAAATGGAATCTAATCTTATCTAATCGAATCTTACCGAATTTATTCGAATATAATCGAAATCAATTAAATATAATTTAATTCAATCGAATTTAATCAAATCCGATTAAATTAAATCGAATCCAATCGAATCTTATCGAATTTAGTCGAATCTAATCTAAATCAATCGGATTTAATCTAATCTAATCAAAGTCAATCAAATCCAATCGATTCTAACCGAATCAAATCGATTGTAATCGAATCCAATAGATTTTAATTAAATCTATGGATCGAATATAAACGAATTTAATTAAATCAAATCGAGTTACTAAGAAAATCGAATTAAATCAAAACAATTCCAATCGAACCTAAATTAAATGGAATGTAATCTAATCTAATCGGATCTTATCGAATTTATTTGAATATAATCGAAATCAATCAAATCTAATCCAACCCGATCCAATCGAATTCAATCAAGTCCAATCTAATTCAATTAAAACCGATTGAATCCAATTGAATCCAACAAATTAATTAAATCCCATTAAATCTAATAGAATCTAATCGAATTAAATGGAATGTAAAGGAATCTAATCAAACAAAATAGATTAAATGAAATCCCAATCAAATGAAATGTAATGGAATCTAATCAAAGAAAAATCCATTAAATCAAATCGAATCAAATCTAAGAGAATCGAATACAATTAAAACGAATTAAATGGAATCTATTCGAATGTAATCGAATTCAATCAAATTAATCGAATATACTTGAATAAAATCAATTCTAATCGATTCTAACCGATTCTAATTGAATTTAAGGGATTTTAAGTAAATATAATTGAGTCTAATAGAATTTAATTAAATCCGGAAGGATGCAATCGAATTTAATAGGTAATTTAATATAATCTAATCAAAACCGATCGAATTCTATCAAATTCAATCCAATCTAATCGAATTAAATTCAATTTAAGCGAATTCAATTAAATCTAATCGAACCTAAACTAAATGGAATCTATTCTAATCTAATCGTATCTTACCGAATTTACTTGAATATAATCGAAATCAATCAAATCTAGTACAATTCAATCGAATTAAATCAAATCCAATCGAATCTTATTGAATTTAGTCGAATCCAATCTAAATCAATCGGATCCAATCTAACCCAATCGAAGTCAAATTCAATCGAATCTAACCGAATCAAATCGTTTGTAATCGATTCCCATAGATTTTAATTAAATCTAATTGAATCTAGTCGAATGTGATGAAATCTAATCGAAATTATTTAAATAAATTCGAATTAAATCTAAGAGAAACGAATCAAATCAAAACAAATTTATTCAAATCCAATTTATCTACTCAAATCCGATTAAATTCAATTGAATATGATCTCATCTAATCGAATTACCTAAATTAAATGGAATCTAATCTAATCAGATCTTACCAAATTTATTCGAATATAATCGAAATCAATTAAATCTAATCTAATTCAATCGAATTCAATCAAATCCAATCGAATTAAATCGAATCCAATCGAATGTTATCGAATTTAGTCGAATCCAATCTAGGTCAATCGGATGTAATCTAATCCAACCGAAGTCAAGCAAATCTAATCGATTCTAACCTAATCAAATCTAGTTGAATTTAATTGAATGTGATGGAATCTAATGGAATGTAATCAAAATTAATTAAATCAATTCGAGTTAAATCTAAGAGAATCGAATCAAATCAAAACAAATTTATCCGAATCCAATCTAATTTAATCGACTTTAATCAAATTCCATCGAGTCAATTGAATCTAATTAAATCCGATTGAAACTAATTGAATCGAATACTTTTCCGTTAAATGTAGTCGAATCAAATAGAATCTGATTGAATCTGATCGAATCTGATTGCATTTGATCGAACCCGATCGAATCTGATCGAATCTGATCGAGTCTGATAGAATCTGATCGAATTTGATCGAATATGATCAAATCTGATCGAATCTGATCGAATATGATCGAATCTGATTGAATCTGATCGAATCTGATCTAATCTGATCGAATCTGATCGAATCTGATCGAATCTGATAGAACTGGTCGAATCTGATCTGCTCGAATCAATCGAATATAACAATACAAGTTATTCGAATACAATGGAATTCAATCAAATGCAATCAATTTTAATTAAATCTAATTGTATCCCATTACATTTAATTGCATTTAATTGAATCTAAACGAATGTTATGGCATCTAATCAAAATGAATTATATCAAATCGAGTCAAATCGAATCATATTAAATCGAATCTAATCGGATCGAATCGAATTTATTCGATTTTGATAACTTAAAAGTTGAATCTAATCGAGTCCAATTAAACTTCATGAAATCTAATGGACTCTACATAATCCAAGCCACTTTAATCAAATCTAATAAAATATAATCGAATCAACTTGCCATAAATTAAATTAAGCTAAATTAAATCAAACTAAACCGATTCGAAACGACGCAAATAAATCTAATCGAATTCAATCGAATTTAAAATTATTTAATCGAATCAAAACGAGTCTAGTCAAATCTAATCGAATTAAGTCGTAATAAATTAAATTGAGCTAAATCAAATCGAATCTAATAAACCTAATCGAAGGTAATTGAATCTACTGGAGTCTAATTAAACCGAATCGAAACTAATCGAATGTAATTGAATCAGCTTGCAGTAAATTAAGCTAAACCAAATCGCATGAAAGCGAACTCAAACGAATTGAATCAAATAGAGTGTAATCGAAATAAATTAAATTAAATCAAACCGCGGAGCCAAATTGAATCTAAGCGAATTTAATCGAATTAAATCAATCTATTCGAATCCAATTAAATCTAATCTAATCGAAGCTAAATGAATCCACTTGAGTCTATCGAATTTAATCAAATATAATCGAATTTAAAAGTATTTAATTGAATTTAATCGAATCAAATCGAAATAAATTAAATTAAATCGAAAAAATCGAAACGAATCGTATTGAATCGAAGCGAATCCAATCAAATCTATTTGAATCAAAATAAATTCAACTAAATCCAATTGAATACAATCACCGAGCGTAGTCGAATCAAATCGAAATAAATTAAATAAATTAAATCAAATTCGAACAAATAATTAATCTATTTAAATCTAATTAAATCTAATTAAATCCAACTAAATCGAATTGAATCTAACCCAGTCTAGTATTTAAATGATTCTAATCAAATCGAATTAAATTGAAATAAATTAAATCAAATTGAGAAAATCGAAAAGAATCCCATTGAACCTAAACGAATCAATTCAAATCTATTTGAATCCAATTAAATCTAACTAAATCAAATTGAATATAACCCAGTCTAGTTAAATCTAATCGAATTTAAAAGTATCTAATTGAATCTAATCAAATCTAATCGAATCAAATCGAAATAAATTTAAATAAATCGAGAAAATCGAAAAGAATCGTATTGAGTCTAAGCGAAACCAATCTAATCTATTTGAATCTAATTAAATCCAATAAATCCAATTAAATATAATCGATTATAGTCGAATCTAATCGAAATCTAATCGAAATTTACAAAGTAAATTAATCAAATCGAGTAAATTGTAAATACTAATCGAAATCTAATCGAATCACAATCAAATCTACTTAATTTAATAAATCGAGAAAATCGAAAAGAATCGTATTGAGTCTAAGCGAAACCAATCAAATCTATTTGAATCTAATTAAATCCAATTAAATCTAATAAATATAATGAGTCTAATCAATCTAATCGAATCCAATCGAAATAATTTAAATTAAATCGGGAAAATCGTAAAGAATCGTATTGAATCTAAGAAAATCAATTCAAATCTCCTTGAATCTAATTAAAACCAACTAAATCGATTATAGTGAAATCTAATCGAATCCAATCGAATAATATTAATTAGAATCAAAATCTGAATCTAGTTTAACCAAGATCTAATTCAATCATCCTGAATCAAATAAATTAAAACTCAAATCTAAATACGAATCTAATCGATAATAAATCTAATAAATACAATCGAATATCGAGAAATCGAAATAGATATCAATAAATTAAATCTAATCTAATGAAAAACCAAATCTAATCAATATCTAATGAATCCAATAAATTAATATCATAATCCAATAAATCCAATTGAATATAATCAATCGATCTAAATAGTCATCGAATCTAATCGAATCAATCGAAATAATTAATAAATTAAATTGAATCAATCGATTAACAGAATCTAATCGAATCAAATCATAATTGAATAAATCAAATCGAAAAGATCAATTGAATCTAATTAAATCCAATCTAATTATTCTGAATCTAATCCAATGTGATCTAATCAGTCTAATCGAATCTAATCAATCAATTCGAATTTAAAAGTATTAATTAAATCTAATCTAGTTTAACCAAATCTAATCGAATCAATCGAAATGAATTAAATTAAATCAAATCGAAATAGCGAATTGAATCAAACGAATCGAATCTAAATATTTAATCAAATCGTATCTAATCTAAATTAGTCTAATCGAAACTAATATCCAATTAAATTTGAACAATCTAATTAATCTAATCAAATCAAATCGTAATCCAACTTCGAATATTGATATAAAACTAATCGAATTAAATCAACGATACGAATTTAATCCAATTTCGAAGAACTTAATCGAATCTATCGAATCTAATTAAATCTCAATTGAAATCTAATCGTAATCGATAAATCTAGATTAAATTCCATCAAATCGAGCAACCAAGATAGACAATCGAATTCAAAAGTCGATCTTAATTGAATCTAATCGAAATCCAATTAAATCCAATCGAATCTAATCGAATCTTAATCGAATCGAAACATAATCTATTAAGATCTAATCGATAATCGAATCAATGATCGAATCGAATCTAAACTAATCCAATCGAATCCAATTAAATGCAAATACATCCAAATAAATCTAATCGAACCTTATCAATCCAATCAATCCGCTCAATCCCATCAATCCGATCAATCCGATCAATTCGATCAATCCGATCAATCCGATCAATCCGATCAATCGATCAATCCGATCAATCCGATCAATCCGATCAATCTAATCAATCCGATCAATCGATCAATCCGATCAATCCGATCAATCAGATCAATCCGATCAATCCGATCAACCATCAATGATCAATCCGATCAATCCTGATCAATCCGATCAATCCGATCAACGATCACGCAAGATCAATCCATCAATCCGATCAATCCGATCAATCCGATCAATCCGATCAATCCGATCAATCGATCAATCCGATCAATCCGATCAATCGATCAATCCGATCAATCTCAATCGTAATCCGATCAATCCGATCAATCCGATCAATCCGATCAATCCGATCAATCGATCAATCCGATCAATCGATCAATCCGATCAATCCGATCAATCCGATCAATCCGATCTAATCCGATCAATCCGATCAATCTCGATCAATCGATCATCCGATCAATCTGATCAATCGATCAATCCGATCAATCCGATCTAAATCGATCATCCGATCAATCGATCAATCCGATCAAGTCAATCGATCAATCGATCAATCGATCAATCGATCAATCGATCAATCGATCAATCGATCAATCGATCAATCGATCAATCGATCAATCGATCAATCGATCAATCGATCAATCGATCAATCGATCAATCGATCAATCGATCAATCCGATCAATCCGATCAATCCGATCAATCCGATCAATCCGATCAATCCGTATCGAATCGATCAATCCAATCAATCGAATCAATCTAATCAATCCGATCAATCCGATCAATCGATCAATCGATCGAATCCTATCAATCCAATCAATCCGCTCAATCCCATCAATCCGATTAATCCGATCAATTCGATCAATCCGATCAATCCGATCAATCCGATCAATCCGATCAATCCGATCAATCCGATCAATCCGATCAATCTAATCAATCCGATCAATCCGATCAATCCGATCAATTCGATCAATCTGATCAATCCGATCAATCCGATCAATCCGTTCAATCCGATCAATCCGATCAATCCGATCAATCCGATCAATCCGATCAATCCGATCAATCCGATCAATCCGATCAATCCGATCAATCCGATCAATCCGATCAATCCGATCAATCCGATCAATCCGATCAATCCGATCAATCCGATCAATCCGATCAATCCGATCAATCCGATCAATCCGATCAATCCGATCAATCCGATCAATCCGATCAATCCGATCAATCCGATCAATCCGATCAATCCGATCAATCCGACAAATCCGATCAATCCGATCAATCCCATCAATCCGATCAATCCGATCAATCCGATCAATCTATCAATCTAATCAATCCGATCAATCCGATCAAATCACTGATCAATCCGATCAATCCGATCAATCGATAATCAATCCGATCAATCTCGATCAATCACTGATCAATCCGATCAATCCGATCAATCCGATCAATCACTGATCAATTCCGAAATCAATCCGATCAATCCGATCAATCCGATCAATCATCAATCATAACAATCTGATCAATCAATCTGATCAATCTACGATCAAATCGAATCAATCTCGAATCAATCTCGATCAATCTCGATCAATCCTGATCAATCCAATTAATCTCGATCAATCTAATCAATCTAATCAATCTAATCAATCTACTTGATCAATCCGATCAATCCGATCAATCGATACAATCCTAATTAAACAATCCGATCAATCGAATCAATCGAATTAATCCGAATCAAATTAATCGAATCTAATCCATCTAATCGAATCTTCAATCTTATCAAATCAATCTAGATTCAATCTAATCAATCCAATCAATCTAATGAATCAATCCGATCTAATCATCAATTCGAATCCAATTAATCAATCTGAATCAATCAATCTAATCGAATCAAATACTTAATCTACTGAGTCTAATCGATCTAATCGAATCAAATCACGAATCATATCGAATAAACAATTACCAAATGAATCGAATCGAATCCAATCAATTAGAATCTAATCGAAATAAATAAATCAAATCCGATGCAATCGATCATAATCGAATTCATCTACAATGATGCAATCGATCTAATCGAATCAATACATCAAATATCTAATCGAATCAATCAATCATTGAACAATTCGAATCTAATCGATCAATCATATTAATACCATATCTAATTCAAATCGAATCGATCAACCGATCAATCTGATAATAGATCTAATCCGATCTATCCGAAATAATCGAATCCGATCAATTCAATTAATAGATTCAATTAAGATCAATCTGAGTCTATCCGTCATATTACATGAATCCTAAGATCAATCCGTTATGCAATGATACAGAGTACGAGTTTCTAATCTGATCAAATGTTCTTATCAATTCTGATAATTCAGTCAATTCATGCAACTCTGATCAACTCCTATCAATTGAATACAATCCGTAATTAATGCGAGTCTAGTACGACAGTCAATCGAATCAATCGATCAATCGAAATGCAATCACTGCAAGACCTGTAATATCAACTCAATCAATTTAATGCATCTATCGAATTATCAATGCCTATTTACAATCTGATAGCGATTCCGAATAATGTTGTGCAATAAAAACCGTTGAATGTACAATGTCCTAATCAACTCTATCAATTATTCAGCATGTATCAATTCTAATCAATACTCCAAACAATTAAAATATTTAATTATCAATCAGAAACCGATAAGTTCGAATTAAGATTATGCAAGTCCTTTACATACATCTAAGTGCATTGTTAACACAAAAGTTAAATTAAATGGCGATTAGGAGTACGTGCAATGTATGGGCGATACAAAGCGTCAACAATGTAATCTACGCAACTTCAAGTAAGTATCGAACGTACTAACAATTATCAAAAATTTTATCTGATTTTAGCAGTTAGTTCATACTATTGCAATGTATTTACAACCTGTGCAGAAATTAACCATTATATTGAATAAAATACACTTAGTGATTGAATGTATCAATTGGCGCCCAACTGGAACTCCACAATTATTTTTCAGCTTATCTAACAAAAATGCCCTAGAAACAATAAACCAGCTGAAACAACTCTTCCCAAAATCAGACAAAAGTCACGAATAAGCGATAAGGTTATGTAGTTATTTAAAATGTTTAGTATTTCAGTTCAACACACTAATATACAGTATAGCCGTCTACAACGAGGAATTAGAAAACCCTCACCGATGCGCCGCATCAAAACATCGTTTGATATTGTGCCTCGATTCATACGCAACACCAAAGGTAACATACAATTTTTTGGCAAGTCAATTAATGTTAAGTTTTAGCCAACGTAGAAGACAAAGAGTACCTTCTCATGGATAACTACAGAAAAACTGGCGAAATACAGGAAATTGAAAGCCCGTCTGAAAGTAGTGATAATGCAGCCGATGACGAGGTTGAATCGAGCAGTTCAACGGATATAGATGCAGTTGTTCAAGAGTATAAAGATCAGATACAGGTATCTTCGAGATAACGTACGATAGCTTGTGTTTTTAACGATTATCAGACCACAATTTGTATGAGATACAATGCTAAAATTTGCTCAAATTCAATTAAATCTAACTAAAACTAGAATTTACTTAAATAAAATTGAAATAAATTAAATTAAAGCAATTCAAATCGAAGAGAATCAAATAAAATCTAATCGAATCCAATCTATTTACTCAAATCCGATTAAATTTAATTGAATCTGATCTAATCTAATCGAATCTTTTGAATTCAATTAAATGTAATCGAATCAAATCGAAATAAATTAAATTAGATTGAACTAATTTAATTTATTTCGATTTGATTCGATTTGAATTGCAAATTGCAAATCGAGAAGAAACGAATAAAATCTAATCGAATTTAATTGAATTCAATTAAATCCGACAGAATCTGAACAAATCTATTTAAATTCAATTAAATCCGATTGAATCTATTCAAATCCAATTAAATCTAATCGAAATAAACTAAATTAAACTAATTCAAATAGAGACAAATCGCAGAGAATCAAATCAAATGAAATCGAATCTAATCGAATCTATCCGAATCTAATTAAATCGAATTGAATCTAATCGATTCTAAATAAATCCTTGAACCTAATCGTATCTAATCGAACCCAAAACGAATCTAATTGAATCAAATCGATACTAAATTAAATTGAAATAATTCAAATAGAGCCAAATCGAAGAATATCAATCAAAAACCAATCGAATGCAAATAAAAATTTTAAACGAATCAAATCGAAATAAAATAAATTAAATTAATTCAAAAAGACAAATCGCAGAGATTAAAATCAAATCGAATAAAATCTAATCGAGTTCAATC
The DNA here is from genome assembly GCA_036346225.1 of Platerodrilus igneus. Classification (NCBI taxonomy): domain Eukaryota; kingdom Metazoa; phylum Arthropoda; class Insecta; order Coleoptera; family Lycidae; genus Platerodrilus; species Platerodrilus igneus. Next base: position 254,354 of record JARFIW010000549.1, read on the forward strand.
GAATGTATTTGAATCCAATTCAATTTAATCGAATACAATTAAATCTAAGCCAACCCAATTAAATGCATTTAAATCCGTTTGAATCTAATCGAATCTGATCCAATCTAATTAAATCCAATCAAACCCGATCGAGGTTAATCGAATTTAATCGAATAAATTAAATTAAATTAATTCAAATGGAGCCAAATCGAAAAGAATCAAATAAAATCAAATCGAATCCAAATAAATCCTTGAATCAAATTGTTTCTAATCAAGCGTAATCCAATCTAATCGATCCCAATTAAATCAAATCGAAATATAGAGCCAAATCGAAGAGAGTCAATCAAAGATCAATCGAATGCAATTAGATCCTTGAATTTTAATCGAATTAAATTGAAATAAAATAAATGAAACTAATTCAAATAGAGAAAAATTGCAGAGATTAAAATCAAATCGAGCCCAATCGAATCTATTCGAATCCAATTCAATCTAATTGAATACAAATAAGTCTAATCATATCTAATCAAATCCATTTAAATCCAATTGAATGTAATCAAATGCAAATAAATCCAATTGAATCTTAACGAAGTTAATCGAATTTAATCGAATTTAATCGAAATTAAATTAATTCAAATAGAGCCAAATCGAAGAGAATCAAATTAAATCAAATCGAATCCAATTAAATCCTAGAATCCAATTGTATCTAATCAAACCTAATCCGATCTAATTGATTCTATTTGAATCAAATCGAAATCAATTAAATTGAAATAATTCAATTTGAGCCAAATCGAAGAGATTCAATCAATCACCCAATGGAATGCAATTAAATTCTTGAATTTTAATCGAATCAAATCAAAATAAAATAAATTAAACTAATTCAAATAGAGAGAAATTGCAGAGAGTATAATCAAATCGAATCAAATCCAATTAAATCCTTGAATCCAATTGTATCTAAGCAAACCTAATCCAATCTACTCGATTCTATTTGAATCAAATCGAAATAAATTAAATTGAAATAATTCAATTTGAGCCAAATCGAAGAGAATCAATCAAAGTCCAATCGAATGCAATTAAATCTTTGAATTTTAATCGAAATAAATCGTAATAAAATAAATTAAACTAATTCAAAAAGCAAACTGTAGAGAATAAAATCAAATATAATCGAATCTAATCGAGTCCAATCGAATCCAATTCAATCTAATTGATTAGAATTAAATCTAAACGAATCTAATCAAATCCATTAAAATCCGATTGAATCTAATCGAATCTAATTAAATCCAATTGAATCTGACCAAAGTTAGTTGGATTTAAACGAATCTAATCGAATCGAATCGAATCGAATTGAATCAAAATTAAATTAAATCAATTCAAACAGAGCCAAATCGTAGAAAATGAAATCAAATCTAATTGAATTTAATTAAATACTTGAATTTAATTGTATCTAATTTATTCTATTTGTACCAAATCAAAATTAATTAAATTGAAATAATTCAAATAAAGCCAAATTGAAGAAAATCAATCAAAAAACAATCGAGCGTAATTTAAATCTTGAATTTTAATCGAATCAAATCGAAATAAAATAAATTAAAGTAATCCAAATAGGAAATTGTGGAGAATAAAATCAAATATAATCGAATTCAATCGAATCTATTCAAATCGAATCAAATCCGTTTGAATCGAATCTAATGGAATTCAATCGAATCTGTTCGAATCCAAATAAATCCAATTGAATTTAAACAAATGTATTTAAACTCAATTAAATTCAATTGAATCAAATGGAATCCAATAAAATCTAATTGAATTTAATCAAATCTATTGAAATTAATTGAATCCTATTAAATCCGATTTAATCTTATCGAATCTAATAGAATTCAATTAAATCCAAGGCAATCCGAATGAATCTATTCGAATCTATTAAAAACCTATTAAATCTAATTAAATTTATTGAAATCTAATTATATCCAATTAAATCCGATCGAAACTAATCGAACCTAATCGAATCTAATCGATTCTAATTGACTCAAATCGAAATAAATTAAATTGAAATAGTTCAAATACAGTCAAATCGAAATGAATCAATCAACTAATTAAATGCAATTAATTCCTTGAAATAAAATACACTAAACCAATTCAAATACAAACAAATCACAGAAAATCAAATTAAATTGAATCGAGTCTAGTTGAATCCAATCGCATCTTTTCGAATCCAATTAATCCGCTTGCATATAATCGAATCCAATTAAATCCAATGGAATCTAATCAAATCTATTTAAATCCAATTCAATCCGATTGAACCTATTCGAATCTATTCAAATGGAATTAAATCCAAATGAATCTAACATATATCTAAATAAATTAAATTAAATCAATTCAAATCGAAGAGAAACAAATAAACTTTCATTACATCTATTTAAATTCAATTAAATCCAATCAAATCTGATCGAATTTAATCGAAACTATTCAAATCCAGCTACATTACATTGAATCTAATCGAATCAAATTAAAATAAATTAAATTAAACTAATTCAAATAGAGACAAAACGCAGGGAATCAACTTAAATCGAATTGAATTGAATCGAATCGAATCTAATCTAATCCAATCAAATCGAATCGAATCGAATCGAATCGTATCGAATCAAATCGAATCGAATTGGTTCGAATCGAATTGGCTCTTATCGAATCGAATCGAATCGGACCAAACCGAATTGAATCAAATCAAATCGAATAGAATCGAATCGAATTTATTGAATTTAATCGCATCTATTTAAATCCAATTAATCCGATTGCATCTAATCGTATCAAATTAAATCCAATAGAATCTAATCAAATCTATTTAAATCCGATTGAACCTATTCGAATCTATTCAAATGTAATTAAATCCAATTGAACGTAATGGAATTCGAAATAAATTAAATTAAATCAATTCAAATCGAAGAGAAACAAAAAAAATTCATTACATCGATCCAAATTCAATTAGATCCAATCAAATCTGATCGAATTTAATCAAAACTATTCAAATCCAGCTACAGTCAATTGAATCTAATCGAATCAAATCAAAATAAATTAAATTAAACTAATTTAAATAGAGAAAAAACGCAAAGAATCAACTTAAATCGAATTCAATCAAATCAAATCGAATTGAATCGAATCGAATCGTATCGAATCGAATCGAATCGAATCGAATCGAATCGAATCGAATCGAATCGAATCGAATCGAATCGTATCGAATCGAATCAAATCGAATTGGCTCGAATCGAATTGGCTCTTATCGAATCGAATCGAATCGGACCAAACCGAATTGAATCAAATCAAATCGAATAGAATCGAATCGAATTTATTGAATTTAATCGCATCTATTTAAATCCAATTAATCCGATTGCATCTAATCGAATCAAATTAAATCCAATAGAATCTAATCAAATCTATTTAAATCCAATTAAATCCGATTGAACCTATTCGAATCTATTCAAATGTAATTAAATCCAATTGAACGTAATGGAAATCGAAATAAATTAAATTAAATCAATTCAAATCGAAGAGAAACAAAAAAAATTCATTACATCGATTCAAATTCAATTAGATCCAATCAAATCTGATCGAATTTAATCGAAACTATTCAAATCCAGCTACATCCAATTGAATCTAATCGAATCAAATCAAAATAAATTAAATTAAACTAATTCAAATAGAGAAAAAACGCAAAGAATCAACTTAAATCGAATTCAATCAAATCAAATCGAATTGAATCGAATCGAATCGTATCGAATCGAATCGAATCGAATCGAATCGAATCGAATCGAATCGAATCGAATCGAATCGAATCATCGAATCGAATCAAATCGAATTGGCTCGAATCGAATATGGCTCTTATCGAATCGAATCGAATCGGACCAAACCGAATTGAATCAAATCAAATCGAATAGAATCGAATCGAATTTATTGAATTTAATCGCATCTATTTAAATCCAATTAATCCGATTGCATCTAATCGAATCAAATTAAATCCAATAGAATCTAATCAAATCTATTTAAACCAATTAAATCCGATTGAACCTATTCGAATCTATTCAAATGTAATTAAATCCAATTGAACGTAATGGAATCGAAATAAATTAAATTAAATCAATTCAAATCGAAGAGAAACAAAAAATTCATTACATCGATCAAATTCAATTAGATCCAATCAAATCTGATCGAATTTAATCAAAACTATTCAAATCCAGCACAGTCAATTGAATCATAATCGAATCAAATCAAAATAAATTAAATTAAACTAATTTAAATAGAGAAAACGCAAAGAATCAACTTAAATCGAATTAATCAAATCAAATCGAATTGAATCGAATCGAATCGTATCGAATCGAATCGAATCGAATCGAATCTAATCGAATCGAATCGAATCGAATCGAATCGAATCGTATCGAATCGAATCAAATCGAATTGGCTCGAATCGAATTGGCTCTTATCGAATCGAATCGAATCGGACCAAACCGAATTGAATCAAATCAAATCGAATAGAATCGAATCGAATTTATTGAATTTAATCGCATCTATTTAAATCCAATTAATCCGATTGCATCTAATCGAATCAAATTAAATCCAATAGAATCTAATCAAATCTATTTAAATCCAATTAAATCCGATTGAACCTATTCGAATCTATTCAAATGTAATTAAATCCAATTGAACGTAATGGAATTCGAAATAAATTAAATTAAATCAATTCAAATCGAAGAGAAACAAAAAATTCATTACATCGATCAAATTCAATTAGATCCAATCAAATCATGATCGAATTTAATCAAACTATTCAAATCCAGCTACATCAATTGAATCTAATCGAATCAAATCAAAATAAATTAAATTAAACTAATTTAAATAGAGAAAACGCAAAGAATCAACTTAAATCGAATTCAATCAAATCAAATCGAATTGAATCGAATCGAATCGTAATCGAATCGAATCGAATCGAATCGAATCGAATCGAATCGAATCGAATCGAATCGAATCGAATATCGAATCGAATCAAATCGAATTGGCTCGAATCGAATTGGCTCTTATCGAATCGAATCGAATCGGACCAAACCGAATTGAATCAAATCAAATCGAATAGAATCGAATCGAATTTATTGAATTTAATCGCATCTATTTAAATCCAATTAATCCGATTGCATCTAATCGAATCAAATTAAATCCAATAGAATCTAATCAAATCTATTTAAACCAATTAAATCCGATTGAACCTATTCGAATCTATTCAAATGTAATTAAATCCAATTGAACGTAATGGAATCGAAATAAATTAAATTAAATCAATTCAAATCGAAGAGAAACAAAAAATTCATTACATCGATCCAAATTCAATTAGATCGCAATCAAATCTGATCGAATTTAATCAAAACTATTCAAATCCAGCACAGTCAATTGAATCTAATCGAATCAAATCAAAATAAATTAAATTAAACTAATTTAAATAGAGAAAACGCAAAGAATCAACTTAAATCGAATTCAATCAAATCGAATCGAATTGAATCGAATCGAATCGAATCGAATTGAATCGAATCGAATCGAATCGTATCAAATCGAATCGAATCGAATCGAATCGAATCGAATCGAATCGAATCGGATCGGATCGAATCGAATTGGCTCTTATCGAATCGGACCGAACCGAATTGAATCGAATCAAATCGAATAGAATCAAATCGAATTGAATCAAATAGAATTTAATAGAATCGAATAGAATCGAATAGAATCGAATAGAATCGAATAGAATCGAATAGAATCGTATAGAATCGAATAGAATCGAATAAAATCGAATAGAATCGAATAGAATCGAATAGAATCGAATAGAATCAAATAGAATCGAATAGAATCGAATAGAATCGAATAGAATCGAACAGAATCGAATAGAATCCAATCGAATCGGCTCGAATCGAATCGGCTCGAATCGAATCGAATCGAATCGGGCCAAACCGAATTGAATCGAATCAAAGCGAATACAATCGAATAAAATCGAATAGTGTCGAATAGAATCGAATAGAATCGAATAGAATCGAATAGAATCGAATAGAATGGAATAGAATCGAATAGAATCGAATAGAATCGAATAGAATCGAATAGAATCGAATAGAATCGAATAGAATCGAATAGAATCGAATAGAATCGAATAGAATCGAATAGAATCGAATAGAATCGAAAGAATCGAAAGATGAATGATCGAAAATCGAAAGATCGAAATAAGAATCGAATAGAATCGAAAGAATCGAAAGAATCGAAAGAATCGAAAGAATCGAACAGAATCGAATAGAATCGAATAGAATCGAAAGAATCGAAAGAATCGAAAGAATCGAAGAATCGAAGAATCAGAATCAGAACAGAATCGAATAGAATCGAAAGAATCGAAAGAATCGAAAGAATCGAAAGAATCGAAAGAATCGAAAGAATCGAAAGAATCGAATAAATCGAAAGAATCGAAAGAATCGAAAGAATCGAAAGAATCGAATAGAATCGAATAGAATCGAAAGAATCGAAAGAATCGAAAGAATCGAAATCAAGAATCGAATAGAATCGAATAGAATCGAAAGAATCGAATAGAATCGAAAGAATCGAATAGAATCGAAAGAATCGAAAGAATCGAAAGAATCGAAAGAATCGAAAGAATCGAAAGAATCGAATAGAATCGAATAGAATCGAAAGAATCGAAAGAATCGAAAGAATCGAAAGAATCGAAAGAATCGAAAGAATCGAAAGAATCGAATAGAATCGAAAGAATCGAAAGAATCGAAAGAATCGAAAGAATCGAAAGAATCGAATAGAATCGAATAGAATCGAATAGAATCAGAATAAGAATCGAATAGAATCGAAAGAATCGAAAGAATCGAAAGAATCGAATAGAATCGAATAGAATCGAAAGAATCGAAAGAATCGAAAGAATCGAATAGAATCGAAAGAATACGAATAAGAATCGAAAGAATCGAATAGAATCGAAAGAATCGAAAGAATCAGAATAAGAATCGAAAGAATCGAAAGAATCGAAAGAATCGAATAGAATCGAACAGAATCGAAAGAATCGAAAGAATCGAATAGAATCGAATAGAATCGAATAGAATCGAAAGAATCGAATAGAATCGAATAGAATCGAAAGAATCAGAATAAGAATCGAAAGAATCGAATAGAATCGAAGAATCGAAAGAATCGAAAGAATCGAAAGAATCGAAAGAATCGAATAGAATCGAAAGAATCGAAAGAATCGAAAGAATCGAAAGAATCGAATAGAATCGAAAGAATCGAAAGAATCAGAACAAGAATCGAAAGAATCGAAAGAATCGAATAGAATCGAAAGAATCGAAAGAATCGAAAGAATCGAAAGAATCGAAAGAATCGAATAGAATCGAATAGAATCGAAAGAATCGAATAGAATCGAATAGAATCGAAAGAATCGAATAGAATCGAATAGAATCGAAAGAATCGAAAGAATCGAAAGAATCGAAAGAATCGAAAGAATCGAATAGAATCGAATAGAATCGAATAGAATCGAAAGAATCGAAAGAATCGAAAGAATCGAAAGAATCGAATAGAATCGAAAGAATCGAAAGAATCGAAAGAATCAGAATCAAGAATCGAAAGAATCGAAAGAATCGAAAGAATCAGAATAAGAATCGAATAGAATCGAAAGAATCGAATAGAATCGAAAGAATCGAAAGAATCGAAAGAATCGAATAGAATCGAAAGAATCGAAAGAATCGAAAGAATCGAAAGAATCGAATAGAATCGAATAGAATCGAAAGAATCGAAAGAATCGAATAGAATAGAATAAGAATCGAATAGAATCGAAAGAATCGAAAGAATCGAATAGAATCGAAAGAATCGAAAGAATCGAATAGAATCGAAAGAATCGAATAGAATCGAATAGAATCGAAAGAATCGAATAGAATCGAATAGAATCGAATAGAATCGAAAGAATCGAATAGAATCGAATAGAATCGAATAGAATCGAATAGAATCGAATAGAATCGAAAGAATCGAATAGAATCGAATAGAATCGAAAGAATCGAATAGAATCGAATAGAATCGAATAGAATCGAATAGAATCGAAAGAATCGAAAGAATCGAAAGAATCGAATAGAATCGAAAGAATCGAATAGAATCGAATAGAATCGAATAGAATCGAATAGAATCGAAAGAATCGAACAGAATCGAATAGAATCGAATAGAATCGAATAGAATCGAATAGAATCAGAACAAGAATCGAAAGAATCGAAAGAATCGAAAGAATCGAAAGAATCGAATAGAATCGAATAGAATCGAAAGAATCGAATAGAATCGAAAGAATCGAAAGAATCGAATAGAATCGAATAGAATCGAAAGAATCGAATAGAATCAAGAATAAGAATCGAAAGAATCGAATAGAATCGAATAGAATCGAAAGAATCGAATAGAATCGAATAGAATCGAAAGAATCGAATAGAATCGAAAGAATCGAAAGAATCGAATAGAATCGAATAGAATCGAATAGAATCGAATAGAATCGAATAGAATCGAATAGAATCGAAAGAATCGAATAGAATCGAATAGAATCGAATAGAATCGAATAGAATCGAATAGAATCGAATAGAATCGAATAGAATCGAACAGAATCGAATAGAATCGAATAGAATCGAATAGAATCGAATAGAATCGAATAGAATCGAATAGAATCGAAAGAATCGAAAGAATCGAATAGAATCGAATAGAATCGAATAGAATCGAATAGAATCGAATAGAATCGAATAGAATCGAATAGAATCGAATAGAATCGAATAGAATCGAATAGAATCGAATAGAATCGAATAGAATCGAATAGAATCGAATAGAATCGAATAGAATCGAATAGAATCGAATAGAATCGAATAGAATCGAATAGAATCGAATAGAATCGAATAGAATCGAATAGAATCGAATAGAATCGAATAGAATCGAATAGAATCGAATAGAATCGAATAGAATCGAATAGAATCGAATAGAATCGAATAGAATCGAATAGAATCGAATAGAATCGAATAGAATCGAATAGAATCGAATAGAATCGAATAGAATCGAATAGAATCGAATAGAATCGAATAGAATCGAATAGAATCGAATAGAATCGAATAGAATCGAATAGAATCGAATAGAATCGAATAGAATCGAATAGAATCGAATAGAATCGAATAGAATCGAATAGAATCGAATAGAATCGAATAGAATCGAATAGAATCGAATAGAATCGAATAGAATCGAATAGAATCGAATAGAATCGAATAGAATCGAATAGAATCGAATAGAATCGAATAGAATCGAATAGAATCGAATAGAATCGAATAGAATCGAATAGAGTTGAATTTAATCGAATCATCTTGAAATATAATCGAACCTAGTCGATTCTAATTGAATCAAATCGAAATAAATTAAATATAGCCAAATCAAGAAGAATCAATCAACCCCATTCGATGCAATTAAATCCTTGAATCTTAATCGAATCAAATAAAAAGAAAGTACATTAAATTAATTCAAATTGAGACAAATCGAAGAGAATAAAATCGAATGTAATCGAATCTATTAGAATCCAATTAATCCGATAGAATCTAATCGAATCCAATTAAATCCAATGTAATTGTATTAAATCCATTTAAATAGAATGAAGTCCAATTAAATTCGGTTGAATTTAATCCAATACAAGTAAATCCAATAGAATCTAATCAAATCTATTTAAATCCAAGTAAATACGATTGAATATATTCAAATCTAATTAAATCCAATTGAATCTAATGGAATCAAATCGAATCAAATCGAATCAAATTGAAATAAATTTAATTAAATTAATTCAAATAGACACATCGACTGAGAATCTATCAAATCGAGTCGAATCAATTCGAATCAATTAATTCGATTGAATCTAATCGAATCCAATTAAATCCAACGAAATCTAATCAAATGTATTTAAATCCGATTGAGTCCATTCGAATCTATTCAAATGTAATTAAATCCAATTAAATCTAATGAAATCTAATCGAATCGAAATAAATTAAATTAAAGTATCTGACCGAATTTCACCGAATCTGCTAAATCTTACCGAATCCCACCGATTCTGATCGAATCTGACGAAATCCAACCGAATGTAAACAAATCTGATCGACTCTGACCATCCATAATCGAACCTAATCGAATCAAAACTTTCCCTTACAGATTATAAAATCTCTTATTCCTTATATTAAAACGAAAGCTTTATGCAGCCAGGGGTATAGTACCCTTCGAGAGGTTTAGCTGCAACACTGCGCTGTACATAGTGTAGGGCCTAGAACCAAGCCTCGGAGTACCTCTATCGTTATTTTCATCCATTGCCTATCGCCTTTTTTATGAATGCCATAGATATTTCGTGTGGATAATTTCCTATTAACCGTATTAAATATGACGATATTCGTAGTGTTCTCAAGGCCTCCACCTCCAGTTGGTTGAATTGCCACCACCATTGTGTCAAAAATATATCTGTTGTATTGCGTTGTTATACAGTACCAGAATTCGCATGGAATGTAATGCTAAAAATTCTAAAATTCGATTTAATCAAAACTTTTATTAATTTTTTTTAAAAAAAGGTTGGATATCTTCCTTTACCCCCTGTAATTCTGTGACCACGGGCTCCAGACTCCTTACCATGAGGAAGACACCCGCCACGAAGAAGACGGTCCAGTGTGGGTAGTGTTGGGTTTAGATCAAGTCCCGATTGGGTCGGTCCAGGGATCGGACCTCAACCCGACCTTTGGATTCCCCGTCAGGAAATCATCTAAGACCAACTTACTTCCTGTTAGTTATTAGCAACCCTGGTACCGCGTTTCCGCATTTCATCAAGGCGCCTAGTTTCTGTACAGCTCTCTCTTCTTTTCCCCTTGCTCTCATGACGACTGTTCGGAAATTTGAAATCAATAGTAACTGTGTTCGCTTTTCACTATTATGTCAACAACGTTTCCAGCTCCCTGTGCAGGCGGAATTTCTGTGTATGTCAGCTTGCGCACTGGAAAACCGTGTGCTCCACATGATCCTCTTTATTACACATGATACACCGGTCATTTTTGTAGTTCCCTAACGCGTACAAGTAGCAGGCGAAGCAACCATGAGCACTAGTATCCAGTCTCTCCGTACTTCCTGAGCATCCACGGCTGGATCCTCTTGATAAGCTTTTTGTCCACTTTTGTCTGTCCAACATGTTCCACCTGGCCTGTCATAGCGTGAAGGTGTTTTCCCTGGCTTCTTTCTTCTTAGTACCGTAGAACCTCATGTGGCTCCTCTCTTTAGCCAGAAGACCTAGGGGGAGTACCCCTGCAACGACCAAAGCAGAGACTGTCTTGGAAACAATGGATATCCGTAGTGCAACCCGCCCTTGAATCTTAGTAAATAGCCCTTCGGCTCTGGGTTTTCATAGAATCGGCCCATACTGGTGCACCTTGTAGGATTACCGAATTCTCTAAAGACGACAAAATCCTTCTTTTGCTGTCTTTGAAACCTCCCACATTGGGCATCATGCTTATCGCATCGAGCGCCGTTGACGCTTTATCTGCTGCTCTCGACAGGTGCTCTTTAAAGCTTAGGGTATCTTGAATATCTGCCAGGGACTATATCCATCCCACAGACCCTGATGCTAATCGTCTTGACCAACCTCCTTCCCGTAATCAGTAACACCTCCGTTTTGGCCTGTGCCAGTTGAAGCTCCTTCTCTGTCGGCCAGTTCTATACCCTGCAGATTGCTCGATTGGCTCGATCAACTAGTTCCCACTCACTTTCGGCCGCTACCAGAATTGGTAGGTCATCGGCAAACCTTACAACTTTCGTGTTCTCAGGCAGTTCTAGTCGGTATACACCGTCGTACATGACATTCCACAGGGTCGGCCCAAGAACCGAACGCCTTTTGTCATATTTTTGGCCGCTACTAGAATCGTCATGTAATCGGTGAAACCTACAACTTTTGTGTTCTCTTGCAGTTCTAATCGGAGTACACCGTCGTACATGACATTCCACAGGGTCAGCTCGAGAACCGAACGCCTTTTGTCATGGCGAACGTTCTCTTTCCCGTTTCTTCGTTATCACAATCTTGCGGTCGGTCAAGTAGCGGTTATGATCTTCTTCATGCACTGGGATACCCCATGTCCACAACCGCATCCATTATGCACTGCCACTTGGCAAAATTAAATGTCCAGGGCCACCAACAGGTAGAGTTGTCGTGTTTGCCGCATTTTGCAAAGCGCACGACCTGCTCCACCGCATCTACGGTTGATCTTTCTTTCCTAAATCCAAACTGCATGTCAAAGGGCCCATTGTTACCTCATGTCCACAAATGTCTCCATCATGCACTGCCACTTCGCAGAATTAAATGCGTTCCTGGTATCCAGGGCCACCAACAGGTAGAGTTGTCGTGTTCGCCGAATTTTGCAAAGCGCATGACCTGTTCCACCGCATCTACGGTTAATCTTACTTCCCTAAATCAGAACTACATGTCGGATGGCCCATTGTTACCCCATGTCCACAAGCGTATCTATTATGCACTGCCACTTCACAGAATTAAATGCGTTCTTGATGTCCAGGGCCACCAACAGGTAGAGTTGTTGTATTTGCCGCATTTTGCAAAGCGTATGACCTGCTCTACCGCATCCACGGTTGATCTTCCTTTCTTAAATCTGAACTGCATATTGAGGGGCCCATTGTTACCCCATGTCCATAAGCGTTTCCATCATGCACTGCCACTTTGCAGAATTAAATGCGTTCTTGATGTCCAGGGCCACCAACAGGTAGAGTTGTCGTGTTCGCCGCATTTTGCAGAACGCATGACCTGCTCCACCGCATCTACGGTTGATCTTCCTTCCCTAAATCCGAACTGCAAATCGTAGGGCCCATTGTTACCCCATGTCCACAAGTGTTTCAATCATGCACTGCCACTTCGCAAAATTAAATGCGCTTTTGATGTACAGGGCCACCAACGGGTAGAGTTGTCGAGTTTGCCGCATTTTGCAAAGCGCATGACCTGCTCGACCGCATCTACAGTTGATCTTCCATCCCTAAATCCAAACTGCATGTCGGAGGGCCCATTGTTCTCCTCGATATCAAACTTCAAGCGTCGAACGAATAGCTGCTCTGCCAGTTTAGCCGTTGCGTCCATCAGGCAGATTGGCCAAAAGGAAGAAGTATCCGTAGCTGACTTCTCCTTAGCGGCTTTTTACTCACCTGGAAATATCCCGTAAATAAACACCTTGATTTAATCAAACCTTGATTAACTTTAGGCGATGGAAGTTGCACCTTAGAGGCAATAAATCGGCAAAGATTAAAAATAAATGTATGAAACTATCGATAAGAAAATTTAGATGATTTTCCTAACAAGTAAATAACGGTGAAAATATAAGATTGATTCCCGAAATAATAAAAACAAGCAGCAGATGCATCATACGCGCTATCTATTGCAGAAAAAAACCATTTATCTAAACCCAAAGTCCAAAAAAAAATCCGTTGGCTTGGAAGTGGAACTAATATATTTTTACTTACAGGTAACAACGATCAACACTTTTGCCGATAGAAAAGGACCATCGCACCTCACAAGTCGAGCTGTTCTAGTAATGATTGGATTAGTGTTCATATTATCATCACTGATTGCAGTGAGCGTAGTCCTCAACTTCAAACATATCATTTGGGCGAGTTGTATAGGTAAGCAGATCTTGATATTTTTTGCAAACATTCAACACTGCTTTCTCCTGGAATGTTTCCAATGCCCTAGTGGCGCGCGACCACAACTCTATAACCTTTGACATTCTTCCAAGCCTATCCCTCCCCACAACGCCATTCTCTCATTCAAAACTTTAACTCCTTACATCCTCTACCCCGAAATTCCCTACAATCACTCACGCTGACAAGGACCCTCACACACTCGAACATCTTATACTACGCTGCCAGAACCTCTACTCCCCACGAACCGCACAATGGTGGACACATAAACTAACCGCACTCGACGAGCACTTTCTCAACTTCGGCACCGACAAAGTATCACAGAGCCAATTCTGAATGACAACCTAGCCAACTCTTACTATACCAGCAGACGAACATTAAAGGTCCTGCATTTGAACAGCTGAAAACAGCACTATGCTAACGTAATCAAAAAACCTGACACGCACCCCTGGTTAGGACACCCAAGTCCCACATCCTAACTGCCACCGACTCACTCCACCCTTGCGTCCTTGGACAATAGTTTTGCAATCCCCTCCTAACCGACCAGACCACAACAAATCCTCATATACAACTCCTACATCTCACCAGACAATGACCTCGACGACGACCTTGACATTTTCCTACTGGGCTGCTCAAACCCAAAGAAAGTTCCTGGTCCTGACGACATCACCAATCTAATTCTGCAAAAAACCTGGCCTATCCTCCACACTCTCTTTTTAAAATGCTTTTTGACTGGAACCTTCCTCACTCTCTTTAAATTCACGTCCATCACGCTTACTCCAAAGCCCAACAAGCCACTAGATGACCCTAAAACTTTCCTACCATTATGAAAAACAACTGGTACAGGTCATCCTATATAAACGTACATCGCATATAAACCAATCCTACCAGCACAACTTCCGCAAAGGCCACAGCGCTGAACAAACAATCAACTATCTTTTCGCTACGGGCCAATCCTCCCCTTTCCAAATAGGTTGTTGACCTGTTCCTATATAACCTCCATTTTTGACCTTTTGTGGTGGTTCAATCTACTGAACCAATTTAAACTTTCCAACATCTCCTCCAACCTTTTCCTAATTATTAAATTGTATATATCTTCCCATACTACAACTGTATCTACCAATTACCACGGGCTAGCAAATCCCTAATCCAAGGTTGTCTGCAAGGCTTCCGTCTCCCGTCTCTCTTCAACCCTGTGGAATATTTGTTTACAAGGCTCCGCTTACTCGTCTCTCCCCAATCCTGTGGAATATAGTTATCAATTCACTTCTAGACCTAAGCATACCAAATACTTCCACTTTCACCTATGCAGATGGTCTTTCGTTCTCCACCGAGGGCAAGCTTCGAGCTTCCCTCGAAGCCACAGCCTATGCCCTAATGAACCAGTTCGAATCCTGGACCCTGCTTAATGAACAACCACTATCTCCTACGAAAACCAAGTAGTCCTAAAATCCATTTTCGCAACATTCCAATAATCATCACCGATCCGACAACTTTCTTAGGTTTTTTCCCAGTCACTCTTCTAAAAACACATTCCCACCTCTCCAAGCTCCGATTCAAGCGTAAACTACTCACAAACAATCTTTGACATGCACTCTCTAAGAGGTCCGTCAAGTTGGCTCCTTCCAGTTGACCGATTTGCTCCAAAACCTAGCACCCATTCGCTAGCTAGCACCAAAGCTGTTTCAGAAATATGTCCAATTATATTCGGGGGAGAGGGGACTTGACGCTAGCCTCCCCGTGCTCCGATTTGCTCCAAAACCTAGCACCATGTAGCTTAAAGCTAGCACCAACTAGCGCCCAAGTAAGAAAACGAGCACCTTAAAAACAAGATGGCGGCGATTTTATAAAAAAGTTTTGCCAGCCCCCTTCAGTTATCCGATTTGCTCCAAAATCTAGCACCTGTTTGCTTATAGCTAGCAACAGCTAGCACCAAAGTTGTAGAGCTAGCACCAAAGCTGTTTCAGAAATATGGCCAGTTATATTCGGGGGAGAGAACGCTAGCCTTTCCCTCTCCCTCCTTCCCCCCGTTCTCCGATTTGCTCCAAAACCTAGCACTACGTAGCTTAGAACTAGCACCAACAAGCACTCAAGTAAAAAAGGTAGCTCCTTAAAAACAAGATGGCGGCGATTTTATTAAAAAAAATTTGCGAGAGCCCCCCGTTGTTCGATTTGCCTCAAAATCTAGCACCTTTTTGCATATAGCTAGCACCAGCTAGCACAAAAGTTGTAGAACTAGCACCAAAAGTGTTTCAGGAATAAAGGCCAATTATATTCGGGGGAGGGCAACTTGAGGTTAGCTACCAGTGCCTCGATTTGCTCCAAAACCTAGCACCATGTAACTTAGAGCTAGCACCAGCTAGCACACAAGTGAGAAAGCTAGCACCTTAAAAGAAGATGGCGGCGATTTTTCAAAAAATTTTACCAGCCCCCTTAATTGTCCGTTCTGCTAAAAAATTTACCACCTGTTTATTTATAGCTAACACCAAAGTTGTAGAGCTAGCACCAAAGTTGTAGAGCTAGCACCAAAGTTGTTAAGGAATATGGCCAATTATATTCGGGGAAGGGCAACTTGAGGTTAGCTACCAGTGCCTCGATTTGCTCCAAAACCTAGCACCATGTAACTTAGAGCTAGCACCAGCTAGCACACAAGTGAGAAAGCTAGCACCTTAAAGGAAGATGGCGGCGATTTTTCAAAAAATTTTACCAGCCCCCTTAATTGTCCGTTCTGCTAAAAAATTTACCACCTGTTTATTTATAGCTAACACCAAAGTTGTAGAGCTAGCACCAAAGTTGTAGAGCTAGCACCAAAGTTGTAGAGCTAGCACCAAAGTTGTTTCAGAAATATGGCCAATTATATTCAGGGGAGAGAAACTTGACGCTAGCCCCCCGTTCTCCGATTTCCTCCAAAACCTAGCAGCATGTAGCTTAAACCTAGTACCAACAAGCACACAAGTAAAAAAGCTAGCACCTTAAAAACAAGATGGCGGCGATTTTTAAAAGAAGTTTTACCAGCCCTCTCAGTTGTCCGATTTGCTCCAAAATCTAGCACTTCTTTGCTTATAGTTAGCACTAGCTAGCATCAAAGTTGTAGAGCTAGCACCAAAGCTATGTAGCTTAGAGTTAACACCAGCTTGCAAGAAACCTAGTACCTTAAAAACAAGATGACGGTAATTTAAAAAAAAAATTGCGAAAGCCCTCCCGTTATTTGATTTAGCTTTAAAATCTAGCACGTTTTTGCTTATAGCTAGTACCAGCTAGCACCAAAGTTGTAGAGCTAGCACCAAAACTGTTTCAGAAACATGGCCAATTATATTTGCAGGAGGGGGGCAACTTGTCGCTTGCCCCCATTGCTCCGATTTGCTCTAAAACCTAGCACCATGTAGCTTAGAGCTAGCACCATGTAGCTTAGAGCTGGCACCAACTAACACACAAGTAAGAAAGCTAACATCTTAAAAGTAGATGGCGGCGATTTTTTCAAAAAATTTTGCAGCCCCCTTAGATGTCCGATTTGCTCCAAAATGTAGCACCTGTTTGCTTATAGCTAGCACCAGCTAGCACCATAGTTGTAGAGCTAGCACAAAAGCTGTTTCAGAAATATGGCCAATTACATTCGGGTGGGGGGCATCTTAAAGCTAGCCCTCCCAGTGGTCCGATTTGCTCCAAAACCCAGCATCATGTAGCATAGAGCTAGCACCAGCTGGCACACTAGTTAGAAATCTAGCACCTTAAAAAAAATTGCAGCAATTTCTTTAAAGAATTTTGCCAACCCCCTCAGTTGTCCGATTTGCTCCAAAATCTCGCACCTTTTTGCTTATAGCTAGCACCAAAGTTGTAGAGCTAGCACCAAGCCGTTTTAGAAATATTGCCAATTTTATTGGGGGGCGGGGGGCGGAGGGCAACTTGACACTAGCTCCCAGGGCTCCGATTTGCTCCAAAACTTAGAACCATGTAGCTGAGAGCTACCACCAGCTAGCCAGAAACTTAGCACCTTAAAAATAAGATAACGGCGATTTTAAAAAGAAATTCTGAGCAGCTCTTTGCTTATAGCTAGCACTAGCTAACTCTAAAGTTGTAGAGCTAGAACCAAAGCCATTTCAGAAATACGGCCAATTACATTTGCGCTCCAATATGCCCCAAAACCTAGCACCATGTAGTTTAGAACTGGCACCAGCTAGCAGCCGAGTTAGAAAACTAACACCTTAAATACAATATGGCGGCGAATTTTCATCAGACCAATGTGGAGCTGGCAAACATTTGTAAAAAATCGCCGCCATCTTGTTTTTAAGGTGCTAGCTTTCTTACTTGTGTGCTAGGTGGTGCTAGCGCTAAGCTATATCGTTCTAGGTTTTGGAAAAAATCGGAGCACTGCGGGGCTAGCGTCAAGTTGCCCCCCCCCCGAATATAATTGGCCATATTTCTGAAACAGCTTTGGTGCTAGCTCTACAACTTTGATGCTAACTGGTGCTAGCTATAAGCAAAGAGGTGCTTGAGTTTGGAGCAGCCGCTATCTTGTTTTTAAAGTGCTAGCTCTCCTACTTAGGTGCTAGCTGGTACCAGCTCTAAGCTACATGGTGCCAGGTATTGGAGCAAATCGTACGAAGGGGAGGGGGACTAGCGCCAAGATGCACCCCCCAAATATAATTGGCTATATTTCTGAAATGGCTTTGCTGATAGCTCTACAACTTTAGTGCTAGCCGATGCTAGCTATAAGCAAAGAGGTGCTAGACTTTGGAGCAAATTGGACAACTGAAGGAGGCGACCAAAATTTTTTTAAAAAATCGCCGGCATCTTCTTTTTAAGGTGCTAACTTTCTAACTTGGGTGCTAGGTTTTGCAGCATATCGAAGCACTGGGAGCCTAGCGTCAAGTTGCTCCCCCCGGAATATAAGTGGCCATATTTCTTAAATAGCTTTGGTGCTAGCTTTACAACTTTGGTGCTAGCTGATGCTAGCTATAAGCAAAGAGATGCTAGATTTTGAAGCAAATCGAATAACGGGGGGTCCTCTCCAGCAAATTTTAAAAAATTTGCCGCCATCTTGTTTTTAAGGTGCTAGGTTTCCTGCTAGCTGGTGCTAGCTCTAAGCCACACAGTGCTAGGTTTTGGAGCAAATCGGAGCACTGGTGGGGGGTAGCTTTAAGTTGCTTCCCTCCTCAATATAATTGGCCATATTTCTGAAACAGCTTTAGCGCTAGCTCTACAACTTGGGTGCTAGCTAGATTTTGGAGCAGATTGGACTACTGCTGGAGGCGGGTAAAACTTTTTTAAAAAATCGCCGTCATTTTGTTTTTAAGGTGCTAGGTTTTCTGCTAGCTGGTGCTAGCTCTAAGATACACGGTGCTAAGTTTTGGAGCAAATCGGAGCACGCGGGTGGGGTAGTGGCAAATTGCCCCCCCTTAATATAATTGGCCATATTTCCAAAACAGCTTTGGTGCTAGCTCTACAACTTAGGTGCTAGCTAGATTTTGGAGCAGATTGGACTACTGCTGGAGGCGGGTAAAACTTTTTTAAAAAATCGCCGTCATTTTGTTTTTAAGGTGCTAGGTTTCCTGCTTGCTGGTGCGGGCTCTAAGCTTCATGGTGCTAAGTTTTGGAGCAACTTAGAGCACGGGGAGACTAGCGTCAAGTTGCCTTCACTCGCCCCCTGAATATAATTGGCCATATTTTTGAAACAGCTTTGGTGCTAGCTCTACAACTTGGGTGCTTGCTAGATTTTGGACCAAATCGGACAACTGAGGGAGGCTGGCAAAACTTTTTAAGAAATCGCCGCCATCTTGTTTTAAGGCGCTAACTTTCTAACTTGGGTGCTAGCTGCTGCTAGCTCTAAGCTACAAGGTGCTAAGTTTTGGAGCAAATCGGAGCGTATTACACTTCTATTGGTGATACATTTATATGGTCGATAAAACAGTTAACAAAGTATTACACTTTAGATGGGGATACATTTATATGGTGATAGTTCCTAAAAGTCGGTAATGCAGTTACCAAAGTTCATAAGATATATCGCGCAAGCGCAATAAGAAAAGCGAGTGACGCCTCTAGCGGAGGGCGCGAACCCTTTTTACAGGTTCCGCGTGGCCGACTACCATGACGTCACCGATACAAAAGGTATATTGCGCAATACTTCGCAAAATTTACACAAAATTAAACACGATAAAAGCAAACAAATTAGCTAATAATCTACTTACATCAAAAATCCGGCATTCGCGCAAAGTTGCGCTAGGGTAGGCCTCTATTGAAGTCCATCCGGCTACATCCCGGAGGAATTAAAGGTGGTGATTCCTCCGGAGCTGCTAGCGAGGCATGGTCATCAGGGTCGTGGAGTCCAGTTGCCGAAGGTTGCTGATTACCTACCTATGCAGGGATCGGATTAGGAAAATAAGGTATTAGGGTAGACAAACAAAAGATAATCAACAAAGGAAATCTACATAGGTAAAGCTAGCGATACGTTACCACGAAACGACCACTGCACTCGACGAACCAAGGCAAAAGGCCACGTTTCAGAGCGTCACCAAAAAAACCATTCACCACTTTGTCCCCACTCTTTTTCTAGTATTCGTCCACCCTCTAGGGACACGCACACTGCGCAAACTCACTACTATGACGTACGGAAGTACCGCCTAGTCTATTTAAAATTCCCGCGCACCGCGTATTTGAAATTATGGCGCGAAACTTCCGTACATCAAAACTTAACCTAAAACAATGTTTAAGTGGCAATGGCACGTAACAAGCGGGGAGTGGCTAGCCCAAGTTTCCTCCTCGCCCGAATATAATTGGTCATTTTTCTGAAACAGCTTTGGTGTTAGCTCTACAACTTTGGTGCTATCTGGTGCTAGATATAAGCAAATGGGTGCTAGGTTTAGGAGCAAATCGGTCAACTGGGGAGGGGGCAATTTGACGGACCTCTTTCTAAGTCCGTTCAATTATCCAAACCAACTCGGAAACTAATCCTACACTACTCATCATATCTATTATCCAATTGATGTTGATTCCTGAATACTTCCCTTCCCGCTTTCTTAACATCATCATCAAACCTTTTCTATTAAAATATCTCAAAATCTTATAGAACTATATCCACCTTACTACTGGTTCCCCCTCTGGAAATTCTACTCCACTTCCAGATTCTGATTCGCAACCTTATCTCCTTCCATAACATAACCTAACAGCCCGATGAATACCGTACTCTTTCTAAAACAAATCAAATCCACGTCCAAAACACTCTTACCCACTCCTGGCAGCCCCACTGGTCACTCTAACTAACAGACAGACACACGACATGTTTCGCACCACCACAAATACCTTACTCATGCAGACCAACTTTCCAGACACGACAATTTCCGCCAGAAATTATAACAGTTAACCTAACCCCTTTTCCACACCGTTCAAACCTAATTCCAATTCAACTCGTATACACATGCCCCCTTACCTAGCACATTAAAGGAGCACCTAAGCAATGAAACGAAATTAATTAGTTTCACGTTTAATAGAAGAGGACTCATTAAAGAAATGACCTTAAAGGCTGACGCAAATTTATAATAGACATGAGCACATTAAAAAAATGGCTCTAAATCGTTAGGTAAATTTATAATAGAAACGAACACATTAAACAAATAAATCTATATCGCTTTATGATTTACTTGTAGTGGAATCGAGTGCATTAAAGAAATGAAACTGAATCGGCTCATGAATTGATGAATCCATTTATAACAGAAACGAGCGCATTAAAGAAATGAAGCTAAGCCATTACGTGAAATTCATTAATTTTATTTTTAATAGAAAAAGACTCATTAAAGAAATGACGCTAAATCGTTACGCAAATTTATAATAGATATGAGCACATTAAAGAAATGACCCTTAATCGCGAGACAAATTTATAATAGCAACGAACGCATTAAAGAAATGAATCTATATCGCTTTATGATTTAACTTATTCCACTTGTAGTGAAACGAGTACATTAAAGAAATGAAACTGAATCGGCTTATGAAGTGATGTATCCATTTATAACAGAAATGAGCACATTAAGGAAATGAAGCTAAGCAACAAAGTGAAACTAATTATTTTTATTTTTAATAGAAGGACTCATTAAAGAAATGACAGAAAATCCTTACGCAAATTTATAATAGACATAAGCACATTAAAGAAATGACCCTAAATAGCTAGGCAAATTTATAATAGAAACGAACTAAATCTATATCACTTTGTGATTAACTTATTCTACTTCTAGTACAAACGAGCGCCTTAAAGAAGTGAATCTAAATCGGCTCATGAAGTGATGTATCCATTTATAATAGAAAAGAGCACATTTAAGAAATGAAGCTAAGCTATTACGTGAAATACATTAATTTTATTTTTAATAGAAGAAGACTCATTAAAGAAATGACGTTAAAGCCTGACGCAAATTTATAATAGACATGAGCATATTAAAGAAATGTTCCTAAATCGCTAGGCAAATTTATAATAGAAACGACCGTATTAAAGAAATGAATCTATATCGCTTTATGAAACTTATTCCACTTGTAGTGGTAAAGAGTGCATTAAAGAAAAGAAACTATGTATCCATTTATAACAGAAATGAGCACATTACGGAAATGAAGCTAAGCCATTACTTGAAATTTATTAATTTTATTTTTAATAGAAGAGGACTCATTAAATAAATGACAATAAATCGTTACGCAAATCTATAATAGACATGAGTACATTAAAGAAATGTTCCTAAAGCGCTAGGCAAATTTGTAATAGAAACAAACGCATTAAAGAAACGAATCTAAATCGCTTCATGATTATAACATATTCCACTTGTAGTGGAAACGAGTGCATTAAAGAAATGAAACCAAAGCGGTTCACGATAACAGAGATGAGCACATTAAAGAAATGAAGCTAAGCTATTACGTGAAATTCATTTTTATTTTTAATAGAAAAGGACTCATTAAAGAAATGACGCTAAATCGTTACGCAAATTTATAATAGAAGTTTATGATATTTTTTTCAATTATTTATACTTAAAATATACGACTAGGGTGGCCAGTGACCTATGATTATTTAAAAAATTACAACGATGACGGTGTTTATATTTATGTACTGGCCCTGTCTCTTCGCTATTACTGATTGACAGTTACATGTACTATTGCTTAGTTATTTTGCAATTGTTGGATCGTTTTTATAAATTCCCAGACGCTTAAAGCGCCTGGCTAGAAACTCCCTCTCCCTAATTCAATTTGGTGTCTCTATTATCGAGCTACTTAGCTGTACTGGGTACCCACTGAACTGCTTACAAAAACTGTCACCTTTAACTCACGCAATCGTAATATTTATTCTGTTTTAGGAATTATATTTGTACTCATCACCGTTCTATTCCTACCGCAGAACCAAGCTAACTTAATCAAAGAAAGTCCTGTGAAATCGTACAACTTGTTTCTGCCTTTCGCTGCTATAACCAGCATCGTCCTTAGTACCATTCTAGCTGCAATATTGTTGTTGGAAGTGTGGTTTGGAGTCATCATGTGGATTTTGGCAGGTTAGTATCTAGAATTAACTATTTATCGAGCTACGTAGCAAGTCACACAGAGTTTATTTCGCCGATGTGTCGGAAAAAGAACAGTTTTAAAAATTGCCTTTGATTACAAACTCAACTCGTTACAGGTTTAGTGCTGTTCTGTCGCTGCGATTGCTGCAGCTGCGAAGGATTATACCCGACAAGAAAAGAACGCCAACGGCTTCATGGTCCATTGAAAACCGAATGCGCCACATTTTCAAATGAACACAGCAATCATATAGATGCTGTGCTAATATCGAGATGACAACAAACCCTTTGCGTAACTGAGTCTACACCCATGATCGACACCGATGACGAAGTTGAAAGCTACGAGTCTGAAGCGTGTGGGGATTGATGTATTATATAGTTGTAATATCTAATAAATAAGGAACATATTGTTGAAACGAGAATTAGAAATAAAGTTTGTTGCGTATTGATTTTAATAAGTAACCCTTATAAGATAGGTTAAAAGGTCACAAAGTCTCCCAGCGCTGTCCTCTTAGGTCTCTTGACCATGAAGTGGATCTGGTAACACCAGCAAAATTTAATTTTGTTTCATGCCAAAATTTGGCAATGTACATTTTTAGATTTAGCTTTAATTTGTAAATAAATTCCCGCGGATATTTTTAAATAAAAATATCAATTTCCGTCGTCCCTGAGTCGCGCCTGCGCAGAGTGAATGGCGGAGTGCGCGCGGTGTGATAAGATGCTATTAAGCTACCAGTCCTCAAGCCAAGAACATCTATCGGTGGGGTGTGCGTGTTTTTTCTTTTTAGGGGAGTAGGTTCCTTACCTTGCCTTATCGTTCCTTATACCTATATCCTTATCGTTCCACCTACGAGAAAATAGAAGCGACAGGAAGAACGGATTGGCAATTTGAAACTCAGCAATGGTGTAGCCTAACCCACAAAACATGATGGACCCTGAGATTTAGCTACGAAATACCATTCACGTGAGTACCCTGTTTTACTTATATTTTGAATATAAATTGACTTTAAATGTGCATGAAAATTTGACTATTGCATCATATTTAAAACGTGGTCGGTAACAAGTTACAATATGGCGCGGGAATTTGCCGCGTAAAGCTATAACAGTTGCGCAATAGTACAACAATTGCCCGCAATAGTATAGCTAGTGCCGGTTTTTAACAATGGCGCCCAACGTAAACGGCATTGTTAAAAGCCGGTCACAAGCGATAACAGTTGCGCAATAGTATAACAATTGCCCGCAATAGTCTAGCTAGTCACCAGTTTTTAACAATTTATCGCTGATACAAAACGACCGGATGGATTTTTACAGTACTACAACGTGCTAGTGGGAAAATAAGTCAATTTAACGAATAAAGAATAAACGAATCAATAATGAGTGAATAATGGAAGAATGAATCAATGAACGGAAGGATGAACGAGTGAATGAATCATTAGACGAAGTTTAATGAGTTAGCTCAATGAACAAAAGAATGAACAAATAAAAAAAGAAAACGAATAAATGAAAGAAATAACAAACAATTGAATGAATAAACAAATGAATAGGTAGGTGAAAAAATGCATGAACGAATTAAAAAGCTATTGATTCAAAGAAAAATGATAGTAAAAGCAAGAATGAATGATGAATAAACAAATGATTGTATGAATGAATGAGCAAAAGAACTGGAAAATGAATGACTAAACGAATAAAAAAATAAAAGAATGCCTGAACGAATCACAGAATTACTGAATCAATGAATAAATGAAAGAATGAATGAATGAAGAATAAGCGAATGATTGAATAAATCAATAAATGAATGAATAAATAAATGAGCAGAGAAAGAACCAAATAAATAAATAAATCGAAGAATGAATGAATTGCAGAATTGCTAAATCAATGAGTAGGCGAATAGTGAAAAAATAGACGTAGAAATAATGTAATTAAATCATTCTTTCAATAAATAAATGAGTAAAAGAAGAACCGACTGAATAAATGAATAAATAGAAGAATGAATGAATCGCAAAGTTACTAAATCAATGAGTAAATGAAAGAATGAATAAATGAAAAATACACAAATTATTGAATAAATCAGTGAATAAACAAACAAAATCATAAAAGAACGAATGAACGATTAAATGAATAAACGAATAAGTCAAGGAGGGTCTGAACAAATGAGTGAACTAATGAATAAATAAAAAATTAACTAATGAATAAATAAATCAAAGATTGCATAAATAAATCGCAGAGTTACTAAATCAATTAATGAAAGACTGAACGAATGACTGAATAAATTAGTGAATGAACAAAACAAAGGGATAAATATATGAACGAATGAATAAACAAATGAATAGGTAGGTGAAAGAATGCATGAACGAATCGAAGAACTACTAATTCAATAAAAAATGATAGTAAAAGCAAGAATGACAGAATGAATGAATGAAGAATAAATAAATGATTGTATGAATGAATGAACAAAAGAACGGGAAAATGAATGACTGAACGAATAAGCAAATGAGAGAATGCATGAACGAATCACAAGAGTTATTGAATTATGAATAAATGAAAAATGAATGTGTGAAGAATAAGAGTATAGTGCATGAATAGACGTAGGAATAAAGCAATTAATTCATTCATTTAATAGATAAATAAATGAATAAAGGAAGAACCGAATGAATGAATGAATAAATCGAAGAATGAATGAATCGCAGATTTACTAAATCAATGAATAAATGAAAAAACGATTAAATGAAAAATAAACAAATTATTAAAGAAATCAGTGAAAGAACGAACAAAAACATAAAAGAACAAATGAACGATTGAATGAATAAACGAATGAGTCAAGGAGAGCCTGTACGAATGAGTGAACAATTGAATAAATAAAAAAATTAACTAATGAATAAAAAAATCAAAGATTGCATAAATAAATCGCAGAATTACTAAATCAATTAATGAAAGAGTGAACGAATGACTGAATATATTAGCGAATGAACAAAACGAAAGGATAAATAAATGAACGAATGGACAAATGAATGAAAAAAATAATAAACAAACAAAAAAATGAATTGAATGAATAAGTAAATGAAAGAATGAATGAACGAATCGCAGAGTTACTGAATAAAAATTAAATGAAAGAATGAATAAATAAAGAATAAACGAATGATTGAAGAAATCCGCGCAAGGACAAACGTATGAATAAATGAATGAATAAATGAGTGGAGGAAGAACCGAATGAATGAATAAATGAAAGAATGTCTAAATTAAGAATACACGAGTTTTTGAATAAATCAGTGAATGAACAAACGAAGGGATAAAAGAACGAAAGAACGACTGAATAAATAAACGAATGAGTGAAGGAAGGACTGAAAGAACTAATAAATAAATAAATAATAAACGAATGAATAAATAAATAAAAGATTGCATAAATGAATCACTGAATTACTAAATCAATAAATAATTGAAAGAATTAATGAGTGAAGGATAAACGAATTAATCAATAACTCTGTGATTGAGTAAAAAAAAGAATAAATGAATCGCAGTTATTAATTCATTGAGTAAATAAAAGTATGAATAAATAAAGAATAAACATATTATTGAATAAATCCTTGAATAAACTAACGAAGAAATAAAAGAACGAATGAACGATCGAATGGATAAACGAATGAGTGAAGGAAGGCTTGAACTAGCGAGCGAACTAATGAATGTATAAAAAAGTTAAGGAATAAATAAAAAATCAAAGACTGCTTAAATAAATCGAAGAATTACTAAATGAATTAATGAAAAAGTAAACGAATAAAAAATAAACTAATGACTGAATAAATTAGCGAATGAACAAACGAAGGGATAAAGAAGGGATAAACAAACAAACGAATGAATAAATAAAGTAATAAATAAACAGAGAATAAATAAATGAATAAGTAAATGCGATTCGCAGAGTTACTGAATCAATGAATAAATGAAAGAACGAACGAATGAAAAATAAGGGAATGATTAAATAAATCGGCAAAAGAACAGACGTAAGAATAAATCAATAAATTAATGAATAAATAAATGAGTAGGGGAAGAACTGAATAAATGAATAAATAAATGTAAGATTGCATTGAGTAAATGCAAGAATGAATGAATGAAGAATAAACAAATTATTGAATAAATTAGTGAATGCATAAACAAAGAAATAAAAGAACGAATGAACGATCGAATGAATAAGCGAATGGGTAAAGGAGGACGTGAACGAATGAACGAACTAATGAAAAAATAAATCAAAGATTGCACAAATAAATCACAGAATTACTAAATCAATTAATGAAAGAGTGAACAAAGACTGAATAAATTACCGAATGAACAAAACGAAAGGATAAATAAATGAACGAATAAACAAACGAACGAATAAATGAATGAATAACGTAATGAACAAACGAAAAATGAATGAATAAATAAGTAAATAAAAGAATATATGAATGAATCGCAACGTTCCTGAATCAAAAAATAAATGAAAGAATGAAGGAATAAGGAATAAGCGAATGATTGAATAAATTTATGACAGAACAAACGTAAGAATAAATCAGGTAATAAATAAATGAATGAATGAGTGGAGGAAGAACCGAATGAATAAATAATTGAAGAATAAATCAGTGAATGAACAAACAAAGGGATGAAAGAACGACTGAATGAATAAACGAACGAATGAAGGAAAAACTAATCGAATGAACGAACTAATGAATAAATAAAAAATAAACAAATGAATATATAAATGAAAGATTGCATAAATAAATCAAAGAATAACTAAATCAATAAATAATTGAAAAAATCAATGAGTGAAGGATAAACGAATTAATCAATAATTCTGTGATTGAGCAAAAAAAGAATAAATGAATGAGTGGCAGGATGAATAAATACATGAATGAGTTAAGGACGAATTGAATGAATGTACGAACGAATAGGTGAGTAAACTAATGAACAAATTAAAGAATGAACGAATAAATAAATAAATGAAAGATTGCAGAAATAAATCGCACAATCATTACATCAATGAATACTGAATGAAAGACTGAATAAATAAAAAATAAACAAACTATTGAATAAAGCAATGAATGAACAAACGCAAGGATAAATGGATGAATGGATGAATGGATGAATGGATGAATGGATGAATGGATGAATGGATGAATGGATGAATGGATGAATGGATGAATGGATGAATGGATGAATGGATGAATGGATGAATGGATGAATGGATGAATGGATGAATGGATGAATGGATGAATGGATGAATGGATGAATGGATGAATGGATGAATGGATGAATGGATGAATGGATGAATGGATGAATGGATGAATGGATGAATGGATGAATGGATGAATGGATGAATGGATGAATGGATGAATGGATGAATGGATGAATGGATGAATGGATGAATGGATGAATGGATGAATGGATGAATGGATGAATGGATGAATGGATGAATGGATGAATGGATGAATGGATGAATGGATGAATGGATGAATGGATGAATGGATGAATGGATGAATGGATGAATGGATGAATGGATGAATGGATGAATGGATGAATGGATGAATGGATGAATGGATGAATGGATGAATGGATGAATGGATGAATGGATGAATGGATGAATGGATGAATGGATGAATGGATGAATGGATGAATGGATGAATGGATGAATGGATGAATGGATGAATGGATGAATGGATGAATGGATGAATGGATGAATGGATGAATGGATGAATGGATGAATGGATGAATGGATGAATGGATGAATGGATGAATGGATGAATGGATGAATGGATGAATGGATGAATGGATGAATGGATGAATGGATGAATGGATGAATGGATGAATGGATGAATGGATGAATGGATGAATGGATGAATGGATGAATGGATGAATGGATGAATGGATGAATGGATGAATGGATGAATGGATGAATGGATGAATGGATGAATGGATGAATGGATGAATGGATGAATGGATGAATGGATGAATGGATGAAGATGAAGATGAATGGATGAATGGATGAATGGATGAATGGATGATGAATGGATGAATGGATGAATGGATGAATGGATGAATGGATGAATGGATGAATGGATGAATGGATTATGGATGAATGGATGAATGGATGAATGGATGAATGGATGAATGGATGAATGGATGAATGGATGAATGGATGAATGGATGAATGGATGAATGGATGAATGGATGAATGGATGAATGGATGAATGGATGAATGGATGAATGGATGAATGGATGAATGGATGAATGGATGAATGGATGAATGGATGAATGGATGAATGGATGAATGGATGAATGGATGAATGGATGAATGGATGAATGGATGAATGGATGAATGGATGAATGGATGAATGGATGAATGGATGAATGGATGAATGGATGAATGGATGAATGGATGAATGGATGAATGGATGAATGGATGAATGGATGAATGGATG
This sequence comes from Platerodrilus igneus, assembly GCA_036346225.1. Taxonomy (NCBI): domain Eukaryota; kingdom Metazoa; phylum Arthropoda; class Insecta; order Coleoptera; family Lycidae; genus Platerodrilus; species Platerodrilus igneus. The sequence continues at coordinate 284,013 of JARFIW010000549.1, forward strand.
AATGGATGAATGGATGAATGGATGAATGGATGAATGGATGAATGGATGAATGGATGAATGGATGAATGGATGAATGGATGAATGGATGAATGGATGAATGGATGAATGGATGAATGGATGAATGGATGAATGGATGAATGGATGAATGGATGAATGGATGAATGGATGAATGGATGAATGGATGAAGGATGAATGGATGAATGGATGAATGGATGAATGGATGAATGGATGAATGGATGAATGGATGAATGGATGAATGGATGAATGGATGAATGGATGAATGGATGAATGGATGAATGGATGAATGGATGAATGGATGAATGGATGAATGGATGAATGGATGAATGGATGAATGATGAATGGATGAATGGATGAATGGATGAATGGATGAATGGATGAATGGATGAATGGATGAATGGATGAATGGATGAATGGATGAATGGATGAATGGATGAATGGATGAATGGATGAATGGATGAATGGATGAATGGATGAATGGATGAATGGATGAATGGATGAATGGATGAATGGATGAATGGATGAATGGATGAAGGGATTATGGATGAATGGATGAATGGATGAATGGATGAATGGATGAATGGATGAATGGATGAATGAATGAATGGATGAATGGATGAATGGATGAATGGATGAATGGATGAATGGATGAATGGATGAATGGATGAATGGATGAATGGATGAATGAGTGAATGGATGAATGAATGAATGGATGAATGGATGAATGAATGAAGGGATGAAGGGTGGATGGATGAAGGGATGAAGGGATGAAGGGATGAAGGGATGAAGGGATGAAGGGATGAAGGGATGAATGGATGAATGGATGAATGGATGAATGAATGAATGAATGAATGAATGAATGAATGAATGAATGAATGAATGAATGAATGAATGAATGAATGAATGAATGAATGAATGAATGAATGAATGAATGAATGCATGAATGCATGAATGAATGTATAAATGAATGAATGAATGAATGTAGAAGCGAATGAGTGAAGGACGAACTGAACGAACCAATGGACGAATAAACTAACAAATAAATGAAAGAATGAACGAAGAAATAAATAAGTAAAAGATTGCATGCATGAGTCGCAGAATTACTAAAGCAATGAATAAATGAAGGAAGAATATACGAATGGAATAAATCAGCGAAAGAGCCAACGCTGGGATAAATCAATGAATGAATGAATGAATGCATGAGTGGGTGAAGAACCGAACGAATGAATAGATAAATAAGCTGATTAATAAATGAAAGAACGAACGAAAGAAAAAATAAATGAAAGAATGCATAAATGAAACGCTGAATTAACGAATTGAATAAATTGGTGATTGCGGAGACGAAAGGATTAATCAACTAATTAATGAATAAGCGAATGAGCGAACGAAAGACGAATGAATGAATATATGATAAATTAATAAACAAATGAAAAGTTGAACGAATAAATAAATAAATGTAAGATTGCATAAATGAATTGTAAAATTACTAAATCAATAAATAAAAAAACAAATGAATGAGGAATAAACGAAATATTGAATAAAGCATTGAATGAACAAACGAAGGAATAAATAAATGAACGAATGAACGTACTTGTGAATAAAAGTCTAATTAAATAAATAGGTGAATGTACGAATCAACGAATAAACAAAAGTATAGATGAATGGGTAAATAAATGAATGAACGCACGAATGAATCGTAAAATTATTTAAGAATGGATAAATATAGGAATGAATGAATAAATGAATTAAGAATAAAAAAATTATTGAATAAATCAGTGCAAGAACAGACGGAGGGCTAAATCGGTAAATTAATAAATAGTTAAATGAGTAAATAAATGAGTGGAGGAAAAACTAAACGAATGAATGAATGAATAATCTAATTAATAAAATTTAAAAATGCATAAATAAATCGCAGAATTAGCGAATTATTAAATAAATTAGTAAATGAACATACGAAGGGATCAATCATTCGACAAATGGATGATTGAATGCATCAACGAATGAGTAAAAGAAAGCTCGAACCAAACGGACGAATTAATTGATGAATAAACTAATAAACATGTAAACGAATGAACGAATAAATAAATAAATAAAAGATTGCATAAAAGAACTGCAGAATTACTAAATCAATCAATAAATGAAACAATAAATGAATGAAGAATAAACGAAGTTTTGAATAAACCAATGGATGGAAAAACAAAGGGATGAATGAAGGCATATAGGAATGAATAAACGAATAAAAGAATGAATGAATAAAAAGTGACGGAATGAGCAAATAAAGAAAAGAATGCATAAATAAATCACAGAATTACAGAGTAACTTAATAAAGAAGTAGTAAATGTATGAAAGAGAGACTGATTAAATGAAGAATAAACGAATAACTGCGTAAAACAATGAGTGAATGAACGGAAAGATAAATGAAAGTAAATAAAAGAAAGAATGCATGAATGAATTGCAGAATTACCGAATCAATGAATAAAGAATGAGTAGATGCATAAATGCAAAGATGAATGAAGATCAAACGGACCGATGAATAAATAACTGAATAAATAAACAAATGCATGAATAAGTCAGAATGCAGAATCAATGTATGAAGAATTAGTAGATGTATGAATGAAGGAATGAAGAATAAACGAATAATTGAGTGAAACAATAAATGAACAAATAAAAGGATAACTGAATGAACAAATTCATGAGTAAATAAAGGAAAGAATGCATGATTGAATTGCAGAATTACCGAATCAATGAATAAAAAATGAGTAGAAGCATGAATGCAAAGATGAATGAATATCAAACGGATAGATGAATGAAGAAACTTTGAATAAGTCAGAGAATGCAGAATGAATGTATGAAAAATTAGTGAATGTATGAATGAAGGAATGAAGAATAAACAAATAATTGAGTGAAACAATAAATGAACGAACCAAAGGATAGTTAAAAATACAAATTCACGAGTAAATAAAAGAAAGAATGCATGAATGAATTACAGAATTACCGAATCAATGAATAAAGAACGATTAGGTGCATGAATGGAAAGATGAATGAAGATCAAACGATAGATAAATGAATGAGTGAATAAATAAACAAATGCTTGAATAAGTCACAGAATGCAGAATCAATGTATGAAGAATTAGTTAATGTATGATGAAGGAATGAAAAATAAACAAATAATTTTGAGTAAAACAATAAATGAACAAACAAAAGGATAATTGAAAGAATAAATTCATGAATAAATAAAGGAAAGAATGCATGTGTGAATTGCAAAATTACCGAATCAATGAATAAAGAATGAGTAGATGAATGAATGAATGAGTGAATAAATAAACAAATTCATGAATAAGTCACAGAATGCAGAATCAATGTATGAAGAATTAGTAAATATATGAATGAAGAAATGAAGAATAAATGAATAATTTTGAATAAAGCAATAAATCAACGAGCATAAGGATAACAACAAATTAATGAGTAAATAAAAAAAAGAACACAAATGAATCGCAAAATTACTGAATCAAAGAATAAAGAAAGAGTTGATGTGTGAGTACAAAAAAGAATGAAAGACAGATAGATGAACGATTGAATGAGTAAATAAATAAACGAAGCATAGTTGAATCGATGAATAAAAATTAGTAAATATATAGACACAAAAATAAATTATTGAATAAGTTAATGAAGGCATAAACAAATGAAGGAACAAATAAATGAATGAGGGAATAAAGGACAATAAACGAGAAAAAAATGAAAGAATGAACAAATGAGTAAATAAAAAAAGAAATGCATACATAAATCAATGAATAAGAAACTAGTAAACGTACGAATGAAAGAACGAACGAATGAAGGATTGAGTAAAACCAAGAAAGAACAAACAAATCAAAGAATGGACGAACAATTGAGTAAATAAAAGAAAGAATGCACTAATGAATCGCAACGATACTGAAACAATGAAGAATGCAAGAATGAGTAAATAAATGAATGAAAGAACAAGCTGATGAACGAATGAAGAATGAATGGATGAATGAATGAACCATTTAAAAATTGAACCAACGTAAGATTGACTTGTTCTTTACGTAAAAGGATCTTTTACAACTTCAATGTAGTACTTTAACCCCAATTAATTTTTAGATTCAGCTCTAGGATTTAAAAGTTTATTTTGAGGTACATAAAAAACGCCGTTCCCCATATCTCCCGACTAAAAAATTATAATTGCAAGCATTAACCTTTGATTGTGGTTTGTGGCTTGGATTTGATTACCACTCGACACTAACGATAAATTCATTTTAAGTGCGGTTCAAGTTTTGGATGGTGATAAGTTCGACAGGGATTTCACAGCACATGCCACAGGGTAAGTAGCAGTTTTTCTCCTGATTGACAATTTATAAAATTAATAAAAAAAGTTGACAAAAGTTTACAAAAGCGTGGTTTAAGGTGTACCGGGTATGCGCTTACTAGCGGTATTACGAATACAAAAACAATCATCCATGAGGAAAGGAGGCGCCTTGAACTATGCCGATCCTCATGGATAAGTTGGATTCAAATGCCCGATGCTGATTCTAATGTGGAAGGGGGAAAAGCTGGTGTTGTGGATGTTGATGAGGTTGTTGTTCTTTGTATAAGACGACTTCCCTCTCAACACGCATGAACCTAACTTCTACTTCCCACTTCCCATATTTTACGTTCCACATTGTCGGATGTGACGTCAGAGGATAGACCTCACCTCCCTACGTCAGCTTATGTTAGACATTTTTCTAAGTTAGATTAGGTTAGTCCCAATCGGCTTCAATTAGGTTAGGTTACGCCAAAACTGATTTAAAAAAATTTTAAGTTACGTCGGCGCCAAGTCCGTGAAGTTCCCCCCCCCAGTTGCCCGATTTGCTCCAAAACCTAGCACCTCTTTGCTTATAGCTTGCACCAGCTGGTACCAAAGCTGTAGAGCTAGCACCAAAGCTGTTTCAAAAATATGACCAAATATATTCGGGGGGCTAACTTGATCTTAGCTTCCCCCCCCACAAGTGCTCTAATTTGGCGGCGTTTCTTTAAAAAATTTTGCCAACCTCCCCACCGTTGTCCAATTTGATCCAAAGTCTAACACCTCTTTGCCTATAGCTAGCACCAAAGTTGTAGAGCTAGCACCAAAGCCGTTTCAGAAATGTGGTCAATTATATTCGGGAGGGGTAGGGGCAACTTGACGCTAGTTCCTCCCCTCCCCATCAGTGCTCTGATATGCTTCAAAACCTAGCACCATGTAACTAAGAACTACGACCAGCGAGATTTTAAAAAACCTTTGCCAGCCCCTCAGTTGTCCGATTTGCTTCCTTATAACTAAGCACCGGCTAGCATCAAAGTGGACGAGCTAACACCAAAGCCATATCAAAAATATGGCTAATTTTATGGGGGAGGAAGCATCTTGACGCCAGTTTCCCTGTGCTCCGATTTACTTTAAAACCTAGCACGATGTAGCTTAGAGCGAGCAACAGCTAGCACCCAAGTAAGAAAGCTAGCATCTTAAAAAGATGGCAACGATTTAAAAAAAATTGCCAGCTCCCGTTGTTCGATTTGCTCCAAAATTTCGCAATTCTTTGCTTATAGCTAGCACTGTCTAGCACCAAAGTTGTAAAGATACCACCAAAGCCATTTCAAAAATATTGCCAATAATATTCGAGGGGCCAACTTAACTCTAGCCCCTCCCCCTCCCACCAGTGCTCTAAAACCTAGCACCATGTAGCTAAGGGCTAGTACCAGCTAGCACCCAAGTAAAAAAGCTAGCACCTTATAAACTAGATGGCGGCGATTTTTTAAAAATATTTTGCCAGCCCCACCAGTTGTCCGATTTGCTCCAAAATTTAGCACCTCTTTGCTTATAACTAGCACCAGTTAGCACAAAAGTTGTCGAGCTAGCACCAAAGTCGTATTAGAAATTTGGCCAATTATATGAGGGAGGGGCCAATTTGACGCTAGCCCCCCAAGTGCTCCGATTTCCTCCAAAACCTAGGAACATGTAGCTTAGAGCTAGCACCTGCTAGCACCCACGTAAGAAAGCTAACACCTTAAAAACGGGATGGCGGCGGTATTTTAAAGAAATTTTGTCAGCCCCTTATCCCCCAGTTGTCAGATTTGCTCCAAAATCAACTGGGAAAACTGGCAAAATTTTTTAAAAGAATCGCCGCTATCTTGTTTTTAAGGTGCTAGCTTTCTTACTTGGGTACTAGCTGGTGCTAGCTCTAAGCTACATGGTGCTAGGTTTTGGAGCATATCCCAAACTGACCGCGCCCAGGAACTTCGACCATCCGCAGCCACAAATCGGAGTCCCGAGCGCAGCTTCCATTCCAGAGACGTGCTCCGGCCATTGGCGGTCGGAAATCAGAATCCCTGGTCAAAACCTAAAACTATCCCTAGTCATGTCACCGACCATCGGCAGCCGAAAACTATGACACGACACTGAATATATCCTAAGTTGCTACATTACTCCTTTCCAACATACTAACATTCCCATAACCTTAACTTAATCCCAAACTAAACGCGCCCAGGAGCTCTGGCCATCGACAGTCGGAAATCGGATCCCAGGCGCAGTTTTCGTTCCAGGGGCGTGCCCTGGCCGTCGGCGGTTGGAAATCAGAATCCCTGCTCAATACCGAAAACTATCTCTAGTCATGTCACTGGCCGTCGGCAGCCGAAAACTATGACACGACACGGAATATATCCTATGTTGCAACATTACTCCTTCCCAACATACTAACATTCCCTTATCTTAACTTAATCCTAAACGGACCGCTCTCGGGGACTACGACCTTCAGCAGCCGGAAATAGGAGTTTTAGGCGCAGCTTTCGTTCCAGGGTAGTACCTTGGCCATCGGAGGTTGGAAATCGGAATTCTTGGTCAAAACCTAAAACTATCTCTAGTCACGTCTTCGGCCATCGGCAGCCAAAAACCAGGACACATGACACGGAATATATCCTTAATTAGTACACTGCCTCTTGCCTACATACTAACATTCTTTTGACTACAACTTAATCCCAAACTGACCGTGCCCAGGAGCTCCGACCATCGACAGTCGGAAATCAGAGTCCCAGGCGCAGCTTTCGTTCCAGGGGAGTGCCCTGGCCATTGGTCGTGGGAAATCGAAATCCCTGGTCTAAACCTAAAACTATCTCTAGTCATGTCACCGGCCATCGGCAGCCGGGAACTAGAACACATGATACGGAATATATCTCAAGTGACTACACTACCCTATGACTACATACTAACATTCCCTTAACCCTAACTTAATCCTGACCAAACCTCGCCTAGAAGCTCCGACCATCCGCAGCAACAAATCGGAGTCTTAGGTGCAGCTTTGGTTCCAGGGATGTGTTCCGGCCATTGGCGGTCGGAAATGGGAATATCTCGTCAAAACATAAACCTATCTGTAGTCACGTCTTCGGCTATTGGTAGCCGGAAAACCAGGATACGTGACACGTAATATATCCTAAATTAGTACACTACCCCTTGCCTACATACTAACATTTCCTAACCCTAACTTAATCCCACATTGACCGCGTTCGGGAGCTACGACCATCGGCAGCCGGAAATCGGAGCCCCAGGCGCAGTTTTTGTTCCAGGATAGTATCCTGACCATCAGAAATCGGAATCCTTGGTCAAAACACAAAACTATATGTAACCATGTCCCCAGCTATCGGCAGTCAGAAACCAGGACACAAGACACGGAATCTATCTTAAGTTACTACACTACCCCTTGCCTACATACTAACATTCCTTTAAACCTAACTTAATCCCAACCTAATCGCACCCAGGAGCTCTGAACACCCGCAACCGGATATTGGAGTCCCAGACCCAGCTTCCGTTCCAAGGACATGCCCCGATCATTAGCGGTCGGAAATCGAAATCCTGGTCAAAATCTAAAACTATCTCTACTCACGTCTTCGGCCAACGGTAGCCGGAAATCAAGATACATGACACGGAATATATCCTAAGTAACTACAGTACCCCTTACCTACATACTAACATTCCCCTAAACCTAACTGAACCGCGCCCAAGAGTTTCGACCAGCCGTAGCCGAAAATTGGAGTTCCAGATGCAGCTTTCGTTCCAGGGGCATGCTTCAGCCATTGGCCGTCTTCTTGCAGTTTTGATGCTGCTCTAATATGGGTTTTGTTTGCTTTAGTTTACTTCTCTGTTACTTTCGTTCCACTTTCCTTTCCCTATCCTTTTGCTGGTCTTCTTTGCTGTCGGTCCCTATACCTCATTGTGTTTCGTCCATCCGCTCCTGTGGAATGCTTCGTAGGCTCTTCTCATTTTCTTTGGAAACTGCGACATTGTCGACTTTTTGGGCCTATCAGCATTTGCTTTTTCTGTTCGTTGGAAACGACTCCGGTTACCACAGTTTGTAGTACATCGTTCCCTTTACCAGCGTTCTTCCTCTCTTCCTCTCGTTTTTCCTTGTTGTTCCTTTCCATACTTGAGGCTTGACCCTAGGGTCCTGTTTTGGCTGTTACTGCTCGGTTTCATTCTCGTTTCCTTTTTTTATTTTTTGGTTTCTTCGCGGGAAACCAATCCTTTTCTGGAGACTGATGACTTCGACGTTTCTTCTGAAAAATATCAGTCCTTTGACGACTCCGCAGTGCTGAGGCCGTTCCACCTTAGTCCTCCTTGATTGCTTGTTACCCATCTCCCTTTTACCTTTTCTTGCTCTTAGTTCACTTCCGTTGATGTTCTAGGTTATTTTTTCTTGTTTTTTGGGTTTATTTGTTTGGAGACCTATTGTTTCTACGATAGGTCTTTCGAGCCGGATATTAGTTTTTTTTGGGATTTTTAAGCGAATTTTTTTAGTTAGGTTTTTTTTGTGGTTGGAAATTTTCATTTGGTAACGTAAATAGATTGAAATGCAAATTATTAGCAAGTATACTATTGCAAAACGGTAAAAGACACATAAGGATGTTCTAAACATCTAAGCGGGCTATATTCGAATGAATCATGCATTACCAGAAAAGGATGTATTTTTACTTAGCCGAAAATAAACGTAACAATGTGAATAGGTATTTGTGTTTGTACAGTGTTTGAGAAGGTACCGTGAGTTTGGTTTGCGTGTGTGAGTGTGTGAGTGTGTGAGTGTGTGAGTGTGTGAGTGTGTGAGTGTGTGAGTGTGTGAGTGTGTGAGGTGTGAGTGTGAGTGTGTAAGTGTGTGAGTGTGTGAGTGTGAGTGTGTGAGTGTGTGAGTGTGTGAGTGTGTGAGTGTGAGGTGTGAGTGTGTGAGGTGTGAGTGTGAGTGTGTGAGTGTGTGAGGTGGAGTGTGTAGTGTGTGAGTGTGTGAGGTGTGAGTGTGTGAGTGTGGTGTGAGTGTGTGAGTGTGTGAGTGTGTGAGTGTGAGTGTGAGGAGGTGAGTGAGTGTGTGAGGTGAGTGTGAGTGTGAGTGTGAGTGTGTGAGTGTGTGAGTGTGGAGTGTGAGTGTGAGGTGAGTGAGTGTGAGTGTGTGAGTGAGTGAGTGTGAGGTGAGTGTGAGGTGAGTGTGAGTGTGTGAGAGTGAGTGTGAGTGGAGTGTGAGGTGAGTGTGAGGTGTGAGTGAGTGTGAGGTGGAGGTGAGTGTGAGTGTGAGTGGAGGTGAGTGTGAGGAGTGTGAGGGATGTGAGTGAGGTGAGTGTGAGTGTGTGAGTGTGAGTGTGAGTGTGGTGGAGTGAGTGGAGTGAGTGTGAGGTGTGAGGTGAGTGTGAGTGAGGAGTGGAGTGTGAGTGTGAGTGTGAGGAGGTGAGTGAGTGTGAGTGTGAGTGTGAGTGTGAGGTGGAGTGTGAGGTGAGTGTGAGTGTGAGGTGAGGAGTGTGAGTGTGAGTGTGAGTGTGAGAGTGTGAGTGTGAGGTGAGTGTGAGTGTGAGGTGAGTGTGAGTGTGAGGTGAGTGTGAGTGTGAGTGTGAGTGTGAGTGTGAGGTGTGGTGAGGTGTGAGTGTGAGTGTGAGGTGAGTGAGTGTGAGGAGTGATGTGAGTGTGAGGTGAGGTGAGTGTGAGTGTGAGTGTGAGTGAGTGTGAGTGTGAGAGTGTGAGGTGAGGTGAGGTGAGTGGGTGAGTGAGGTGAGGTGAGTGTGAGTGTGAGTGTGAGTGTGAGGTGAGTGTGAGTGTGAGTGTGAGGAGGTGAGTGGAGGTGGAGTGAGTGAGGTGAGTGTGAGTGTGAGTGAGTGTGAGTGTGAGGTGTGAGTGTGAGGGTGTGAGGTGTGAGGTGTGAGTGTGAGGTGAGTGTGAGTGTGAGTGTGAGGTGAGGTGAGGTGTGAGTGGTGAGGTGTGAGTGTGTGAGTGTGAGTGTGAGTGTGAGTGTGAGTGTGAGGTGAGGTGAGTGTGAGTGTGAGGTGTGAGTGTGAGTGTGAGTGTGAGTGGAGGTGAGGGGTGTGAGTGTGAGGTGGTGAGTGAGTGTGAGTGTGAGTGTGAGTGTGAGGTGTGGAGTGTGAGTGTGAGGTGGGTGAGTGTGAGTGTGAGGTGAGGTGGAGGTGTGAGTGTGAGTGTGAGGTGAGTGAGTGTGAGTGTGAGTGTGAGTGTGAGGTGAGTGTGAGTGTGAGTGTGAGTGTGAGTGAGTGTGAGTGTGAGTGTGAGGTGGTGAGTGTGAGTGTGAGTGTGAGTGTGAGTGTGAGTGTGAGGTGTGAGGTGAGGTGAGTGTGAGGTGTGAGTGGAGTGTGAGTGTGAGTGTGAGTGTGAGGTGTGAGGTGTGAGTGTGAGGTGTGAGTGTGAGTGTGAGGTGAGTGTGAGTGTGAGTGTGAGGTGGTGAGGTGTGAGGTGTGAGTGTGAGTGTGAGGTGAGTGAGTGTGAGTGAGTGTGAGGTGAGGTGGGTGTGAGGTAGTGTGAGGGGGTGTGAGGTGAGTGTGTGAGGTGTGAGGTGAGGTGTGAGTGTGAGTGTGTGAGTGTGAGTGAGTGTGAGTGTGAGTGGTGAGTGTGAGTGTGGAGGAGTGTGAGTGGAGTGGTGTGAGTGAGTGTGAGTGTGAGTGAGTGTGAGGTGAGTGGGGTGGTGAGTGTGAGTGTGAGTGTGTGAGTGTGGTGAGTGTGAGTGTGAGGTAGTGAGTGAGGTGTGAGTGTGAGTGAGTGTGAGGTGAGTGTGAGTGAGTGGTGAGTGTGAGTGTGTGAGTGTGAGGTGTGAGGTGGAGTGTGAGTGTGAGGTGAGTGTGAGTGTGAGTGAGTGTGAGTGAGGTGAGGTGTGAGGTGTGAGGTGAGTGTGAGGTGAGTGTGAGTGTGAGGGTGGGTGAGGTGAGGTGAGTGAGGTGTGAGTGTGAGGGTGTGAGGTGAGTGTGAGTGTGAGTGTGAGTGTGAGGTGTGAGTGTGAGTGTGAGTGTGAGTGTGAGTGTGAGTGGAGTGTGAGTGTGAGTGTGAGTGTGAGGTGAGTGTGAGTGTGAGTGTGAGGTGGTGAGTGGTGTGAGTGTGAGGTGAGTGAGGGTGAGTGTGAGTGAGTGTGAGTGTGAGTGTGGTGTGAGTGTGAGTGTGAGGTGAGTGTGAGTGTGAGTGTGAGGAGGTGAGTGTGAGTGTGAGTGTGAGTGTGAGTGTGAGTGAGTGAGTGTGAGGTGAGTGTGAGTGTGAGTGTGAGTGTGAGTGTGAGTGGGTGAGTGTGAGGTGAGGTGAGTGTGAGTGTGAGTGTGAGTGTGAGTGTGAGTGTGAGGTGTGAGGTGAGTGTGGAGGTGTGAGTGTGGTAGTGTGAGGTGAGGAGTGAGTGTGAGGTGGGTGAGTGTGAGTGTGAGTGAGTGAGTGTGAGTGAGGTGAGTGTGAGGTGAGGAGGTGAGGTGAGTGTGAGTGTGAGGTGTGAGGTGTGAGTGGTGAGGTGAGTGTGAGGTGAGTGGTGAGTGTGAGGTGAGGTGAGGTGAGGTGAGTGTGAGGTGAGTGTGAGTGGTGTGAGTGTGAGTGTGAGTGTGAGTGTGAGGTGTGAGTGTGAGTGTGAGTGTGAGTGTGAGTGTGAGTGTGAGTGTGAGTGTGAGTGAGTGTGAGTGTGAGTGTGAGGTGAGTGTGAGTGTGAGTGTGAGTGTGAGTGTGAGTGTGAGGTGAGTGTGAGGTGGAGGTGAGGTGAGGTGAGGTGAGGTGAGGTGAGTGAGGTGAGTGAGGTGAGGTGAGTGTGAGTGTGAGTGTGAGTGTGAGAGTGTGAGTGTGAGTGTGAGGTGTGAGTGTGAGTGAGGTGAGTGTGAGTGTGGGAGTGAGGTGAGGGTGAGTGAGTGAGTGTGAGTGTGAGGTGAGGTGAGTGTGAGTGTGAGTGTGAGTGTGAGGTGAGGAGTGAGTGAGGTGTGAGTGTGAGGTGAGGTGAGTGTGAGTGTGAGTGTGAGGTGAGTGTGAGGTGAGTGTGATGTGAGTTGAGTGTGATGTGATGTGAGTGTGAGGTGAGTGTGAGGAGTGAGGTGGATGTATTGTGAGTGTGAGTGTAGGTGAGTGTGAGTGAGTTAGTATGAGTGGTGTAGTGTGAGTGTAGTGAGTGAGTGTGTGTGAGTAGTGTAGGGGTGTAGGTGAGTTTAGTGTGATGTGAGGAAGGGATGTGAGGGTGGAGTGTAGTTGGGATGTGAGTTGGAGTAGTGTAGTGTGTAGTTGAGTAGATGAGTTGAGTGGGTAGTGTGGTGTGAGTGTGAGTGTGAGGTGAGGGAGGTGGAGGTGTGAGTGTGAGTGTGAGTGTGAGGTGAGTTGTGAGTGAGTGAGGGTAGGAGTGGTTAGTGGGAGGTGAGTGTGGTGGAGGTGAGGAGGTGAGTGTGAGTGTGAGGGTGAGGTGAGTGTGAGTGGGAGGTGAGTGAGGGAGTGTGAGTGTGAGGGAGTGAGTGTGAGGGTGTAGTGAGATTTATTAGTAGGGAGGTATTAGTGTAGTGTATAGTGATGGTTAGGTGGTGTGATGTAGTAGGAGTAGTTGATAGAGAGGTGAGGAGTGTGGGTGAGTAGTGTGAGTAGTGAGGTGGTGTAGAGTGTGAGTGTGAGGTGTGAGTAGTGAGTGTGAGGTGTGAGGTGAGTGAGTGTGAGTGAGGTGAGGTGAGTGTGAGTGGATGTGTGAGGTGAGTGTGAGGTGAGGTGAGTGTGAGTGTGAGGTGAGGTGTGAGTGTGAGGTGTGAGTGTGAGTGTGAGTGTGAGGTGTGAGTGTGAGTGTGAGTGTGAGTGTGAGTGTGAGTGGTGAGGTGAGGTAGTGAGTGAGGGTGTGAGTGTGAGGTGTGAGTGTGAGGTGAGTGTGAGGTGTGAGTGTGAGTGAGGTGTGAGTGTGAGTGTGAGTGTAGTGGTGAGGTGTGAGGTGTGAGTGTGAGGTGAGTGTGAGTGTGAGGTGTGAGTGAGTGTGAGTGTGAGTGTGAGTGTGAGTGTGAGTGTGAGGTGTGAGTGTGAGTGTGAGTGTGAGTGTGAGTGTGAGGGAGTGTGAGTGTGAGTGAGTGTGAGTGTGAGTGTGAGGAGTGTGAGGTGATGTGAGTGTGAGTGTGAGTGTGAGTGAGTGTGAGTGTGAGTAGTGAGTAGTAGAGTGTGAGGTGTGAGGTGAGCTGTAGAGTGTGAGGTGAGCGTGGAGGTGAGGTGAGTGTGAGTGTGAGGTGTGAGTGTGAGTGTGAGTGTGAGTGTGAGGTGAGTGTGAGTGTGAGTGGTGAGGGGTGTGAGGTGGGGAGTGTGAGGTGAGTGTGAGGTGAGTGTGAGTGTGAGTGTGAGGTGAGTGTGAGGTGAGTGTGAGTGTGAGTGTGAGGTGGTGAGTGTGAGGTGAGTGTGAGTGTGAGGTGAGGTGGAGTGTGAGGTGTGAGGTGAGTGGAGGTGTGAGGTGAGTGTGAGTGTGAGTGTGAGTGTGAGTGTGAGGTGAGTGAGTGTGAGTGTGAGTGTGAGTGTGAGGTGAGTGAGGTGAGTGTGAGCGTGAGTGTGAGTGTGGGAGTGTGAATGTGAGTGTGTCAGTGTGAGTGTGTTAGTGGACGAAAGTGCGAGTGTGCGAGTGTGTGTGTATGTGAATATTTTTTATTTTAAGCCCAACCTAGGCCATTGGCCTATTATAGCTTGTACAGTCTTAGCTAAAAAAATAAAATAATAGAATAAAAAGAAATTTCACTCGGTTTCAGGTGGTCTTCTGTTCAGACTCGCTCATACCTTCCGGTGACGCCAAAAGCTTGATCCAGGGCAGAGGTGGAGGAGCTATTTGTGGTCCGATGCAGTCTTAATTTATTGTTCCATGTTTAATCGCTGGTTATAAGGGTTGAAGTGGGGGTATAGGAGATTTGGTGTCTAAAATTTCTTGTAGGAAGGTATGTAAGGGAAGGAAAAAGTTAGTGATTAGGAATTTTAAATCATGTAGTGGGGAAAATAGGTTGAGTTGTATGATTTGTTTGAAGGTATTTCGAATGGGAGTAAGAGCGGTACAATGGTATAGTAGATATTCTGGGGTTTCGGGGAAATCAAGATTGCATCGACATAAAGGAAAGGGAATTCCGTGGAGGGAATGTAGCTTGGATCGGAATTTGTTACATGCCAAACTGGCTATGTACCACTTTTAGATTTAGATGTAATTTGTAAGTTAATTTTCGCGTATTTTCGCTGACAGTCGCGTCTGCGCACAAGAAATGCGGGTGTGCGCGAGTCTCGAAAGCGGGGTGTGTGATGTGTGTGTTTTTTCTTTAAAAATAGTTATGTAGGTTCCCTGTATCTTACCTCTATTGTACCTGCTACCTATTCCTTACGACCCCCTACGAGTGTAATAAAAGTTACGTGATGGACGGGTAGCAAATCTGATGGTCAACATGGCGTAACCCACAAATCACCGCTAGATCCTGGGATTAAGTTTCGAGATATACCTCACGCGAGTAATTTGATTTTACTTAATTTGTGCATGCAAATTTAAATTAGACAGCGATAGCATCAAATACCTGATCTGTAGAAATATAGCAATAGTGAGTAAATATGCCGCGTAATTATACCAATCGGGATCACGTTGGGCGCCATTGCTATAATTACGCGGCATATTTATCCGCCCTTACTTCCATTCGAAATACCTTCAAACAAATCGTTTTAATTTCCCTACTACCTGATTTAAAATTCCTAATCACTAACTTTTCCCCTTTCTTTACACGCCTTCCTACAAAAAATTTTAAACACCAAGTCTTCTATACCCCCACCTTAACCCTCCCTAATCTGCGATTAAACATGGAACAACAAATTAAGACTGCATCGGACCACAAGAAACTCCACCCCCTATGTCCTGGATCAAGTTTTTGATGTCACCCGAAGGTATGAGCGAGTCTGAACAGAAGACCACCTGAAACCGAGTGAATTTTTTTTTATTATTGTATTAATTTATTTTTTCTTATCTAAGACTGTATAAGCTAGGATAGGTCAATAGCCTAGGTATGGCTTAAATAAAGAATATTCACATAGACACACACACACACTCGTCCACACTCGCACACTTGCACTCTCGCACACTCACACTATCACACTTACACTCCTCACACACACAACACATACACACATACCTTACTCACGGTTACTTTCTCAGACGCTGTACAAACACAAACGCCTATTCCCACTGTTACGTTTATTTTCAGTTAAGTAAAAATACATCCTTTTCTGGTAATGCATCATTTATTCAAATCAAGTGCGCTTAGATCTTTAGAACATCCTCCTGTATCTTTCACCGCTTTGCAATAGTACATTTCCTAATAATTTGCATTTCAATCTATTCACGTTACAAAATGAAAATTTCCAACCACTAAAAAACCTAACAAAAAATTCGCTTAAAAAAGCCCAAAAAAACAACAAATCAATATCCGGCTCGAAAGGCCAATCGTAGAAACAACCCCAAACAAAAATATCCAAAAACAAAAAAAAATAACCTGGAACATCAACGGAAGTGAATCACGAGCAACAAAAGAAAAATAAAGAAAAAAAAAAAAGGAAGATGGGTAACAATCAATCAAGGAGAACTAAGGTGTAACAGCCTCAGCACTGCGGAGTCGTCAAAGGACTGGTGTTTCTCAGAAGAAACAGTAAAGTTAGTAATCTCCAGAACAGGATTGGTTTCCCGAAGAGAAACCAAAGAAAAAAAAGAAAGCGAGAATAAAATCGAGCAGTAACAGCTAAAACAGAACCTAAGGGTAAGGCCCCAAGTATGCAAAGGAACAACAAGGGAGAACGATAAGAAGAAAGGAAGAGCGCTGGTAAAAGAAACGATGTACTACAAACTGTGGTAACTGGAGTCGTTCCCAACAAACAGAGAAGGCAAATGCTGATAGGCCCGAAAGGTCGACAAAATCGCAGCTTTCAAAGATAAGAAAAAGAGCCTACGAAGCATACCACAGGAGCGGATGTTCGAAAATAAACTGAAAATAAATATTAATTAAAAGCAAAAGCAACCCTTAACAATCATGAGTTCACACATGAAAATTTATCTTGAAAGCATCCCTCAGTTCAACGGAAACCAAGCTCAGTTAAGAAACTTTATTACTGCGTGCGAAATATTTGTGAAAACCTTTTACAAACCCGGAGACAACAAAGCAAATGTATTACTTTTACGCTTGATAATAAGTAAACTGACCGGATAGGCACTAACGCTATTAGCCAGCCGGGACGATTTAGAACACTTTCCTTTCCCTATCCTTTTGCTGGTCTTCTTTGCTGTCGGTCTCTATACTGATTGTGGGATTAAGTTTTGAGATACACCTCACGCGAGTAATTTGATTTTATTTAATTTGTGCATGCAAATTTGACTGATCTGTAGAAATATAACAATGGCGGGTAAATACGCCGCGTAGTTATACCAATCGGGAATCACGTTGGGCGCCATTGTTATAATTACGCGACATATTTATCCGCCATTGTTATATTTCTACAGATTACGTATTTGATACAATCGCTGTCTAAATCAAATTTACATGCACAAATTAAGTAAAATCAAATTACGCGTAAGGTGTATCTCGGAACTTAATCCCAGGATCCAGCAGGTGGTTGGGTTTGGTTACGCCATGTTAAACATCAGATTAGCCATCCGTCCATCACTTAACTTTTATTACACTGGTAGGGGGTCGGAGGAATAAGTTCCAGGTACAATAGAGGTAAGATACAGGAAACCTACATATCTATTTCTAAACAAAAACACACACCACACAGTAGTTGTTGCTTGGTTCAGGTCTCCTGGCCTAATTCCCGCTTTCGACACTCGCGCACACTTGCATTCTTTTTGCGCAAACGCGACTGTCAGCGACGACGGAATTTAGCGTTATTAATTTAAAAAATACGCGGCGAATAACTTATAAATTACATTTAATTCTAAAAGTGGTACATAGGCATGTAACAAATTTGCCATGACGTTAAGAATTGAATAGTTTTACGGCTGGAATTTTGTATGTGAATGGGGATGTCGGTAACGGTAGGAAATATTTGGTGCGTGTATCTGCCGGTATCTGAGTAGGACCATGATTCTTGCCAGGAGTGAAGGAGGGAGTTGTAGCTACGAGTTTTAAGGTCGGAAGTAGAGATTGTGTGCTACGTATCTGGGGATATTGTTTCATTATGGAGGTGGATCGGACGATAAATTTTTAAAGTGCGAGTGTGCGAGTGTGCGAGTGTGCGAGTGTGCGAGTGTGCGAGTGTGCGAGTGTGCGAGTGTGCGAGTGTGCGAGTGTGCGAGTGTGCGAGTGTGCGAGTGTGCAAGTGTGCGAGTGTGTGAGTGTGCAAGTGTGCGAGTGTGCGAGTGGGCGAGTGTGCAAGTGTGAGAGCGTGCGCGCGCGTGAACGAGCAAGCGCGAGCAAATGCGAGCGAACACTGTTATAGTTCAAGCGCGCATAATTTGCCCGCCATTTTATAACATATACCGACCATGCTTTACGATTAATGCAACCGCTCTTTAAGTCAAATTTGCAAGCACAATTTAAATAAAATCAAATTACTCACGTGGTGGCATCTCGGAACTTAATCTCAGGGTCCAACGATGATTCGTGGGTTGAGTTGCATTACGCCATGTTGAATTCACATTTCCATTCGTTCTTCCTTCTCCTGCACTTGTAGGGGAATGAAAGGAGTTAAGGTACCGGGTACAATTAAGGTAAAGGTGCAAGTAACCTACATACCTAAAAGAAAAGCACACACAACACCAAGATAGTTGTTGCTTCGTCGTGGGTTCGTGGCTTAATCCTGCTTTTGACATTCGCGCACTTCCGCATTCCCTCTGTGCAGACGCGACTGTCAGCGACGACGAAAGTTGGCGTTATTAATTTAAAAAACGCGTCAATTACTTTATAAATTATAACGTGCGAGCGCGAGCGCGTGCTTGTGCGTGCGAACGCGTGCGCGCGCTTGTGTGCGTAAGCGCGTGTGCTCGTGTGCGCGTGTGCGTGCGTCTGCGTCACGAAAAACTGCATCACAAAACAAATTTTTGTAAAAATAGTGCTAGCCATTGAAACCTAATAATATATTTTGTAGAAGAATTCCAACAACCGATATGGACACCCCCTACGAAGTGGTAAGTTCTTTGGTAAAAAAAACGCGTAGTTTGATGTCAATTTAGATGCAGTTAATTAAATCGTACGGCTATCCAGCAGAAATGTACAACAACATCCTAACCGACGATGGATACATCTTAACAGCGTATCGCATACCACACGGAAGCCAAAAACAAAACGACCTTCCCAAACCTGTCGTACTATTAATTCATGGCCTCGTCACAAATTGCTTCGATTACATCTTCACCGGCCCCGATCGTGCGCTCGCTTTTATCTTGAGCGACCACGGGTACGATGTGTGGATCGCTAATTTAAGAGGAAGGAAATTATCGCAGAGGCACGTAAAGCTAGTTCCGGATAGAGACGAGGAGTTTTGGAAATTCAGGTAAGGGTTTTTTACGTCACCATCTAATCTTCTCCTTGTTTCAGCTTCCACGACATGGCAGTTTATGACATTCCAGCTTTTGCTAACCAAATAGAAAAATGTACAGGGTTGCGCACGTTCTCGTACATCGGATACTCCCAAGGAGGGACGCTTCCATTTGTTTTGCTGTCCGAAAAACCTGAGTACAACGAACGGTTCAACTTGGTGATAGCCCTTGGGCCTGCTGTAGTCGTCTCGAACATTCAAAGTATTCCTTATCTTTTTATGTACAACACGAGACACGTGTGGCTGGTAAGTTTTGCCAAGGAATTGTAAGGTCCTCATGTAATTTGTACTAGACGGCTATGGAAAAATTTGGAGCGTTACAATTTCCTCCGGTGATAATCAAAACTCTTATATCAGGGGTGACTCAGTGGTTCGGTACTAAAAGTAGCTGGTTTTCTAAGTTGGCGAAGGAAATTTTGTTTTCGATACATGGAAGGACTCCGGAACAATTTGTTGAGGTATGTTTGATCGGGCACAGTATGGCGTAGTAAAAAGACTTGTTCTAGGACGACCTTCCAGTTATACTGACGTACTATCCGGATTCAACGTCTGCGATTGTACTGAAACATTTTTGCCAGATGTACAGCTCAGGTGAGTGATTCTTAGAGTGTCAAGGGCTTTTTGTGCGCCTCCTGTCGGTAATACCTCACTTGCTCATCGCCATGCCTGTGGCGATGTCCTCTGTTACAGCGTTAGAAAACGACCAGTCATTACAGCAGGTCTCCAGTCGGTAGAGCATGATACACTTAATCTCAGGGTCGTGGGTTCGAGCTCCACGTTGGGCGCCACTGTTATTGTCTAAGGTATAACTGTTATAGTCCCGCGCAAATGTTATGAAGCGCTACTACAGTTGGTAACACATACTAACCACATACATAATATTGCACAATAAAGCTATTACGTCATAATTGCGTTTCAAATTGTATCACATACCAAAAAAGTTTACAGTGATACAAGATGGGCCTTAAAAGAAAAGATAAAATGTACTCACTTAAAAATGTGGAACGCTTCACGACTTTGAGGTTATGCTTGCGACAGGGGCCGGATCTCGTTGGCGTTGTTTGGGCGTGTGTGGGGCTATGCCCTCGTTGAACCAGATTGCCTTGTTTTCCTTTTTTTCGTTTGTAGCGGTACGATAAGGATACAGATAGAGCACAATAAGAGGCAAAGGTAAGGAAGAAACCTAAACACAAGAGAAAAGACAAAAGGGACGACACAGATAAACCTCACTATTCGACGTCCCGTTGGCTAATAATCGTCGTGTCGGAAATCGCGCACTTACTTCCTCACTCCACGTCCGCGCATTCTCTTGCGCCGACGCAACTGTCCGGGATGGTGGAAACGAACAAGTTTATTTTTTAAAATATTGGCGCGAATTCAGTCACATATTAAAACTTAAACCAAAAATGATACATAGCCGATTTTCGGCATGTAACAATGCAGACCGTTATAGTCAGCCTTCCACCAGCGGCAAACGCAACTTGCGAAAAGAAATAAGGACATTGCTTCAAACAGGCCGACGAAACAGTGAAAGTTTATCCAATTCCCATCTAGAAAAGGAGGGGTAAATAAACAAAGTTTATCCACTCGTTTCCTAGAAAAATATGGACCCAGGGCCCCCTTCGTGTTGGATAAATTTTGACTTCTCTCCATTAGTCGCACTCTCACTTCTTTCTACGTGCATTCAAGCCAAGCTAAATGAGAAACTACGATTAGCATTAGATGGCGCCACATAGAAAACGACTTCAGTGACTTTGAATGTCTTTTGGAATTTTAACGCGGCACATTTTCACCTGAAACTTGGAAACAAGTCCTAGCTAATTTGTTGCAAGGTCCAGTTGAAACTAAGCTTTCGCCAAAATTAAATGGCGTATAATGAAGAATATCTAAGTCCTCCGGAAATATAACGAGGACATTGCCATCGGTTATTTGAAACTAAGTCCTCATTTGCTTCTCGCAAGATGCGGTTGATACTTTAACTAAGTAGCTATGGCTAATCAATAATTAGATGGCGCCCGATGCAAAAGCTCCAAGTCCGCGTGACTTTGGACGCCTTCTGGAAATGTACCAAGGGACTTTGCAACTTCAATTTGATCCTAAGTCTTTACTTATTCGTCGCAAAGCAGATTTGGGTCTGGGCGAAGTCAATAGCTATGACTAGAACAATCTCCGGCCGATGGAGAATCTCAAATCCATGGCTTTAGACGTCCTCTGGAAACTTAACACAAGATATTGCCCTTTAGAACTTGGAACGAAGTCCTCACATGCTTCTGACAAGGTGTGGTTGATAGCTATGACTTAACTCCTGCCATAATTAGATGGCACCCGATGCTGAAGTTACAAACCCGCGTGACTGACGCCTTCTGGAAATGTACCGAGGACATTGCAACTGTAACTTGATCCTTAGTCTTCACGTATTGATCGCAAAGCAGGTTTGGGACTGGGCGAAGTCAATAGGTATGACTAAAACGATGTCCTGTAATACATGGCGGCCGTTGGAGAACCTCAAGTCTAAGGCTTTAGGCGTCTTCTGGAAATTTAACGAAAGATAGTGCCAATTTAAAACTGGAACAAAGTTTTCACATGCCTCTGACAAGGAGTGGTTGAAAGCTATGACTGAACCCTTACCATAATTAGATGGCGTCTGATGCTGAAAATCCATGTCCGCGTGACTTTGGATGTCCTCTGGAAATGTACCGAGGTACTTTGCAACTGCAACTCGATCCTTAGTCTTCACTTTACTCGTCGCAAGATGTGTTTGAGACTGGGCGAAGTCAATAGCTGTGACTAAAACGATTTCCTGTTAAACATGGCGGCTGATGAAAAACCTCAAGTCCAAGGTTTTAGACGTCTTTCGGAAATTTAATACGAAATTGTGTCACTTAAGACTTGGAACGAAGTTTTCGCCTGCTTCTGACAAGGTGTGATTGATACTAAGTAACTGAGTAGCTATGACTGAACTCTTGCCATAATTACATAGCGCCCGATGCAGAAGCTCTAAGTTCGCGACTTCAGCCTTCTGGAAATGAAACGGGGACATGACACCGTCAACTTCTATCTAAATCATCACTTACGCACAGAAAAGAGGGTTTAATATTGAGAAAAGTTAATAGCTGTGATTAAAATGCTCTAGGGCAATACATAGCGACCAGTGGAGGATCTCTAAGTTCGCGACTTTTGTGTACTGTGTTCTGGGTTCTGTGTTCTGTGTTCTGTGTTGTGTGTTCTGTGTTCTGTGTTCTGTGTTCTGTGTTCTGTGTTCTGTGTTCTGTGTTCTGTGTTCTGTGTTCTGTGTTCTGTGTTCTGTGTTCTGTGTTCTGTGTTCTGTGTTCTGTGTTCTGTGTTCTGTGTTCTGTGTTCTGTGTTCTGTGTTCTGTGTTCTGTGTTCTGTGTTCTGTGTTCTGTGTTCTGTGTTCTGTGTTCTGTGTTCTGTGTTCTGTGTTCTGTGTTCTGTGTTCTGTGTTCTGTGTTCTGTGTTCTGTGTTCTGTGTTCTGTGTTCTGTGTTCTGTGTTCTTGTTCTGTGTTCTGTGTTCTGTGTTCGTGTTCTGTGTTCTGTGTTCTGTGTTCTGTGCTCTGTGTTCTGTGTTCTGTGTTCTGTGTTCTGTGTTCTGTGTTCTGTGTTCTGTGTTCTGTGTTCTGTGTTCTGTGTTCTGTGTTCTGTGCTTCTGTGTTCTGTGTTCTGTGTTCTGTGTTCTGTGTTCTCTGTTCTGTGTTCTGTGTTTTGTGTTCTGTGTTCTGTCCTGTGTTCTGTGTTCTATATGCTGTGCTCGTGTCTTGCGGCCTGTTCTGTTCTGTGCTATGAGTTTTCTGTTTTGTGTTCTGTGCTCTGTGTTCTGCGTCCTGCTTTCTGTGTTCTGTGTTCTGTTCTATGTTCTTCTCTCTGTTCTGTGCTGTATTGTGTTCTGTTTTCTGCGCTGTCTTCTGTGCTGTTCTGTTTTTGTGTGTTTTGTGTTCTGTGATCTGCGTTCTGTGTACTGTTTTCTGTGCTCTGTGTTCTGCGTTCTATGTTGTTTTCTGTGCCCTGCGTTCTGCGTCCTGTGCCGTGCTGCCTGTGTTCTTCTCTGTGTTCTGTGATTTGTTTTGTTCTGTGTTTTGTTTTCTGTGCTTTAAGTTTTGCGTCATGTGACCTACATTCTGTGTTTTGTCTTCTATTTTCTGCGTTGTGTTCTGTTTTGTGTGCTGTGTTCTGTGTTCTGTGCGCGCGTCCTACCCTGTGTTCTGTGCTATGTGCTCGCGCAATGCGTTGTGTTCTGTGTTCTGTGTTCTGTGTTCTGTGTTCTGTGTCCTGTGTTTTCTGTTTTAAGTTCTGTGTTCTGCATTCTGTGCTCTGAGTCCTCTTTTCTGTGTTTTGTGTTCTGCTCTGTGTTCTGTTTTGTGTTCTGTTCTGTGTTCTGTTCTGTGTTCTGTTCTGTGTTCTGTTCTGTGTTCTGTTCTGTGTTCTGTTCTGTGTTCTGTTCTGTGTTCTGTTCTGTGTTCTGTTCTGTGTTCTGTTCTGTGTTCTGTTCTGTGTTCTGTTCTGTGTTCTGTTCTGTGTTCTGTTTCTGTGTTCTGTTCTGTGTTCTGTTCTGTGTTCTGTTCTGTTGTTCTGTTCTGTGTTCTGTTCTGTGTTCTGTTCTGTGTTCTGTTCTGTGTTCTGTTCTGTGTTCTGTTCTGTGTTCTGTTCTGTGTTCTGTTCTGTGTTCTGTTCTGTGTTCTGTTCTGTGTTCTGTTCTGTTGTTCTTGTTCTGTGTTCTGTTCTGTGTTCTGTTCTGTGTTCTGTTCTGTGTTCTGTTCTGTGTTCTGTTCTGTGTTCTGTTCTGTGTTCTGTTCTGTGTTCTGTTCTGTGTTCTGTTCTGTGTTCTGTTCTGTGTTCTGTTCTGTGTTCTGTTCTGTGTTCTGTTCTGTGTTCTGTGTTCTGTGTTCTGTGTTCTGTGTTCTTGTTCTGTGTTCTGTGTTCTGTGTTCTGTGTTCTTTTTGTCTCTGTGTTCTGTTTCTGTGTTCTGTTCTGTGTTCTGTTCTGTGTTCTGTTTTGTGTTCTGTGTTCTTGTTCTGTGTTCTGTTTCTGTTCTGTTCTGTGTTCTTTCTGCTGTTCTGTTCTGTGTTTGTTTTCTGTTCTGTGTTCTGTTCTGTGTTCTGTTCTGTGTTCTGTTCTGTTCTGTGTTCTGTTCTGTGTTCTTCTCTGTGTTCTGTGTGTTCTGTGTTCTGTTTTTTCTGTCTTGTTCTGTTCTGTTTTTTCTGTTTGTGTTCTGTGTCTGTGTTCTGTTCTGTTTCTGTTCTGTGTTCTGTTCTTGTTGTTTGTTCTGTTCTGTGTTCTGTTCTGTGTTCTGTTGCTGTGTTCTGTTCTGTGTTCTGTTCTGTTTGTTTGTTCTGTGTTCTGTTTCTGTGTTCTAGTTTTTCGTCTGTGTTCTGTTCTGTGTTCTGTTCTGTTTCTGTTCTGTGTTCTGTTCTGTGTTCTGTTCTGTGTTCTGTTCTGTGTTCTGTTGCTGTGTCTTTCTGTGTTCTGTTCTGTGTTCTGTTCTGATGTTCTGTTCTGTGTTCTTGTTCTGTGTTCTGTGTTCTGTGTTCTGTTCTGTGTTCTGTTCTGTGTTCTGTTCTGTGTTCTGTTCTGTGTTCTTTCTGTGTTCTTCTCTTTTCTGTGTTCTGTTTGTGTTCTGTTCTGTGTTCTGTTCTGTGTTCTGTTCTGTGTTCTGTTCTGTGTTCTGTTCTGTGTTCTGTTCTGTGTTCTGTTCTGTGTTCTGTTCTGTGTTCTGTTCTGTGTTCTGTTCTGTGTTCTGTTCTGTGTTTTGTTCTGTGTTCTGTTCTGTGTTCTGTTCTGTGTTCTGTTCTGTGTTCTGTTCTGTGTTCTGTTCTGTGTTCTGTTCTGTGTTCTGTTCTGTGTTCTGTTCTGTGTTCTGTTCTGTGTTCTGTTCTGTGTTCTGTTCTGTGTTCTGTTCTGTGTTCTGTTCTGTGTTCTGTTCTGTGTTCTGTTCTGTGTTCTGTTCTGTGTTCTGTTCTGTGTTCTGTTCTGTGTTCTGTTCTGTGTTCTGTTCTGTGTTCTGTTCTGTGTTCTGTTCTGTGTTCTGTTCTGTGTTCTGTTCTGTGTTCTGTTCTGTGTTCTGTTCTGTGTTCTGTTCTGTGTTCTGTTCTGTGTTCTGTTCTGTGTTCTGTTCTGTGTTCTGTTCTGTGTTCTGTTCTGTGTTCTGTTCTGTGTTCTGTTCTGTGTTCTGTTCTGTGTTCTGTTCTGTGTTCTGTTCTGTGTTCTGTTCTGTGTTCTGTTCTGTGTTCTGTTCTGTGTTCTGTTCTGTGTTCTGTTCTGTGTTCTGTTCTGTGTTCTGTTCTGTGTTCTGTTCTTTTGTTCTGTGTTCTGTTCTGTGTTCTGTTCTGTGTTCTGTTCTTGTTCTGTTCTGTGTTCTGTTCTGTTTCTGTTCTGTGTTCTGTTCTGTGTTCTGTTCTGTGTTCTGTTCTGTGTTCTGTTCTGTGTTCTGTTCTGTGTTCTGTTCTGTGTTCTGTTCTGTGTTCTGTTCTGTGTTCTGTTCTGTGTTCTGTTCTGTGTTCTGTTCTGTGTTCTGTTCTGTGTTCTGTTCTGTGTTCTGTTCTGTGTTCTGTTCTGTGTTCTGTTCTGTGTTCTGTTCTGTGTTCTGTTCTGTGTTCTGTTCTGTGTTCTGTTCTGTGTTCTGTTCTGTGTTCTGTTCTGTGTTCTGTTCTGTGTTCTGTTCTGTGTTCTGTTCTGTGTTCTGTTCTGTGTTCTGTTCTGTGTTCTGTTCTGTGTTCTGTTCTGTGTTCTGTTCTGTGTTCTGTTCTGTGTTCTGTTCTGTGTTCTGTTCTGTGTTCTGTTCTGTGTTCTGTTCTGTGTTCTGTTCTGTGTTCTGTTCTGTGTTCTGTTCTGTGTTCTGTTCTGTGTTCTGTTCTGTGTTCTGTTCTGTGTTCTGTTCTGTGTTCTGTTCTGTGTTCTGTTCTGTGTTCTGTTCTGTGTTCTGTTCTGTGTTCTGTTCTGTGTTCTGTTCTGTGTTCTGTTCTGTGTTCTGTTCTGTGTTCTGTTCTGTGTTCTGTTCTGTGTTCTGTTCTGTGTTCTGTTCTGTGTTCTGTTCTGTGTTCTGTTCTGTGTTCTGTTCTGTGTTCTGTTCTGTGTTCTGTTCTGTGTTCTGTTCTGTGTTCTGTTCTGTGTTCTGTTCTGTGTTCTGTTCTGTGTTCTGTTCTGTGTTCTGTTCTGTGTTCTGTTCTGTGTTCTGTTCTGTGTTCTGTTCTGTTCTGTGTTCTGTTCTGTGTTCTGTTCTGTGTTCTGTTCTGTGTTCTGTTCTGTTCTGTTCTGTGTTCTGTTCTGTGTTCTGTTCTGTGTTCTGTTCTGTGTTCTGTTCTGTGTTCTGTTCTGTGTTCTGTTCTGTGTTCTGTTCTGTGTTCTGTTCTGTGTTCTGTTCTGTGTTCTGTTCTGTTCTGTTCTGTTCTGTTCTGTGTTCTGTTCTGTGTTCTGTTCTGTGTTCTGTTCTGTGTTCTGTTCTGTGTTCTGTTCTGTGTTCTGTTCTGTGTTCTGTTCTGTGTTCTGTTCTGTGTTCTGTTCTGTGTTCTGTTCTGTTTTCTGTTCTGTGTTCTGTTCTGTGTTCTGTTCTGTGTTCTGTTCTGTGTTCTGTTCTGTGTTCTGTTCTGTGTTCTGTTCTGTGTTCTGTTCTGTGTTCTGTTCTGTGTTCTGTTCTGTGTTCTGTTCTGTGTTCTGTTCTGTGTTCTGTTCTGTGTTCTGTTCTGTGTTCTGTTCTGTGTTCTGTTCTGTGTTCTGTTCTGTGTTCTGTTCTGTGTTCTGTTCTGTGTTCTGTTCTGTGTTCTGTTCTGTGTTCTGTTCTGTGTTCTGTTCTGTGTTCTGTTCTGTGTTCTGTTCTGTGTTCTGTTCTGTGTTCTGTTCTGTGTTCTGTTCTGTGTTCTGTTCTGTGTTCTGTTCTGTGTTCTGTTCTGTGTTCTGTTCTGTGTTCTGTTCTGTGTTCTGTTCTGTGTTCTGTTCTGTGTTCTGTTCTGTGTTCTGTTCTGTGTTCTGTTCTGTGTTCTGTTCTGTGTTCTGTTCTGTGTTCTGTTCTGTGTTCTGTTCTGTGTTCTGTTCTGTGTTCTGTTCTGTGTTCTGTTCTGTGTTCTGTTCTGTGTTCTGTTCTGTGTTCTGTTCTGTGTTCTGTTCTGTGTTCTGTTCTGTGTTCTGTTCTGTGTTCTGTTCTGTGTTCTGTTCTGTGTTCTGTTCTGTGTTCTGTTCTGTGTTCTGTTCTGTGTTCTGTTCTGTGTTCTGTTCTGTTCTGTTCTGTGTTCTGTTCTGTGTTCTGTTCTGTGTTCTGTTCTGTGTTCTGTTCTGTGTTCTGTTCTGTGTTCTGTTCTGTGTTCTGTTCTGTGTTCTGTTCTGTGTTCTGTTCTGTGTTCTGTTCTGTGTTCTGTTCTGTGTTCTGTTCTGTGTTCTGTTCTGTGTTCTGTTCTGTGTTCTGTTCTGTGTTCTGTTCTGTGTTCTGTTCTGTGTTCTGTTCTGTGTTCTGTTCTGTGTTCTGTTCTGTGTTCTGTTCTGTGTTCTGTTCTGTGTTCTGTTCTGTGTTCTGTTCTGTGTTCTGTTCTGTGTTCTGTTCTGTGTTCTGTTCTGTGTTCTGTTCTGTGTTCTGTTCTGTGTTCTGTTCTGTGTTCTGTTCTGTGTTCTGTTCTGTGTTCTGTTCTGTGTTCTGTTCTGTGTTCTGTTCTGTGTTCTGTTCTGTGTTCTGTTCTGTGTTCTGTTCTGTGTTCTGTTCTGTGTTCTGTTCTGTGTTCTGTTCTGTGTTCTGTTCTGTGTTCTGTTCTGTGTTCTGTTCTGTGTTCTGTTCTGTGTTCTGTTCTGTGTTCTGTTCTGTGTTCTGTTCTGTGTTCTGTTCTGTGTTCTGTTCTGTGTTCTGTTCTGTGTTCTGTTCTGTGTTCTGTTCTGTGTTCTGTTCTGTGTTCTGTTCTGTGTTCTGTTCTGTGTTCTGTTCTGTGTTCTGTTCTGTGTTCTGTTCTGTGTTCTGTTCTGTGTTCTGTTCTGTGTTCTGTTCTGTGTTCTGTTCTGTGTTCTGTTTCGTTATCTTGTCTGTGTTCTGTTCAGTGTTCTGCTCTGTGTTCTGTTCTGTGTTCTGTTCTGTGTTCTGTTCTGTGTTCTGTTCTGTGTTCTGTTCTGTGTTCTGTTCTGTGTTCTGTTCTGTGTTTTGTTCTGTGTTCTGTTCTGTGTTCTATTCTGTGTTCTGTTCTGTGTTCTGTTCTGTGTTCTGTTCTGTGTTCTGTTCTGTGTTCTGTTCTGTGTTCTGTTCTGTGTTCTGTTCTGTGTTCTGTTCTGTGTTCTGTTCTGTGTTCTGTTCTGTGTTCTGTTCTGTGTTCTGTTCTGTGTTCTGTTCTGTGTTCTGTTCTGTGTTCTGTTCTGTGTTCTGTTCTGTGTTCTGTTCTGTGTTCTGTTCTGTGTTCTGTTCTGTGTTCTGTTCTGTGTTCTGTTCTGTGTTCTGTTCTGTGTTCTGTTCTGTGTTCTGTTCTGTGTTCTGTTCTGTGTTCTGTTCTGTGTTCTGTTCTGTGTTCTGTTCTGTGTTCTGTTCTGTGTTCTGTTCTGTGTTCTGTTCTGTGTTCTGTTCTGTGTTCTGTTCTGTGTTCTGTTCTGTGTTCTGTTCTGTGTTCTGTTCTGTGTTCTGTTCTGTGTTCTGTTCTGTGTTCTGTTCTGTGTTCTGTTCTGTGTTCTGTTCTGTGTTCTGTTCTGTGTTCTGTTCTGTGTTCTGTTCTGTGTTCTGTTCTGTGTTCTGTTCTGTGTTCTGTTCTGTGTTCTGTTCTGTGTTCTGTTCTGTGTTCTGTTCTGTGTTCTGTTCTGTGTTCTGTTCTGTGTTCTGTTCTGTGTTCTGTTCTGTGTTCTGTTCTGTGTTCTGTTCTGTGTTCTGTTCTGTGTTCTGTTCTGTGTTCTGTTCTGTGTTCTGTTCTGTGTTCTGTTCTGTGTTCTGTTCTGTGTTCTGTTCTGTGTTCTGTTCTGTGTTCTGTTCTGTGTTCTGTTCTGTGTTCTGTTCTGTGTTCTGTTCTGTGTTCTGTTCTGTGTTCTGTTCTGTGTTCTGTTCTGTGTTCTGTTCTGTGTTCTGTTCTGTGTTCTGTTCTGTGTTCTGTTCTGTGTTCTGTTCTGTGTTCTGTTCTGTGTTCTGTTCTGTGTTCTGTTCTGTGTTCTGTTCTGTGTTCTGTTCTGTGTTCTGTTCTGTGTTCTGTTCTGTGTTCTGTTCTGTGTTCTGTTCTGTGTTCTGTTCTGTTGTTCTGTGTTCTGTTCTGTGTTCTGTTCTGTGTTCTGTTCTGTGTTCTGTTCTGTGTTCTGTTCTGTGTTCTGTTCTGTGTTCTGTTCTGTGTTCTGTTCTGTGTTCTGTTCTGTGTTCTGTTCTGTGTTCTGTTCTGTGTTCTGTTCTGTGTTCTGTTCTGTGTTCTGTTCTGTGTTCTGTTCTGTGTTCTGTTCTGTGTTCTGTTCTGTGTTCTTCTGTGTTCTGTTCTGTGTTCTGTTCTGTGTTCTGTTCTGTGTTCTGTTCTGTGTTCTGTTCTGTGTTCTGTTCTGTTGTTCTGTGTTCTGTTCTGTGTTCTGTTCTGTGTTCTGTTCTGTGTTCTGTTCTGTGTTCTGTTCTGTGTTCTGTTCTGTTCTGTGTTCTGTTCTGTGTTCTGTTCTGTGTTCTGTTCTGTGTTCTGTTCTGTGTTCTGTTCTGTGTTCTGTTCTGTGTTCTGTTCTGTGTTCTGTTCTGTGTTCTGTTCTGTGTTCTGTTCTGTGTTCTGTTCTGTGTTCTGTTCTGTGTTCTGTTCTGTGTTCTGTTCTGTGTTCTGTTCTGTGTTCTGTTCTGTGTTCTGTTCTGTGTTCTGTTCTGTGTTCTGTTCTGTGTTCTGTTCTGTGTTCTGTTCTGTGTTCTGTTCTGTTGTTCTGTGTTCTGTTCTGTGTTCTGTTCTGTGTTCTGTTCTGTGTTCTGTTCTGTGTTCTGTTCTGTGTTCTGTTCGTGTCTGTTCTGTTCTGTTCTGTTCTGTTCTGTGTTCTGTTCTGTGTTCTGTTCTGTGTTCTGTTTGTGTTCTGTTCTTGTTCTGTTCTGTGTTTGTTCTGTGTTCTGTTTTCTGTGTTCTGTTCTGTGTTCTGTTCTGTGTTCTGTTCTGTGTTCTGTTCTGTGTTTGTTCTGTGTTCTGTTCTGTGTTCTGTCTGTGTTCTGTTCTGTGTTCTGTTCTGTTGTTCTGTTCTGTTCTGTGTTCTGTTCTGTGTTCTGTTCTGTGTTCTGTTCTGTGTTCTGTTCTGTTCTGTTCTGTTTCTGTTCTGTGTTCTGTTCGTGTTCTGGTGTTCTGTTCTGTGTTCTGTTCTGTGTTCTGTTCTGTTGTTCTGTTCTGTTCTGTGTTCTGTTCTGTGTTCTGTTCTGTTCTTTGTGTTCTGTTCTGTGTTCTGTTCTGTGTTCTGTTCTGTGTTCTGTTCTGTTTCTGTTCTGTGTTCGTTCGTGTTCTGTTCGTGTTCTGTTCTGTGTTCTGTTCTGTGTTCTGTTCTGTGTTTGTTCTGTGTTCTGTTCTGTGTTCTGTTCTGTGTTCTGTTTGTGTTCTGTTCTTGTTCTGTTCTGTGTTTGTTCTGTGTTCTGTTCTGTGTTCTTTCGTGTTCTGTTCTGTGTTCTGTTCTGTGTTCTGTTCTGTGTTCTGTTCTGTGTTCTGTTCAGTGTTCTGTTCTGTGTTCTGTTCTGTGTCTTTCTGTGTCTGTTCTGTGTTCTGTTCTGTGTTCTGTTCTGTGTTCTGTTCTGTGTTCTGTTCTTGTTCTGTTCTGTTGTTCTGTCTGTTCTGTGTTCTTTCTGTGTTCTGTTCTTGTTCTGTTTGTTCTGTTCTGTGTTCTGTTCTGTGTTTGTTCTGTGTTCTGTTCTGTGTTCTGTTCTGTGTTCTGTTCTGTGTCTTTCTGTGTCTGTTCTGTGTTCTGTTTTGTGTTCTGTTCTATGTTCTGTTCTGTGTTTTGTTCCGTGTTCTGTTCCGTGTTCTATTCTGTGTTCTGTTCTGTGTTCTGTTCTGTGTTCTGTTCTGTGTTCTGTTCTGTGTTTTGTTCTGTGTTCTGTTCTGTGTTCTGTTCTGTGTTCTGTTCTGTGTTCTGTTCTGTGTTCTGTTCTGTGTTCTGTTCTGTGTTCTGTTCTGTGTTCTGTTCTGTGTTCTGTTCTGTGTTCTGTTCTGTGTTCTGTTCTATGTTCTGTTCTGTGTTCTGTTCTGTGTTCTGTTCTGTGTTCTGTTCTGTGTTCTGTTCTGTGTTCTGTTCTGTGTTCTGTTCTGTGTTCTGTTCTGTGTTCTGTTCTGTGTTCTGTTCTGTGTTCTGTTCTGTGTTCTGTTCTGTGTTCTGTTCTGTGTTCTGTTCTGTGTTCTGTTCTGTGTTCTGTTTCTGTTCTGTGTTCTGTTCTGTGTTCTGTTCTGTGTTCTGTTCTGTGTTCTGTTCTGTGTTCTGTTCTGTGTTCTGTTCTGTGTTCTGTTCTGTGTTCTGTTCTGTGTTCTGTTCTGTGTTCTGTTCTGTGTTCTGTTCTGTGTTCTGTTCTGTGTTCTGTTCTGTGTTCTGTTCTGTGTTCTGTTCTGTGTTCTGTTCTGTGTTCTGTTCTGGTTTTGTTCCTTTTGTTCTGTGTTCTGTTCTGTGTTCTGTTCTGTGTTCTGTTCTGTGTTCTGTTCTGTGTTCTGTTCTGTGTTCTGTTCTGTGTTCTGTTCTGTGTTCTGTTCTGTGTTCTGTTCTGTGTTCTGTTCTGTGTTCTGTTCTGTGTTCTGTTCTGTGTTCTGTTCTGTGTTCTGTTCTGTGTTCTGTTCTGTGTTCTGTTCTGTGTTCTGTTCTGTGTTCTGTTCTGTGTTCTGTTCTGTGTTCTGTTCTGTGTTCTGTTCTGTGTTCTGTTCTGTGGTCTGTTCTGTGTTCTGTTCTGTGTTGTGTTCTTTGTTCTTTTCCTTGTTCTGTTCTGTGTTCTGTTTTTTGTTCTTTTCTGTGTTCTGTTATGTGTTCTGTTCTGTGTTCTGTTCTGTGTTCTGTTCTGTGTTCTGTTCTGTGTTCTGTTCTGTGTTCTTTCTGTGTTCTGTTCTGTGTTCTGTTCTGTGTTCTGTTCTGTGTTCTGTTCTGTGTTCTGTTCTGTGTTCTGTTCTGTGTTCTGTTCTGTGTTCTGTTCTGTGTTCTGTTCTGTGTTCTGTTCTGTGTTCTGTTCTGTGTTCTGTTCTGTGTTCTGTTCTGTGTTCTGTTCTGTGTTCTGTTCTGTGTTCTGTTCTGTGTTCTGTTCTGTGTTCTGTTCTGTGTTCTGTTCTGTGTTCTGTTCTGTGTTCTGTTCTGTGTTCTGTTCTGTGTTCTGTTCTGTGTTCTGTTCTGTGTTCTGTTCTGTGTTCTGTTCTGTGTTCTGTTCTGTGTTCTGTTCTGTGTTCTGTTCTGTGTTCTGTTCTGTGTTCTGTTCTGTGTTCTGTTCTGTGTTCGTTCTGTGTTCTGTTCTGTGTCTGTTCTGTGTTCTGTTCTGTGTTCTGTTCTGTGTTCTGTTCTGTGTTTGTTCTGTGTTCTGTTCTGTGTTCTGTTCTGTGTTCTGTTTGTGTTCTGTTCTTGTTCTGTTCTGTGTTTGTTCGTGTTCTGTTCGTGTTCTTTCTGTGTTCTGTTCTGTGTTCTGTTCTGTGTTCTGTTCTGTGTTCTGTTCTGTGTTGTTCTGTGTTCTGTTTGTGTTCTGTTCTGTGTTCTGTTCTGTCTTTGTTCTGTTCTGTGTTCTGTTCTGTGTTCTGTTCTGTGTTTTTTTTTTTTTTTTTTTTTTTTTTTTTTTTTTTTTTTTTTTTTTTTTTTTTTCTTTTTTTTTTTTTTTTTTTTTTTTTTTTTTTTTTTTGTGTTCTGTTCTGTGTTCTGTTCTGTGTTCTGTTCTGTGTTCTGTTCTGTGTTCTGTTCTGTGTTCTGTTCTGTGTTCTGTTCTGTGTTCTGTTCTGTGTTCTGTTCTGTGTTCTGTTCTGTGTTCTGTTCTTGTTCTGTTCTGTGTTCTGTTCGTGTTCTGTTCTGTGTTCTGTTCTGTTGTTCTGTGTTCTGTTCTGTGTTCTGTTCTGTGTTCTGTTCTGTGTTCTGTTCTGTGTTCTGTTCTGTGTTCTGTTCTGTGTTCTGTTCTGTGTTCTGTTCTGTGTTCTGTTCTGTGTTCTGTTCTGTGTTCTGTTCTGTGTTTGTTCTGTGTTCTGTTCGTGTTCTGTTCGTGTTCTGTTCTGTGTTCTGTTCTGTGTTCTGTTCTGTGTTCTGTTCTGTGTTTGTTCTGTGTTCTGTTCTGTTCTGTTCTGTGTTCTGTTCGTGTTCTGTTCTGTTTGTTCTGTGTTCTGTTCTGTGTTCTGTTCTTCTGTTCTGTTCTGTTCTGTGTTCTGTTCTGTGTTCTGTTCTGTGTTCTGTTCTGTGTTCTGTTCTGTGTTCTGTTCTGTGTTGTTCTGTGTTCTGTTCTGTGTTCTGTTCTGTGTTCTGTTCTGTGTTCTGTTCTGTGTTCTGTTCTGTGTTCTGTTCTGTGTTCTGTTGTTCTGTTCTGTGTTCTGTTCTGTGTTCTGTTCTGTGTTCTGTTCTGTGTTCTGTTCTGTGTTCTGTTCTGTGTTCTGTTCTGTGTTCTGTTCTGTGTTCTGTTCTGTTCTGTTCTGTGTTCTGTTCTGTGTTCTGTTCTGTTCTGTTCTGTGTTCTGTTCTGTGTTCTGTTCTGTGTTCTGTTCTGTGTTCTGTTCTGTGTTCTGTTCTGTGTTCTGTTCTGTGTTCTGTTCTGTGTTCTGTTCTGTGTTCTGTTCTGTGTTCTGTTCTGTGTTCTGTTCTGTGTTCTGTTCTGTGTTCTGTTCTGTTGTTCTGTTCTGTTCTGTGTTCTGTTCTGTGTTCTGTTCTGTGTTCTGTTCTGTGTTCTGTTGTTCTGTTCTGTGTTTTTTTGTCTGTTCTGTGTTCTGTTCTGTGTTCTGTTCTGTGTTCTGTTCTGTGTTCTGTTCTGTGTTCTGTTCTGTGTTCTGTTCTGTGTTCTGTTCTGTGTTCTGTTCTGTGTTCTGTTCTGTGTTCTGTTCTGTGTTCTGTTCTGTGTTCTGTTCTGTGTTCTGTTCTGTGTTCTGTTCTGTGTTCTGTTCTGTGTTCTGTTCTGTGTTCTGTTCTGTGTTCTGTTCTGTGTTCTGTTCTGTGTTCTGTTCTGTGTTCTGTTCTGTGTTCTGTTCTGTGTTCTGTTCTGTGTTCTGTTCTGTGTTCTGTTCTGTGTTCTGTTCTGTGTTCTGTTCTGTGTTCTGTTCTGTGTTCTGTTCTGTGTTCTGTTCTGTGTTCTGTTCTGTGTTCTGTTCTGTGTTCTGTTCTGTGTTCTGTTCTGTGTTCTGTTCTGTGTTCTGTTCTGTGTTCTGTTCTGTGTTCTGTTCTGTGTTCTGTTCTGTGTTCTGTTCTGTGTTCTGTTCTGTGTTCTGTTCTGTGTTCTGTTCTGTGTTCTGTTCTGTGTTCTGTTCTGTGTTCTGTTCTGTGTTCTGTTCTGTGTTCTGTTCTGTGTTCTGTTCTGTGTTCTGTTCTGTGTTCTGTTCTGTGTTCTGTTCTGTGTTCTGTTCTGTGTTCTGTTCTGTGTTCTGTTCTGTGTTCTGTTCTGTGTTCTGTTCTGTGTTCTGTTCTGTGTTCTGTTCTGTGTTCTGTTCTGTGTTCTGTTCTGTGTTCTGTTCTGTGTTCTGTTCTGTGTTCTGTTCTGTGTTCTGTTCTGTGTTCTGTTCTGTGTTCTGTTCTGTGTTCTGTTCTGTGTTCTGTTCTGTGTTCTGTTCTGTGTTCTGTTCTGTGTTCTGTTCTGTGTTCTGTTCTGTGTTCTGTTCTGTGTTCTGTTCTGTGTTCTGTTCTGTGTTCTGTTCTGTGTTCTGTTCTGTGTTCTGTTCTGTGTTCTGTTCTGTGTTCTGTTCTGTGTTCTGTTCTGTGTTCTGTTCTGTGTTCTGTTCTGTGTTCTGTTCTGTGTTCTGTTCTGTGTTCTGTTCTGTGTTCTGTTCTGTGTTCTGTTCTGTGTTCTGTTCTGTGTTCTGTTCTGTGTTCTGTTCTGTGTTCTGTTCTGTGTTCTGTTCTGTGTTCTGTTCTGTGTTCTGTTCTGTGTTCTGTTCTGTGTTCTGTTCTGTGTTCTGTTCTGTGTTCTGTTCTGTGTTCTGTTCTGTGTTCTGTTCTGTGTTCTGTTCTGTGTTCTGTTCTGTGTTCTGTTCTGTGTTCTGTTCTGTGTTCTGTTCTGTGTTCTGTTCTTGTTCTGTTCTGTGTTCTGTTCTGTGTTCTGTTCTGTGTTCTGTTCTGTGTTCTGTTCTGTTGTTCTGTTCTGTGTTCTGTTCTGTGTTCTGTTCTGTGTTCTGTTCTGTGTTCTGTTCTGTGTTCTTCTGTGTTCTGTTCTGTGTTCTGTTCTGTGTTCTGTTCTGTGTTCTGTTCTGTGTTCTGTTCTGTGTTCGTTCTTGTTCTGTCTGTGTTCTGTTCTGTGTTCTGTTCTGTGTTCTGTTCTGTGTTCTGTTCTGTGTTCTGTTCTGTGTTCTGTTCTGTGTTCTGTTCTGTTCTGTGTTCAGTTCTGTGTTCTGTTCTGTGTTCTGTTCTGTGTTCTGTTCTGTGTTCTGTTCTGTGTTCTGTTCTGTGTTCTGTTCTGTGTTCTGTTCTGTGTTCTGTTCTGTGTTCTGTTCTGTGTTCTGTTCTGTGTCCTGTTCTGTGTTCTGTTCTGTGTTCTGTTCTGTGTTCTGTTTCGTTGTCTTGTCTGTGTTCTGTTCAGTGTTCTGCTCTGTGTTGTGTTCTGTGTTCTGTTCTGTGTTCTGTTCTGTGTTCTGTTCTGTGTTCTGTTCTGTGTTCTGTTCTGTGTTCTGTTCTGTATTCTGTTCTGTGTTCTGTTCTGTGTTCTGTTCTGTGTTCTGTTCTGTGTTCTGTTCTGTGTTCTGTTCTGTGTTC
Organism: Platerodrilus igneus; assembly: GCA_036346225.1. NCBI lineage: Eukaryota > Metazoa > Arthropoda > Insecta > Coleoptera > Lycidae > Platerodrilus > Platerodrilus igneus. The sequence continues at coordinate 319,604 of JARFIW010000549.1, forward strand.
TGTTCTGTGTTCTGTTCTGTGTTCTGTTCTGTGTTCTGTTCTGTGTTCTGTTCTGTGTTCTGTTCTGTGTTCTGTTCTGTGTTCTGTTCTGTGTTCTGTTCTGTGTTCTGTTCTGTGTTCTGTTCTGTTTTGTTCTTGTGTTCTGTTCTGTGTTCTGTTCTGTGTTCTGTTCTGTGTTCTGTTCTGTGTTCTGTTCTGTGTTCTGTTCTGTGTTCTGTTCTGTGTTCTGTTCTGTGTTCTGTTCCGTGTTCTATTCTGTGTTCTGTTCTGTGTTCTGTTCTGTTGTTCTGTTTTCTGTGTTCTGTTCTGTGTTCTGTTCTGTGTTCTGTTCTGTGTTCTGTTCTGTGTTCTGTTCTGTGTTCTGTTCTGTGTTCTGTTCTGTGTTCTGTTCTGTGTTCTGTTCTGTGTTCTGTTCTGTGTTCTGTTCTGTGTTCTGTTCTGTGTTCTGTTCTGTGTTCTGTTCTGTGTTCTGTTCTGTGTTCTGTTCTGTGTTCTGTTCTGTGTTCTGTTCTGTGTTCTGTTCTGTGTTCTGTTCTGTGTTCTGTTCTGTGTTCTGTTCTGTGTTCTGTTCTGTGTTCTGTTCTGTGTTCTGTTCTGTGTTCTGTTCTGTGTTCTGTTCTGTGTTCTGTTCTGTGTTCTGTTCTGTGTTCTGTTCTGTGTTCTGTTCTGTGTTCTGTTCTGTGTTCTGTTCTGTGTTCTGTTCTGTGTTCTGTTCTGTGTTCTGTTCTGTGTTCTGTTCTGTGTTCTGTTCTGTGTTCTGTTCTGTGTTCTGTTCTGTGTTCTGTTCTGTGTTCTGTTCTGTGTTCTGTTCTGTGTTCTGTTCTGTGTTCTGTTCTGTGTTCTGTTCTGTGTTCTGTTCTGTGTTTTTTTTTTTTTTTTTTTTTTTTTTTTTTTTTTTTTTTTTTTTTTTTTTTTTTTTTTTCTGTTCTGTGTTCTGTTCTGTGTTCTGTTCTGTGTTCTGTTCTGTGTTCTGTTCTGTGTTCTGTTCTGTGTTCTGTTCTGTGTTCTGTTCTGTGTTCTGTTCTGTGTTCTGTTCTGTGTTCTGTTCTGTGTTCTGTTCTGTGTTCTGTTCTGTGTTCTGTTCTGTGTTCTGTTCTGTGTTCTGTTCTGTGTTCTGTTCTGTGTTCTGTTCTGTGTTCTGTTCTGTGTTCTGTTCTGTGTTCTGTTCTGTGTTCTGTTCTGTGTTCTGTTCTGTGTTCTGTTCTGTGTTCTGTTCTGTGTTCTGTTCTGTGTTCTGTTCTGTGTTCTGTTCTGTGTTCTGTTCTGTGTTCTGTTCTGTGTTCTGTTCTGTGTTCTGTTCTGTGTTCTGTTCTGTGTTCTGTTCTGTGTTCTGTTCTGTGTTCTGTTCTGTGTTCTGTTCTGTGTTCTGTTCTGTGTTCTGTTCTGTGTTCTGTTCTGTGTTCTGTTCTGTGTTCTGTTCTGTGTTCTGTTCTGTGTTCTGTTCTGTGTTCTGTTCTGTGTTCTGTTCTGTGTTCTGTTCTGTGTTCTGTTCTGTGTTCTGTTCTGTGTTCTGTTCTGTGTTCTGTTCTGTGTTCTGTTCTGTGTTCTGTTCTGTGTTCTGTTCTGTGTTCTGTTCTGTGTTCTGTTCTGTGTTCTGTTCTGTGTTCTGTTCTGTGTTCTGTTCTGTGTTCTGTTTTGTGTTCTATTCTGTGTTCTGTTTTGTGTTCTGTTCTCTGTTCTGTGTTCTGTTCTGTGCTCTGCGCGTTGCTTTCTATTTTCTGTTCTGTGTCGTGTTCTGTATTCTGCTGTGTTTTGTGATCTGCGTTCTGCATGTTGCTTTCTGTGTTGTGTTGTGTTCTGCCTTGTGCTCTGTATTCTGCTGTGTTTCGTGTTCTGTGTTTAGTTTTCTGTGCTCTGCGTCCTGTATCCTGATTGTTGTGTTATGTGTAATGCGTTCTGTGTTCCGTGAGCCGTATTCTGCGCTCTGTGCGCGTCTCCTGTTCTGTGCTCTGTATTTTCTGTTTTGTGTTCTGTACTCTGCGTCCTGCTTTCTGTGTTCTGTGTTTTATGTTCTGTCCTGTGTTCTGTATTTTGTATTCTATAGTATTGCAACAAGATTTCTTAAACCAATTTTTTTTACAGATACTTTTAGAAGATTTGATTACGGACCTGAATTAAATATTCAAATATACGGCACTAAAGAACCTCCCGATTACAATCTCAGCAACGTGACTAGTCCTGTTGCGTTGTTTGGTTCTAGCGGCGACTGGGTTGTATCAGGAAAGGTATTATTTATAATGGTAGCAAGTATTACGCTTTTTTTATTAGAATGTTCGGAAGCTGGGCGAACGCCTGCCAAACTGCGTTGCCGTACACGAGCTTGAAGATCCTAAATTTAGCCATACAGATTACATGTTTGGAAAATTCGCTGGAAAGATTCTGTATACTTATATTCTAGGTTATTTAGACAAATATTCTAAAGTGAAATAGAAAGATAAATTATCCTAAACTCATTTACCATTTTTCTTTCATTATTTAATTAGTTGTAAACCAGTTCGACTACATGTAGTCTTAATAAACTTTAGTAATTATTTCTATACGCTTGAATATAACTAATCCACTTACTAATAAACCAAGTCCAATCTCCCATAGTTAAAACTTTCTATGGATTATCAAAACAACACGAAATTCGAATCGATCCCGTAATTTCCCCTAACTGTGTTGTTCCCTGAAATATCCAGAGCAATTTAATTAAGAAATCATATTGGCTACATTTTTACGTTCTCCATATTTTATTCTCGTGTGCTTGCGCGCATGCATACGACCGCGCGCATGAGATGGTGATGATGATGGCGGTGTCGATGACCATGAAGATGACTAAGACGATGACAATGTTGATAAAGATGACCATGACAACGATAATGATTATAGGTATAAATAAGACAATAAAAACGACTATTATGAATGTGACTTCGAAACTGATGGTGATTATGACGACTATGATGAAGATGATGATAATAATGATGTTGACCATAACGATAAAGATTACGAGGACGATGACGTTTTCAATGATCATGAGAATGGGAATGGTCGTGGCAACGACGATGCTACTGAAGATAGCGGTGATGATGATGATGACGAAGGCTACGGAATTGACGACGGCGAAGAAGATTATATTGGAGACGACAAAAATGAAGACAACGACAATGACAAATACTAAGAACAGTGAAGATGAAATTGGCAATAACGAAGGAGATGACGATAACGGCGACTACGACCACCATGACTATGGCAATAACGACGATGATGACCCTGACGATGACAATGACGTTGATAATGACAATAAAACTAACGATGATATCGACAACGGCGATAACGGCGACGATGACCACGACAACAATATCCATTATGATATGACTACGACGCTGATGACGAGGATTGCGCTGACGATGACAATGACTAAGATAACGCTGACGTGGATTATGAAAATGCCGATGACGATGACGTTGAAGATATTGATGAAGAAACGATGCATATGCTGATATGCATGATGTTGACGACAATCACGACGGCAACGTTGACTATGAAAATATCGATGATGGCGAGGACGTTGGAGGGGGGGCGACAATAATGACGATGAAAATGATGGTGATAACGGAAATGCTAGCGATGATGATGAAAATGACGATGCCGGCGGCGTCTTTGACAATAGAATAAAAATGGCAATGACAATGAAAAGAACGATATAAAGACGAGAACGATTAAAATGGCGATAACGCTGACAATGATTAGGACTGTGGCTATGGCGATGAGCAAGGCGGCGATGGACGACTATATTGAAGTGTCGTTGATAGCGATAACTACGACGTTAACGTCGGTGAAGATTGTAACGTATTTTTTTTTCTTGTTACACCACGCCTAATAAATTAATAATAAAACAGATAAATTTTAAAGCATTTAATTCGTAAATATTCAGCCAATAAAAATTAAAGTATAATGTTCACAATAATACATGGATTCTAGAAGATATATATTCTCAGGCTTGTTACCAAGCGTTGTCCAGTTAATTATCAGCACTTTTGTTTCCAACGTCGAAGAGTGAAGTCGCTTTTTGTAGACTAGAGATAAAAGTCAAGATGGGCCGACTAAAACACGAGGCGTCTAATAGGGTCAAAAAGAAGACTTGAGTTGAGAACATGGAACGAGAATAGACATCATTTAAGACAGTTGGTATAGATTAATACTATTAATTAAACTAATATTTTTCACTTTAGTGCAATATCTTATGGACATATCTACAACAACAATTTTCAATGTTAAATTATAATACATTTTCGTTGCAATAATTTAAAGCAGACAGTTATGGTTTCGTTCTATTTATTTAACTACGCCGTATCACAATGGTTTATTCAACAAAGAATCTTGGTACTTCAAACTCACTGGTGATTAATACGCTGGAAAAATACAACAGCTGACGCCATGATTTTGCACCTGCAATTTATTTGGATACACGTGAGTGTTTGAAACTTTCCGTAACTTTGAAAGTATAGTAAATTATTATGAGATTTCCTACGTTGATTATTAGAGTAACACAAATAAAAAGTAGTTTTTTTTAAAGTTAATAACACACCGACTAAATATCTAGTTAGTCAGTTGCTTGCACACGCACTTAATGTGTTTCAAGGTATTTAGAATGACAACTTATGTCAGATAAAAAGAAATAGTATAGATTCTGTTTCCTAATCTAGACGCCAGATGCAGTCTTGATTTAATTTTCACATTTTGCATAAAAAACATTCAGGTCATGTAAAAACTTTTTATTGGTGCTGAAATTCGTGTATATTTTTTTTGTGTAGACTACAGTTAAAATTTAAGTAGTTGCATTTCATGATCGCAATTTTTTTTGATGATCAATCTTTGTTGTAAATGGTCAAGGAAGCGCTTCTATGATTATAGTAAAAATAAATTCATGTGTTATGAGCTAATAAATTATGACATGTTTGCTTAAACTAAATTTTATAGAAATGATCAATTTATACATATTTATTTTAAAGGTTAAACTTCACTAGAATTCTTTTAATTAAAATTTTTTTTATGACAAGATAGTAAATATATATTGCAGTCACATGTATATAATATGATTTTTACATATAAATAGAATTCATTTTGTTTCCCTTGAAAGAAGTTTTATTATACAACATTTTAAATTAGGAAAGAGAAAGCTAGAGCAAATCCTCCTTAAGTAAAAAGACAGAATAATGAAAATGAATCTCTTTAGTATTTCACATATGTTTAAAGTCACTTATTATATTTTTGGGCATATGCTTTTGAGGACACAGATAGCGTCCATGTGGTGTTTTTGTTTGTTCACAGGTAAAGCTGAGACAACTGTTTGACATCTGGTGGTTGAGGTTTTGGTAAGTGTGTGATAAAGAGTGAAATTCAAATTTTATGGCTATGATAGTGGTGTTAAGATAAGGTTTCCGCATTCCCCTTATACAAACACAGTTAAATTTTGTTGGCACTTGTATTAAAAAATACGGTGGCGCCTATTAAAAATATTTTTGGTCGATTATCCACCCATGACCCATGCTCATGATCTACCCAGAGCTAACACTCTACTAGCCGTTTAGTCCCTAAGAGTTTTCTTTGTCTAAAGCCGTTTTCCATCTGACATTACCCTGGGCTTGGAGTCTAAAGAAGAAAATCTCGACCTAGTGACATCAGATTAAAATAGAGAGTTTTAGTATATAGCTGATAGTCACGAGGGTAAAGGGTACTAAACTTACAAAAAGTTTTAAGTAAACCCCTTTTACATTACAAGATGATGCCAACTGTGTTGATGACAACGACTATGGCGACGACGAAGACGATTTGACAGCGATAGTGACGATGGCGCTGTTGATGAAGAGGTGATACCTACAACAATGATGAAGATGGTGATAATCATAACGATGTGACTATGACGATGACGATGACGTTATAATGATGAGGACCACAATGATTCCCACGAAGAAAAGATAACAATGACAATGGAGATTACGATAATGATGACAATAACGAATAGGGGATGACAATGGCGATAATGACAACGTTGGCAATGATGATGATTACGATAACGATGACGGCGGCAGCGATAACGATACAATAAAGACAGTGATGGCAATACGTACGATAAAACGACGACGATGAGAATGACGATGACGTTGACGACATAGTGGTTGTGGCTATGGCGATGAACATGGCGGTGATGACGACTATACCGACGACGACAAATATGAATATGACGGATATGGCGATAGCTACCACAATTACGGCCATGACTATGACGAAAACGACAGTTATGGCTATGGCGACTATGTTGACAGTGACGGCAACTAATTTAAAGACTGTGACGATGATAATAATGATGAGTAGGAAGAGATGGCGACAGTGATAACGACGACATGATGGCGTTAACGGTGATAAGGCGACGGCGATGTTTATGAAGAAACGATGACTACAGCGACAAAAGTGGCGATGACCATGACGATGACGGTGATGAGGAGGACTATAATGATTATCACAAAGATGAAGATAACGATTACAATAAAGGTGACGGCAAGAATGATGGCAGCGACGATGACAATAAGAATGACGGTAACGATGACGATGGCCACGACGATGAAAATGACGGTGCCGACGACTATATTGATAACCATAATTACGACTACTAATAGCAAAGACTACGACGAGGTCGATGATGTCGACGATGACGACAACGACGACTACAATCACTATGATTAATACGATAGCAGTGACGCTGACAAGACGATTACGTTGACGATGAGGACTATAATAATTACCACGAGGATGAAGGTAATAATGACAATGAAAACGACAACGACAATGACGGTGGCAATAACAATGAGCGGGCGACAATAAAGATGTTGACGGTAATGATGAAGATGACAATGAAGAAGACATGGGTGACAATACTGTAAAGATGGCGATGGCAATGACGATACAAATACGATTACGATGAGAATGAGGATGACGCTGACCAGGATGATGACTGACTATAGTGATGAACATGGAGGTGATGACGACAACTACGAAGATGCAGATAACAATGAGATCACAATGACCCCTACGATGACTACGACGATAGCGACGATTACGATTATGTCGAGGGTGACAACAACAAATATAAAAACAATAACGATGACTCTGACGTAAACGATGACAACACGATAACTATGATAAAGACGATAACGACAACGAGATGATGGCGTTGAAAGCGATAAGGACGATGGCGCAGTTGATAAAGAGGCGATGACTACGGCAATGATGAAGATGGTGATGACCAAAACGATGACTATGGCGGTTGCAATCAAGGTGACGACCACGATGACGTGATGATGACGATAACTACAATGATTACCCCGAAGACGAAGATAACGATGACGATAGAGATTACGACGATGACGACAATAACGACGAGGACGACAACAATGACGATAAAAATGACGACCTCGTCATGGTTAACGACGATGAGGAGGCAGCGATGACGATACAATAAAGATAACTACGACAAAGTCAATAACGGTACGGCAACGACGATGAGAATGACGATGATTGTGCCTATGGTGACGAACCTGGCGGCGAGGACAACTATATTGGCAATGACGTTGAGATGGCGATGGTTACGACAATTACGACGACAATGACGATGATGTCGATAACGACCACTATTGCGATAACGATTATGTTGACGGTGACGACAATGCTGTTAAAGACAATGACGGTGACTTAGACGACGACAATGGTGATGACTACAAAAGAGTATAATGATTACCACGAAGATGAAGATAACGATTACAATGATGGTAACGACGACGATAACGATTGCCATGAAAAACGATAAAAATGACGGTGACGACGATTACGATGTTGACGATGACGATGTCGACGGTGACAACGATAACTACAATCACGATGATTAAGACGATGGCGATGAGGTAAACAGGAAGATGACGGCGATGACGTTAACAAGAAGATGACGACAATGACGATGAAGGTGACACAAAATGACGATGATGCTGAAGAGGACTATAATGATAACTTCAAAGATGAAGATAACGATGACAATAGAGATGACGATGACGATGGAGATTACGACGATGATGACAATAATGAGGGGACGACAACAATGACGATAAAAATGACAATGGCGATAACGACGACGTTGGCAATGATGACGACTATGGCAGCGGCAGCGATGACGATACAATAAAGATGACTAAGACAAAAACGGTACGACGATTATGCGGACGGTGACGACAATGACGGTGATGTAGACGATGACAGTGGCGACGACTACGAAAAAATGGCGACAATGATAAAGACGCGATGATGGCGCTGACGGCGTTGATGACGACGACAATGTTGATGAAAATGCAATAACAACGGCGATGACAAAGATGATGATTACCATGACGGTGACGATGAAGTAGACGAGGACAATGAAGACGAGGACTATAATGATTACCACAAAGATGAAGATAACGATTACAAGGAAAATGACGATGGCAAGGACGATGACAATAACAATGACGGTAACGACGACGATAACGATGGCCACGACGATGAAAATGACGGGGAGGAAGACTACGACGTTGACGATGATGTCGACGGTGACGACAATCACGATAATAAGACGATGACGTTGACGATGAAGGTGACACAACAACGAGGATGATGATGAAGAGGACTATCATGATTACTTTGAAGATGAAGATAACGATGACAATAGAGATGACGATGAAGATGGAGATTTCGACGACGATGACAATAACGATGAGGGGACGATAACAATGACGATAAAAATAACAATGGCGATAATGAGAACGTTGGCAATGATAACGACGGTGGCGACGGCGACGGTAACGATACAATAATGATGACTACGACAAAGACAAGGACGGTACAACAACGACAATGAGAATGACGTGGCTATGGCGTTGAACATGGCGGCGAGGACAACTATATTGACGATGACGATGATATGGCGATGGTTACGACAATTAAGACGACTATTACGTTGACGACGATAACGACCATTATGGCGATGACGATTAAATCAAGGGTGATGACAATTACGATAAAGACAATGACGGTGAAGTAGATGATGACAATGCACATCGCTACGAAGTACTATAATAATTACCACAAAGATGAAGATAACATTTACAAGGAAAATAAGAATGTCCACGACGATGACAATAACAATGACGATAACGACGACGATAACGATGACCACGACAATAGAATAACGGTGATGTCGACTACGACGTTGACGATGATGTCGAAGGTGACTACAACGACGACTACAATCACGATGTTAAGACGATGATGTTGACAAGAAGATGACATTGACGATGACGATGAAGGTGACACAACAACGACGCAGATGATGAAGAGGACTATAACGATTACTTCAAAGATGAAACTAACGATGACAATGGAGATGGTCATGACGATGCAGATTACGACGACGATGACAATAACGAGAAGGAGACGACAACAATGACTATGAAAATAACAATGGCAATAACGAGGACGTTGGCAACGATGGCGGAGGCAGCGATGACGGTACAATAAAGATGACTATGACAAAGACAAGGACAGTATGACAATTATATCGACGGTGACGACAATAACGGTGACGTAGACGATGGCAATGGCAATGACTACGAAGAGATGTCGACAATGATAACGACGAGAGGATGGCATTGACGGCGTTAAGAACGACGACAATGTTGGCGAAAAGGCGATAACAACGGCACTGACAAAGATGGTTACTACCATAACGGTGACGATAAAGGTGGTGATGACGATGACTATACCACGATGATAAAGATAACGATTACAAAAAAAATGGCGATGGCAAGGACGATGATAATAACAATGACGAAACGATGACCATGACGATGATAATGACGGGGCGACGACTACGACGTTGACGATGTCGACGGTGACGACAACGATGGCGATGACGTTTACAAGAAGATGACAACGATGACGATGAAGGTGCCACAAAATGACGATGATGATGAAGAGGACTATAATGATTACTCCAAAGATAAAGATAACGATAACAATAGAGATGACGATGACGATGGAGAATACGGCGACGATGAAAATAACAGTAGCGATAACAAGATGACTATGACAAAGACAAGGAAGGTATGACGATTATGTTCAACATAATCGTGGCGACAATGACGGTGACGTAGACGATGACTACAAGGAGATGTCGACAATGATAACGACGACATGATGGTGTTAACGGCGTTAAGGACGACGACAATGTTGATGAAAAAGCAATAACAACGACGATGACAAAGATGGTGATTACCATGACGGTGACGATGAATGTGGCGAGGACGATAATGGCGAGGACTATAATGATTACCATGAAGATAACGATTACAAGAAAAATGACGATGGCAAGGACGATGACAATAACAATAACGGTAACGATCGCGATGAAATTGACGGCGACGACGACTACAACGATGATGTCGACAGTGATGACAACGACGACTACAAACACGACGATTAAGACGATGGTGATGACGTCGACAAGAAGATGACGATGATGGTAATACGACAACGACGATGATGATGAAGAGGACTATAATGATTACCACGAGGATGAAGGTAATGATGACAATGAAGACCATGACAATGGAGACGTTGATGGCAATAACGATGAGGGTGTCGACGACGACGATAACGAAAAGGACGTCGATGACTGCAGTGGTGATGATGCGACGATGGAAATGACGATGGCGGCAGGGATGACGATGACGATGAAAATAAAGAGGATGAAAATGATAACGATGAGTGTGGTAATGGCGATGACGCTGATGATGTGGATGAACTTCTGCTCTCAGCATAAAATTAGGTATCTTAGACTTTTCGATTGGGCAACACTGCATATAAGATGAAATATTATAACTTTCACATTCCAGCGTGTGAATTCGTAATTAGAAGTGAGAGCGTGTCCTGAAATTAGAGAAAATCACCGCTTTGCAGCAATATTTATAAAAGTTCCGTAATAAACCGTTTGAAAAGCACACTGCAAGCTTCGCTTTAAATAATACATACAACCCGGCTACTAATTATTATTTAAAACACACACCCTATAAATCTGCAACCCCTGTAATCACATACTAGAGAAATTCGCTTGAATCGATCGGATAATTTCCAAGCAGCGCGAACATATACGACAGTGCAATTTTAACAATTTACGATAATTCGTACATGACATGAATACCGAACGACGTTCTTGATGTAACGACAGAAACCAATCCCACAAGTGACCAACCAGTTCAGCAACAGACAGGAGAATGACCGAAGAACCCGTCTTCTTCAAACAACTTCTGCACCTCATGAGAATTGTCGGAATATGGCGCTCGGATGAAGAAAACACCGCGCATGCGTGGTATTCAAATTTTGTTAAACTCGCCTTAAGTCTGTTCGTAGGAACACAAATAATCGAATTGCGTGAGGCAACAGGAAGTCGAGAGATGATCGAAAGCTTAACTGTGACACTGGTGTACTTTCTCGCAATGATAAAGGTGGCGGCCATTAATACAAAGAGATTTAAACGCACGATAAACGACATCCAACGGTATGAAGACCACGTTTTAGAACGCTATCGTCAAATTTATGGAAACAACGTTGCCTTTTTCAAGAAATTAACTACGTTTGTGATAATTGTAGGGACTGTCACAGGTATCCCACATGCTATAAGTGCCGAAGTGGAAGACTACATCCATCCGCAGGAACCGCCCGTCTATGTGGATGGCGGCGTGGTCATGTACAAGAAAAGACCGCTACCTATAGTCTCGTGGTTTCCATTTGATAAAAATAAGTACCACTACACTTCATACTGCATACAAGTAGTGGTGGTTGTCTATGTAGCAAGCACTGCAGTACTAACCGATTGTTTTATCATGGGTTGTATGATTTTTTTTACTGGGAGGCTGAGAATTCTCCAGGCGCAAATCAACGATTGTATAGAATCATCATTAGATGCAGAATGGGAACGTCGGGATAACGGGAGGCAAATGAGAGAAGTTTTAATAGAACACCGTGAGATAATTAGGTAAGGCGTTGGCGCTTGAATCGATTATTTAGTTTTCATTCATTCACGGGAGGGTTCCGAGGTTCACGGGTATTTCGAAGTGTGACGTGTGCAGAAACGGGCTTCTTTTCATTTCTATCTATCCTACTACCAGGGTTTATTCTGTTGGAGATGTGGATAACCACGGACGCCCACTTCTTTCTTTCAATTTTAGATGTAAGGATTTATGTAAAATATTTTATTTTATAAGTTGTTACGTGCCAAGGGTCACTTTAACATGTTTTTAGGTTAAGTTGTTGTACGGAAGTTTCCCGCCATAATTTTAAATACGCAGCGCGCGGGAATTTTAAATAGACTAGGCGGTGCTTCCGTACGTCATAGTAGTGAGTTTGCGCAGTGTGCGTATCCCTAGAGGGGTCGACCAATACTAGACAAAGAGTGGTGGAAGTTTCCGGTTCTCTCGGGAGAACATGGCTTTTTACCGGGTATGGTGGAGTGAAGTGCTGGTTTTTGTCTCTGGTAACGTATCGTTAGGGTTACCTATGTAGTTCCCTGCCTAATTACTTTTTGTTTGTCTACCTCATACCTTCTGCCGCCCAATCCCTACATAGGTAAGAATCTGCAGCCACCTCGAGTCAACTGGACTCCACGACCCGGATGTCCATGCTCAGCCAACACCACCGGAGCCCGGAGCAAAACCTTCATTATCGACCCAGAAGGATGATAGGTGTACCTGGGGAAAGCCGAATATCTTATGTGAGTAATTTGTTTGTTAAAATGACTAGCTTTTATCTTTAATTGTTTAATTTTTATATTGCTAATTATTGCGCAATATACCTTTTGTATCGGTGACGTCATGGTGGTTGGCTACGCGAAACCTGTAAAAGGGGTTCGCGCTGCTCTCCGCTAGAGGCGTCACTCGCTTTTCTTATTGCGCTCGCGCGATGTATCTTATAAACTTTCACAAATAAAAGTGGAATAACAAAGTAACACTCCTCTATTATCATATTAATGCGATGCGATACTCGAATATTGTTGTCTGAGACCTGTCTCCATGTTTCCCCCTAAATTAGAACTCCTATTCCAACGGTTTTAACGAAATTACTAATCTTTTTGCTAATAATCTTGCCCTAAGTTCCCTACAAAACGTAATTTCTTTGATTAGTACAAACCTCTTTCGCTGGATGTATAAACGTAGTTGCTACCCTTACCCTTTACAGCGCCACAGCTATTCCAAAAATACCTACTCCTATTGATAGACTTGTCTAATTTGCAAATGCCAGTGAGAACACCCACGAACATGTTAAGCGCTTACCTGGTCTCTTCAACTTCGTATACCACTTGCACTCCCCTATTTAGTGAACGGCTGTTTCTCTTATCCTCCTGCAGATTTTCCACCTGGTCTCTGTTTTGATATCGAGTAAGGTCAGATGTTCCCGTAATCTGCAAATGCCAGTGAGGACCCCACGAATACGTTAAGCGCTTACTTGACCCTTTACCTTTGTATACTCTTCGCACTCCTTTGAGTAGTGGATGGCTAATCCTTCCAGCCTGCTGCAGATTGTTCATCCAGGCTCTGCTTTGATATCGAGTAGGATCAGTTGTCCCCGTAATCTTCAAATGCCAGTGACAACTACGACGAAACGTTAAGCGCTTTTTTGACCCCCTCAACCTCGTTTATCCCTCGCACTCTCCTGAGTAGTGGTGAGCTATCCCTTCCGTCCTACTGCAGATTGGCCAACTAGACTCTGCTTCGATATCAAGTAGGGTCAGTTGTTCCCGTAGTCTGCAAATGCCAGTGAGGACTCCCACCAACACGTTAAGCGCTTTTTTGATCGTTTCAACCTCGTATACCCCTCGTACTCCCCTATGTAATTGCCAGTTGTCCTTTTCAATTTCCCATTGAATGGCCACGTAACCTTTGCTTTAATATCGCGTAAGGTTAGGTGTCCCGGTAATCTGCAAATGCCAGTTAGAACTTCCATAAACACGCTAAGCGCTTTTCTGGCTCTTTTAACCTCGTATACTCCTCGCACTCCCCTATTCAGTGGACGGCTGTTTCTTCCAACTTCCTGCAGATTTTCCACCAGGGCTCAGTTTTGATATCGAGTAGGGTCAGGTGTCCCCGTAATCTGCAAATACCAGTGAAGACTCCCACGAACACGTTAAGCGCTTACCTGACTCCTCAACTTCGTATACCCATCGCACTCCCATGGGCAGTAAATGGCTGACCCTTCCAGCCTGCTGCAGATTGCCCATCCAGACTCTGCTTTGAAATCAAGTAAGGTCAGGTGTTCCCGTAGTCTACAAATGCCAGTGATGACACCCACAACACGTTAAGCGCTTTTTTGATCTTCTCAACCTCGTATACTCATTACACTCCCACATGTAATCGACAGTTGTCCTTGCCAGTCTCCTACAGATTGGCCACGTAAGCTCTACTTTGATATCGAGTAGGGTTAGGTGTCCCCGTAATCTGCAAATGCCAGTGAGGACTGCCACAAACACGTTAGGTGCTTTCCTGAACCCCTCAACCTTGTTTACCCCTCGCAATTCCCTAAGTAGTAGACGGCTATCTCCTCCGGCCTACTGCTGATTTTTCTGGCCTCTTCAACCTCCTATACCCCTATTTAGTGGACGGCTGTCTGTTCCAGCCTTCTGAAAATTTTCTACCTAAGCTCTGCTTCGGTATCGAGTAGGGTCAGGTGTCCGCGTAATCTGCAAATGCCAGTGAGGACTCCCACGAACACGTTAAGCGCTTATCTGACCCCTTAACTTTGTATACCCCTCGTATTCCCCTGGGTAGTAGATGGCTGATTCCTCTCGTCTCCTGCAGATTGTCCACCAAGGCTCTGCTTCGATGTAAAGTAGGGTCAGGTGTCCCCGTCTGCAAATGCCAGTGAGAACACCAATGAACATGTTAAGGGCTTTACTGACCCCCTCTACTTTGTATACCCTTTGCATTCCCCTATTTAGTAGGCGGCTGTCTCTTCCAGCATCCTGCAGATTTTCCACCTAGGCTCTGGTTCGATATCGAGTGGGGTGAGGTGTCCCCGTAATCTAGCAAATGCCAGTGAGGATTCCCACGAACACGTTAAGCGCTTACCTGACCCTCAATTTCGTATACCCCTCGAATTCCCTGGGTAGTAGATGGCTGACCTTTCCAGTCTCCTGCAGATTGCCCTTCTAGGCTCTGCTTCGATATCGAGTAGGTCAGGTGTTTCCGTAGTCTGCAAATGCCAATGAGGACTCCCACCAACACGTTAATTGCTTTTTAATTCCTCAACCTCGTATACTCCTTACACTCCCCTATGTAATCGACAGTTGTCCTTACCAGTCTCCTACAGATTGGCCACGTAAGCTCTGCTTTGATATCGAGTAGGGTCAGGTGTCCCCGTAATCTGCAAATGCCAGTGAGGACTGCCATAAACTCGTTGGGCGCTTGCTGACCCCTTCAACCATGTTTACCTCTCGCACGGCTACCTCTTTCAGTCTCCCGCAGATTAGCCACCTAAGCTCTGCTTCAATATCAAGTAGGGTCAGGTATCCCCGTAATCTGCAATGGCCAGTAAGGACTCCCTTCAACATGTTAAGCGCTTTCCTGACTTTTCCTCTTGATCCACCTGGGTCTGCTATCATTATCTTTGAGTGTCCCCTCTTTTCCAATCCTTATCCAAACTTCTAGTTCGAACGCCACCAATTTCCTTGTTAAGCATATGCGTTTCTGTAAAAGCCAGAACGTCTGACCAACTCTTCCAGGTCCAGAGTATGTGAGCACAGGATCCTATTCCGTAATCTGCAAATGCCAGTGAGGACTTCCATGAACCCGCAAAGCGCTTTTCTGACCTCTCAATTTCGTATACCTCTTGCATTCCTCTGAGTAGTGGACTACTGTCTCTTCCAGCCTACTGCAAATTATCCACCTAAGCTCTGCTGCGATGTCGAGTAGGGTCAGCTATCCCCGTAACATACAAATGCCACAGAGGATTCCCACGAACACGTTAAGCGTTTTCCTTGGCCCACCAACATCGTATATCCCTAGCACTCACCTGAATAGTAGACGTCTGTCTCTTCCAGCCTCCTGCAGATTGGTCACCTAGGTTCTGTTTCGATATCGCGTAAGGACAGGTGTCCCCGTAATTTGCAAATGGCGGTGAGAAATTCCACGAACACGTTAAGCACTTTACTGAACCCCTCAACCTCGTATACTCCTCGCACTTCCCTAAGTAGTGGAAGGATCTCTTATAGTCTACTGCAGATTGGCCACCTAGGCTCTGCATCGATATCAAGTAAGGTCATGTGTTCCCGTAGTCTGCAAATGCCAGTGAGGACTCCCATCAACACGTTAATCGCTGTTTTGATCGTCTCAACTTCGTATACTCCTCGTACTCCCCTATGTAATTGCCAGTTGTCCTTTTCAGTCTCCTATTGAATGGCCACGTAACCTCTGCTTTGATATCGCGTAAGGTTAGGTGTCCCGGTAATCTGCAAATGCCAGTTAGAACTTCCATAAACACGTTAAGCGCTTTTCTGGCCCTTTCAACCTCGTATACCCCTCGCACTCCCTATTCAGTGGACGGCTGTTTATTCCAACTTCCTGCAGATTTTCCACCAGGGCTCAGTTTTGATATCAAGTAGGGTCAGGTGTCCCCGTAATCTGCAAATACCAGTGAGGACTCCTACGAACATGTTAAGCGCTTACCTGACTCCTCAACTTCGTATACCCCTCGCACTCCCATGGGTAGTAAATGGCTGACCCTTCCAGCCTGCTGCAGATTGCCCATCCAGGCTCTGCTTTGAAATCAAGTAGGGTCAGGTGTTCCCGTAGTCTACAAATGCCAGTGATGACACCCATAACACGTTAAGCGCTTTTTTGATCTTCTCAACCTCGTATACTCATTACACTCCCACATGTAATCGACAGTTGTCCTTGCCAGTCTCCTGCAGATTTTCCACCTAGGCTCTGCTTCGATATCGAGTAGGATTGCGTGTCCCCATTATCTGCAAATGCCACTGAGGACTTCCACGAACACGTTAAGCGCCTACCTAGCCGCTCAACTTCGTATACCCCTCGCACTCTCCTGAGTAGTGAATGGCTGTCTCTTCCAGCCTCCAGCAGATTACCCACCTAGACGCTGCTTCGATATCGAATAGAGTCAGGTGTCCCAGTAAATGCCAGTGAGAACACCCACAAAAACATGGTAAGTGCTTTCTTGACCCCTGCAACCTCGTATACCCTTGCACTTCCCTGAGTAGTGGACGACTGCCTCTTCCTTCCTACTAAAGATTGGCCAACTAGGCTCTGCTTCGATATTGAGTAGGGTCAGATGTCCCCGTAATCTGCAAATGCTAGTGAGAAGTCCCATGAACACGTTAAGCGCCTTCCTGACCCTTTTAATCTTGTACACCCCTCGCACTCTTCTGAGTAGTGGACGGCTGTCTCATCCAGCCTACTGCAAATTGGTCAACTAGGCTCTGCTTCGATATTGAGTAGGGCCCGGTGTTTCCGTAATCTGCAAATGCCATTGAGGACTCCCACGAACACGTTAAGCGTTTTTCTGGTCCTTCAACCTCGTAGACACCTCGTGCTCCCCTAAGTAGTGGACGGCTGTCCCTTCTAGCCTACTGCAGATTGGCCACTTAGACTCTGCTTCGATATCGAATAAGGTCTGGTGTCCCCGTAATCTGCAAATGTCAGTGAGGACTTTCGCGAACACGTTAAGCGCTTTCTTTGGTCTTTCAACCTCGTATACCCCTTGCACTACGGCTCTTTCTTTCAGCCTACTGCAGATTGGTCAACTAGGCTCTGCTTCGATATCGAGTAGAGTCAGGTGTCTACGTACTCGTAAATGTCAGTAAGGATTCCCATGAACACCTAGGACTTGCTTCAAAATCCAGCAGGGTCAGGTGTCTCTGTAATCTGCAATGGCCGGTGAGGACTCCCACTAACATGCTAAGCCCTTTCCTGACTCTCTCTCTTGACTCGTTTGAATCTGCTGTCATGATCTTTGACTGTCACCTCTTTTCCACCCCTTTTTCCACTTTTGAAGTATCCAAACTTTTAGTTCGAACGCCACCAATTTCCTTGTTAAGCCTATGCGTCTCTGTAAAAGCGAGAACGTCTGATCAACTTTTCCAGGTCGAGAGTATTTGAGTACAGGATCCTTTTGCGTAATTTGCAAATGCCAGTGAGAGCTCCCACAAACACATTAAGTGCTTACCTAAACTCCTCAACCTCGTGCACCCTTCGTACTTCTCTGAGTAGTGGAGGGCTGTTTCTACCAGCCTACTGCAGTTTGGTCACCTTGGCTCTGCTTTAATATTGAGTAGGATCAGGTGTCCCCGTAGTCTACAAATGCCAGTGAGGACTCCCACCAACACTTTAAGCGCTTTAATGATCCACTCAACTCGTATGCTTCTCGCACTCCCTTATGTAATCGACAGTTGTCCTTGCCAGTTTCCTACTGATGGACCACCTAAGCTCTGCTTCAATATCAAGAAAGGGCAGGTGTCCCCGTAATCTGCAAATGCCAGTGAGGACGTTAAGCGCTTTCCTGACCCCCTCAATCTCCCGTGAGTAGTGGACGGTTGTCTCTTCCAACTTCCTGCGAATTGGCCACCTAGGCTCTGCTTTGAAATCCAGCAGGGTCAGGTGTCTCCGCAATCTGCAATGGCCTCCAATGACCTCCAACATGTTAAGCGCGTTCCTGACTCTACCTCTTGACTCGCTTGGGTTTATCACACTCCAAAATCACCGCTAGGGATACCATTATTTGAACCTTAATTTTAGTTTTAGTTTCAGTTAGTAGATTTTTCTTTAGGATCGATAAATTTTGAAGTTTTAATTTGAAGAACGTTTTATTTTCGCGTTTAAACCCAATGTAGTACCTTCGGGTGGAGCATTGGGGACGTGGCCGCAAGTATAGCGGCCCTTATTCGCATTATAATGTGTTTATCTTTGACTGTCACCTCCTCTTTTCTACGCCCTTTTTCACTTTTGAAGAATCTATACTTTTAGTTCGAACGCCACCAATTTCCTTGATTAGCTTACGCGTCTCTGTAAAAGTCAGCACGTCTGACCAACCCTTCCAGGTCGAGTATTTGAGCACAGGATCCTATATCGTAACCTGCAAATGTCAGCGAGGACTCCCACAAACACGTGAAGCGCTTTCCCGACCCCCTCAACCTCGTATACCCCTTGCACTCTCCTGAGTAGTGGAGGGCTGACCCTTCCAGTCTACTGCAGATTGGCCACTTAGGTTCTGCTTCGATATCAAGTATGGTCAGGTTTCCCGTAGTCTGCAAATTCAAGTGAGGACTCCCACCAACACGTTAAGCGGGTTCTTGATCTCCTCAACCTCGTATACTCCTTGCACTCCCGTATGTAATCGACAGTTGTTCTTTCCAGTCTCCTTCTGATTGGCCACCTAGGCGCTGCTTCTATATCAAGCAAGAACAAGTGTCCTTGTAATTTGCAAATGCCAGTGAGATCTCCCATAAACACGGTAAGCGCTTTTCTGACCCACCCAACCTCGTTTACCCTTAGCACTTCATTGAGTAATGGATGGCTGTCTCTTTCAGCCTACTGCAAATTAGCCACCTAAGTTCTGCTTCGATATAGAGTAGGGTCAACTGTTCCCGTAATCTGCAAATGCAAGTGAAGACTCCCAAGAACACGTTCAGCGATTTCCTGACCCCCTCAACCTCGTATACACATCGCACTCCCTTGAGTAGTGGACGACTGTCTCTTCCAGTCCACTGCAGTTTGGCCACCTAAGCTTTGCTTTGAAATCCAGCATGGTCAGGTGTCCCCGTACTGTGCATTGGCCGGTGAGGAATCCCTCCAACATGGTAAGCGCTTTCCTGACTTTCCCTCTTGACTCACCCCGATCTGCTATTATTATCTTTGACTGTCACCTCCTCTTTTCCACCACTTACCAACTTCTAAAGTATCCAAACCTTTAGTTCGAACGCCACCAATTTCCTTGTTAAACCTATGCGTCTCTGTAAAAACCAGAACGTCTAACCAGCTCTTCCAGTATTTGAGCACAGGATCCTATTCCGTAATCTGCAAATGCCAGTGAGAACTCCCACGAACACATTATGCGCTTTCCTGACTCCCTCAACCTCGTGCACCCTTCGCACTCCCCTGAGTAGTGTCTCTTCTAGTCCACTGCAGTTTGGCCACTTTGGCTTTGCTTTGATATCGTGAACCTATCACGTGTCCCCGTAGTCTGCAAATGCCAGTGAGAACTCCCATTAACACGTTAAGCGCTTTTTTTCAACTCCTCAACCTCGTATACTCCTCGGACTCCCCTAAGCTCTGCTCCGATATCGAATAGGGTCAGGTATCCCAGTAATCTGCAAATTCCAGTGAAAACACCCACGAACACGTTAAGCGCTTTTCTGACCCCCTCAACCTAGTATGCTTCTCGCACTCTCCTGAGTAGTGGAGGGCTGCCTCTTCCAGTCTACTGCAGATTGGCCACCTAGGCTCTGCTTCGATATCGAGTAGGGTCAGGTGTCTCCGTAGTCTGTAAATGTCAGTAAGGACTCCCACCAACACTTAAGCGCTTTTTTAATCTTCTCAACCTTGTATACTCCTCGCACTCCCCTAAGTAATCGACAGTTGTTCTTGCCAGTTTCCTACTGATTGGCCACCTAGGCTCTGCTTCGATACCGAGTAGGTTCCCATAATCTGAAAGTGCGAGTGAGGACCCAAACGAACATGTTAGGCGCTTTCCTGACCTCTCCTCCCCAATCTCGTATATCAATCGTACTCCTCTGAGTAGTGGAGGGCTGACTCTTCCAGCTTAATGCATATTGGCCAACTAGGCTCTGTTTCGATATTCTGTAGGGTTCATGTACCCGTAATCTGCAAATGCCAGTGAGGACTCCAACGAACACGTTAAGCGTTTCTTGACCCCATTTACCTCCCACTTCCCTGAGTAGTAGACGGCTGTCTCTTCCTGCCTACTGCAAATTGGCCACCTGGGCTCTGCTTCGATATCTAGCAGGGTAATGTGTTCCCGTAATCTGAAAATGTCCGTGAGTACTACCATGAACACGTTAAGCGCTTCCTGATCTCCTCAAGCTTGTATACTTCTCGCATTTCCCTATGTAATCGACGGTTGTCTTTTCCAGTCTCCTACTGATTGGCCACCTAGGCTCTGCTTCGATATCGAGTAGGTTCAAGTGTTGCCGTAATCTGTAAATGCGAGTGAGGACTCTAACGAATACGTTAGACGCTTTCCTACCCCCTCTCAGTCTCGTATATTAATTACACTCCCCTGAGTAGTGGAGGGCTGTCCTTTTCAGCTTAATGCAGATTGCCCAACAGACTCTGCTTCGATATTGTGTAGGATCCATGAACTCGTAATCTGCAAATGCCAGTGAGGACTCCAACGAACACGTTAAGCGTTTCCTGACCCCATTTACCTCGTATACTCGTCCCACTCCCCTGAGTAGTAGACGGCTGTCTCTTCCTGCCTACTGCAAATTGGCCACCTGGGCTCTGCTTCGATATCTAGCAGGGTCAGGTGTCCCCGTAATCTGAAAATGTCTGTGAGGACTACCATAAACACGTTAAGCGCTTCCTGATCACCTCAAGCTTGTATACTTCTCGCATTTCTCTATGTAATCGACGGTTGTCCTTTCCAGTCTCCTACTGATTGGCCACCTAGGCTCTGCTTCGATATCGAGTAGGGTCAAGTGTTGCCCTAATCTGTAAATGCGAGTGAGGACTCTAACGAATACCTTAGACGCTTTCCTACCCCCTCTCAGTCTCGTATATTAATTACACTCTCCTGAGTAGTGGCGGCTGTCTTTTCCAGCTTAATGCAGATTACCCAACTAGGTTCTGCTTCGATATTGTGTAGGATCCATGTACCGGTAATCTGCAAATGCCAGTGAGGACTCCAACGAACACGTTAGGCGTTTCCTGACCCCATTTACCTCGTATACTCCTCCCACTCCCCTGAGTAGTAGACGGCTGTCTCTTCCTGCCTACTGCAAATTGGCCACCTGGGCTCTGCTTCGATATCTAGCAGGGTCAGGTGTCGCCGTAATCTGAAAATGTCTGTGAGGACTACCATGAACACGTTAAGCGCTTCCTGATCTCCTCAAGCTTGTATACTTCTCCCATTTCCCTATATAATCGACGGTTGTCCTTTCCAGTCTCCTACTGATTGGCCACCTAGGCTCTGCTTCGATATCGAGTAGGGTCAAGTGTTGCCGTAATCTGTAAATGCGAGTGAGGACTCTAACGAATACGTTAGACGCTTTCCTACCCCCTCTCAGTCTCGTATATCAATTACACTCTCCTGAGTAGTGGCGGCTGTCTTTTCCAGCTTAATGCAGATTACCCAACTAGGTTCTGCTTCGATATTGTGTAGGATCCATGTACCCGTAATCTGCAAATGCCAGTGAGGACTCCAACGAACACGTTAAGCGTTTCCTGACCCCATTTACCTCGTATACTCCTCCCACTCCCCTGAGTAGTAGACGGCTGTCTCTTCCTGCCTACTGCAAATTGGCCACCTGGGCTCTGCTTCGATATCTAGCAGGGTCAGGTGTCGCCGTAATCTGAAAATGTCTGTGAGGACTACCATGAACACGTTAAGCGCTTCCTGATCTCCTCAAGCTTGTATACTTCTCCCATTTCCCTATATAATCGACGGTTGTCCTTTCCAGTCTCCTACTGATTGGCCACCTAGGCTCTGCTTCGATATCGAGTAGGGTCAAGTGTTGCCGTAATCTGTAAATGCGAGTGAGGACTCAAACGAACATGTTAGGCGCTTTCCTGAACTCCCCTCCCCCAATCTCGTATATCAATCGTACTCCTCTGAGTAGTGGAGGGCTGACTCTTCCAGCTTAATGCATATTGGCCAACTAGGCTCTGTTTCGATATTGTGTAGGGTCTATGTACCCGTAATTTACAAATGCTAGTGAGGACTCCAACGAACACGTTAAGTGTTTTCTGACCCGCTTCTACCTCGTATACTCCTCCCACTCCCCTGAGTAGTAGACGGCTGTCCCTTCCAGCGTCCTGCAGATTGGCCACCTAGGCTCTGCTTCAAAATCTACCAGAATCGGGTGTCCTCGTAATCTACAAACGCTAGTGAAGACCCCCACAAACACGTTAAGTGCTTTTCTAACCCCTTCAACCTAGTATACCCCTCGCACACTCCCGAGTAGTGAACAGCTGTCTCTTCTAGTTTACTGCAAATTAACCACCTAAGCTCTGCTTTGAAATCCAGCAGCGTCTGGTGTCTGTGTAATCTGCAATGGCCGGTGAGGACGACAACCAACATGCTAAGCGCTTTCCTAACCCTCTCTCTTGACCCACCTGGGTCTGCTGTCGTTATTTTTGACTATTATCTCCTCTTTTCCACCCCTTATCCACTTCTAAAGTGTTCAAACTTTTTTCCACTTCTGAAGTATTTGAAGTTTAGGTTCGAATGCCACCAATTTCCTTGTTAGACCTATGCCTCTCTGTAAAAGTCAGAACGTCTGACCAACTCTTTCAGGTCCAGATTATTTGAGCACAGGATCCTATTCTGTAATCTGCAAATGCCAGTGGGGTCTCCCATGAACACGTTAAGCGCTTTCATGACCCCCTCAACCTCGTTTACCTTTTGCACTTCCATGAGTAGTGGACGGCTCTCTATTCCAGCCTACTGAAAATTGGCCACCTAAGCTCTGTTTCGATATCGAGTAGAGTCAAGTGTTCCCGTAGTCTGCAAATGCCAATAAGGACTTCCACAAACACGTTAAACGCTTTTTTGACTTCCTTAACCTCGTATACCTCTCCCATTTCCCTAAATAGTAGTCGGCTGTCTCTTTCAGCGTCTTGCAGATTGGCCACCTAGGCTCTGCTTCGAAATCCACCAGGATCATGTGTCTCCTTAATCTGCAACGGCCGATGAAGTCTCCCACCAACATGCTAAGCGCTTTCTTAGCCTCTTTAACCTCGTATACCCTCGCATTCCTCTATTTAGTGGACGGCTCTTTTCTAGCCTACTGCAATTGGCTACCTAGGCTCTGCTTTGATATCGAGTAGGGTCATGTGTCCTTGTAATCTGCAAATGCCATTGATGACTCCCACTATCCGGTTAAGCGCTTTCTTGTTCCCCTCAACCACATATACTTTTTGCACTCCCCTTACTCCCCCTTACTGATTGGCCACGTAAGCTCTGCTTTAATATCGTGTAAGGTCAAGTGTCCTCGTAATCTGCAAATGCGAGAGAGGACTGCCATGAACACGTAAAGCGCTTTTGTGACCCCCTCAACCACGTTTTCCCCTCGCACTTCCCTGAGTAGTGGGCGGCTGTCTCTTCCAGCCTACTGCAGATTTGCCACCTAGGCTCTGTTTCGATATCGAGTAGGGTCAAGTGTCCCTGTAGTCTGCAAATACCAGTGAGGACTTTCACCAACACTTTTTTTGATCTCCTCAACCTCGTATACTCCTCTCACTCCCCTATGTAATCGACAATTGTCCTTGCCACTTTCCTACTGATTGGCCACCTAAGCTCTGCTTCGATATGGAGTAGGGTCAGGTATTGCCGTAATCTGCAAATGTCAGTGAGGACTTCCATGAACCCGTTAAGCGTTTTCCTTGACCTTTCAACCTCGTATACTCTTTGCACTCATCTGAGTAATGGACGGCTGTCCCTTCCAGTCTACTGCAGATTGGCCACCTAGGCCCTGCTTCGATATCTAGTAGGGCCAGGTGTCCCCGTAGTCTGCAAATGCCAGTGAGAACTCTCATAAACACGTTAAGCGCTTTCCTGACCCCCTCAACCTCTTTTACCTTTCGCACTTACCTGAATCGTGGACGGCTGTCTCTTCCCACCTACTAAAAATTGGCCACCTAAGCTTTGTTTCGATATCAAGTAGGATCAAGTGTCTTCATAATTTGCAAATGCTAGTAGGTTTTTCCATAAACATGTTAAGTGTTTTTCTGGTCTCTCAACTGAGCAATGGACGGCTGTCTCGTTCAGCCTACTGTAAACTGATCACCTAAGCTCTGCTTCGACATCGAGTAGGGTCAAGTGTCCCTGTAATCTGCAATTGCCAGTGAAGGCTGCCATGAACACGTTAAGCGTTTTTTGACCCTCCCAACCTTGTATACCCGTCGCACTCCCCCGAGTAGTAGACGGGTATCTCTTCCAGCCTACTGCAGTTTGGTCACCTAGGCTCTGCTTCAAAATCCAGCAGGGTCAAGTGTCTCCATAATCTGCAAATGCCGGCGAGGACTCCCAAGAACACGATAAGCGCTTTCCTGACTTTCTTAACTTCGTATACCCCTCGCACTCTCCTAAGTAGTGGACGACTGTCTCTTCCAGTCCACTGCAGATTGGTCACCTAGGTTCTGCTTCGAAATCCAAAATGCTAAGCGTTTTCTTAACCATACCTCTTGACTCACCCTGGTCTGCTATCCTTATCTTTGACTGACGCCTGCTCTTTTCCACCCTCCTTCCCACTTTTGAATTGGAAGTTGAGTTCTGATGTCACCAATTTTCTTGTTAGGCCTACGCGTCTCTGTAATGAAAGCCGGCATGTTTGGTACTTAAGCCCCTGAACCGCAAATACCCGCCGCACTTTCCTATGTAAGGCGGCTGTCTTTCCCAGCCTCTCGCAAATTGGCCAACTAGGATCGGCTTCGGCATCTAACAGTCAGGTGTCTCCGTAATTTGTGTGACTGGTGAGGACCCCACCGATACTAACTTTACCTTGACTCAGGTGCGGCCTATCATTATCTTTAACTGTCTACAGTCGTCCATTCGTCTCCCGCTTCTTAAGCTTCCAAAGTTTTAGTTCGGCCGCCACCAATTTCCTAAACGTGTGTGGTTCAGACCCTGTTCTCCTTGGCTAGCCAATCAGCTTCCTCGCTTCCTTACACAACGTGGTGTCCTGGAACCCTAACTCCACCTCTTGGAACATTGAAGACCTGGTCCTGCTTGGAGTACCGCTTGACCATCGAAAACGATAACACCCCTTGGCTCTTCCTCCTGTTGTCTGACGGCTTTTGCTACTTTTAGTAGTGAGTATACCTCTTCTACCTAGAAACAGTTACGTATCGACCTAGAAGGCCGAAACGTACCCCTTACTGGCCCTGCAAGTCCTTGTCTCCGCCATACGCGTCTCGTCAGTGAAGCACACGACAGTGTCCTAGCTGCAAGATAATTATTTCATTAATTTTCAATTCAAAATCTATTTCTGCTTTGGTTCTAGTTCCATTATTTAATTTTTCCCTTTTAGGCTTAAAAGATTTAGTCATTCCCTGCTTCAGAGAAACCCTTATTTGCTTTTCAAAACTGCAGCTTACACTTATTCTAAGGTAGGAAAAATCTAACTAGTTAATTTTTATTAAGGTTTCAGAGCAAGCCCAGCACCTCTTACATCTACAGTATCCGACTCTTACCTTAATAAATTTGGGGAAAGTACCACAAACGTTGCTATCGACCACGTCTCCACCTCAGTCACGCTAGCGGGTAAAATGGAATCATTTTACTCACCTCTTTTATCTATTCCTTTTTCACTGATGAACATTTGGAGAAGCTGCTGTTTTTCGCAGCAGTTGTTGCGCATGCACTCTACGAATGCGAAAACTGCAAACTGATGCTTAGTCCACTCTCTGCCTTTTGGTTAAGAAGAAGCTTCTCCACCCACGCCCACCACCAGCCTCTTTGGCGATCTAAAGAAGAAGTCGTCGCGCTTTGGACATCCAAATCTTGTCAGCTCTTAAATTTATCTCACTAACGCGTCGTTGGAAACAATCACGAAAACTTCCATAAGCGAATTGACGTCATTTCCCATAATTGACAATAATTCCTTCTCTTAAACGTCCAAATTGTCCAATTACCATTAAATACTTAATAAATAGCAATTGCCAAAATCAATCACCTGTTTAACCGAATTCAGCACGACAGTAGAGATTAGCAACTGAACAAAAGAATGGCGGAGCTTTTTTTCCTACGTAGGATACTGAATCGCATGAAGGTTATTGGAATTTGGCCGACGAAGATGAGAAACCTGACGCATGCATGGTACTCGAGGTTAATCATAGCGTACACGAGCCTTTTCATAACTTCACAAATCGTCGAGTTATTTTTTATCAAGGACAGCTCTGAAATACTGGAGAACTTGGCGGTGACGTTGTTGTATATCCTGACGTGGGGAAAAATATACATAGTCAACACTAAACGTATCAAACGCTTAGTCAGCGACTCCCAAAAGTACGAAGAATATATTTTAAAGGGCGGCTCTCATGAGATCTACGAAAGCAACGCTGTCTTTTTTCACAACCTCAACTTTTTTATGACAACAGTAGCGTTGATTACAACGTTGCCATTTATCATAAGACCGGCTGTTGAAGACTACCTTCACCCTCTTTTTTATTTCGTTGACAATGCGATCGTGTACAAACGAAGACCGTTACCTCTCAGCTCTTGGTTTCCTTACGACAAGAATAAATATCACTACACCTCATTTTTCCTACAACTGGTTGCGATTGCATACATAGCAAGCTCGGTGGTGCTAACCGATGGTTTCTTCTTGGGGCTCATGGTTTTTTTAAGTGGAAGGTTAAAGAACCTGCAGAAGCAAATTCGAAGTTTTACCGAAAAGTCGTGTAAACGAAGCCGCCTCCTGAAGGGAAGGATTCATGAAAGGGATTTAGAACGAATCGTACTTGAGCATCAGGAAATAATCAGGTGAGATTTTTGCGAGCGTTAATGCCTAGCTTACTTGACTCATCCCAGCGTACGGTCTAGGTCTAGATGGAAGAGCACCGCCACACCGACGCCGCTGTCCTCTTTGCACTAGTTTGGCCCTCCCTCACTCAGCCACCCGAATTTGCAAGTGAGCTTGAGGATGTCGGACCAGGAAGTGTGGCTGATTTTGACCGGGTCATACCAGAGGTCTCTTCCTCCACCCCCAATGTGAATTTCTGTAGTCTGGCAAGGTTCAAATCAAAAATTTTAAAACATTAAAAATTTGAAAATTACTTTCAAACCCAGAACTTTGAAAATTTAAAATCTGAGATTTGAAAATACGAAATTTTGAGAATTGTAAATAAGTGAAAATCGAAAATTTTGAACTCGGCAATTTTGAAAATTTAAAAATTTGAAATTTATAAATTTTTCAAACCCTGAATTTTGAAAATTTAATATCTAAGGTTTGAAGTACGAAGTTTTGAGAATCGTAAATATGTGAGAATACGAAATTTTTCAAAAGAAATTTAAAATTTTTAAAAAATTAAAAGTTAGAAATCAAAAATTCCGAAAACTGAAATTTTACAAGTTGGAACGTTTGAAAATTACAAATTTTACAAATACGAAATTTATAAAAATAAGAAAATATTAAGATCTAAAGTTTGAAAATACAAAGTTTTGATAATCGCAAACATATGGAAATACGAAGTTTTCAAGTCAGAAATTCTGAAACACTAAAAATTTAAAAATTAGAAATTTTTCAAACCTCGAATTTTGAAAATTTTAAAATGTAAGGTTTCAAAATACGAAGTTTTCAAAATCGGAAATATGCAAAAATACGAAATTTTTGAAACAAAAATTTTGAAATTTAGAAACTTTTCAAACCCTGAATTTTGAAAATTTAAAGTCTAAGGTTTGAAAATGCAAAGTTATGAGAATCGTAAATATGTGAAAAAAGAAATTTTTGAAACCAGAAATTTAAAAAATTTAAAAATTTGAAATTTAGAAAGGTTTTAAACCCTAAATTTTGAAAATTTAAAGTCTAAAGTTTGAGAATACGAAGTTTTGAGAATCGTAAATATGTGAAAATACGAAATTTTTAAAGTCAGAAATTTTGAAAAATTAAAATTTGAAAATTAAAAATTTTTCAAACTCAGAACCCTGAAAATTTACAATCTAAGGTTTCAAAATACAAAATTTTGAGAATATGTAAAAATACGAAATTTTTGAAGCCGGAAATTAAAAGAATTTAAAAATTTGAAATCTAGAAATTTTGCAAACCCTGAATTTTGAAAATTTAAAATCTAATATTTGCAAATACAAAATTTTGAGAATCGTAAATATGTAAAAATACAAAATTTTTAAACTGAGAAACTTTAAAAATTTAAAAATTTGAAATTTAGAAAGCTTTTAAACCCTGAATTTTGAAAATTTAAAGTCTAGAATTTGAGAATACGAAGTTTCGAGAATCGTAAATATGTGAAAATACGAAATTTTTAAGGTCAACAATTTTAAAAAATAAAAAACTTGAAAATTAAAAATTTTTCAAACTCAGAACCTTAAAAATTTAAAATCTAAAGGTTTCAAAATACAAAATTTTGGGAATCGTAAATATGTGAAAATACGAAATTTTTAAACTGAGAAATTTTAAAAATTTAAAAATTTGAAATTTAAAAAGTTTTTAAACCCTGAATTTTGAAAATTTAAAGTCTGGAGTTTGAGAATACGAAGTTTTGACGATCGTAAATTTGCGAAAATACGAAATTTTTGAAGTCAAAAATTTTGAAAATAGAAAAATTTCAAAATTAAAAATTTTTTAAACTCAGAACCTTGTAAATTTAAAATCTAAGGTTCCAAAATAAAAAATTTGGAGAATCGTAAATATGTGAAAATACAAAATTTTTGAAGTCAGAAATTAAAAATTTGAAATTTAGAAATTTTGCAAACCCGGAATTTTAAAAATTTAAAATCTAATATTTGCAAATACAAAATTTTGAGAATCGTAAATATGTAAAAATACAAAATTTTTAAACTGAGAAACCTTAACAATTTAAAAATTTGAAATTTAGAAAGCTTTTAAACCCTGAATTTTGAAAATTTAAAGTCTAGAATTTGAGAATACGAAGTTTTGAGAATCGTAAATATGTGAAAATACGAAATTTTTGAAGTCAACAATTTTGAAAAATAAAAAATTTGAAAATTAAAAATTTTTTAAACTCAGAACCTTGAAAATTTAAAATCTAAAGGTTTCAAAATACGAAATTTTGAGAATCGTAAATATGTGAAAATACGAAATTTTTCAAATCAGAAATTTAAAAATTTTTAAAAATTTAAAGTTAGAAATCAAAACTTCTAAAAACTGAAATTTTGCAAATTGTAATGTTTGCAAATTACAAATTTTACAAATACGAAATTTATAAAAATAAGAAAATTTTAAGATCTAAAGTTTGAAAAGACAAAGATTTGATAATAGCAAACATATGGAAAAACGAAGTTTTCAAGTCAGAAATTCTGATACACTAAAAATTTGAAAATTAAAAATTTTTCACACCCCGAATTTTGAAAGTTTTAAAATGTAAGGTTTGAAAATACGAAGTTTTGAAAATCGTAAATATGCGAAAATACGAAATTTTTGAAATCAGAAATTATGAAATTTTAAAAATTTGAAATTTAGAAACTTTTCAAAACCTGAACTTTGAAAATTTAAAGTCTAACGTTTGAAAATACGAAGTTTTGAGGATCTTAAATATGTGAAAATACGAAATTTTTGAAGTCCGAAATTTTGAAAATTGAAAAATTTGGAAATTAAAAATTTTTTAAACTCAGAACCTTGACAATTTAAAATCTAAGGATTCAGAATACGTAATTTTGAAAATCGTGTAAATACGAAATTTTTTAACTCAAATTTTGCAAACCCTGAATTTTAAAAATTTAAAATCTAAAATTTGCAAATACGCAGTTTTGAGAATCGTAAATATGTGTAAATACGAAATTTTTGAACTCAGATATTTTTATAATTTAAAAATTTCAAATTTATAAATTCTCAAACCCTGAATTTTGAAAATTTAAAATCTAAGGTTTGAAAATAGAAAGTTTTGAGAATCGTAAATATGTAAAAATATGAAATTTTTGAAAACAAAAATTTTGGAAATTTAAAAATTTGAAATTTAAAAATTTTTTAAATCTTGAATTTTGGAAATTTAATATCTGAGGTTTGAAAATACAAATTTTTGAGACTCTTAATTTAAAAATTTTAAATTAGAAATTTTTCACACTAAATTTTGAAAATTTGTAATCTAAGGTTTGAAAATACAAAGCTTTTAAAATCGTAAATATGTGAAAATACGAAATTTTAAAGCCAGAAATGTTGAAAATTTAAAAATTTCAAATTTAGAAACTTTTCACACCCTGAATTTTGAAAATTCAAAATCTAAGGTATAAAAATACAAACTTTTGAGAATCGTAAATATGTAAAGATGCGAAATTTTTCAAATCAGAAAATTTAAAACTTTAAAAAAATTAAAAGTTAGAAATTATTCAAGTCAAAAATTCTGAAAACAGAAATATTTAACGGAAAATTTAGAAATTTTCAAATTTTACAAATCCGAAATTTATGGAAATGGAACAATATAAAAATCTAAAAATTAAAATTACGAAATTTTGACAATAGTAGATATATGAAAATACAGTGTTTTGAGTCAGAAATTCTAAAATATTAAAAATTTGGAAATTAAAAATCTTTCATACCCAGAACTTTGAAAATTTAAAATCTAAGGTTTGAAATTACAAAGTTTTGAGAATCGTAAATATGTGAAAATACAAAATTTTTGAACCCAGAAATTTAGAAAATTTAAAAATTTGAAATTTAAAAAAGTTTTCAAACCCTGAATTTTGAAAATTTAATATCTAAGGTTTGAAAATACAAAGTTTTGAGAATCGTAAATCTATGAAAATACAAAAATTTTCAAATCAGAAATTTTGAAACATTAAAATTTGAAAATTTCTTTCAAACTCAGAACATTGAAAATTTAAAATCTAAGGTCTGAAGTACGAAGTTTTGAGAATCGTAAATATGTAAAAATATGAAATTTTTTAAATCAGAAATTTTAAAAACTTAAAAATTTGAAAGTTAGAAATTTTTCAGGTCAGATAGTCTGTTAAGAGAAATTTTGCAAATTGAAAAGTTAGAAAATTACAAATTTAACAAATCCGAAATTGATGAAAGTACAAAAGTATTAAAATCTAAAGTTTCAAAATACGAAGCTATGACAAATCTAAATCTATGAAAATACAAAATTTTTCAAATCTGAAATTATGAAACATTAAATATTTGAAAACTACTTTCAAACTCAGAACTTTGAAAATTTAAAATCTAAGGTTTGAAATACGAAATTTTCAGAATCGTAAATATGTAAAAATACGAAATTTTCAAGTTAGAAAATTTAAAATTTTAAAAAATTAAAAGTTAAAAATTGTTCAAGTCTAAAATTCTGAAAACAGAAACATCTAATAAAAAGTTAGAATATTACAAATTTTACAATCCGAAATTTATGCAAATGGAAAAATATTAAAATCTTAAGTTTGGAAATACGAAATTTTGACAATCGTAAAAATTGAAAATACAAAGTGTTTCAAGTCAAAAATTCTGAAAAATTTAAAAAGTTTGAAAATTAGAAATTTTTCAAACCCAGAACTTTGAAAATTTAAAATCTAAGGTTTGAAAATACAAAGCTTTGAGAATCGTAAATATGTGAAACTACAAAATTTTTGAAGCAAGAAATTTTGAAATTTTAAAAATTTGGAATTTAGAAATTTTGCAAACCCTGAAGTTTAAAAATTTAATATCTAACAATTGAAAATACAGTTTTGAGAATCGTAAATATCTGAAAAGACGAAACTTTTGAAACCAGAACTTTTAAATTTTACAAATTTGAAATTTAAAAATTTTTTAAACCCTGAATTTTGTAAATTTAAAATATAAGGTTTGAAAATCAGAAGTTTTGAGAATCGTAAATAAATATGTAAAAATACGAAATTTTTGAAGACAGAAATTTTGAAATTTTAAAAATTGGAAATTCAGACACTTTACACACCCTGAATTTGGAAATTTGAAAACTAAGGTTGGATGAGAATCGTAAATATGTGAAAATACGAAATTTTTAAGCCAAAAAATTTGAAAATTTAAAAATTTGAAATTTAGAAATTTCTCAGACCCTGGATTTTGAAAATTTAAAAACCAAGGTATGAAAATACGAAGTTTTGAGAATAGTAAAAATGTAAAAATACGTAATTTTTGAACCCAGAAATTTTGAAAATTTAAAAATTTGAAATTTATAAATTTTTCAAACCCTGAATTTTGAAAATTTATAAGCTAAGATTGGAAAATACGAAGTATTGAGAATCGTAAATCTATAAAAATACGAAATTTTTCAAATCAAAAATTTTAAAACATTAAAATTTGAAAATTTCTTTTAAACCCAGAACATAGAAAATTTAAAATCTAAGGTTTGAGGTACTAAGTTTTGAGAATCGTAAATATATGAAAATATGAAATTTTACAAGTAAGAACTTCTAAAAATTAAAAATTTGAAAATTTGAAATTTTTCAAAACTTCGAATTTTAAAAATATAAAAACTTAAAATTCTAAGGTGTGAAAATACGAATTTTGACAATCGTAACGATGCGAAAATACGAAATTTTTCCAATCACAAATTTTAAATATTTAAAAATTTGGAAGTTAGAAATTCAGAAAACAAAAATTTTGAAAAATAAAAAGCATGAAAAAATAGAAATTTTAAAAACAGAAAAATTTAAAAATTTGAAGCTTACAAAGTATAAGTTTTGAAAAGCGCAAGCGTTAACAATTGTAAATATGTGAAGATACGAAATTTTTCGAGTCAAAAATTTTGAAAATTAAAAAATTTGAAATTTAGAATTCTTTCTCGCCCCGAATTTTGAAAATTCAAAATCTAAGGTTCGAAAATAACCGTAAAAAAGAACCGTAAATATGTGAAAATACAAAATTTTTTAAGCTAGAAACTTTGAAAATTTAAAAATTTGAAATTTAGAAATTTTTTAAAACTTGAATTTGAAAATTTAAAATTTAATATTTGAAAATACGTAGTTTTGAGAAATTTTTTAAATCATGAATTTAAAAAATTTAAAAATTATTCAAGTCAAAAATTCTGAAAACAAATTTTGTAAACTGAAAAGTTTGAAAATTACAAATTTTACAAATACAAAATTTATAAAAATAGCAAAAGATTAAAATCTAAAGTATGAAAATACGAAGTTTTGATAATTCTAAGTATATGAAAATATGAAATTTTACAAGTTAAAAATTCTAAGAATTTAAAATTTGAAAATTACATATTTTTTAAAACCCCGAATTTTAAAAATAGGATAATTTAAAATTCTAAGGTTTGAAAAAAAATTTTGACAATCGTAACGTTGCAAAAATACGAAATTTTTTAAGTCAGGAATTCTGAAAACAAAAATTTTAAAAAATGAAAATCATGACAAAAAAATTTTACAAATCCAAAATTTTAAAAATAAGAAAATTTAAAAGTCTGATGCTTGCGACGTGTAAGTTTTGCAAATCACAAGTTTTACCAATCGTAAATATGCAAAAATACAACATTTTTTAAAGCCAGAAATTTTAAAAATTTAAAAATTTGTACCTTAGAAATTTTTCAAACTCTGAATTTTGAAAATTTGAATTTGAGGTTGGTAAATACAAAGTTTTGAGAATCTTAACTATGTAAAAATACAAAATTTTTGAAACCAGAAATTTTGAAAATTTTAAAATTTGAAATTTAGAAAATGTTCAAACCCTGAATTTTGATAATGTAAAATCTAAGGTTTGAAAATACAAAGTTTTGAAAATCGTAATATGTGAAAATGCGAAATTTTTTAAGCCAAGAATTTTAAAAATTGGAAATTTAGAAATTTCTAAAACCTTGAATTTTAAACATTTGAAATCTAATGTTTGAAAATACGAAGTTTTGAGAATCGTAAATAAATATGTGAAAATAAGAAATTTTTGAAACCAGAAATTTTGAAAACTTCAAAATTTGAAGATTTAGAAATTTTCACACCCTGAATTTTGAAAATTTGAAATCTAAGGGTTTTTAAAATACGAAGTTTTGAAAATTGCAAGTATGTCAAAATACGAAATATTTGAGGCCAGAAATTTTAAAAATTTGAATTTTAGGAATTTTTGAAACCCTGGGCTTTGAAAATTTAAAATCCAAGGTATGAAAATACGAAGTTTTCAGGATCGTAAATATGTGAAAATAAAAATTTTTTCAAATCAGAAATTTTAAAACATTAAAATTTAGAAGTTAGAAATTATTCAAGTCAAAAATTCTGAATACAGAAATTTTGCAAATTGAAAAGTTTGGAAATTAGAAATTTTACAAATCTGAAATTTATAAAAATAGAAAAATATTAAAATCTAAAGTGTGAAAAATACGAAGCTATGACAATCGTAAATATATGAAAAATATGAAATTTTACAAGTTAGAAATTCTAAAAATTAAAAATTTAAAAATTGGAAATTTTTCAAAACCCTAAATTATAAAAATAGGAAAATTTAAAACTGTAAGATATAAAACACCAATTTTTCAAGTCAGAAATTCTGAAAACAACAATTGAATGAAAAGCATAAAATCAGAAATTTTACAAATCGGAAATTTTAAAAATAAGAAAATTTAAAAATCTGAGGCTTGCGAAGTTAAGTTTTGAAATTTGCAAGCTTTAACAATCGTAAATATGTGAAAATACAAAATTTTGAAAATTTAAAAATTTAGAATTTAGAAATTTTTCAAACCGTAAATTTTGAAAATTTTGAATCTAAGATATGAAAATACGAAGTTTTGAGAATCGTAATAATGTGAAAATAAAAAATTTTTCAAGCCAAAAATTTTAAAAATTTCATAATTTGAAATTTAGAAATTTTTCAACCCTGAATTTTAAACATTTAAAATGTAAGATTTGAAGTACGAAATTTTGAGAATCGTAAGTGTATAAAAATTCGAAAATTTTCAAGCCAAAAAATTTTAAAAATTTATAAATTTGAAATTTAGAAGGTTTTCAAACCCACAAATTTAAAAATTCAAAATCTAAAGTTTGAAAATACGAAGTTTTAAGAATCGTAAATATGCGAAAATAAGAAATTTTTTAAATCAGAAATTTGAAAAATTTAAGCATTTGAAAGTTAGAAATTATTTAAGTCAGAAATTCTGAAAACAAATTTTGAAAATTGAAGACTTTGAAAATTACAAATTTTACAAATCCGAAATTTATGAAAATTGGAAAATATTAAAATCTAAAGTTTGGAAAATACGAAGCTTTGACAATCGTAAATATATGAAAATACGAAATTTTACAAGTTAGAAATTCTAAAAATTAAAAATTTGAAAATTAGAGATGATTCAAAACCTTGAATTTTAAAAATAGGAATATTTTAAAATTCTAAGGTTTGAAAATATGATTTTTGACAACCGTACCTTTGCGAAAATACGAAATTTTTCAAGTCAGAAATTCGGTCAAGAGAAATTTTGCAAACTGAAAAATTTGAAAATCTGAAATTTTACAAATCCGAAATTTTAAAAATTAAAAAATTTAATAATCTAAGGTTAAGAAAACCTAAGTTTAAAAATCGCAAGCTTTGACAATCGTAAATAAGTAAAAATAAACAAATTTTAAAGTCAGAAATTCTAAAAACAAAAATTTTCGAAAAATGAGAAGCAAGAACAAAGAAATTTTACAAATCAGAAATTATAAAAATAGGAAAATTTAAAAATCTGATGCTTGCGGAGTGTAAGTTTTATAAATAGCAAGCTTTAACAATCGTAAATATGTAAAAATACAAAATTTTTTGAAGTCAGAAATTATGAAAATTTAATAGTTTGAAATTTAGAAATTTTTCAAACCCCGAATTTTGGAAATTTAAAATCTAAGGTTTGAAAGTACGGAGTTTTTTTGGAAAATCGTAAATGTGTGAAAATAAGAAATTTTTCAAATCAGAAATTTAAAAAACCTAAAAGTTTGAAAGTTAAAAATCAAAAATTTTGGAAACAAATTTTGCAAACTGAAAAGTTTGAAAATTACAAATTTTACAAATCCAAAATTTATAAAAAATTTTGTAGCAAGAAGTTTTGAAAGTTTAAACTTTAGAAATTTAAAAACTTTTCAAATCCTGAATTTTAAAAATTTTAAATCTAAGATTTGAAAATACGAAGTTTTGTGAATCGTAAATATGTGAAAAATGAAAAATTAGAAATTTTAAAAATTTAAATATTTTAAAGTTAGAAATTTTTCAAGTCAGAAATCCTGAAAACAGAAATTTTGCAAATTGAAAAGTTTGAAAATTACAAATTTTACAAATCACAAATTTATGGAAATTTTTAAAGCAAAAAATTTTGAAAATTTAAAATTTGAAATTTAGAAATCTCTCAAACAGTGAATTCTGAAACTAGAATCTAGGGTTTGAAAATACGAAGTTTTCAGAGTCGTAAATATGCGAAAATACGAAATTTTTGAAGTAAGAAATTTTGAAGTTTTAAAATTTGGAATTTAGAAATTTTTCAAACTTTAAATTTTGAAAATTTAGAATCTAAAGTTGGAAATACGACGTTTTGACTATAGTAAATATATGAAAATACGAAGTGTTTCACTTCAGAAATTCTAAAATATTACAAATTTGAAAATTAAAAATTTTTCAAACCCTGAATTTTGAAAATTTAAATCTAAAGTTTGTAAATACGAAGGTTTGAGAATCGCAAATTTGTAAAAATACGAAATTTTTGAAGCCAGAAATTTTGAAAATTTAAAAATTTAAAACTTAGAAACTTTTCACACCTTAAATTTTGAAAATTTAAAATCTAAGGTTTGAAAATACGAAGTTTTGAAAGTCGTAAATATGTGAAAATAAAAAAGTTTTGAAACTAGAAATTTTGAAAATTTAAAATTTTGAAATTTAGAACTTTTTCACACCCTGAATTTGAAAATTTGAAATCTAAAGTTTTTAAAATACGAAGTTTTGAGAATTGTAAGTATGTGAGAATACGAAATATTTGAAGCCAGAAATGTTTAAAACTTAAAAATTTGTAATTTAGGAATTTTTTAAACCCTGGACTTTAAAAATTTTAAATCCAAGGTATGAAAATACGAAGTTTTGAGAATCGTAAATATGTAAAAATACGAAATTTTTGAAGCCGGCAATTTTAAAAGTTTAAAAATTTGAAATTTAGAATTCTTTCAAACCCTGAATTTTGAAAAGTTAAAATCTAAGGTTTGAAAATACAAAGTTTTGAGAGTCGTAAACATGTAAAAAAAAAGATTTTGAAACTAGAAATTTGGAAAATTTATTAATTTGAAATTTAGAACTTTTTCACACCCTGAATTTTGAAAATTTGAAATCTAAGGTTTTTTAAAAACAAAGTTTTGAGAATAGTAAATATGTAAAAATACAAAATCTTTTAAGCCACAAATTTTGCAAAATTTAAAAATTTAAAGTTTAAAATTTTTTCAAACCCTGAATTTTGAAAATTTAAAATCTAAGGTTTGAAAATAGGAAGTTTTGAGAATCGTAAATAAGTAAAAGTATGAAATTTTTAAATCCAGAGATTTTGAAAATTTAAAAATTAGAAATTTAAAAATTTTTTAAACTGAATTTTGAAAATTTAAAATCTAAGGTTTGAAAATACGAAGTTTTGAAAGTCGTAAATATGTAAAAATAAGAAATGTTTAAAACTAGAAATTTTGAAAATTTAAAAATTTGAAATTTAGAAGGTTTTCACACCCTGAATTTTGAAAATCTTAAATCTAAGGTTTTTTAAAATACGAAGTTTTGTGAATTGCAGGTATGTAAAAATACGAAATTTGTGAACCCACAAATCTTGAAAATTTAAAAATTTGAAATTTAAAATTTTTTCAAACCCTGAATTTTGAAAATTTAGAATCCAAGGTTTGAAAATACGAGGTTTTAAGAATCGCAAATATGTAAAAATAAGAAATTTTTAAAACTAGAAATTTTGAAGAATTAAAAATTTGAAATTTAGGAATTTTTCAAACCCTGAATTTTGAAAATTTTTAAATCTAAGGTTTTTTAAAATACGAAGTTTTCAGAATTGCAAGTATGTAAAAATACGAAATATTTGGAGCCAGAAATTTTTAAAATTTAAATATTTGAAATTTAAAAATTATCAAACCCTGGAATTTGAAATTTTAAAATCCAAGGTATGAAAATACGAAGTTCTGAGAATCGTATATATGTAAAAATACGAAATTTTTAAAGCCAGAAATTTTAAAAAATTGAAATTAAAAATCTTTCAAACCCTGAATTTTCAAAATTTTAAATCTAAGGTTTGAAAATACGAAGTTTAGAGAATTCTAAATATATTAAAATACGAAATTTTACAATTTAGAAATTCTAAAAATTAAAAATTTGAAAATTACAAATTTTTCAAAACCCTGAAATTTAAAAATAAGAAAATTTAAAATTCTAAGGTTTGAAAATACCAAGTTTGACAATCGTAACTTTGCGAAAATACGAAATTTTTTAAATCAGAAATTATGACACGAGAAATTTTGCAAAACGAAAAATTCAAAAATCAGAATTTATACAAATCCGAAATTTTGGAAATAGAAAAGTTTAAAGATTTAAGGTTAAGACAACTTAAGTTTAAAAGATCGCAAGCTTGGACAATTGTAAATAGGTATAAATTAAAAATTTTTAAGGTCAGAAATTCTAAAAACAAAATTTTCGAAAAATGAAAAGCATGAAATTTGAAATTTTACAAAGCCGAAATTTTGAAAATAGGAAAATTTAAAAAACTGAGGTTTGCAAATTGTAAGTTTTAAAAATCGCAAGCTTTAACAATCGTAAATATGCAAAATTAAAAACTTTCTTATAGTCAGAAACTCTGAAAACAGAAATTCTGAAAAATAAAAGTTTGAAATTTAGAAATTTTCCAAATACGAAATTTTGAAAACATAAAATTTTAAAACGGAGATCGGAAAACGTAAGTTTTGAAAATAGCAAGCTTTGACATTCCTAGTAAGTCAGAAATTCTGAAAACAGGATTCTTAAAAATGAAACGTATGAACATTAGAAATTTTACAAATCTGAAATATTGAAAATAGAAAAATTTTAAAAATCTGAGGTTTAAAAATTGTCGGTTTTGAAAATCGCAAGTTTGAACAATGAGAAATATGTGAAAATAAGAAATTTTTCAGATCAGGAATTACAAATACAAATTTTGAAAAATGAAGTTTTGAAATTATAGATTTTGCAAATCCAAAATTATGAAAATTAGACAAATGAAAATCGGAAATTTTAAAAATCGCCAGCTCTGACAATCGTAAATATGTGCAAATAAGAAATTTCTGGACTGAGAATTTCTGAAAATAGAAATTTTGAAAACTGAAAAGTTTGAAAATCAGAAATTTTTCAAACTCAGAATTTTGAAAATCGCAAGTTTTAACAATCGTAAATATGTAACATCGACCTTCCTAAATTTTGCAAATCCCAGACTCTTTAGTGTACACCTGCGACTCATACACATTGTAGTAAACTGTGAGTTACAAACTTTTTATTGTACATCAGTGACTCATGGTACGTTAGTGTATGTTAGCCACATCGGAGCCCCGCAGGCGTTATGCTCCTCCCACCTAAGCCATCAACTTTACAAATTTGTTGAAATTAATAAGCGATACCTTTTATTTATGAGACAAAATCCAGTGTCATACACAAAACTACCATTTACTTACTTTTATTTGGAGTTGTTTTTAACATTCAACTCGATCCTTATCTTACAGTTTACATTTACATTTTGTTCTCTTTCTAATTAGTAGTTGAACATGCGCAGTGCCTACACTAAAAACTGTTTGTCACACAATGTAAGAGCAAGTAACCGTATAATTTTAGCGACAAATACAAAGAAAAGCACAGCTACCTTGCAAATTATTATAAAATGTAATAAAGTCGTTTTTAGATGCGTAACAGAGTTGGACATGTCGATGAACCGCTTGATGCTGCTTGACTTCTGCATATGCTCCCTTCAAATCGCAATAAACGCATTTTGGATCATCGTCGTAAGAATATACAAGTTTTGAGGTTATAGAGTCCTCACAATGTCTTTTCAGACAACTCCGAGTTTTCAACTAGGCGTTGCTTTAATGTTCCTAACGGCCATGATAATACAAATGTTTTTGTTTTACTGGTTTGCAAACAGCGTGTCAACTGAGGTAGGTACTTGGAAGAGTTACAACATAACTTTAAACTATTTTTGTAGAGTATAAACGTATCGGAAGCAATTTGGAACAGCAGGTGGTACGAGTGCAGCGAACCTATTAAGAAGTCGCTGTTGCTTATTATGGTTAGGTCTCAGAAACCGTTGGCGCTCAACGTGGGGCCGTTTTATACCATGTCGAATGAAATGACGCTAGCTGTAAGTAAATGAAAAAAGGGCTTAAGCTAACTGAAGCCGTTTGTCTTGCAGATATTAAGGACGGCGTATACGTACGTTGCTCTTTTGAGTAACATGCTTAATTACGAAAAGTAGCCAGAGCTTCAGAAACCTTTGCGATTCCTAGACCGTTGTCGTGTTACAACTTCTCACATGTTTGTTCGTCAACTCACTGTAAGAATATTAGAAAAATGTATCAAGTACAAATAAAACCGACTTGCATTCATTCACAGAGTTTCAATTTTCCTATCGCGGAGGCGCTAAACGCCAAACAAGCCAGTTAGTGCTCCTTGGGACCGCCTCACGACTTAATGTACATGAGCAGACTGCAAATCCTGTTGAACGTTTAGACTTGTTGAGACTAACGCGCAGAAGGCTGTACAAAGCGCTCCTTAGAGCCAATCACTGCTTCTAGTACAGCCGAATTGTACCCTTTTGCGTGTGCTCAATGGTTATGAAACCTGTAAAATACCAAACATATTGTTCGTCGCACTGTGTTACATGCCTGGCAATGTACCATATTTAGATTTAGTTATATTTTATAAATTAATTCCCGCGCATCTTTTAAATTAAAAATGTTGACGTCCGTCGTCGCGGACAGTCGCGCCTGCGCAAAGTAAATGCAGGGGTGCGCGAGTGTCAAAAACAGGACTAACCCACGAGCCCTCGACAAAGCAACAACTTGAGTTGTGTGTTTTTCTTTTAAGTATGTAGGTTTCTTGTACCTTTACCTTTATTGTACCTGGTACCTTAATCCCTTCCGACCCGCTACGAGTGCAGAAGTTACGTAAAGGACGGATGGCAATTTGAATTCAACATGGCGTAACGCAACCCAACCTAAAATCACAGTTGGACCCTGAGATGAATTTCCGAGATGCCGCCATGTCAGTGATTTGATTTTATTTAAATTGTGCTTGCAAATTTGACTTAAATGGCGATTGCATCACTCGAAAGCGTGGTCGATATTTGTTATAAAAGAGCGGGTGAAATATGCCGCGCGTGTAAGGATAA
Source organism: Platerodrilus igneus (assembly GCA_036346225.1). Taxonomy (NCBI): domain Eukaryota; kingdom Metazoa; phylum Arthropoda; class Insecta; order Coleoptera; family Lycidae; genus Platerodrilus; species Platerodrilus igneus. The sequence continues at coordinate 361,882 of JARFIW010000549.1, forward strand.
CATTGCCGCGAAAAAGTGGAACAATGCCGCCTAAAAGTATAACAACCCTTGGCGTCGCTTTTCGACATGTACATGTGCAGCTGGAACTCCTGTTATACGCGCCGATTGTTTTGCAATTAACGCGTAGCACGTGGAGCTCCGTGGAGACCCTTTGATGTTACATGTACTGCCGGCAGCGTACCCCTTTGCGCCTAACTGTTTAGAAACCGGCACAAAACTACCCAGATTGCGCGTCGCACCCTTGGTGCCGCTTTCCGACATGTACACCAGTATCTGGAAATCCTGTTGTGCATGCCGATTGTTTTGCAATTAACGCGTAGCACTTTGCGCTCCGTGGAGACTCTTTGGTGTTACATGTACTGCCGACACCGTACCCCTTTGCGCGTACTCAACTGTTTAAAAATCGGTACAAAACACCACATCGCGCGTCGCACCCTTGACGCCGCTTTCTAACATGTACACGAGTATCTGGAAATCCTGTTGTGCATGCCGATTGTTTCGTAACTAACACGTGGCACGTGGCGCTCCGTGGAGACCCTTTGGTGTTACATGTACTGCCGACACTGTACCCCTTTGCGCGTAACTGTTTAGAAATCGGTACAAAACCAACCACATTGCGCGTCGCACCCTTGGCGCCGCTTTCCCACATGTACACGAGTATCTGGAACTCCTGTTGTACGTGCCGATTGTTTTGCAACTAACGCGTAGCACATACCGCTCCGTGGAGACCTTTTGCTGTTACATGTACAGCCGGCATAGTACTCTTTACGCGTTAACTGTTTAGAAACCGGTACAAAACCAACCATATTGCGCGTCGCACCCTTGGCGCCGCTTTCCGGCATGTACACGAGTATCTGGAAATCCTGTTGTGCATGCCGATTGTTTCGCAACTAACACGTAGCACATGGCGCTCTGTGGAAACCCTTTGATGTTACATGTTCTACCGGCAGTGTACCCCTTTTAGAATAACTGTTAAGAAATCGGTACAAAACCAACCACATTGCGTGTCGATATGACACGAGTATCTGGAACTCCTGTTGTGCGTGCCGATTGTTTCACAAATAAACTGTAGCACGTGGCGCTTCGTAAAGGTTCTATGCTGTTACATGTACAACCGACAGCGTACCCCTTTGCGCGTACTCAACTCTTTAAAAACCGAAACAAAACAAACCACATCGCACCTCGCACCTTTGGCGCTGCTTTCTGACATGTACACGAGTCGCTGGAACTCCTGTTGTGCGTGTTGATTGTTTTGCAACTAACGCGTAGCACGTGGCGCTCGTGAAAACCCTTTAGTATTACTTGTACTGCCAGCATCGTATCCCTTTGCGCGTACCCAACTGTTTAGAAACCGGTGCAAAACAAACCACATCGCGCGTCTCACCTTTGACACTGTTTTCTGACATGTACACGAGTAGCTGGCAATCCTGTTATAAAGAAAGCATTGGGTACAAGTCACGTACGATATACTCGAGTAAATGTGAAGGCCAACTACAATATCGATTTTCTGTAACTTAAGAGGGGTTCTAAAGGAGACAACAAATATGCGTGGAACGGAGATAGATAGCGGATAGGTGGAGCGTTGTGACGAGGGAAAATTATATCATTGGTCGATGGCTAGCAGTTTTCAAGAAGCTCGCGTCCGTAGTGGGAATCGAACAAAATTGTATGTAACAGCACGACGAACGGGGGATTTTTCAGAAATTAAAGTTCGTTACGTTCAAAATTTTAAGAATCAGTTTAGAATATAAGCTTTTCAATGGAAATAGGTTCCATAGGGTTCCTTTTTGATCTGAGATCGTGCTTAGATCTGCAACCTAATAATAGTAAATGCTCTTACGGGTATTAGTTATGGTGTATTCGCTCAAGCTGCACATAACATCCTGTTTTGAAATTATACAAGCTGTAGTAACGTACCGCAAAAGTTGTAGAAGTAATATTACACGAATTGGTCCGGTTGTTTAGATAAAAGGTGCCTTTACTACAACTCGATTAAATAAAGAGATGATATTTGGGTAAGCAAAGCTTAAAGCATAACTTGTATGCATGAAGTATATTTGGTATGGAATGTTACTTTGAGACAAAGCTAATATCTGGGTAGAAGAATTGTGGTGGTGGTTGAGATCTGGATGGTAGGGGATCAGTTGGATCCTGGCACAATCGAGGTATATGGACACAACGACAAGGGTTTCTACTAACCATCTTCAGCGGTGACGAGGAACGAGGGCGACTCCAGGTAACGAAACTTAATTTCTTGTTTTTGCATAAACATTTGTGTTGATGTTTGTTGTGTTTGTGTTTTGACTTATTGGGAGTGTATTTACTGACTAAAACTTTTTTAAAGAGATATATGTGCAGGGCAATTAATTTTGATTAAAAAAGGGTTTATTGATGATATATATATATAGGTTTATTCATGCTATAAAAGGTTGTTGTAAGGAGTAAACAGGTTTTTAAATTTGTTTTTAATAAAAATGCAAGGTGTAAAAAGCATTTACAGAAACTGGGTTATAATGAGCTTAAAATAGACCAGAATAAAGTCAAACTAGGGTTGCATGTGGGGCCCATCTACTTGTATTATATAGAATTTGTTAAAATATATTAAAACCAAGAACTTTAAAGTATTTAATGATTGAGCTGGTAACAAACTGTCTGTACCAAGGTGGAAATATTTTATTAATAATGGAAACTTGTTAATATGTGTAAATAAAAAGGTTGTATGTTTGTTGTATTATTTCATTGGTAATTTCATTTGACGGTGTATGTGTGAGAAAGGTATGTACTTAAAATGGTAGGTATTCAAAAAGAAGCCGATTGCTGAGCTAGCCAGGGTGAGCAGAAATAAGGAGGCATTCTAAAAGGAAGTGTAAAAAATATTTTTATTTTACCTTCTTCAGAAAATTTTATGACGGCCCAACGCAGGGGCTCGATGTTAAAGCTCCTCCCCGATTCTACGGCAATATATATATATATATATATATATATATATATATATTTATATTTATGTTATAATTATTTTATATTTATTTTACATTTATTTTATATTTATTTTATATTTATTCTATATTTATATTATATTTATTTAATATGTATTTTATATTTATTTTATATTCATTTTATATTTATCGTATAATAATTTTATAATCGTTTTATATTTATTCTATATTAATTTTATATTCGTTTTATATTCGTCTTATATTCATCTTATATTCATCTTATATTCATCTTATGTTCATTTTATATTTATTTTATATTCATTTAATATTCATTTTATATATATTTTATATTTATTTTATATTTATTTTATATTTATTTTATATTTATTTTATATTTACTTTATATTTATTTTATATTTATTTTATATTTATTTTATATTTATTTTATATTTATTTTATATTTATTTTATATTTATTTTATATTTATTTTATATTTATTTTATATTTATTTTATATTTATTTTATATTTATTTTATATTTATTTTATATTTAATTTATACTTATTTTATATTTATTTTATATTTATTTTATATTTATATTATATTTATTTTATATTTATTTTATATTTATATTATATTTATTTTATATTTATTTTATATTTATCGTATAATAATTTTATAATCGTTTTATATTTATTCTATATTAATTTTATATTCGTTTTATATTCGTCTTATATTCATCTTATATTCATTTTATGTTCATTTTATATTTATTTTATATTCATTTAATATTCATTTTATATTTATTTTATATTCATTTAATATTCATTTTATATTTATTTTATATTTACTTTATATTTATTTTATATTTATTTTATATTTATTTTATATTTATTTTATATTTATTTTATATTTATTTTATATTTATTTTATATTTATTTTATATTTATTTTATATTTATTTAATATTTATTTTATTTTATTTAATATTTATTTTATATTTATTTTATATTTATTTTATATTTATTTTATATTTATTTTATATTTATTTTATATTTATTTTATATTTATTTTATATTTATTTTATATTTATTTTATATTTATTTTATATTTATTTTATATTTATTTTATATTTATTTTATATTTATTTTATATTTATTGTTATATTTATTGTTATATTTATTTTATATTTATTTTATATTTATTTTATATTTATTTTATATTTATTTTATATTTATTTTATATTTATTTTATATTTATTTTATATTTATTTTATATTTATTTTATATTTATTTTATATTTATTTTATATTTATTTTATATTTATTTTATATTTATTTATTTATTTTATATTTATTTTATATTTATTTTATATTTATTTTATATTTATTTTATATTTATTTTATATTTATTTTATATTTATTTTATATTTATTTTATATTTATTTTATATTTATTTTATATTTATTTTATATTTATTTTATATTTATTTTATATTTATTTTATATTTATTTTATATTTATTTTATATTTATTTTATATTTATTTTATATTTATTTTATATTTATTTTATATTTATTTTATATTTATTTTATATTTATTTTATATTTATTTTATATTTATTTTATATTTATTTATATTTATTTTATATTTATTTTATATTTATTTTATATTTATTTTATATTTATTTTATATTTATTTTATATTTATTTTATATTTATTTTATATTTATTTTATATTTATTTTATATTTATTTTATATTTATTTTATATTTATTTTATATTTATTTTATATTTATTTTATATTTATTTTATATTTATTTTATATTTATTTTATATTTATTTTATATTTATTTATTTTATATTTATTTTATATTTATTTTATATTTATTTTATATTTATTTTATATTTATTTTATATTTATTTTATATTTATTTTATATTTATTTTATATTTATTTTATATTTATTTATATTTATTTTATATTTATTTATATTATTTTATATTTATTTTATATTTATTTTATATTTATATTATATTTATTTTATATTTATTTTATATTTATCGTTATATTTATAATTTTATAATCGTTTTATATTTATTTATATTAATTTTATATTCATTTTATATTTTTCTTATATTTATTCTTATATTCATTTTATATTTTCATTTTATATTTTATTTTATATTCATTTTATATTTATTTTATATTTATTTTATATTTATTTTATATTTATTTTATATTTATTTTATATTTATTTTATATTTATTTTATATTTATTTTATATTTATTTTATATTTATTTTATATTTATTTTATATTTATTTTATATTAATATTATATTCATTTTATATTTATCGTATAATAATTTTATAATCGTTTTATATTTATTCTATATTAATTTTATATTCGTTTTATATTCGTCTTATATTCATCTTATATTCATTTTATGTTCATTTTATATTTATTTTGTTTTCATTTAATATTCATTTTATATTTATTTTATATTTATTTTATATTTATTTTATATTTATTTTATATTTATTTTATATTTATTTTATATTTATTTTATATTTATTTTATATTTATTTTATATTTATTTTATATTTATTTTATATTTATTTTATATTTATTTTATATTTATTTTGATATTTATTTTATATTTATTTTATATTTATTTTATACTTATTTTATATTTATTTTATATTTATTTTATATTTATTTTATATTTATTTTATATTTATTTTATATTTATTTTATATTTATTTTATATTTATTTTATATTTATTTTATATTTATATTATAATTATATTATATTTATTTTATATGTATTTTATATTTATTTTATGTTCATGTTATATTCCTTCTATATTTATTTTAACTAGACCATTGACTTACAATGTCAGTTAGCGAGTTGGCTCACTGCAAAGGCATACTATGAGGTCTAAAGGAACACTGGGTAAAAAAATCCATACAGTCGCCCACTGGCTCACGAACTAACCTATCAGCTTATTTACTGACTCATATATACATTTGCCCGAAAAACAGGCTGCTTAGAAAATACAACATTGATCTACACGATCTGCCACTGACTGCTTCAGTGGCTTACTCGTCGGACAGCTCGATGACTCACTGCAGGGACTTACTGTGAGGTCTGCAGGAACACTGACTCTCTAAGTAAACAGATTTGATCCATACAGACGCACACTTTGGTTTACAAAAACGGGCTAACGCGTTTTAAGATATGGGACTAGAAGTTTTTTTTAAAAACCTAGTTTTTCTTAAAATCCGAGAAGTTTTCCTTAAAAACCTAGAAATTTTCCCTAAAACCTAGAAGTTTTCCTTAAAACCTAGAAGTTTTCCTTTAAAAGTTTTTGTTAAAACCTCCCAGAAGTTTTCCTTAAAACTTAGAAGTTTTCTTTAAAACCTAGAAGTTTTTCTTAAAACCCAGAAGCTTTCCTTAAAAACCTAGAAGTTTTTCTTAAAAACCTAAAAGTTGCCTTTAAAACCTAGAAGTTTTTTTTAAATCTAAAAGCTTTTCTTAATACCTAGAAGTTTTCCATAAACTTTTAAGTTTTCTTTAAAACCTAGAAGTTTCGCCTACAATTTTGCCATAAAACCTAGAAGTTTTCTTAAAACCTAGAAGTTTCCCCTAAAACCTAGAAGTTATCCCTAAAAATCTAGAAGTTTTCCTTAAAAACCTAGAAGTTTTTCTTAAAAACCTAAAAGTTTCCCTTAAAAACCTTGAAGTTTCCATAAAAAATTGACAATATTTCTTCAAAACTTGGAAATTTTTTATCGAAACTTAAAATTTTTTTCCGAAACTTTAAAATTTTTTTCAGAAACTAGAGAAATTTTCTCCAATACTCAAAATTTTCTTCCAAGCCTTAGAAATTTTTTTCCAAAACTTGGAAATTCTTCTCCAAAACTTGAAAATTTCCTTTAAAAACTTGAAACTCTTCCTTAAAAACTTAAAACTTTTAGTTAAAAACTTGAAACTTTTTTTAAAAACTTGAAACTTTTCGTTAAAATCTTAAAACATTTCGTTAAAAACTTACAACTTTTTGTTAAAAAGTTAAAACTTTTCGTTAAAAACTTAAAACTTTTTGTTAAAAACTTGAAACTTTTCGTTAAAAACTTGGGACTTTACGTTAAAAACTTGAAGCTTTTCATTAAAAACCTGAAACTGTTCCTGAAAAACCTGAATTTTCGCGAAAACCTGAATTTTCGTGAAAAACCAGAATTTTTGTGAAAACCTGAATTTTCGCGAAAAGCCTGAAGTTTCGTAAAAACCCTGAATTTTCGTGAAAAACTTGAATTTTTGTGAAAAACTTGAATTTTCGTAAAAAACTTTAATTTTCGTGAACCACTTCAATTTTCGTGAACATCTTGAGTTTTCCGGGAAATCTTGAATTTTCGTGGATAACTTCAATTTTCGTAAAAAAATGAATTTTTCTGAAAAACTTGAATTTTCGGGAAAAACTTAAAAAATTTTTAGCGAAAACTTGAAACTTTTCCAGAAAAACTTAAAAGTTTTCCAGAAAAACTTGAAAATTTTCGTCCAAAACTTGAAAATTTTCGTGAAAAACTTGAAAATTTTCGTGAAAAACTTGAAAAGTTTCGTTAATGTAATCTAGAAGATTTCCTTGCAATCTAGAAAATTTCCTTGTAATCTAGAAAGTTTTCTTGTATTCTAGAAAAGTTCCTTAATCTAGAAAATTTCCTTGTAATCTAGAATACCCTACAAAACCCTACAAAACTTTAGAAAATCCTAGAAAACCTAGAAATCTTTGAAAAATGCTGTAAATTTTCGGGAAATGCTGCAAATTTCTGGAAAATGCTGCAAATCTCTGAAAATGCTGCAAATTTTCGGAAAATGCTGCAAACCGTCGGAAAGCCTGTAAACCCTCGGCAAAGCCTAGAAATCTTCGAAAAAGCCTAGAAATTTTCGGAATTGCCTAGAAATCTTCGGAAAAGCCTAGAAGTCAACGGAAAACCAAGAAATCTTCGAAAAAACCTAGAATATTCCGAAAAGCCTAGAAATCATCGGAAAAGCCTAGAAATCTTCGGAAAAAGCTAGAAATCTTCGAAAAAATCTAGAAATTTTCGAAAAAGCCTAGAAATCTTTGGAAAAGCCTAGAAATCGTTGAAAAGCCTAGAGCTCTTCGGAAAAACCTACAAATCTTCTAAAAAGCCTGGAAATCTTCGGAAACGCCTAGAAATCTTCAACAAATCCTAGAAATCTTCGGAAAACCTAGAAACCTTCGGAAAAGCCCAGAAACCTTAGGAAAAACCTACAAGCCTTTGAAAAAGCCTAGAAACCGTTGAAAAAGCATAGAAACCTTCGGAAAAACCTGGAAACCTTAGGAAAACTCTAAAACCTTCGGAAAAGCCTAGACACCTTAAAAAAACTTGAAACCTACTAAAAAGCCCAGAAACCTTTGGAAAAGCCTAGAAACCTTCAAAAAAGCCTAGAAACCTTCGAAAAAGCTTAGAAACCTTCAGAAAAGCCTAGGAACTTTCGGAAAAGCCTAGAAACCTTTGGAAAAGCATATAAACCTTCAGAAAAGCACAGTAATCTTCAAAAAAGCCTAAAAACCTTAGGAAAAACCTAAGAACTTTCAAAAAAAACTAGGAACTTTCGAAAAAGCCCAGAAACCTTCAGAAAAGCCTAGAAACCTTCAGAAAGACATAGAAACCTTTGAAAAAGCTTAGATACCTTCAGAAAAACCTAGGAACCTTCGGAAAAATCTTAAAACCTTCGGAAAAGCCTAGAAACCTTCAGAAAAGCATAGTAATCTTCGAAAAAGCCTAGAAACCTTATTAATAGCCTAGGAACCTTTGAACAAGCCTAGAAACTTTTGGCGAAGCCTAGAAACCTCCAGAAAGGCCTAGAAACCTCCGGAAAAGCCTAGAAACCTCCGGAAGAGCCTAGAAACTTCCAGAAAAGCCTATAAATCTCCGGAAAAGCTTAGAAACCTCCGAAACGCCTAGAAAACTTTGTAAAAGCTTAGAAACCTCTGAAAAAGCCTAGAAATCTCCCAAAAAGCCTAGAAACCTCTGTATTAGCCCAGAAACCTCCGGAAAAGCCTAGAATCTTTCGGAAAAGTCTAGAAACCTTTGGAAAAGCCTAGAAACGTTGACAATTAAAATGTCTTGTCACAGCAACAAAGTTTCGAATTTGTATCCCATAAAAACGAGCATGTCAAAGGGTAGAAGCATTAGGAACGTGGCCGTTTAATGGTTAATGCGGTAGCCGTTTCAGGTAGGATGGGTGTTTGATGAGGTGTTGGCCAGAAATCGGCAGGTTTTTGCAGTGGCTAAAACGTTGACAATTAAAGTGCTTTGCCACAACGTCAAGATCTCGAATTTGTATCCAATAAAAACAAGCATGTTAAAGGGTAGAATGTAGGTTCGTGGATACGTTCAGGAGTTGTCGGATTTGGAGCGGTAAACATCTAGTTAGATTTCTTAACTGTGTCTTCTGGGATTAGAAGGTCTAAGGAATTTCGACATAACATGTAGCTCAGGACGTCTGGCAAAGGGTCTTTGTCAAAATCAAAGATAATTACTTAGAGTTGTTTTCGTTTTGTGAGGCCGATACTACATTAATTAGAGTAAGCGTGAAATTGAGGTCGATGTTATGCGTGTTTGTTCGAATGGCGAGAGCGGATTTGGTGGTGCGGATGGTGTGAACAATCAGGTTCGCACGAGCCGAACGACATTGGTTTTGATAACGCAACAATTGGGTTGTGGTGACTTTAGCGGATGTTGGCTTTAGTCGGTGATTGTGTTGGGAGCTGGGTTGGGTCGCAGCGACAACGTACGTCAGTGGTAAGGGTTGTGATTGTGTCTGTGCGAATGATACCTTAGCGGTTGAAGAGTTTCAAGGCGTCTCCTAGTGGAACATACGATACCAAAAACAAATCGTTCCAGAATTAACTGTAAAAATTGTTGTCTACAATGTACCTACATTTATTGATAGCCGAGGTAGTGTGCGATTAGTTTTCGTAGAGAAAATTGGGAATTACAAGAAGAAAACCAGGATTTAAATTATAAAATAGGATCTAAAGTAGATAGGTTAAGAACTACTTCGTATAAACATAAAGAAATGGTAATTAGTCTGCGCGAGCGCGTGTTTGAATTTTGCAAAATTAAAAACCTAGTTTTTTTTAAATACCTAGAAGTTTTCCCTAAAATGTAGAAGTTTTCCTTAAGACCTAGAAGTTTCCCTTAAAACCTGGAAGTTTTCCCTAAAAACCTAGCAGTTTTCCTTGAAACTTGGAAATTTTCTTTCAAAACTTTGAAATTTTCCATCGAAACTTGAAAATTTTCCTCCAAAGCTTGAAAATTTTCTTACGAAACTTGAAAATTTTTATTCAAAACTAGAAATTTTTTTTCCAAAACTCGAATTTTTTACAAAACTTAAAAATTTTTTCCCAAAACTTCGAAATTTTCCTCCAAAACTTTGAAATTTTTCTCCAAAACTTGGAAATTTCTTTTAAAGACTTAAAACTTTTTGTTAAAAACTTGAAACTTTTCGTTAAAAACTTGAAATTTTTCGTTAAAAACCTTAAACTTTTCGTTAAAAACTTAAAGCTTTTCGTTAAAAACTTGAAGCTTTTCATTAAAAACTTGAAGCTTTTTGTTAAAAACTTGAAACTTTTCGTTAAAAACTTGAAACTTTTTGTAAAAAGTTTGAAACTTTTTGTTGGAAACTTGAAATTTTACGCTAAAAACTTGAAATTTTACGTTAAAAACTTGAAACTTTTCGTGAAAAACTTGAATTTTTCGTGGAAAACTTGAATTTTCGTGAAAAACTTCAATTTTCGTGAAGAACTTCAATTTTCGTGAAAAACTTCAATTTTTGTAAATAACTGGAATTTCCGAGAAAAACTTGAATTTTCGTGAAAAACTTGAATTTTCGTGAAAAACTTGAATTTTCGTGAAAAACTTGAATTTTCATGGAAAAATTAAATTTTCGTGAAAACTTGAATTTTCGTGAAAAACTTGAAAATGTTCGTGAAAAACTTGAAAATTTTTGTGAAAAACTTAAAAATTTTCGTGAAAAAGTTGAAAATTTTCGTGAAAAGTTTGAAAAGTTTCGTTAATGTAATCTAGAAAATTTCCTCGCAATCTAGAAAATTTCCTTGTAATCTAGAATACCCTACAAAACCCTAAAAAACTTTAGAAAATCCTAGAAAACTTAGAAATCTTTGAAAAATGCTGTAAATTTTCGGGAAATGCTGTAAATTTCTGGAAAATGCTGCAAATCTCTGAAAATGCTGCAAATTTTCGGAAAATGCTGCAAGCCGTCGGAAAGCCTGTAAACCATCGGCATAACATAACCTCTAGCACTTTTTTCTAGAGCACAAACGTTGCAGCGGCAGTTTGGAACAGCAAGTGTTACGATTGTGAGAAACCCATTAAGAAATCGCTCGTGATAATAATGATCAGAGCGCAAAAACCATTGGTGCTCAACGTGGGGCCATTTTATACCATGTCGAACGAGATGGCGCTAGCGGTAATTATACCAGAAGGAATCTAAAGGAAATATCGCATTTTTTTTCAGATACTGAGGACGGCCTATACTTACGTTGCTGTTTTGAGTAAGATGATCTACCATGAAAAATGAATCGACGAAGAACTGTTGCGTTATTAAGTGTAGATGCACCTGTCACTAATAAAACTCTCCTCGAGTTCTGTATTTGGACATTTATTAATTCTACTCGTATTATTTTATATAATCATCCATTGGCCCACTAACTAACCAGTCAGTCTGTTCACAGACTCATTTACAGATATGTCTACCCAGGCGAGGTCTGCAAGGACCCTGGGTCTCCAAGTAAAGATAATTTTGATTCATGTAATCGCCCATTGGTCTACTGACTAATCCGTCAGTTAGTACAGACTCACTCATAGATGCGTTTTCCCAAATAAACGGGTGTCCAAGTAACGACAGTGGTCAGTGGTCGATTGTGCAGATCAATAGATCTACATGATCGGCCACTGGCAAACTGACCTAAGCATACTGCGAGGTCTGAAAGAAACATGAGCCTCCAAGTAAGGACAACATTTTTCTATATAATCATCCATTGACCCATTGACTCACCTGTCAATCTGTTCACAGACTCATTCACAGATACATCTGCCGAGACGAGGTCTGCAAGGACACTGGGTCTCCAAGTAAAGATAATTTTGATTCATATAATCACCCATTGGTCCACTGACTAATCCGTCAGTTAGTACAGACTCACTCCTAGATACGTTTTTCCGAATAAACGGGGTCCAGGTAACGACAGTGGTCAGTGGCAGATCGTGCATATCAATAGATCTACATGATCGGCCACTGACGAACTGACTTAAGCATACTGTGAGGTCTGAAGGAAGTATGAGTCTCCAAGTAAGGACAACATTATTCTATATAATCATCCATTGGCCCACTGACTAACCTGTCAGTCTGTTCACAGACTTATTCACAAATACATCTGCCTAGACGAGGTCTGCAAGAACACTGGGTCTCTAAGTAAAGATAAATTTGATTCATATAATCACCCATTGGTCCACTGACTAATCCGTCAGTTAGTACAGACTCACTCATAGATACGTTTTTCTGAAGGAAGAATGAGTCTCTAAGTAAAGACAACATTATCTGTATAATCAGCCATTGGCCCACTGACTAACCTGTCAGTCTGTTCACAGACTCACTCACAGATACGTCTGCTCAGGCGAGGTCTGCAAGGACCCTGGGTCTCCAAGTAAAGATAAATTTGATCCATATAATCGCCCATTGCTCCACTGACTAATCCGTCAGTTAGTACAGACTCACTCATAGATACGTTTTCCCAAATAAACGGGTGTCCAAGTAACGACAGTGGTCAGTGGTCGATTGTGCAGATCAATAGATCTACATGATCGGCCACTGGCGAACTTACCTAAGCATACTGTGAGGTCTGAAAGAAACATGAGCCTCCAAGTAAGGACAACATTTTTCTATATAATCATCCATTGACCCACTGACTCACCCGTCAGTCTGTTCACAGGCTCATTCACAAATACGTCTGCCTAGGCGAGGTCTGTAAGGACCCTGGGTCTCCAAGTAAAGATAAATTTGATCCATATAATCACCCATTGGTCCACTGACTAATCCGTCAGTTAGTACACAGACTCACACATCGATACGTTTTCCCGAATAAACGGGTGTCCAGGTAACGACAGTGGTCAGTGGCCGATTGTGCAGATCAATAGATCTACATGATCGGCCACTGGCAAACTGACCTAAGCATACTGTGAGGTCTGAAAGAAACATGAGCCTCCAAGTAAGAACAACATTTTTCTATATAATCATCCATTGACCCACTGACTCACTTGTCTGTCTGTTCACAGACTCATTCACAAATACGTCTGCCTAGGCGAGGTCTGTAAGGGCACTGGGTCTCCAAGTAAAGATAAATTTGATCCATATAATCACCCATTGGTCCACTGAATAATCCGTCAGTTAGTACACAGACTCACTCATAGTTACGTTTCCCTGAACAAACCAGGGTACAGACAACGACAGTGGTCAGTGGCCGATCGTGCAGATCAATAGATCTACATGATCGGCTACTAGCGAACTGACATAAAGATACTGTGAAGTCTGAATGAAGAATGAGTCTGTAAGTAACAAGATCATTGACTTACACGTCAGTTAGCTCGTCGGCTCACTGCAAAGGCATACTGTGAGGTCTGAAGGAGCACTGGGTCTATTGGCTCACGGACTACCCTATCAGCTTATTTACTGACTGACACATATGTACATTTACCCGAAAAAGGGGCTGTTTAGAAATACAGCATTGATCTACACAATCAGCCACTGATTCAGTGACTTACTCGCCAGATAGATTGTTGACTCACTGCAGGGACTTACTGTGAGGTCCGCGGGAACACTGACTCTCCAAGTAAACAGATTTGATCGATACAGACGCACACTTTGGTTCACAAAGACGGGCTAACGCGTTTTAAGATATGCGACTAGAAGTTTTTCCTTAAAAACCTAGTTATCCTTAAAAACCTATAAACTTTCCTTAAAAACTTCGAAGCTTTCCCTAAAACCTAGAAGTTTTCCTTAAAACCTAGTTATCCTTAAAAACCTAGAAGCTTTCCTTAAAAACCTAGAAGTAATCCCTAAAACCTAGAAGTTTTCCTTAAAACTTAAAAGTTTTACTTAAAACCAAGAAGTTTTCCTTAAAACCAAGAAGTTTTCCTTAAAACCTAGAAGTTCTTTTTAAAACCTAGAAGTTTTCCTTAAAACCTAAAAGCTTTTCTTAATACCTAGAAGTTTTCTCTAAAATCTAGAAGTTTTCCTTAAAACCTAAAAGTTTTCCATAAAAACCTAGAAGTTTTCCTTAAAAACCTAGAAGTTTTCCTTGAAAACTTGACAACTTTCCTTCAAAACTTGGAAATTTTCCATCGAAACTTGAAATTTTCCTTCCGAAACTTAAAAATTTTCCCCGAAACTTGAAAATTTTTCTTCAAAGCTCAAAATTTTTCTCCAAAACTCGAAATTTTTCACCAAAACTTGAAATTTTCCTAGAGAACTTGAAAATTTCCGTCCAAAACTTGGAAATTCTTTTCCAAAACTTGGAAATTTTTTTTAAAAAGTTAAAACTTTTCATTAAAAACTTAAAACTTTTCGTTAAAAACTCTAAACTTGTTAAAAATTTGCTACTTTCCGTTAAAAATTTGTAACTTTTCGTTAAAAACTTGAAACTTTTCGTTAAAAAATTGAAACTTTTTGTTAAAAACTTGAAACTTTTCGCTAAAACTTGAAACTTTTCGTTAGAAACTTAAAACTTTTCGTTAAAAACTTGATATTTTTGTTAAAAATTTGCTACTTTCCGTTTAAAATTTAAGACTTTTTGTTAAAAAGTTAAAACTTTTCGTTAAGAAATGGAAACTTCGTTAAAAAATTGAAATTTTCGTTAAAAAATTTGAAATTTTTGGTAAAAATCTTGAAACTTTTCATTACAAACTTGAAACTTTTCGTTAAAAACTTGAAAATTTTTTGTTAGAAACTTAAAACTTTTCGATAAAAACTTGAAACTTTTCGTTAAAGCATTGAAATTTTTGGATAAAAATTTGAAACTTTTCGTTAAAAATTTGAAACGTTTAGCTAAAAACCGTGAAAACCCTGAATTATTTTGAAAACCTGCTTTTCGTGAAGAACCTGAATATTCGTAAAAACCCTGAATTTTCGAGAAAAACCTGAATTTTCATGAAAAACTCAAATTTTCGTAAAAAACTCAAAAATTTACGTGAAAAACTTGAAAATTTTTGTGAGAAACTTGCACATTTTCGTAAAACACTTAAAAAGTTTCGTGAAAACTTGAAAATGTTGGTGCACAACTTGAAATTTTCGTGAAAAACTTGGAAATTTTTTAAAATTTTTTGTCAAAAACTTGAAGATTTTCATCAAAAAATTGAAAAGTTTCGTTACTGTAGTCTAAAAAATTTTCTTGCAATTTAGAAAATTACATTGTAACCTAGAAAATTTCTGTGCAATCTAGAAACTTTTCTTGTAATCTAGAAAATTTCCTTGTAATCTAGAAAACCCTAGAAAACCATAGAAAATCCTAGAAAACCCTAGAAACCCTAGAAAACCCTAAAACCAGTAGAAAACCCTAGAAAGTTTCGGAAAATCCTGCAAACCTTTGGAAAGCCTGGAAATCTTCGGAAAAGACTAGGAATGTTCGGAAAAGCCTAGAAATTTTCGGAAAAGGCAAAAAATCATCGAAAAAGCCTAGAAACCTTCGGAAAAGCCTAGGAACTTTTGGAAAAGCCAAGAAACCTTCGGAAAAGCCTAGAAATCTTCGAAAAACCTAGAAGTTTCCGGAAAAGTCTGGAAATATTCGGAAAAGCCTAGAAATCGTCTCAAAAGCCTAGAAATGTTCTGTAAAACCTAGACATCTTCGGAAAAGCCAGAAATCTTTGGAAAAGCCTAGAAAGCTTTGGAAAAGCCTATAAACCTTTGGAAAGGCCTAGAATTTTTCGGAAAAGCCTAAAAATTTTCGGAAAAGCCTAGAAATCTTCTCAAAAGCCTAGAAATGTTCTGAAAAGCCTGGAAACCTTCGAAAAAGCAAGAAATTTTTGGAAAAGCCTAGAAACCTTCGGAAAAGCTTATAAACCTTCGAAAAAGCCTAGAATCTTTTGGAAAAGTCTAGAATCTTTCGGAAAAGCCTAAAAAATTTCGAAAAAGCCTAGAAATCATCGAAAAAGCCTAAAAATGTTGGGAAAAGCTTAGAAATCTTCGGAAAGCCTAGAAATCTTCGGAAAAGGCAAGAAATCCTCGGTAAAACCTAAACATTTTAGGAAAAGCCTAGGAACTTTTGGAAAAGCCTAGAAATATTCGCAAAAGCCTATTAATGTTCTAAAAAGCATGGAAATTTTTAGAAAAAGCCGGAAACCTTCGGAAAAGCCTAGAAACCTTCGGAAAAGCCTATAAACCTTCGGAATAACCTAGAATTCTTCGGAAACGTCTCAAAATTTTTGGCAAAGCCTAAAAAGCTTCCGAAAAGCCCAAAAATGTTGGGAAAAGCCTAGAAATCTTTGGAAAAGCATAGAAAACTTGGGAAAAGGCAAGAAATTTTCGGAAAAGCTTAGAAATTTTAAGAAAAGCCTAGGCTCTTTCGGAAAAGCCTAGAAATCTTCGGAAAAGCCTAGAACTGTTGGGAAAAGCCTAGAAATTTTCGGAAAAGCCTAGAAATCTTTGGAAAAAGCAAGAAATCTTCGGAAAACCTAGAAACTTTAGGGAAAGCCTAGAAACTTTCGGAAAAGAGAAGAAACCTTCGGAAATGCCTAGAAATTTTTGGAAAAGCCTAGAAGTTTTCGAAAAACTTGAAAATCTTCGGAAGAGCCTGGAAATCTTTGAAGAAACCTATATATCTTCGGAAAAGCCTAAAAATCTTCGAAAAAGCCTAGAAATCTTTGGAAAAGGTAAACAACTTTCGAAAAAGCCTAGGAACCTTCAGAAAAACCTAGGAACTTTCAGAAAAACCAATGAACCTTCGGAGAAGCCTAGAAATTTCCGAAAATACTAAAATTTTTTTTAAAAGCCTGGAAATATTCGGAAACGCCTGGTAATCTTAGGAAAAACCTAGAAATTTTCGGAAAAACCTAGAAATCTTCAGAAAAGCTTGAAACCTTTGAAAAAGCGTAGAAACCTTTGGAAAAGCCTAGAAACCTTCCGAAAAGCCTAGAATCTTTTAGAAAAGCCTAGAAGTCTATAAATCTTCGGAAAAGCCTAGGAATTTTTGGTAAGGCCTAGAAAAGGCTAGAAGTCTTCGGAAAAGCTTAGAAATTTTCAGAAAAGCTTAGAAGTTTTTGGAAATGCCGACGAATATTTGGAAAAGCCTGGAAATCTTTGGAAAAATTTAGAAATCTCCAGAAAAGCCTAGAAATCTTAGAAAAAGGCAAAAAATCTTCGAAAAAGCCTAGGAACCTTTGGAAATCCAAGAAACCTTCGGAAAAGCCTAAAAATTTTCGGAAAAGCTTAGAAGTTTTTAAAAAAGCCTGAAAATATTTGGAAAGGCCTGGTAAACTTTGGAAAAGCCTAGAGATTTTCGGAAAAGTCTAGAAATCTTCGGAGAAGCCTAGAAACCTTCGGAAACGCCTAGAATCTTCTGGAAAACCCTAAAAGTCTTCGGAAAAGCCTAGGAATTTTAGGAAAAGCCTAGAATTCTTCGGAAAATGGTAGAAGTTTTTGGAAAAGCCTAGAAATTTTCGGAAAAGTTTAGAAGTTTTTGGAAATGCCTACAAATATTCGGAGAAGTTTGAAAATCTTTGGAAAAATCTAGAAATCTCTGGAAAAGCTTAGAAATCTTTGATAAGGCCTAGAAACCTACGGAAAACCTAGAACCCTTCGGAAAAGCCTAGAAACCTTTGGAAAAACCTAGAAACCTTTGGAAAAGCCTAGAAACATTGACAATTAAAATGCATTGTCACAGCGACAAGGTTTCAAATTTGTATCCCATAAAAATGAGCATGCCAAAGTGTAGAAGCATGAGGAACATGGCCGTTCAATGGTTAATACGGTAGCCGTTTCAGGTAGTACGAGTCTTTGACGAGGTGTTGGCCAGGATATAGTCTATAAGCGATATGGATCGGCAAGTTTTTGCAGTGGCTATAACGTTGACAATTGAAATGCCTTGTCACAGCGACAAAGTCTCGTATTTGTATCCAATAAAAACGAGCATATTAAAGGGTAGAATGTAGGTTCGGGGCTACGTTCAAGAGTGATCAGATTTGGTGCGGTAGCCGGCTATGGAGATTTCTGAACTGTGTTCTGGGATTAGAAGATCTGAGCTTCGACAGGAAGTCTGGCGAGTGGATGTCTTTGTTAAGATCGAAGAGTTGTTTTCGTTTCGTGAAGCCGATTCTACATTAATTTTGGGTAAGAGTGGATATGAGGTTGATGTTAGAAGATGTGTTTGTTTGAATGGTAAAAGAGGATTTGGTGGGACGGATGGTGTGAATAGTCAGGTTCGCACGAGCGGAACGACATTGGTTTTGATAACGCAACAATTGGCTTGTGATGATTTTGGAGGAAGTTGGCTTTAGTGGGTGGTCGTGTTGGGAGCTGGGTTGGGTCGCAGCGGCAGCGTATGTCAGTGATAAGGTTTGTGCGAGTGCTACCTTAGCGGTTAAGGAGTGTCAAGGCGTCTCCTAGGGAACATACGATACCAAAAACAAATCGTTCGAGAATTAACTGTAAAAATTATTGTCTACAGTGTACCTACATTATTGATAGCCGAGGAAGCGTTCGATTGGTTTTTGTAGAGAAACATGGAAATTACGCAAAGAAAATCAGAATTTAAATTATAAAATAGGATATAAATTAGATAAGTTCAGAACAACTTCGAGTAAACATAAAGAAATGGTAGTTAGTTAGTCTGCGAGCGCGTGTTTGAATTTTGCAAAATTAAATTTTATACCGAAAATCCTTACGTAAGTGGAAAAACTTTAATTAATATTTACCCCAAATTGTTCTACCGTTACTCACCAACAGAGTACAAGCTGTTGCAAATTATAACACAAAATAAAAAAAAATCTTTGTGTAAATTTGAATGCTATGGAAAAAATAAACGAATACTTACCGAAGCATATTAAAGCTCTCGATTAAAGTACTTGTGCATCGGACGTTTAATAATTTTAAAATTGTAAAATTGAAGAAATCATCCAGCTCAAACAGTTTTTTAATTTTCGCCGACGACACCAATACTATCGTCGGATTTATCTCTGAATACTTTAGAGGTTCAAACACAAGATCTTTTCTGACATAAAAAACCTATTCGAATCTCATACAAATTACCAAATAATTAACGACACGTTTAAACGTGATTGTTTAAACGACGGCGTGACCTCGTTTCCATAATTAAAAGCAATTTTTCTTTCTAAATATTTAATTGTTTAATTACTGATAATTATTTAATAGACCGCCAATATTATTCAGGACCTTACAACAAAAGACCTGAGTTGTAGATGGGAAAGCTACAAGATGAGAGCATGAAAGAAAACCTCCTTTTCCCAAAAATCGCATGCCTTGTAGATATGCATGTCATACACTTACTCAATCCTCTTGATTGAGACACGAATAGGTGAGTTATTTTTTATGAAAGATGGGGAATTATAATACGGCATTTTTTTATATACTGATACCGATTACATTATCTATAGCATTTTATTTATTTTATTTTTCATTTATGTGTTCCAACGTTTCAGTGGTCTTCTACCTGAAATTTAAATAGACCTAACATCCCTAGAAAATAACCGTAAGTAAGGTGTGTGTGTGTGTGTGTGTGTGTGTGTGTGTGTGTGTGTGCGCGCGCGCGCCCTGTATTATGTGTGTGGGGGCATTTGTGTATATACTGACACGGATTAAATTATCTATAGCGGTTCCCCTCAATCGATCTATGGCCGTACTCATAGCACCGGAAGCACTGCGTCAT
Organism: Platerodrilus igneus; assembly: GCA_036346225.1. Taxonomy (NCBI): domain Eukaryota; kingdom Metazoa; phylum Arthropoda; class Insecta; order Coleoptera; family Lycidae; genus Platerodrilus; species Platerodrilus igneus. The sequence continues at coordinate 381,796 of JARFIW010000549.1, forward strand.
TGAGAAGTGGTCCCGGGCCTATACTCTTCGCCACCTGAAATTTATAGCGTCAGCTAAAATGCGCCCCTGAAATGTGGGGGTCACTTCGAAGACTACGTTGGTGAAGAAATCCCTAAGGCCTTTTCCGCCAAACCTGAACTTCTCTCTCAGGTAGTCTTCTAATTTTAAATCGCCAAAGCGGGGTTCTGACTCGCAATCAACCGCACGAGCTCTTCAGCTTTTATCGCCGCTTGGACCCCCGAAAAAACAACCGGTGGACGCTTTTTATCAATCGTCTTCGCCACGAGTTCTTTGCAGTTCCCGCCGACCTTTAACTGAAGTTTCTTGGCGTCTTGACGACCGGCACATTCTACTACAACACCGCTTCTACGCGTCGTACAAGCTCCGACAACGACAAACCCATCTCGTGCTGGATCGACCTTCTGCTTCAGGGTCTTCATTACGTCATCCTTCTGGCCTGGCCTGGCGTCGACCTTGACAAACGTAGACTTAATTCCTGCTGCTGCTGCTGCGTAGGAAGCGTGCGACACCGACACTTCCTGACTTCGCAAATCCTGAACACCTGAAACAACTAAAACCTCCGCAAGAGGGACTAGATTTTGGTTTTATTTTTGTTTTTTTATTATACGCACACTACAAAATTTTTCTAAATTTATTTGCTTGTTTTACGCGGTTTATGACGCGATTTACGCGATTTTTGCTATAAATTTATTAAAAACGCCTTTTAAATTGTTTTTGAAATTATTCTTGGTTGTTAATTTATGAAGCTTTGATAATATTAAGCCGGGTTAATTAATGTTTGGTTTAAACGCGGATTTTATTTAAAATTCAAAGCAAAACGCATTTATTTATTATTTAATGAATTTAAATTTTCGTTTTCTGATTTTAATTCACTGCCCCGTGTTCGAAAAATTAATGCCGCACGGTAATATAATAAAATACAATAAAAATTAACGCTCCAAATATAAAAATATAATAAAAATCCTATATAAAAACTTACTTGTAGCTGTAGATCCGGAAACTCTATAAAACACGTGGACTCACTTCAACTGCTAACTAGAACGTTCAAGATCTTATACAGCGTTTGAACTAGCTTAAGATACGACGCTTTTACACTTGATCGTTGGGTAGAAAATTAAAATAATTTTTGTAAAAAATGCTCGCCTAACATTTTTCAAGCGGAACGTTTGGGATTCGAACCCGGGACCCTGGGCGTAGTAGTCACACGCATACCAACTACACCACAGAGCCGCCTGGTGCAGATGGCCGCATGCGCCCTGAACTTCAAAAGCTTTAGCTCATCGAGGTCGCTAGCAGTGAAGCTTCTGTTGCTGCTAGTCGGCGGTATGCGCTGTGCTCTTGACGTTGAAGGCAATTCCGGCACCGCAATCACCGCAGGTGGCCCCGACTCTCTCGACTCGACCACTAGAGACGCAGCTCCTTTTTCGACCTAACGACATCCTCTTGAGACTCCCACATCACGACCTTCAGTTTCTTCCCGATGATGGTGTCCTCCTACCAATCGCCCCTCCTTCTCCTTGACAACGCCTCCTCGTCTCCGTGGACCAACACTGACAAAGCAAAAGACAAAAGAACACCAACAAGAAACCCAACTCAAAAAACGACGTGACCGTCTCGACGCTAAAGGAACGCAAAGATAAGATAAACCCTTAAACGTCACAAATATCAGCGAGGACGAAACAAAATTACTGGAATCACAATTACAAAATCATTGGCCCGATAAAAATACTTCGATTACTTATAAAATGAACCGTAAGCAATCTTGAATTTATTTATTTATTTCAGACCTTCAAATCATATTTTAAATTTAAACAAAGATAAAACGAACGCTAAACGTCACAAGCAATAGCGAAAACAAAACAAAATGCTGACCCGCACAGTAATATAATGAAATACAATAAAAACCAAAGCTTCATATATAAAAATATAATAAAGACCCTATATCAAAACTTACTTGTGGCTGTAGATCCGGGAGCTCCGTAAAACACGTGGACTCACTTTAACTGCTAACGAGAACGTCCAAGATCTTACACAGCGTTTGAACTAGCTTGGGATGCAACGCTTTTACACTTGATCGTTTGGTAAGGAATTAAAATTATTTTTGTGAAAAATGCTCGTCTAACATTTTTCAAGCGGACCGGGATTCGAACCCGAGACCTTGGACGTAGTAGTCACACGCATATCAACTACGCCACAAATCCACCTGGTGCAGATGACCGCATGCGTCTTGAACTTCAAGAACTCCAGCTCATCGAAGTCGCTAGCAGTGACGCTTCTGTTGCTGCTAGTCGGCGGCATGCGCTGTGCTCCCTACGTTGAGAGCAATTCCGGCACCGCAATCACCGCAGGTGACCCCGACTCTCTCGACCCGACCACCGTAGACATAGCTAACTTTCGGACCTAACGACATCATCTTGAGACTCCTACATCACAACCTTCAGCTTCTTCCCGACGATGGTGCCCTCAGACTCCTACCAAACGCCCCTCTTTCTCCTTGGCAATGCCTCCTTGTCTATGTGGACCAACACTGGCTAAACAAAGCACAAAAGAACACCAACAAGAAATCCAACTCAAAAAACGACGTGAACGTCTCGACGCTAAAAAAACACAAAGCTAAGATAAAGCCAAAAACGTGACAAATATCAGCGAGGATAAAACAAAATCACTGGAATTACAATTACAAAATCATTGGCCCGATAAAAATGCCTCGATTACTTATAAAATGTACAGTAAGCAACCCTGAATTTATCTATTTATTTCAGACTTTCAAATTTAAACAAAGATAAGACGAACGCTCAACGTCACAAACAATAGCGACAACTAAACAAAATGCTGGCCCATTAATAATACCTCGATTAAAAATGATCCATAAGCAACCCTTTAAATTTTAAACCGCCAAATCAAATTTCGAATTTAAACAAGCGAACCACTTCAAGAAATCAAATTTAAATATTCAAACTAACAAATTAAAACGGGCCTTATTTGAATGCGGTATCGGTAACCCACTAATCGATTGTTTATTCGGTGATTGGTACGAACTTGAAGAGTTACACCACTAATTACACCACAAACTCTACTTTAAAAATTAAATTGAAAAGTAGAAAACTCTAAACCAAACTCACAAAATAGACTACAAATACGATTCTATTTAAGAATTTTTAAGCACTCGTGTACTTAAAATATGAATTATCTTTAAATCATGCAAAATTTACACTTTTTAAACAATTTTTTTAAATCAAAAAAGGCCTAGATTTTGGTTTTATTCTTGTTAATTTATTATACGCACACTACAAAATTTTTCCAAATTTATTTGCTTACTCTACGCGGTTTTTGACCCGATTTGCGCAATTTTTGCTATAAATTTATTTAAAACGCCTTTTAAATTGTTTCTGAAATTATTTTTAGTTGTTAATTTATGGGGTTTTGGTAATATTAAGCCGGGTTTAAACGCGAATTTTATTTAAAATTCAAAGCAAAACGCATTTATTTATTTTTAATAAATTTAAATTGTTGTATTTTTTATTTTAATTCAATACTCCGTTTTTGAAAAGTTAATGCCGCACAGTAATATAATAAAATACAATAAAAATAAAAGCTTCATATATAAAAATATAATAAAAACCCTATATAAAAACTTACTTGTAGCTGTAGATCGGAGAGCTCCGTGAAACACGTGCGCTACTTTTACACATTATCGTTTAGTTATGGTAATTAAGAGATTACGACTTTTTTATGGGAAAAGTACCCCGGATGGTATAATTTCCTTTTGGAAGAGGTCAAAATTCTAAAATAGATCAAATTGAATTTTCTCTTATTAAAAATTTTTTCAAATCATGAAATACCTTTGATTTAAGACACGCTGAGGAAATATTCTGCAAGGTTTTCTTGCGTTTGGGCAGTTCCAAGTTATAAATTCCCCAAAAATTACCAATTATAATATACTTGTTTGTTTTCTATAGGAGAAAAGCTGGTAAACCAAACTCTAGATTCAACTGGAAATTACAGTTTCAAAAGTAACAGGAAAGACGCGCAAGGATTTCCGCACGGACAAGAGAAATTCCTTTGACTCCTTTCAAATTTAGTAGACCACCAGGTCTTACAGACGCAAGCAAATACCAAATAAAAAAGTAGAAATTGCTTGATAACCAATCAAAAAATGGAAGAACTTTTCTTTCTAAAACAAGTACTGTATCGCATGAAAGTTCTAGGTATTTGGCAGATGAAGAGGAAAAACCTCGCACATAAATGGTACTCGAAGTTCGTTATTACATATTCAACTATTTTTATAGCGACCCAAATTGCCCAACTATTTTTTATAGGAGATAACAGGGAGGCAATCGAAAATCTAGCAGTAACTCTCATGTATGCAGTAGCATTAGGAAAAATATACGTGGTAAACACGAAGCGCATTAAACGCTTACTCTGCGATGCCCAAAGGTACGAAAAACTAATTTTAAAAGGGCACAATGATGTTTACCAAAAGAACGTTGTATTTTTCCAGAAGATTAATTTATTCATGACGATAGTAGCGTCATCGGCGGTGGTGCCATTTATAATCAAACCTATTCTCCTTGATTACCTTTACCCTCAAAACCCGCCATTTTATTTGGTTAACAATGAAGTGGTGTACAAACAGCGACCGCTGCCGATAAGTTCATGGTTTCCTTACGATCATAATAAATATCACTACACTTCGTTTTTTTTACAAGTTGTTGCAATAGCTTCTATAGCAGGCTCTATCATTTTGACCGATGGGTTCTTACTGGGACTTATGGTGTTTTTTACAGGCAGATTGAAAATGCTACAAATACAAATTAAAAACTTTAACGTGAGCCCGCAGTGGAACGGAAGCTGTTTATTGCCAGACAATATAGAAAAGAGAATCGAACGAATCGTAGTTGAACATCAGGAAATAATTAGGTAAGATCCATTCGACATTTTTTATAAATTAGAGCCTTTTTGCTAACTATTTGATATTATTACATTTATATACATTAAACATAGAGATAATAAAAACGAAACAGAAAAATTAGAACACTATTAAAAATAATTTATAATCGGTACTTTACATCCCTACGTATTAATTAAAAAAATTACAGGTAAAAACCGGGAAATAACCGTTCATAATACGGTTATTTGTATAAATTCACATAGGTGCACAGCAACCCCCAAAACGAACAAGAATGTCTGTCTAATGGTGATCTTGACCAACAAGAAGTGCCTGCCACACTTAAAACACAAGTCATTCAAGCCTAGCACAGACAACCAGACCTTGGTATGATTAGAGATGACAAAGAATACGCGTTCTAAACTCACCCGGTAGGCGTATTACAACAAGAGTTTGCCTTTGACGTTCGGCACCCAGACTGAGCTCGCCGATCATCTGTCACTCCAATCCGCTAACAACAGCGTTTTCGTCGAATCCACCAGTAAAGAGCGCCTGCAAGCTCAGAATACCAAAACATGTGTAAGTGGCACACCAAGAAAACGAATGACTCAGAAATGGCTCAACCTGGAACAAAGAAGCCACCTGTCACGCAAACCCGCTAACAGCAGCATTACCGTAGATTCTACTAGTATGGGCGGCTCCGTGGCGTAGTTCGTATGTGTGAAATTACTACGTCTAAGATCCCGGGTTCGAATCCCGACACGGTCCGCTTGAAAAATGTTAGGCGACCATTTTTTACAAAAATACGCCCTCGTTCGGATGAGAGGTAAAATGGAGGTCCCGTGTGTGAATGTTGTCACGCACATTAAAGATCCTTACCTTGCTGGAACAGCAAGGGTTCGGAAAAATTCAAAATTTTCGAAGTAAATAAAAAACTCGCTTCCTGGCCAATGTAGTACCTTCGGGTGGAGCATTGGATAATCACATGTAGGGAGTCCACCAGTGAAGATCGCCTGGTACCTCAGAACACCATTCTATGCAAACCCGTCGATGTACCAGAACATGTGTAATTGGCACATCAAGAAAACGAAGCCATTGGACGAATAACCCGGGAATGGCTCAACCTGGAACAAAGAAGCCTCCACAACACACTCAAAAACTTTCTTGTGGGGTACACCTTTGGCTACGCAACCCTATCGATTAGTCATACCCTAGAAAAGCATGCCGACGTGATAAACGTCTTCCACGACATAGCTTGATACTCTGGCATCGAGCAGGCCCGCCGATATCTCACCAAACGATGCATTTGGCCAAACGTAGACGACGCAGTAAAGCCATACGTTAGCTGATGCCGGTCCAGTGCAGTCATCAAGAAAGGGACGCCTTTCACGACATGGCAGGGCACTCAGACATCGAGCAGACACACCACTCTCAGCGACCAATAGTTTTGGCCAAAGGTACGCGCTGCAGTAAAGGAATACGTTCCCATGCGGTTGCTTACCCATTGGGCGCGACTCTAGGTGGCGGGCAGGAGAAATCCTCTGGGAAGGATCGCGGTAAACTTATCTCTTTCAGTGACCCAGTGCCTGAGTGGTATAAGACCCACAACATGGAGGAGAGCAAGAAACTGTGCTAGAGCAGGATAAAATCCGCCCCCTTGCCATGTGAAAACGATCCCGCGGACCAAACCCCGCAGCCCAAGCTGTGGTTTCGTGGCTAATGGGCTTGCACTGAGGTAAACGAAGCCGGTGGGACAATTCTACAACACCGTCATACCGCGCCTTCCCTGCTCTCGTGGTCATATCTCACGGTCAAAAGGGCGTGGGAGTCTCGGCTTAACCGCTCGAACCAAGAGGAGACAACCTCGCTAAAAATACCTAAATCCTGTGGCGAAGGACTGAGCCCAAAGGATACGTGGCTGGATAGTTGACCAGTCTTAATCAGTCCAGAATTCGGGGAACAGGGCGGCACACCGTTTTATTCACGCCTTCCATGTCAACAGGGGCCACCTGGCATGGTGACCATTTACACCACTCTTACTCATGGGAACAATTATAAATAATATTTGTACCATAAGTAAAACAGAACCGGAAGAGGTGGAACCAGCAATGGGGGGCCCCTCAGGTAACCAAAACAGATCCATGGAGGTGGAGCAAACTCGGGATGCAAGTCCGCTTGTAAGACCAGTGTCTGATCCACCAGGCACGGAGAAAACAAAGAAACTTGCAGCCACTAGACTGCAAGAAAAGAGGCTTTCGGGAGCTCAACGTAGGAAGCTGAAGCAAGCCAAGAAAGTCAAAGTTGGGACTTGGACGAAGTCACACTCGTTCACAAAGAAGGTGTCGGTGCAGAAGGAGAGCGGAGGCAGTAAAAGATCTTGTTAAGAGACTTCTACACCGACACCATCTAGAGGCGTTGGGTAGAACGAGACAGCGCCTATTCGGGCAACCAAAGTTAGACTCGAAGGAAGTTGATACCCTCTCATCAAGGGACCTGTACTCTGTAATTCGGGGTGCAGGCTTTGCAGCTTGGGTATAATACTTGACCAGGGTCAACACAATTAACCTTTTAGGCTGCAGTGCGGCGGAGCCGTTTGGCAGACCCACCCGTCAAGGGGAGTGGTTTTAATGGGTATGCCGCCAGGGGAGTCCCACACCTTGGCTATAAAAGCTTTCCACTCCACCGGGTTTGGATAACTATATAAAGAAAAGGAATATGTTAGCTGATGCCGGTCCATTGCAATCACCAAGAGATGGACGCCTTTCACAACATGGCAGGGCACTCAGGCATCGAACAGACACACCGATCTCTCAGCGAACAATAGTTTTGGCCAATCGTAGACAACGCAGTAAAGAAATACGTTAGCTGATTCCGGTCCAGTGCAGTCACCAAGAGGCGGACGCCTTTCACGATATGACGGGACACTCAGGCACTGCGGAGACCCACCGATATCTCAGCGAACGATAGTTTTGGCCAAAAGTAAGTGACGCAGTAAAGAAACACGTTAGCTGATACCGGTCCAGTGCAGCCACCAAGAGAAGGACACCTTTCACAACATGACGAGACACCTAGGCATTAAGCAGACCCACCAATATCTCAGCGAACGATAGTTTTGGCCAAACGTAGGCGACGCAGTAAAAAATACGTTAACTGATTCCGGTCCAGTGCAGTCACCAAGAGAGGGACGCCTTTCACGACATGACGGTGCACCTGGGCATCGAGCAGACCCAGCGAACGTTAGTTTTGGCCAAACGTAGGTGACGCAGAAAAGAAATGCGTTAACTGATGTCGGTCCAGTGCAGTCAACAAAAGAGGGTCGCCTTTCACTACATGACAGGGCACTCAGGCATTGAGAAGACCCATCGATATGTCAGCAAACGATAGTTTTGCCCAATTGTAAGCGACGCAGTAATAAAATACGTTAGCTGATGCCGGTCCAGTGTTGTCACCAGGAGAGGAAAGCAGTTCACGACAAGACGGGGCACTCAGGCATCGAGGAGCAGGCCCACCAATATCTCAGCGAACGATACTTTTGGCCAAACGTAGGCGACGCAGTAAAGCAATACGTCAGCTGATGCCGGTCCAGTGCAGTCACCAAGAAAGGTACGCCTTTCACGACATGACGGTGCACTTGGGCATCAAGCAGACCCAGCGAACGTTAGTTTTGGCCAAACGTAGGTGACGCAGTAAAGAAATGCGTTAACTGATGTCGGTCCAGTGCAGTCAACAAGATAGGGTCGCCATTCACGAGATGTCAAGGCACTCAGGCATCGAGCAGACCCACCGATATCTCAGCGAACGATAGATTTGCCCAATTGTAGGCGGCGCAGTAAAAAAATACGTTAGCTGATGCCGGTCCAGTGTTGTCACCAAGAGAAGGAAAGCCGTTCACGACAAGACGGGGCACTCAGGCATCGAGAAGCAGGCCCACCAATATCTCAGCGAACGATACTTTTGGCCAAACGTAGGCGACGCAGTAAAGCAATACGTCAGCTGATGCCGGTCCAGTGCAGTCACCAAGAAACGTACATCTTTCACGACATGACGGTGCACCTGGGCATCGAGCAGACCCAGCAAACGTTAGTTTTGGCCAAACGTAGGTGACGCAGTAAAGAAATGCGTTAACTGATGTCGGTCCAGTGCAGTCAACAAGAGAGGGTCGCCTTTCACGACATGACAGGGCACTCAGGCATCGAGAAGACCCACCGATATCTCAGCGAACGATAGATTTGCCCAATTGTAGGCGGCGCAGTAAAAAAATACGTTAGCTGATGCCGGTCCAGTGTTGTCACCAAGAGAAGGAAAGCCGTTCACGACAAGACGGGGCACTCAGGCATCGAGGAGCAGGCCCACCAATATCTCAGCGAACGATACTTTTGGCCAAACGTAGGCGACGCAGTAAAGCAATACGTCAGCTGATGCCGGTCCAGTGCAGTCACCAAGAAAGGTACGCCTTTCACGACATGACGGTGCACTTGGGCATCAAGCAGACCCAGCGAACGTTAGTTTTGGCCAAACGTAGGTGACGCAGTAAAGAAATGCGTTAACTGATGTCGGTCCAGTGCAGTCAACAAGATAGGGTCGCCATTCACGAGATGTCAAGGCACTCAGGCATCGAGCAGACCCACCGATATCTCAGCGAACGATAGTTCTGCCCAATTGTAGGCGACGCAGTAAAAAAATACGTTAGCTGATGCCGGTCCAGTGTTGTCACCAGGAGAGAAAAGCCGTTCACGACAAGACCGGGCACTCAGGCATCGAGGAGCAGGCCCAACGATATCTCAGCGAACGATACTTTTGGCCAAACGTAGGGGACACAGTAAAGCAATACGTCAGCTGATGCCGGTCCAGTGCAGTCACCAAGAAAGGTACGTCTTTCACGACATGACGTTGCACTTGGGCATCAAGCAGACCCAGCGAACGTTAGTTTTGGCCAAACGTAGGTGACGCAGTAAAGAAATGCGTTAACTGATGTCGGTCCAGTGCAGTCAACAATAGAGGGTCGCCATTCACGACATGACAAGGCACTCAGGCATCGAGCAGACCCACCGATATCTCAGCGAACGATACTTTTGACCAAACGTAGGCGACGCAGTAAAGCAATACGTCAGCTGATGCCGGTCCAGTGCAGTCACCAAGAATGGTACGCCTTTCACGACATGACGGTGCACCTGGGCATCGAGCAGACCCAGCGAACGTTAGTTTTGGCCAAACGTAGGTGACGCAGTAAAGAAATGCGTTAACTGATGTCAGTCCAGTGCAGTCAACAATAGAGGGTCGCCATTCACGACATGACAAGGCACTCAGGCATCGAGCAGACCCACCGATATCTCAGCGAACGATACTTTTGGCCAAACGTAGGCGACGCAGTAAAGCAATACGTCAGCTGATGCCGGTCCAGTGCAGTCACCAAGAAAGGTACGCCTTTCACGACATGACGGTGCACTTGGGCATCAAGCAGACCCAGCGAACGTTAGTTTTGGCCAAACGTAGGTGACGCAGTAAAGAAATGCGTTAACTGATGTCGGTCCAGTGCAGTCAACAAGATAGGGTCGCCATTCACGAGATGTCAAGGCACTCAGGCATCGAGCAGACCCACCGATCTCTCAGCGAACGATAGTTCTGCCCCATGGGAGGCGACGCAGTCCCAAAATACGTTAGCTGAGGCCGGTCCAGTGGTGTCACCAGGAGAGAAAAGCCGTTCACGACAAGACCGGGCACTCAGGCATCGAGGAGCAGGCCCAACGATATCTCAGCGAACGATACTTTTGGCCAAACGTGGGGACACAGTAAAGCAATACGTCAGCTGATGCCGGTCCAGTGCAGTCACCAAGAAAGGTACGTCTTTCACGACATGACGTTGCACTTGGGCATCAAGCAGACCCAGCGAACGTTAGTTTTGGCCAAACGTAGGTGACGCAGTAAAGAAATGCGTTAACTGATGTCGGTCCAGTGCAGTCAACAATAGAGGGTCGCCATTCACGACATGACAAGGCACTCAGGCATCGAGCAGACCCACCGATATCTCAGCGAACGATACTTTTGACCAAACGTAGGCGACGCAGTAAAGCAATAAGTCAGCTGATGCCGGTCCAGTGCAGTCACCAAGAATGGTACGCCTTTCACGACATGACGGTGCACCTGGGCATCGAGCAGACCCAGCGAACGTTAGTTTTGGCCAAACGTAGGTGACGCAGTAAAGAAATGCGTTAACTGATGTCAGTCCAGTGCAGTCAACAATAGAGGGTCGCCATTCACGACATGACAAGGCACTCAGGCATCGAGCAGACCCACCGATACCTCAGCGAACGATACTTTTGGCCAAACGTAGGCGACGCAGTAAAGCAATACGTCAGCTGATGCCGGTCCAGTGCAGTCACCAAGAAAGGTACGCCTTTCACGACATGACGGTGCACTTGGGCATCAAGCAGACCCAGCGAACGTTAGTTTTGGCCAAACGTAGGTGACGCAGTAAAGAAATGCGTTAACTGATGTCGGTCCAGTGCAGTCAACAAGATAGGGTCGCCATTCACGAGATGTCAAGGCACTCAGGCATCGAGCAGACCCACCGATATCTCAGCGAACGATAGTTCTGCCCAATTGTAGGCGACGCAGTAAAAAAATACGTTAGCTGATGCCGGTCCAGTGTTGTCACCAGGAGAGAAAAGCCGTTCACGACAAGACCGGGCACTCAGGCATCGATGAGCAGGCCCACCGATATCTCAGCGAACGATACTTTTGGCCAAACGTAGGGGACACAGTAAAGCAATACGTCAGCTGATGCCGGTCCAGTGCAGTCACCAAGAAAGGTACGTCTTTCACGACATGACGGTGCACTTGGGCATCAAGCAGACCCAGCGAACGTTAGTTTTGGCCAAACGTAGGTGACGCAGTAAAGAAATGCGTTAACTGATGTCGGTCCAGTGCAGTCAACAATAGAGGGTCGCCATTCACGACATGACAAGGCACTCAGGCATCGAGCAGACCCACCGATATCTCAGCGAACGATACTTTTGACCAAACGTAGGCGACGCAGTAAAGCAATACGTCAGCTGATGCCGGTCCAGTGCAGTCACCAAGAATGGTACGCCTTTCACGACATGACGGTGCACCTGGGCATCGAGCAGACCCAGCGAACGTTAGTTTTGGCCAAACGTAGGTGACGCAGTAAAGAAATGCGTTAACTGATGTCAGTCCAGTGCAGTCAACAATAGAGGGTCGCCATTCACGACATGACAAGGCACTCAGGCATCGAGCAGACCCACCAATATCTTAACAATCGATACTGTTGGCCCAACGTAGGCGACGCAGTAAAAAAATACGTTAGCTGATGCCGGTACAGTGCAGTCACCAAGAGAGGAACGCCTTTCACGACATGACGGGGCACTCAGGCATCGAGCAGACCCACTGATATTTCACCGAATGATGCTTTGGACAAACGTAGACGACGCAGTAAAGAAATACGTTAGCTGATGTCGGTCCAGTGTAGCCATCAAGAGAGGGACGCCTTTCACGACATGACGAGACACCTAGGCATTGAGCAGACCCACCAATATCTCAGCGAACGATAGTTTTGGCCAAACGTAGGCGACGCAGTAAAGCAATACGTCAGCTGATGCCGGTCCAGTGCAGTCACCAAGAAACGTACATCTTTCACGACATGACGGTGCACCTGGGCATCGAGCAGACCCAGCAAACGTTCTTTTTGGCCAAACGTAGGTGACGCAGTAAAGAAATGCGTTAACTGATGTCGGTCCAGTGCAGTCAACAAGAGAGGGTCGCCTTTCACGACATGACAGGGCACTCAGGCATCGAGAAGACCCACCGATATCTCAGCGAACGATAGTTTTGCCCAATTGTAGGCGGCGCAGTAAAAAAATACGTTAGCTGATGCCGGTCCAGTGTTGTCACCAAGAGAAGGAAAGCCGTTCACGACAAGACGGGGTACTCAGGCATCGAGGAGCAGGCCCACCAAGATCTCAGCGAACGATACTTTTGGCCAAACGTAGGCGACGCAGTAAAGCAATACGTCAGCTGATGCCGGTCCAGTGCAGTCACCAAGAAAGGTACGCCTTTCACGACATGACGGTGCACTTGGGCATCAAGCAGACCCAGCGAACGTTAGTTTTGGCCAAACGTAGGTGACGCAGTAAAGAAATGCGTTAACTGATGTCGGTCCAGTGCAGTCAACAATAGAGGGTCGCCATTCACGACATGACAAGGCACTCAGGCATCGAGCAGACCCACCGATATCTCAGCGAACGATACTTTTGACCAAACGTAGGCGACGCAGTAAAGCAATAAGTCAGCTGATGCCGGTCCAGTGCAGTCACCAAGAATGGTACGCCTTTCACGACATGACGGTGCACCTGGGCATCGAGCAGACCCAGCGAACGTTAGTTTTGGCCAAACGTAGGTGACGCAGTAAAGAAATGCGTTAACTGATGTCAGTCCAGTGCAGTCAACAATAGAGGGTCGCCATTCACGACATGACAAGGCACTCAGGCATCGAGCAGACCCACCGATACCTCAGCGAACGATACTTTTGGCCAAACGTAGGCGACGCAGTAAAGCAATACGTCAGCTGATGCCGGTCCAGTGCAGTCACCAAGAAAGGTACGCCTTTCACGACATGACGGTGCACTTGGGCATCAAGCAGACCCAGCGAACGTTAGTTTTGGCCAAACGTAGGTGACGCAGTAAAGAAATGCGTTAACTGATGTCGGTCCAGTGCAGTCAACAAGATAGGGTCGCCATTCACGAGATGTCAAGGCACTCAGGCATCGAGCAGACCCACCGATATCTCAGCGAACGATAGTTCTGCCCAATTGTAGGCGACGCAGTAAAAAAATACGTTAGCTGATGCCGGTCCAGTGTTGTCACCAGGAGAGAAAAGCCGTTCACGACAAGACCGGGCACTCAGGCATCGATGAGCAGGCCCACCGATATCTCAGCGAACGATACTTTTGGCCAAACGTAGGGGACACAGTAAAGCAATACGTCAGCTGATGCCGGTCCAGTGCAGTCACCAAGAAAGGTACGTCTTTCACGACATGACGGTGCACTTGGGCATCAAGCAGACCCAGCGAACGTTAGTTTTGGCCAAACGTAGGTGACGCAGTAAAGAAATGCGTTAACTGATGTCGGTCCAGTGCAGTCAACAATAGAGGGTCGCCATTCACGACATGACAAGGCACTCAGGCATCGAGCAGACCCACCGATATCTCAGCGAACGATACTTTTGACCAAACGTAGGCGACGCAGTAAAGCAATACGTCAGCTGATGCCGGTCCAGTGCAGTCACCAAGAATGGTACGCCTTTCACGACATGACGGTGCACCTGGGCATCGAGCAGACCCAGCGAACGTTAGTTTTGGCCAAACGTAGGTGACGCAGTAAAGAAATGCGTTAACTGATGTCAGTCCAGTGCAGTCAACAATAGAGGGTCGCCATTCACGACATGACAAGGCACTCAGGCATCGAGCAGACCCACCAATATCTTAACAATCGATACTGTTGGCCCAACGTAGGCGACGCAGTAAAAAAATACGTTAGCTGATGCCGGTACAGTGCAGTCACCAAGAGAGGAACGCCTTTCACGACATGACGGGGCACTCAGGCATCGAGCAGACCCACTGATATTTCACCGAATGATGCTTTGGACAAACGTAGACGACGCAGTAAAGAAATACGTTAGCTGATGTCGGTCCAGTGTAGCCATCAAGAGAGGACGCCTTTCACGACATGACGAGACACCTAGGCATTGAGCAGACCCACCAATATCTCAGCGAACGATAGTTTTGGCCAAACGTAGGCGACGCAGTAAAGCAATACGTCAGCTGATGCCGGTCCAGTGCAGTCACCAAGAAACGTACATCTTTCACGACATGACGGTGCACCTGGGCATCGAGCAGACCCAGCAAACGTTCTTTTTGGCCAAACGTAGGTGACGCAGTAAAGAAATGCGTTAACTGATGTCGGTCCAGTGCAGTCAACAAGAGAGGGTCGCCTTTCACGACATGACAGGGCACTCAGGCATCGAGAAGACCCACCGATATCTCAGCGAACGATAGTTTTGCCCAATTGTAGGCGGCGCAGTAAAAAAATACGTTAGCTGATGCCGGTCCAGTGTTGTCACCAAGAGAAGGAAAGCCGTTCACGACAAGACGGGGTACTCAGGCATCGAGGAGCAGGCCCACCAATATCTCAGCGAACGATACTTTTGGCCAAACGTAGGCGACGCAGTAAAGCAATACGTCAGCTGATGCCGGTCCAGTGCAGTCACCAAGAAAGGTACGCCTTTCACGACATGACGGTGCACTTGGGCATCAAGCAGACCCAGCGAACGTTAGTTTTGGCCAAACGTAGGTGACGCAGTAAAGAAATGCGTTAACTGATGTCGGTCCAGTGCAGTCAACAAGATAGGGTCGCCATTCACGAGATGTCAAGGCACTCAGGCATCGAGCAGACCCACCGATATCTCAGCGAACGATAGTTCTGCCCAATTGTAGGCGACGCAGTAAAAAAATACGTTAGCTGATGCCGGTCCAGTGTTGTTACCAGGAGAGAAAAGCCGTTCACGACAAGACCGGGCACTCAGGCATCGAGGAGCAGGCCCACCGATATCTCAGCGAACGATACTTTTGGCCAAACGTAGGGGACACAGTAAAGCAATACGTCAGCTGATGCCGGTCCAGTGCAGTCACCAAGAAAGGTACGTCTTTCACGACATGACGTTGCACGGGCATCAAGCAGACCCAGCGAACGTTAGTTTTGGCCAAACGTAGGTGACGCAGTAAAGAAATGCGTTAACTGATGTCGGTCCAGTGCAGTCAACAATAGAGGGTCGCCATTCACGACATGACACCGCACTCAGGCTTCGAGCAGACCCACCGATATCTCAGCGAACGATACTTTTGACCAAACGTAGGCGACGCAGTAAAGCAATACGTCAGCTGATGCCGGTCCAGTGCAGTCACCAAGAATGGTACGCCTTTCACGACATGACGGTGCACCTGGGCATCGAGCAGACCCAGCGAACGTTAGTTTTGGCCAAACGTAGGTGACGCAGTAAAGAAATGCGTTAACTGATGTCAGTCCAGTGCAGTCAACAATAGAGGGTCGCCATTCACGACATGACAAGGCACCCAGGCATCGAGCAGACCCACCGATATCTCAGCGAACGATAGTTCTGCCCAATTGTAGGCGACGCAGTAAAAAAATACGTTAGCTAATGCCGGTCCAGTGTTGTCACCAAGAGAGGAAAGCCGTTCACGACAAGACGGGGCACTCAGGCATCGAGGAGCAGACCCACCGATATCTCAGCGAACGATACTTTTGGCCAAACGTAAGCAACGCAGTAAAGCAATACGTCAGCTGATGCCGGTCCAGTGCAGTCACCAACAGAGGGACGCCTTTCACGACACGACAGTGCACCTAGGCATCGAGCAGACCCTCCGATATCTCAGCAAACGATAGTTTTGGCCAAACGTAGGCAACGCAGTAAATAAATACGTTAGCTGATGTCGGTCCAGTGCAGTCACCAACAGAGGGACGCCTTTCACGAAATGGCGGGGCACTCAGGCATCGAGCAACACACCGATATCTTAGCGACCGATACTTTTGGCCAAACGTAGACGACGCAGTAAAGCAATACGTAAGCTGATGCCAGTCCAGTGCAATCACCAAGTGGGGACGGCTTTCACGACATGACGTTACCCGGGAATGGCTCAACCTAAAACAAAGAAGCCCCTACTACACACAAAGAAAAGATCTTCCAAAACTTTCTGCTGGTGGCTACACCTGTGGTGGCGTAACCCAATCCAAAATCGACTAGTCGTACCATAGAAGCGCATGTCGACGTGATATACTTCTTCCACGACATAACTGGTTACTCTGGTATCAAGCAGACCCACCGATCTCTTAGCAAACGATGTTTTTGACCAAAAGTAGGTTACGCAATAAAAAAAAAAAGTTAGCCGATGCTAGACCTATGCAGTCACCAAGGGATAGACGCGTTTTACAAAATGGCAGGGCACCCAGGCATTGAGAAAACCCACTGCTCTTTCAGCAAATGATACTTTTGGCCAAAGGTAGGCGGGGCAGTAAACAAATACGTTAACCAATGCTGCGGCTGTGTAGTCAGCAAGAGAGGGCCATATCAGCACTCTTTCGACCACATCGACCCACCAGACCTGGGGAAGTTATATCGATCAATATTATGGGACTATACCTCTTGTTACGCCGAAACAATATATTTATACTGGTTGTCAACGATTGGTTCAGGTCTTCCCCTTACCAGCCCCTCAGACAAGCACCGTCATCAACCTAACAAAGAACGAAATATTTTTCCGATATGGGTAGGTACCCAAAAGCAATTCTTACGGTCATCGGACAGCAAAACAGATCCAATCCATGGACCAGGACCTTAGATCGATGGAGATTGCCATCACTACACCACTCCGATGCTTCACCCGCAAGCCACCCTAGTCGAACGTTGAAACTAATGCGATGCCCGGGCATGGGAGCAGAAATTACCAGAGGAATGCTGACAATGCCCTCCCCCCCCCGACCCCAAGCTATGCTCTATTAGAGTACGAATTACAACGTCCAAGTAAAAAAGACTCCACCCGTTTTCGCCAGGCGACATGGTTATGGCCCACAGCTACCCATCAACTAGATCTCGATTCTATGCCAAATGGACAGGACCACATCGGTTCCAAAGAGAAGCCGCTTCAAACAGCTATTGAGCTCAGATGGAACGCGGAGTCTTAAAATCCAAGTCAACAATATACGACCTGCACCAACATGGGATTGTACCTCCAAATAGACAGGACCACATCGAATCCAAACAGGAGCCGGCCCAAACATCTACTGAACTCAAATGGAACGCGCAGACTCAAAATCCAGATCAATAATATACGACCTGCACCAACTGGAATTCTACCTCCAAATAGATAGAGTCACATCGAATCCAAAGAAAAGCCGGTCCAAACATCTACTGGACTCAAATGGAACGTAGAGACTCAAAAATGTAGCTCAATAATATACGACTTGTACCGACTGAAATTCTACCGCCAAATGGACAGGAACACATTGAATCCAACAGCCGGCACACACATTTACTGGGCTCAAATGGAACATGGAGGCTCAAGAATCCAGGTCAATAATATGCAACCTCTGCCGACTGGAATTCTACCGCCAAATGGACAGGACCACATCAAATCCAAAGAGGAGCCGGAACAAATGTCTACTGGGCTCAAATGGAACATTGAGACTCAAAAATCTAGCTCAATAATATACAACCTTCACCGACTAGAATTCTACCGCCAAATGGGCAGGACCACATCGAATCCAAGGAGGAGCCGGCCAAAATATCTAATGGGCTCAAATGAAACGCGGAGACTTAAAAATGTAGGTCAATAATATACTACCTGCGCCGACTGGAATTCTACCGCCAAATGGACAGGACCATATCGAATCCAAGAAACCGGCACAAATATCTGCTGAGCTCAAATGGAACGTGGAGACTTAAAAATCCAGGTCATTAATATACGACCTGCACCGACTGGAATTCTACCGCCAAATGGTTAGGACCACATTGAATCAAGAAGGAGCCGGCACAAACATCTACTGGGCTCAAATGGAACGTGGAGACTCAAAAATCCAGATCATTAATATACGACCTGCACCGACTAGAATTCTACCACCAAATTGACTACATCGAATCCAAGGAGCCGTAACAAACATATACAGGGCTCAAATGGAACGTGAAGACTCAAAAATCCAGGTCAATAATATACAACCTTTACCGACTGGAGTTCTACCGCCAAATGGACGGGACCACATCGAATCCAAAGAGGAACCAGCCAAACGTCTACTGGGTTTAAATGGAACGTAGAGACTCAAATATCCAGGTCAATAATATGCAACCTCTACCGACTGGAATTCTACCGCCAAATACACAGGACCGTGCATTTATATTTCCAATGCTTCACCAGAAGGTACTACATTGGCCAGGAAGCGAGTTTTTTGTTGCCTGGGAATTTAAAATTTTGCCGAACCCTTGCCGTTCCAGGCAAGGTAGGGATCTTTAACGTGCGTGACAACACTCACACTCGGGCCCTCCATTTAACCTCTCATACGAACAAGGGCGTAATTTTTGTGAAAAATGCTCACCTGTCTTTTTTCAAGCAGTCGGCCGTGTGGGGATTTGAACCCAGGACCTTGAGATCCATAGTCTTACACTTACTACATTGATCCATGGCGACGCCCAAAAAAAAAATACACAGGACCACATTGAAACCAAAAAGACGCCGGACAAACATCCACTGAGCTCAAATGAAACGTGAAGACTCAAAAATCCAGGTCAATAATATACGACCTGCACCGACTGGAATTCTACCGCTAAATGGAGTGGACCTCATTGAATCAAGAAGGAACCGGCACAAACATCTACTGGGCTCAAATAGAACGAGGAGACTCAAAAAGCGAGGTCAATAATATACGACCTGCACTGATTGAAATTCTACCAAGAAGTAGACAGGACCACATCGAACCCAAAGAAGAGCCAGCCCAAACTTATACAGGGCTCAAATGGAACGTGGAGACTCAAAAATCCAGGTCAATAATATGCGACCTCTACCGACTGGAATTCTACCGACAAATACTCAGGACCACATCGAATCCAAAAAGATGCGAAACAAACATCCACTGGGCTCAAATGGAACGTGGACTCAAAAATTCAGGTCACTAATATACAACCTCCATCGACTGGAATTCTACCGCCAAATGGTTAGGACCACATTGAATCAAGAAGGAGCCGGCACAAACATCTACTGGGCTCAAATAGAACGAGGAGACTCAAAAAGCGAGGTCAATAATATAACACCTGCACCAACTGGAATTCTACCGCCAAATGGACGGGACCACATCGAATCCAAGGAGCCGGCACACACATCTACTGGGCTCAAATGGACCGCGGAGACTCAAAAATCCATGTCAATAATATAAGACCTGCACCCACTGGAATTTTACCGCTAGATGAAGAGGACCACACCGAATCAAGTAGGAGCCGGCCCAAACATCTACAAGACTCAAATGGAACGTTGAGACTCAAAATCCAGGGTAATAATATACGATCTTTACTGACTGGAATTCTACCGCCAAATGGACGGGACCACATCGAATCCAAAGAGGAGCCGGCCCAAATATTTACTAGGCTCAAATGGAATGTGGAGACTCAAAAATGTAGGTCAATAATATACGACCTTCACCGACTAGAAATCTACCGCCAAATAGACAGGACCACATCGAACCCGAAGAGGAACCAGCCCAAACATCTACTGGGCTTAAATAGAACGTTGAGACCCAAAAATCTAGGTCAATAATATGCGACCTCTACGGACTGGAATTCTACCGCCAAATACACAGGACCACATCGAATCCGAAAAGACGCCGGAAAAACATCCACTGGGCTCAAATGGAACGTGGAAACTCAAAAATCCAGGTGAATAATATACGACCTGCACCGACTGGAATTCTACCGTCAAATGGTTAGGACCACAACGAATCCAAGAAGCCGGCACAAACATCTACTGGGTTTAAATAGAACGAGGGGACTCAAAAAGCGGGGTCAAAAGTATAAGACCTGCACCGACTGGAATTCTACCGCCAAATGGACAGGACCGCATCGAATCCAAGAAACCGGCACAAACATCTACTGTGCCCAAATGGAACGCGGACACTCAAAAAGCGAGGTCAATAATATAAAACCTGCACCGACTGAAATTCTACCGCCAAATGTCTAGGACCACATTGAATGAAGAAGGAACCGGCACAAACATCTACTGGGCTTAAATGGAACGAGGGGACTCAAAAATACAGGTCAATAATATACAACCTTCACCCACTGGAATTTTACCGCTAAATGGAGAGGACCACACCGAATCACAAAGGAGCCGGCACAAACATCTACTGGGCTCAAACGAAACGCGGAGACTCAAAAATCTAGATCAATAATATAAGACCTGTACCGACTAAAGTTGTAGCGCCAAATGGTTAGGACCACGTCGAATTCAAAGAGGAGCCGGCCCAAACATCTACTGGACTCAAATGGAACGTTGAGACTCGAAAATCCAGGTTAATAATATACGACCTTCACTGACTGGAATTCTACCGCCAAATGGACGGGACCACATCGAATCCAAAGAGGAGCGGGCCCAAATATCTACTAGGCTCAAATGGAACGTGGAGACTCAAAAATGTAGGTAAATAATATACGATCTTTACCGACTAAAATTCTACCGCCAAATAGGCAGGATCACATCGAATCCGAAGAGGAACCAGTCCAAACATCTACTGGGCTTAAATGGAACGTTGAGACCCAAAAATCTAGGTTAATAATATGCGACCTCTATCGACTGGAATTCTACCGCCAAATACACAGGACCACATCGAATCCGAAAAGATGCCAGAGAAACATCCACTGGGCTCAAATGGAACGTGGAGACTCAAAAATCCAGGTCAATGATATTCGACCTCTACAGACTGAAGATCTACCGCCAAATACACAACACCACATCGAATCCAAGAAGACGCCGGACAAACATCTACTGAACTCAAATGGAACGTGGAGACTCAAAAGCCAGGTCAATAATATACGACCTGCATTGACTGGAATTCTACCGGCAAAATGGTTAGGACCACATTGAATCAAGAAGGAGCCGGCACAAACATCTACTGGACTCAAATGGAACGAGGAGAAAGCGAGTTCAATAATATAAGACCTGCACCGACTGGAATTCTACCGTCAAATGGACAGGACCACATCGAATCCAAGGAGCCGGCAGAAACATCTACTGGGCCCAAATGGAACGTGGACTCAAAAATTCAGGTCAATAATATACAACCTTCACCGACTGGAATTCTACCACCAAATAGACAGGACCACATCGAATCCAGAAAGACGCCGGACAAACATCCACTGGACTCAAATGGACGTGGAGACTCAAAAATGTAGGTCAATAATATACGACGCGCATCTAATTGAAAAGTGGACAGGACCACATCGAATCCAAAGAAGAGCCGAACCGGCCCAAACATATACAGGGTTAAATGGAACGTGGAAACTCAAAAATCCAGGACAATAATATCCCCTGTGTGAGTGTTGTCACGCCTGTTATAGATCCCTACCTTGCTTGCAAAATTCAAAATTTCCAGGTTAAAAAAACTCGCTTTCTGGACAATATAGTACCTTCGGGTGGAGCATTGGAAAATCAAATGTAAGGTACAAGAAAGCGGAGTGGCTTCGTGGCGTAGTTGGTATGCGTGTGACCACTACGCTCATGGTCCGGGGATCGAATCCTAACACAATCCACTTAAAAAATGTTACGCCAGCATTTTTCACAAAAATACGCCTTCGTTCGAATGAGAGGTGAAATGGAGGTTCGTGTGTGAGTGTTGTCACGCACGTTAAAGATTCCTACCTTGCTTGGAACAGCAAGGGTTTGGCAAAATTCAAAATTTCCAGGTCTCACTTCTAGCCAATGTAGTACCTTCTAGTGGAGTATTGGAAAATTAAGTGTAGGGCACAGACAAAGCGAGATTTGGAATGTGTCGACGAATACTTTCTCGCACATTCCCTAGCGATGACCTTTGATGTGTCCCAACTTGGCTGACAACAACCAGAAATTGGAAAACCCACCGGATAAACGGCCAAAATCGTGGGTTTTACTCTCCGGTGACTAAGCAATTGCTAATGGAGCTCAAGGGCATGATGCTTAAATTTAAAGACAAGAAGTTGGTCATATCTGTGATTGGTTGTGGGTTCGATGGATTGGACTGAAGGGTGGTACAAAATCAGCTAGAGGTACTGTTTCAGAAAGCTAGGGCCATCTTGGCGTGTCGTTACCATACAAGTGGTACGGTGCCTGCTTTGAGGTGTTAAATGTTATTCTATCAACATGGAAACTGCCCGCCCTTTCCGCAACAGGGACGTCCAACGTTTACAGTGTTCTGAGACAGAACACTTCTAAGGGGCAGTAAAACAAGACGTGGCTTAGTCTACCCTCGAAACGTATACGAGGCATTTGTGCCCAAGGCATAATTGATAGCCCTGTGGCGTGACATCTTCAGATGGACTTGATTGACAGTTTACAAGAGGTTGTATTTAAGGACTTTATTAAGCTTACAATAGGAAACTTCTAGATGTTATTTGCATAATTTTAGTATAAAACGCCCGAACTAATTAAGCAAAATCGCTCTAACCAAACCCTTGGATCTAACGTCGTTTGACACACTAAGCCATCGCACACATTCTTATCAAACAGACAAATTATTAAATAAACAAAACACTAGTAGAGCTTAATGCGTCATTAAAACAAAAAGTCTAACTAACTATTCACAACATTTAAATGTTTTACTGTAATAAAAAGCATCACTTCTACTTAAACGAGATCTAATTTTAAAAACGTAAGCTTTATGAAAACCACAAAGAACCAACAAGCGCTAATAAATCTGATAGGGCAAAGAACTCGCTCAAATTTACTTTATAAACGTAAACAGAAAATAAAACCAAAGTGGGAAAACTTTTCCATGTTGATATTACTTAGTCGATCTTTAAACTCCATACGCACTGAGCAGTGTTAGTCGGTAGAGCACAAGGTGCTTCTATGAATTTGAAACTTTACGTTGGGCGCCATTTAAAATAAGTGGATGACAAAAACATAGGAAAGACGCCTGACGTTGGGCGCCAATATTACAGAATCAAAATGTATATCCTATTAATACTTAATTTAAACATTATTGTACTCAAACAAGTTGCATAATAATTTTTTTGTAAAATATAATTCAAAATTCACATATTTGAACAAAATAAATTGCTTTTCTAGTTGATGGCTACTTTTAGATGCATAAACGAGCTGGACCTCTCGCTGAACCGTCTCATGTTACTTGATTTCTCCATATGCTCGATTCAAATTGCCATAAACGCATTCTGGGCAATCGTCGTAAGAGTTTATAAATTACCAGATAATATCCATTCTTACACAATTTTTTCCAGACAACACCAAGTTATCAACTGGGCATAGTACTGATCCTCCTTGTCGCAATGATCATACAAATGTTGCTATTTTACTGGTTTGCAAACAGCGTATCAACTGAGGTACCGACGGTACATTTAACATAACCTCTAGCACTTTTTTCTAGAGCACAAACGTTGCAGCGGCAATTTGGAACAGCAAGTGGTACGAGTGCAAGGAACCCATTAAGAAATCGCTCGCGATAATAATGATCAGATCGCAAAAACCATTGGTGCTCAACGTGGGGCCATTTTATACCATGTCGAACGAGATGGCGCTAGCGGTAATTATACCAGAAGGAATCTAAAAAAAACTCACATTTTTTTTCAGATACTAAGGACGGCCTATACTTACGTTGCTGTTTGAGTAAAATGATTTACCATGAAAAATAAATCAATGAACACCTGTCACTAATAAAACTCTCCCCGAGTTCTGTATGTAGACATTTATTAATTCTACTCGTATATTGTCAGTTTTTCCGATTTATTTAGCCGTGAGTTACTGGCATTCGCAATTTTAAATGAATAGTTGAGATTGATTCGCTATACGGTACCTGGTTTGTCGCTAGATGTGACACAATGATCTTCGCGTTAGCAGAAAGTTGCCTATCGACATTGTCGTTGGAGTTTCATTCATTCCTCATGTAAAAACAACCGCCTGGTTGCATTCCACACGAAAATACCATTGATCTACATGATCGGCTTTTGGCCCACTGACTTACACGTTAATTAGCTCGTCGACTTACTGTGAGGTGTGCGTGCAAGAACAATACGTCTCTGCCCCTTGTCCCACTGACTAACTTGTCAGCCTATACACAGACTTGCTCACAGATACGTTTGCCAGGGTGCCCAAATAAAGACAATGATCAATGGCCGATCATGTAGCTCGTGGACATACCGTGAGGTGTGTAGGAACAATGACTCTCAAGTAAGGACAGCATTGTGTCACATAATCGCACACTGACTCACAGACTAATCCATCAGCTTGGTCATAGACCACTTATTCACAGATACGTCTGCCTAGGCAAGGTCTGTAAAACACTGAGTCTCCAAGTAAAGATATATTTGATCCTATAATCACCCATTGATCCACTGACTAATCCGTCAGTTAGAACACAGACTCGCTCATAGATACGTTTTCCCGAACAAACGGGTGTCCAGGTAACGACATTGGTCAGTGACCTGTCGTGCAGATCAATAGATCTACATGATCGGCCATTGGCATACTGACATAAAAATACTGTAAGATGTGTAAGATCATCTGATCCTCAAGTAAGGTTAGAATAGATTGTATAGTCGTCCACTACCTCACTGTTTTAATAGTTAGCTTGTTCAGTGATTCAGTTACAGCTACGAATGCTCAAGTAATTGCATGCCCAAGTAAAGCGAATAACTATCCAAATAATCGTCCAGGCTCACTGACTGACTCACGGGCTGTTTTATTGACTAAGCGATAGAAATATTTACTTGTAAGGACACCTGGTCCCAATAAGGAAGCTATGTAGTCTCCTACTACCTTACTAACCTATTCGTCAGCTGTTTAATGACTTAATAATAGATATGTTAGTTCAAGGAACCGGGTGCCCAAGTAAAGAACATTGATCTAAACAACCGTTCAAAGGCTCACTGACTTACTTGCAAGTTGTTTTGCTGACTTACTGGTGGATGTTTGCCTGAAACCACCTGTAACATCTGTAAGAATTCCTGGTCCCCAAGTGAGGTCAGACTCGGATTTAGGTAACCGTTCAGTAGCTCACTGACCTACTTGCGAGTTGTTTTTCCGACTTACTGGTGGATGTTTGCCTGAAACCACCTGTAACATTTGTAAGAATTTCTGGTCCCCAAGTAAGGTCAGAATCCGATATATGTAACCGTTTAGTAGCTCACTGATCTACTTGCGAGTTGTTTTGCCGACTTACTGGTAGATGTTAGCCTGAAACCTACTATAAGATCTTTAAGAATTCCTGGTCCCCAAGTAAGGTCAAAATAGGAAATAAAACAACCGTTCAGTAGCTCACTGGCCTATTTGTCAGTTGTTTTGCCGACTTACTGGTACATGTTTGCTTGAAACCTACTGTACGATCTGTAAGAATTTGTGGTTCTTCAGTTAGGTCAAAATAAGATTTAAAATAACCGTTCAGTAGCTCACTGATCTTCTTGTGAGTTTTTGCCGACTTAGTGGTGGAAGTTTGCCTGAAACTTACAGTCAGATCTATAAGAACTCCCGGTCCCCAAGTAAAGTCAGAATCGGATTTATGTAACCTTTCAGTAGCTCACTGACCTACTTGCGAGTTGTTGCGCCGACTTACTGGTGGAAGATTGGCTGAAACTTACTGTAAGATCTATAAGAATTCCTGGTCCCCAAGTGAGGTCAGAATCGGATGTATGTAACCGTTCAGTAGCTCACTGACTTACTTGCGGGTTGTTTTGCTGACTTACAGGTAGATGTTTGCCTGAAACCTACTGTAAGATCTGTAAGAATTTCTGGTCCCCAAGTGAGGTCAGAATTGGATTTATATAACCTTTCAGTAGCTCACTGATCTACTTGTGACTTACTGGTACATGTTAGCCTGAAACCTACTGCAGATCTGTAAGAATTCCTGGTCCCCAAGTAAGATCAGAATTGCATGTAAAATAACCGATCAGTAGCTTACTGACCTATTTGCGATTTGCTTTGCTGATTTACTGATGCATGTTTGCCTGAAACTTACAGTGAGTTCTAAAAGAATTCCTGGCCTCCAAGTGAGGTCAGAATCGGATGTATGTTTCCGCTCAGTAGCTCACTGATTTACTTGCGGGTTGTTTTGCTGACTTACTGTTAGACGTTTGTTTGAAACCTACTGTACGGTCTGTAAGAATTTCTGTTCCCCAAGTAACGTCAGAATAGGCTATAATATAACAGTTCAGTAACTCACCAACTTACTTGCGTATTGTTTTGTCAACTTACTGGTGGGAATTTGCCTGAAACTTACAGTAAGATCTATAAGAATTCCTGGTCCCTAAGTGAGGTCAGAATCGGATTTATGTAACCGTTCGGTAGCTCACTGACCAACTTGCGAGTTGTTTTGCCAAATTACTGGTACATGTTTCCCTGAAACCTACTGTAAGATTTGTAAGAATTCCTGGTCAGAATAGCATGTAAAATAACCGGTCAGTGGTTTACTGACCTACTTGCGCTTTGCTTTACTGATTTACCGATGGATGTTGCCTGAAACTTACAGTAAGATTTATAAGAATTCCTGGTCCCCAAGTGAGCTCAGAATCGGATTTATGTAACCGCTCAGTAGCTCACTGACATACTTGCGATTTGTTTTTTGTTTTTTTTTCTTTTTTTTTTTTTCGATTTACTGTTAGACATTTGTTTGAAACCTACTGTACGGTCTGTAAGAATTTCTGTTCCCCAAGTAACGTCAGAATAGGCTATAATATAACAGTTCAGTAACTCACCAACTTACTTGCGTATTGTTTTGCCGACTTGCTGGTACATGTTTGCTTGAAACTTACTGTAAGAATTCCTGGTCCCCAAGTAAGATCAGAATAGCATATAAAATAACCGGTCAGTAGCTTACTCATCTACTGGCGATTTGCTTTAACAGATTTACTAATAGATATTTGCCTCAGACTTACAGTAAGATTTGTAAGACTTCCTGGTCCCCAAGTGAGGTCAGAATTGGATTTATATAACCCTTCAGTAGCTCACTAACTTACTTGCCGACTTACTGGTACACGTTTGCCTGAAACCTACTGTAAGATTTGTAAGAATTTCTGGTCCCCAAGTAAAGTCAAAATAAAACAACAAATAACCGTTCAGTACCTCACTGAGATACTTGCGAATTGCTTAGCTGAATTACTGGTAGAAGTTTGCAAGAAACCTACTGCAAGATCTTTAAGAATTCCTGGTCCTAAAGTAAGGACAGAATAACATATAAAATAACCGCTTAGTTGCTTACTGAACTACTTGCGATTTGCTTTGCTGATTTACTGATGGGTGTTTGCCCGAAACTTACAGTAAGATTTATAAGAATTCCTGGTCTCCCAGTTAGGTCAGAATAGGATATAAAATAACCGTTCTGTAGTTTACTGATTTACTTGAGAGTTGTTTTGTCAACTTACTGGTGGGAATTTGCCTGAAACTTACAGTAAGAGCTATAAGAATTCCTGGTCCCCAAGTGAGGTTAGAATCGGATCTATGTATCCGTTCAGTAGCTCACTGACCTACTTGCGGGTTGTTTTGCGGACTTACTGGTACATGTTTGCTTGAAACCTACTATACGATCTGTAAGAATTCGTAGTCCCCCAATTAGATCAAAATAGGATATAAAATAACCGTTCAGAAGCTCACTGATCTACTTGTGAGTTGTTTTGCCGACTTAGTGGTGGAAGTTTGTCCGAAACTCAAAGTCAGATCTATAAGAATTTCCGGTCCCTAAGTGAGGTCAGAATCGGACTTATATAACCTTTCTTACTGGTGGAAGTTTGCCCGAAACTTACAGTCAGATTTATAAGAATTTTTGGTCTCCAAGTGAGGTCAGAATCGGACTTATGTAACCGTTCAGTAGCTCACTGATCTACTTGCGAGTTGTTGTGCTAACTTACTGGTAGATGTTTGCCTGAAACCTACTGTAAGATCTATAAGAATTCCTGGTCCCAAAGTAAGGTCAGAATAGCAAATAAAATAACCGGTCAGTAGCTTACTCATCTACTTGCGATTTGCTTTACAGATTTACTAATGGATATTTGCCTGAAACTTACAGTAAGATTTGTAAGAATTTCTGGTCCCCAAGTGAGGTCAGAATTGAATTTATATAACCCTTCAGTAGCTCACTGACTTACTTGCGAGTTGTTTTGCTGACTTACTGGTAAATGTTTGCCTGAAACCTACTGTACGATCTGTAAGTATTCCTTAACCCCCAGTTAGGTCAAGATAGGATATAAAATAACCGTTCAGTAGCTCACTGACCTACTTGTGAGTTGTTTTTTGCGACTTACTGGTACATGTTTGCCTGAAACCTACTGCAAGATCTGTAAGAATTCCTGGTCTCGAAGTAAAATCAGAATTGCATGTAAAATAACCGATCAGTAGCTTACTGACCTATTTGCGATTTGCTTGGCTGATTTACTGATGGATGTTTGCCTAAAACTTACAGTGAGCTCTAAAAGAACTCCTGGTCTCCAAGTGAGGTCAGAATCGGATGTATGTATCCGTTCAGTAGCTCACTGACCTACTTGCGGGTTGTTTTGCTGACTTACAGGTAAATGTTTGCCTGAAACCTGCTGTACGATCTGTAAGAATTCTTGGTCCCCCAAGTAAGGTCAGAATAGAATTTATGTAACCGTTCAGTAGCTCACCGACCAACTTGCGAATTGTTTTGCCGACTTACTAGTACATGTTTGCTTGAAACCTACTGTACGATCTGTAAGAATTCGTAGTCCCCGAGTTAGGTCAAAATAGGATATAAAAAAACCGTTCAGTAGCTCATTGACCTACTTGCAAGTTGTTTTGCCGACTTACTGCTGGAAGTTTGCCTGAAACTTACAGTAAGATCTATAAAAACTCCTGGTCTTTAAGTGAGGTAAGAATCGGATGTATGTATCCGTTCAGTAGCTCACTGACTTACTTGCGGGTTGTTTTGTTGAATTACAGGTAGATGTTTGCCTGAAACCTACTGTAAGATCTGTAAGAATTTCTGGTCCTCACGTAAGGTCAATAAGATCTATAAGTATTCCTGGTCCCCAAGTGATGGAACAATTGGATTTATGTAACCGTTCAGTAGCTCACTGACTTACTTGCGGGTTGTTTTGCTGACTTACTGGTAGATGTATGCCTGAAACCTACAGCAAGATCTGTAAAAACTCCTGGTCCCCAAGTAAGATCAGAATTGCATGTAAAATAACCGGTCAGTAGCATACTGACCTATTTGCAATATGCTTTGCTGATTTACTGATGGATGTTTGCCTTAAACTTACTGTAAGATCTATAGAATTCCTGGTCCCCAAGTGAGGTCAGAATCGGATGTATGTAACCGTTCAGTAGCTCACTGATCTACTTGCGAGTTGTTTTGCTGAATTACTGGTAGATGTTTGACTGAAACCTACTGTAAAGTCTATAAGAATTCCTGGTCCCCAAGTAACGTCAGAATAGGATATAAAATAACCATTCAATAGTTCACTGACCTACATGCGAGTTGCTTTTCTAATTTACTGATGGATGTTTGCCTGAAACTTACAGTAAGATCTATAAGTATTCCTAGTCCCCAAGTGATGTCAGAATCGGATTTATGTAACCGTTTAGTAGCTCACTGACCTACTTGCGGGTTGTTTTGCTGACTTACAGGTAGATGTTTGCCTGAAACCTACTGTACGATCTGTAAGAATTCCTGGTCCCCAAATAAGGTCAGAATAGGGTATAAAATAACCGGTGAGTAGCTTACTGATCTACTTGCAAGTTGTTTTGCCGACTTACTGGTGGAAGTTTGCCTGAAACTTACAGTAAGATCTATAAGAATTTCTGGTCTCCAAGTGAGGTCAGAATCGGATTTATGTATCCGTTCAGTAGCTCACTGACCTACTTGCGGGTTGTTTTGCCGACTTACAGGTAGATGTTTGCCTGGAACCTACTGTACGATCTGTAACAATTTCTAGTCCCCATGTAAGTCCAGAATGGTATGTAAAACAGCCGTTCAGTAGCTAACTGACTTGTTTGCGGTTTGTTTTGCTGACTTACTGGTAGATGTTTGCCTGCAACCTACTGTACGATCTATAAGAATTCCTGGTCCCCAAGTAACGTCAGAATAGGATATAAAATAACCGTTCAATAGTTCACTGACCTACATGCGAGTTGCTTTTCTAATTTACTGATAGATGTTTGCCTGAAACTTACAGTAAGATCTATAAGTATTCCTGGTCTCCAAGTGATGTCAGAATCGGATTTATGTGACCGTTAAGTAACTCACTGACTTACTTGCGGGTTGTTTTGCTGACTTACAGGTAGATGTTTGCCTGAAACCTACTGTAAGAGTTTCTGGTCCCCAAATGAGGTTAGAATCGGACTTATGTAACCGTTAAGTATCTCACTGACCTACTTGCGGGTTGTTTTGCTGACTTTCAGGTAGCTGTTTGCCTGAAACCTACTGTACGATCTGTAGGAAATCCTGGTACCCAAGTAAGGTCAAAATAGGTTATAAAGTAACCGTTCAGTAGTTTGCTCCAGCAACCGCATGCCCAAGTTAAGACAGCATTGGTCGAAATAATGTTTACTGACTCACATTGCCTAAAACTTACCGTAGGAACAGCTGGTTCCAAGTAAGGGCATATAGTCGCCCACTGTTTCACTGATTTACGTCAGCTTATTTATTGACTCGCTGAAACACGTTTGCATATTCGAGCTTTTTTGAGGTTCGCAAGAATACCAGACCGTCAAGCAAGGGTAGTACCCTGTAAATAAAAGACTGCACCACGATAATATCGAAATTTGTTACACATTTCTGACTCACTGTTTGCATCTTATTTTACTCACCGAAATAATAAGGAAATACTTAAGAAACAATTAAATTTGTCTCCAGCCCTTATGAAAGTTTCGAAAAACGAAGGAATGTTCTTGGTTTCCTTAACAATAAGGCAGTTTTCTCTTGCGAGTAAAATCAAGAGGTGTAATTGCAAGCCAATTCATGTACCACCTTCAACGACTTTCTAAGGACTTACGTACTTTGATTAATGTGCAAATTGTAAGATCGATAACCTAATTACAAAAAAATTAGCTCCATTTTAAACGCGATTGCTTAAACGATACGACCTCGCACCGATAATTAACGCAATTTTCCTTCGTAAATGTTTAATTGTTCATTTATTGATAATTATTTAATGAATCGCCAAAATTGCTCCAAAAAGAAAAGCAGCGCACCTGCAGATTGAAGTGAAGAAGCGACCGTTCGACAGCATGGAAGACGACTGCTTTATCCTACAAACAATTTGGAAACGCATGAGAATAATTGGAATATGGCCTACTAAAAACAGCAGCGTCGTTCATGCATTGGGCTCGAAGGTTATATTCATATACGCAACTATTTTCATAGGGACCCAGATAACGGAGCTATTTTTTATAAAGGACAGTACCGAAATAATGGAGAATTTATCGGCTACGTTGATGTTTACGTTGGGATGGGCAAAAGTTTATGTAACAAACACGAAGCGCATTAAACGCGTAGTCAGCGACGTGCAAAAATATGAGGCCGTTCGTTCTGAAGAGCAACTGCAACATTTACGCAAACAGCATCATCACGATTAACAAACTCAACCAATTTATAACATGTGCAGCGCTGATAGCGGTTATTCCGTTTCTTTTAGGACCTGCTATTGGCGATTACTTTAACTCACCACAGCCGTTATTTTATACTGTTGGAGACGAGATTGTGTACAACAAGCGACACCTACCGACTAGTTCTTGGTTTCCTTTTGATAAATACAAGTACTACTATACTGCGTACTTCATACAGTTAGTACCAATGGTATATTTGGACTGTTGTGTGGTATTTACCGACGGGTTCTTCTTCGGTTTAATGATCTATTTTAGCGGACGATTGAGGATCTTGCAAAAACAAATCCAAAATTTTGCATCGCAGTCGTCGTGTCGCAAGGGGTGTTTGTATGGCGACGAAATACATGAAAAGCGTATTCATGATATCGTGATTGAACACCAGGAAATAATTAGGTAAGAATTGTTATTTTAAGCGCACGTTGGGCGCCAGAATGTTACGTAATCAATTTGCTTTGAAAATTACATTACACTAATCAACACGAGTAGTGTAAATACCTTCTTTCTGGCACACTTCAATCCGCATTCGATCCTCTCACTCCGTGGATTTAAGTCGGCGGTTGTTGAGGGTATGGGGTAGGGGAGTGCCAAATATATTCTGACAATGCTCATGACTTATTGGAATTCTTCACCATGTTTATTTGAAATTTGCCTGACGTTGCTCCGCTAAGGCTTCATTGCCTCATTCGGTATTTTGCGGTGGGTAAAAAATTATTCAGCTCCGGATTCGAACCTTGATCGCCGGCATGCTAAGTGAGTAGCTTAACCATTGGACCACGTAGGCAGATGAGAAGTACACCTAAAACGTTCTAACTAAAAAAAAGAAAGTCAAATAAAAGTTAATACAATTACATAACATAAATAAATAAATAAATAGCCAAATAAGTAAATAAATGAATGTTAGGACAAGAAATATTGAAATAAATAAATAGGCAATAGATAAAGAATAAATATATAGGTACATAATTAAATAAATACATTACACACATATTTAGTTAAATAAATATACAGCCAATAAATTAATACATAGGTAAAAGAATAAATCAGTAAATAAATAAACAAATACATAAATATACAAATTCATAAAAAAATAAATATATACATACATATCTAATTAGATACATAAATAACAAATAAATTAAAAAATTAATTTGTAAGTAAATACGTAAATAAATGAATACACAACTTCTTAAAAGATATATAAATAGATAATCAATAGATTAAAGAATAAATGTATAGATAAATAAATTCTTACATACATACCTCTTTAACTAAACAATGTGTCACTAAGTAAATAAGCAATAAATAAAGAAATAAATAGATAAATAGATAAATAGATAAATAGATAAATAGATAAATAGATAAATAGATAAATAGATAAATAGATAAATAGATAAATAGATAAATAGATAAATAGATAAATAGATAAATAGATAAATAGATAAATAGATAAATAGATAAATAGATAAATAGATAAATAGATAAATAGATAAATAGATAAATAGATAAATAGATAAATAGATAAATAGATAAATAGATAAATAGATAAATAGATAAATAGATAAATAGATAAATAGATAAATAGATAAATAGATAAATAGATAAATAGATAAATAGATAAATAGATAAATAGATAAATAGATAAATAGATAAATAGATAAATAGATAAATAGATAAATAGATAAATAGATAAATAGATAAATAGATAAATAGATAAATAGATAAATAGAAATAGATAAATAGATAAATAGATAAATAGATAAATAGATAAATAGATAAATAGATAAATAGATAAATAGATAAATAGATAAATAGATAAATAGATAAATAGATAAATAGATAAATAGATAAATAGATAAATAGATAAATAGATAAATAGATAAATAATAAATAGATAAATAGATATAGATAAATAGATAAATAGATAAATAGATAAATAGATAAATAGATAAATAGATAAATAGATAAATAGATAAATAGATAAATAGATAAATAGATAAATAGATAAATAGATAATAGATAAATAGATAAATAGATAAATAGATAAATAGATAATAGATAAATAGATAAATAGATAAATAGATAAATAGATAAATAGATAAATAGATAAATAGATAAATAGATAAATAGATAAATAGATAAATAGATAAATAGAAATAGATAAATAGATAAATAGATAAATAGATAAATAGATAAATAGATAAATAGATAAATAGATAAGATAAAAGATAAATAGATAAATAGATAAATAGATAATATAAATAGATAAATAGATAAATAGATAAATAGATAAATAGATAAATAGATAAATAGATAAATAGATAAATAGATAAATAGATAAATAGATAAATAGATAAATAGATAAATAGATAAATAGATAAATAGATAATATAGATAAATAGATAAATAGATAATTATTAAATTATAAATAGATAAATTAATTATTTATATATTAAATAGATATATTAGTATAAATAGATAATATAGTATTATTTATTATTTATATTTATTATTTATTATTTATTATTATTTATTTATTTATTTATTTATTTATTTATTTATTTATTTATTTATTTATTTATTTATTTATTTATTTATTTATTTATTTATTTATTTATTTATTTATTTATTTATTTATTTATTTATTTATTTATTTATTTATTTATTTATTTATTTATTTATTTATTTATTTATTTATTTATTTATTTATTTATTTATTTATTTATTTATTTATTTATTTATTTTATCTATTTATGCGTTTTTTTATGTATCTATTTTTTATTTATTGTTTACTCTTTGTGCGACTTGACCTTCTCAATCCGTTGTTCATTTAATTTCAGGTGCGTCAAAGATCTCGACACATCAATGCGACGCCTTATGCTTCTTGATTTTATGATTTGCTCAGTTCAAATTGCTCTAAACGCATTTTGGGCAATGGTCGTAAGATGATCCATTACTTATTAATACACGTACTTACAAGCTGCTTTTAGACACCTGCTAGCTTTCAGCTAGGCACTGTATTGTTATTCCTCGTCTCCATGCTTATACAAATGTTTTTATTTTATTGGTTTGCAAACAGCATGTCGACTGAGGTGACAAGTATATTTTTTAATACATAATTCAAGCTAGTTTTGTAGAGCGCAAACGTTTCGTTGGCAGTTTGGAACAGCAGATGGCATGAAAGCAGCGAGCCTATCAAGAAGTCCCTGCTATTAATAATAGTAAGGTCTGGTAAGCCTTTGGCGCTGCACGTAGGGCCGTTTTATACGATGTCGAACGAAATGGCGCTAGCGGTACGTTGAAAACCCAGCTACAGATAGTAATTTTGTTTTTTAAGATTTTGAAGACGGCTTATACGTATGTGGCAGTTCTCAGTAAAGTGACTTACCACGAAAAGTAATACCATAGTCCACATACTTGAGATAGCTTTAAAATTCGTATCGTTTTAAGTAGGGCGCAATAACTAAAAACCAGAAATAAAATTCAATTAGAAATTGTTGTTTTATGTGGTTGCAGGCCCTGGACGTAATTATAATGTAGCTGTTCTTTATTATCTGAATTTGCGCCTACAAAAAGATATTTATCTCATAATCACGACTTCATACTTTGAGTGAAACTGGAACTTCTGTCGTATCCTACAATTTACATAAGCCGCCAAAATAGGGCCCGGAAAATACTAGAAACAATCGAGAATGCGCTGTTTGCTTTATATTATTCTTTAAGTGCATCCTAGTGACTGTCAATCAATCTATTGTTACCTTAACGACTTTATCCTTTTAGATTCTAGACTCTTTGAGACTTCATGGTACCATTCTGAATTTGTCTGAAAATGCGTCAAAATAAGAAACCCTATTTCGAATATGCGGCTAAAAATGCCAGCTTAATATTATGGGTTTATTAAACATAGCATCCCATGTAAGTTCAGGTAGTGTGTCCGACACTTTATCACATTAATCAAGGATGTGCGATTGACAGTCACAGCCTGTGCGACGGAGATATCAAAGGTCTATGTAAACCATCCCAAGTGTGAAGGCAGACCGTAGCTATAGAATCTCGTACGAGTGATCAGTGATACAGGAGTGAACGCCTTAACCCCGTCTAAAAAGCGAAAATCACTACTTGCACCAGTTAGCGGTAGATCTTGCTACATTCCGAATTAGCCAAACCCCGCGACGCGCCCGGAGGGTAGCTTTAAACAGCAACGAAAACCTCATCTCGATCTACACCTTGATCCAGAACGGCCAGTTACACCTGGTAGCCAATCAAAAACAACACGTCACACTTCTACCACCGTAGCTTCTCAACCATCCCCATCAGTTAAAGTTTTAACACTGCTTTCGATATCAGAAAGAACAGCTCAATACGCGAGATCTAGAACGTCATCTACAAGCTCGAACCCTCTCAAAGAAACTGAAGGATGACCTTTGTTTAATTTTTGGTAAATTTGATAACTCTAAGTATGTCTTGCGCCCTCTGTTAGGCAAAGTTAGTAATAGCAAATTACTCGAAGAGTAACAAAAGTATAATACAACGACGCGCGCCTGTACAACATCCCTACCGTTCAGTACAAAGCTCTAACAAGACCATCTATTTAGTGGTAGAGATAGAACTTATTTCGGCCGGTAAGTTCGGGAGGTAGGTCTTACACTACCACCCTCCCCAAAGTATTTTATAGTTCTACCAATAGAGTTTTATTGGTGTCTTACAATTTAAAAAAGAAGTCGATAATTACCGTTAAAGAACGTCGATAAATACAGTTAAAAAGTTCATAAATACATCGCGCAAGCGCGATGAAAAAGCGATGCCACGGCAGGCGGTAGCTCCAAGCTTACACAAGCTTTAGCGCGGCAATGACGTCACCAATGCACAAAATATATTGCGCAATAATCGGAAAACATATAACTTTAAAGACAATTGATTATATCCGCGAACAAATTAAACTATGAAGTACTCACATAATAGGTCCAGATTCCCGCGAAGTACGCCAATCGTCCTTCAGGATAGGTTAAGACGGCGTCAGCACGTCCATAAGGGCGGCATGCTGGCCTTTTCAGGCAGTTAAAGATGGTACTGCTCCGGTGCTTCGGCGGAACATGGACATCCGGCTCGTCTAGGGTCGTGCAGTTACCGTTCGCCTAGGTGGCTGCAAATTACCTACCTATGCAGGGAAAGACAGGAAAATGATAAAGGTCGACAAACAAGATAATCAGGGCAAGGAAATCTACATAGATAAAGATAAGGCACGATACGATACCTGACACGACCACACTCCTTGAAGATCAAAGGCCCCACAAAAAAACCACGTTATAGAGAGCACAGGAAACTTGTCCCCACTTTTTGTCTTTTACACGTCGGCGCGAGGTTATTCGTCCAACCCACTATTGACGTGCGATCTGGCGCAAACGCACTGGGACGTAACGGAAATGCGCGCCCCGAGTCTTTTGAAATTGTGGCGCGAAACTTCCGCACATCAAAATTATCCTAAGACATGTTTAAGGGCCACTTTGGCACGTAACAGGTGCTAGCTATGGTACGTGAGTTTTGGCTAGTACAAGGTGTAGGCTGTTTAGTATCAAAAATAGATTGAGTCAATGGGTGCAGGATATAGGTCTTACACTACCACCACCCCCAACCCCAAAGTAATTTATAATCGTACCGATGAAATTTGATTGGTTGCAGCTCTAGTATGAGAGTTCTGGCTAGTACCAGGTGAGGCTATCTAGTGCTAAAGATATATTTGGATCAATGGATGCAGAAAGTAGATCTTACACTACGCCTCCCCCTCAGTAATTTATTGTCGAGTCGAAAGAATTTGATTGGTACTATCTGTAATGCACGAGCTTTCGCTAGACCCTTGTGTATGCTATTTAGTGCTAAAGATAGATTTACACTACCACCCTCCCCAAGGTAATTTATAGTCCTACCGATAGAATTTCATTGGTGCAAGCTATAGTACGTGAGTTCTGGCTAGTACTAGGTGTAGACTGTTTAGTACCACGGATAAATCGTACTAATGGGTGCAGGATGTAGGTCTTACACTACCACCCTCCCCAAGGTAATTTATAGTCCTACCGATAGAATTTCATTGGTGCTAGCTATGGTACGTGAGTTCTGGCTAGTACTAGGTGTAGGCTGTTTAGTACCAAAAAAAGATTGAGCCAATGGGTGCAGCATATAGGTCTTACACTACCACCACCCCCACCCCCAAGGTAATTTATAGTCCTACCGATAGAATTTCATTGGTGCTAGCTCTAGTTCGTGAGTTCTGGCTAGTACTAAGTGAGGCTATCTAGTGCTAAAGATAGATTTGGGTCAATGGGTGCAGGAAGTAGGTTTTACACTACGCCTCCCCCTCAGTAATCTATTGTCGTGCCGAATGTATTTGATTGGTACTATCTGTAGTGCACGAGCTTTCGCTAGATCTTTGTGTATGCTATTTAGTGCTAAAGATAGATTTACACTACCACCCTCCCCAAGGTAATGTATAGCCCTACCGATAGAATTTCATTGGTGCTAGCTATGGTACATGAGTTCTGGTTAGTACAAGGTGTAGGCTGTTTAGTACCAAAAATAGATTGAGCCAATGGGTGCAGGATATATGTCTTACACTACCCCCCCCCCCAGGTAATTTATAGTCCTACCGATAGAATTTCATTGGTGATAGCTCTAGTTCGTGAGTTCTGGCTAGTACTAAGTGAGGCTATCTAGTGCTAAAGATAGATTTGGGTCAATGGGTGCAGGAAGTAGGTTTTACACTACGCCTCCCCCTCAGTAATCTATTGTCGTGCCGAAAGTATTTGATTGGTACTATCTGTAGTGCACGAGCTTTCGCTAGACCTTTGTGTATGCTATTTAGTGCTAAAGATAGATTTACACTACCACCCTCCCCAAGGTAATGTATAGCCCTACCGATAGAATTTCATTGGTGCTAGCTATGGTACATGAGTTCTGGTTAGTACAAGGTGTAAGCTGTTTAGTACCAATAATAGATTGAGCCAATGGGTGCAGGATATAGGTCTTACACTACCCCCCACCCCCACCCCCAAGATAATTTATAGTCCTACCGATAGAATTTCATTGGTGATAGCTCTAGTTCTTAAGTTCTGGCTAGTACTAAGTGAGGCTATCTAGTGCTAAAGATAGATTTGGGTCAATGGGTGCAGGAAGTAGGTTTTACACTACGCCTCCCCCTCAGTAATCTATTGTCGTGCCGAAAGTATTTGATTGGTACTATCTGTAGTGCACAAGCTTTCGCTAGACCATTGTGTATGCTATTTAGTGCTAAAGATAAATTTACACTACCACCCTCCCCAAGGTAATTTATAGTCCTACCAATAGAATTTCATTGGTGCTAGCTATAGTAAGTGAGTTCTGGCTAGTACTAGGTGTAGGCTGTTTAGTACCAAGGATAAATCGTACCAAAGGGTGCAGGAAGTTGGTCTTACACTACCACCCTCCCCAAGGTAATGTATAGCCCTACCGATAGAATTTCATTGGTGCTAGTTATAGTACGTGAGTTCTGGTTAGTACAAGATGTAGGCTGTTTAGTACCAAAAATAGATTGAGCCAATGGGTGCAGGATATAGGTCTTACACTACCACCCCCCCCACGCCCAAGGTAATTTATAGTTCTACCGATAGAATTCTTTTGGTGATAGCTCTAGTTCGTGAGTTCTGGCTAGTACTAAGTGAGGCTATCTAGTGCTAAAGATAGATTTGGGTCAATGGGTGCAGGAAGTAGGTCTTACACTACGCCTCCCCATCAGTAATCTATTGTCATGCCGAATGGTACTATCTGTAGTGCACGAGCTCTTGCTAGACCCTTGTGTATGCTATTTAGTGCTAAAGTTAGATTTAGGCTGATATGTACGGGAGGTAGGTCTTACACTACCATCTTCCCCAAGGTAATTTATAGTCCTACCGATAGAATTTCATTGGTGCTAGCTATAGCACTTGAGTTCAACTAGTACTAGGTGTAGGCTGTTTAGTATCAAGGATAGATCGTACCAAAGGGTGCAGGAAGTTGGTCTTACACTACACCGCCCCCCAAGTAATATATTATCGTATCGAAATTATTTGATAGATGCTAGCTGTAGTGCACGAGTTCTTGCTAGAAGAGATTTGAATCGGTAAGTGCGAAAAGCAGGTCTACCATCCCCAAAATAATTTATAACCGTACCGATGAAATCTGATTGGTCACAGCTCTAGTACGTGGTTCTGGCTAGTACTAAGTGAGGCTATCTAGTGCTAAAGAT
The DNA here is from genome assembly GCA_036346225.1 of Platerodrilus igneus. Lineage (NCBI taxonomy): Eukaryota > Metazoa > Arthropoda > Insecta > Coleoptera > Lycidae > Platerodrilus > Platerodrilus igneus. Next base: position 422,348 of record JARFIW010000549.1, read on the forward strand.
AGATTTGGGTCAATGGGTGCAGGAAGTAGGTCTTACACTACGCCTCCCCCTCAGTAATCTATTGTCATGCCGAATGGTACTATCTGTAGTGCACGAGCTCTCGCTAGACCCTTGTGTATGCTATTTAGTGCTAAAGTTAGATTTAGGCTGATATGTACGGGAGGTAGGTCTTACACTACCATCTTCCCCAAGGTAATTTATAGTCCTACCGATAGAATTTCATTGGTGCTAGCTATAGCACTTGAGTTCAACTAGTACTAGGTGTAGGCTGTTTAGTATCAAGGATAGATCGTACCAAAGGGTGCAGGAAGTTGGTCTTACACTACACCGCCCCCCAAGTAATATATTATCGTATCGAAATTATTTGATAGATGCTAGCTGTAGTGCACGAGTTCTTGCTAGAAGAGATTTGAATCGGTAAGTGCGAAAAGCAGGTCTACCATCCCCAAAATAATTTATAACCGTACCGATGAAATCTGATTGGTCACAGCTCTAGTACGTGGTTCTGGCTAGTACTAAGTGAGGCTATCTAGTGCTAAAGATAGATTTGGGTCAATGGGTGCAGGAAGTAGGTCTTACACTACGCCTCCCCCTCAGTAATCTATTGTCATGCCGAATGGTACTATCTGTAGTGCACGAGCTCTCGCTAGACCCTTGTGTATGCTATTTAGTGCTAAAGATAGATTTAGGCTGATATGTACGGGAGGTAGGTCTTACACTACCATCTTCCCCAAGGTAATTTATAGTCCTACCGATAGAATTTCATTGGTGCTAGCTATAGCACTTGAGTTCAACTAGTACTAGGTGTAGGCTGTTTAGTATCAAGGACAGATCGTACCAAAGGGTGCAGGAAGTTGGTCTTACACTACACCGCCCCCCAAGTAATATATTATCGTATCGAAATTATTTGATAGATGCTAGCTGTAGTGCACGAGTTCTTGCTAGAATAGATTTGAATCGGTAAGTGCGAGAAGCAGGTCTGCCATCCTCAAAATAATTTATAACCGTACCGATGAAATCTGATTGGTCACAGCTCTAGTACGTGGTTCTGGCTAGTACTAAGTGAGGCTATCTAGTGCTAAAGATAGATTTGGGTCAATGGGTGCAGGAAGTAGGTCTTACACTACGCCTCCCCCTCAGTAATCTATTGTCATGCCGAATGGTACTATCTGTAGTGCACGAGCTCTCGCTAGACCCTTGTGTATGCTATTTAGTGCTAAAGATAGATTTAGGCCGATATGTACGGGAGGTAGGTCTTACACTATCACCTTCCCCAAGGTAATTTATAGTCTTAACTATAGAATTTCATTGGTGCTAGCTATAGCACGTGAGTTCCGACTAGCACTAGGTGTAGACTGTTTAGTACCAAGGATAGATCGTACCAATGGGTGCAGGAAGTTGGTCTTACACTACACCGCCCTCCAAGTAATCTATTGTCGTACTAAAAGAATTTGGTTAGAGCTAGCTGTAGTGCACGAGTTCTTGCTAGACCTAGACCTTAGTGTAGGCTATTTACTGCTAAAATAGTTTTGGGCCGGTGATTGCGAGTTGTAGGTGTTACACTACCATGCACTAAGGTAATTTGTAGCCGTACCGATATAATGGGATTAGTGCTAGCTCTGCTAGCCTCGGTGTAGTCTAACTAGTGCTAAAATAAATTTGGGCCAGTGAGTGCGAGAAGTAGGTGTTACACTACCACGTTTACTAAAGTAATTTATAGCTGTACCGATAGAATTTATTTGGTGCTAGCTTTGGTACCAGTTCTGGCTAGTACTAGGTGAGGTTATTTGATAGTAAAGATATATTTGGGCGAATGAGTGCGAGAGGTAGTTCTTATACTACCCTTCCCCTCAGTAATTTATTGTCATGTCGACAGAATTGGATTGGTGCTAGCTATAGTGCACGAGTTCTCGCTAGACTTAGGTGTAGGCCATTTCGTGCTAAAGATAGATTTGAATCTGTGATTGCGGGAGGTAGATCTTACACTACCGTCTTACTCCAAGGTAATTTATAGTCGAACCTATAGAATATGATTGGTGCTAGCTGTAGTGCACGAGTTCCTCTTAAATTTTTGTGTATGCTATTTAGTGCTAAAGATAGATTTGGGCCGGTACATTAATTAGTGCTACCTGTAATATGTGAGTTCGTACTAGTATTAGGTGGCTATTTAGTGCTAAAGGCAAGAATGTTTTAGGCCAGTAAGGGCGTAAGATGTAGCCTCTCACTAGCCTTCCCTCACTTAGTGTTTAGTAGTACCGATAGTATTTGATTAGTGCTAGCGGTGGTGTAGACTATTTAGTGCTAAAGATGAGTTATTTAGGAAAGTAGTTTCGCGCTAGTACCCCTCAGCTAGTAATTTATAATCGCACCGACAGAATTTTGATTGGTGCCAACTGTAATGTATGAGTTTTGACTGGTACTTAGTGCTAAAGATATGCCATGTAAGGCAGTACATGCTGGAAGTAGCCTCAAACTAGCCTCTTCCTCACAGGTTAGTTTAAAGTTGTACCGATAGTACTTAATTGGTGCTAGCTAAGTACGTAAGTGCTAGTTTGCACTAAGTGTGGGCTATTTAGTGCTAAAAATGAGATGTGGGGCAGCTAATGTTGGGGGTAATCTCACACTAGTTCACTTTTTTCAGTAATTTAAAATCGCAGCAATACATTAATTAGTGCTAGCTGTAGTACTAGGTGTAGGTCATTTAGTGCTAAACATAAGGACAAGTTGGGTCAGTAAGTCTTACAATAGCTTTCTCCCTCTGGTAGTTTATAGTTGCACCAATGTAATTTAATTTGTACTGACCGCAGTGAGTGATTTCGGCTAGTATCAGGTATAGGCGGTGCAAGCGGGAGGTAGCCTCGTGCTAACCTATTTTCTTTGGTAGTTTATAAGCGAACCGATATAATTGGATTTGTGCTGACTGTAGCGCTTAACCTCCTGCTAGTTGAGCTAAAGACGTCATTCAAGGTAGCACATGCGGAAGATAGTGTCACACTAGTGCTCCCCTCACATGTTAATGCAAGCTTGTACTAAGTGTAGGCTATTTAGTGCTAAAGATAAGGATTATTTGGGTCGGTAAGAATAGTAAACAGCTTTACGCTAGCCTCCTCCCCTAGGTACTTTATAGTCGTATCAATACAATTTGATTTGTGCTGACCGTAATGCATCTCTGGCTACAACTAGGTGTAGGCTATTTAGTGTCAAAAAATGCCATTTGAGGCAGTACATGCGGGAGGTAGCCTTACATTAGCCTCCCTTCACAAGTTAATTTACAGTAACACCGATAGTATTTGATAATGCAAGCTATGTACGTGAGTGCTGCTTTGTACTAGATGTACGTTATTTAGTGCTAAAAATGAGTCATGTAGGGCGATAAATGTGGGAGGTAAGCGCACGCAAACTGCCCTTCTTGGTAATTTATAAATGTACCACTAGGTTTTGATTAGTGCTAAATTCAATGAGTGAGTTTCGATTAATATTAGATGTAGGCTATTTAGTGCTAAAAATATAAGTCGTTTGTATCGATTGAGTGTTGGTGGCGGTCACACACTGCCCCCCCCCCCTCCCACCGTTAATTTGTAATAGTACCTAACGTATTTGGTTAGTGCTAGCTGTAGCGCGTGACCCACGGCTACTATTAGATGAAGGTCTTCAGTGCTAAAGACATGAATTATTTGTGCCGACAAGTGTGGGCGGTACTTGCACACTAGCCTCCCAAACCTGTTAATTTATAGTGGTGCCGATAGTATTTGGTTAGTGCTAGTTACAGTACGTGAGTGCTGGCTATTTAGTGCTAAAGATAGTGTTTTAGGGCGGTAAACGTGGAAGTAGCTTCACACACTAGCCCTTCTCTCCTTGTTGGTTTACAACCGTTCAATTAAACCACTAGCTAGTACTAGTTGTAGATTATTTAGTGCTAAAGGTACTTAATTGAAACGGTGAATGTGGGAGGTTGCCTTACGCTATCCCCCTTCTCGTGGTAATTTATAGTCACACTAATAAATTTTGAACAGTGCTAGCTGTAATATGTGACTTCTAATATTAAGTGTAGGCTAATTAGTGCTAAAGACAACGATTATTCGAGCAAATAACGGGCGTTGAAGATAGCCTCTCACTAGTCTCAGCTCAGTTAGTGTTCAGTAGTACCGATACTATTTGAGTAGTGCTAGCGATGGTGCATGATTCTGGCTAATACTAGTGCTATAGATGGGTTATTAGAAAGGTTAGTGTGGGAGGCAGCCTTGCGCTAGCAACTTTCAGCTAGTAATTAACAATCGTACCGATAAAATTTGATTAGTGCCAACTGTAATGTGTGAGTTGTGACTAGTATTTGAGGCTAAAGATGTGCCATTTAAGGCAGTACATGCGTGAGGTAGCCTCCCACTCACAAGTTAATTTAAAGTGTATCGATAGTATTAAATTGGTGCTAGCTAAGTACGTAAGTGCTGGTTTGCACTAAGTGTAGGCTATTTAGCGCTAAAGATGAGATGTGGGGCGTTTAATATGGAAGGTAATCTCACACTAGTTCTCTTTCTTAGATAATTTATAATCCCACAAATCCATTGATTAGTGCTAGCTGTAATATGTGAGTTATTACTAGTATTAGGTGGAGGCTATTTAGTGCTAAAGGCAAGGATTTTTTGGGGTGGTAAGGGCGTAGGAGATAGCCTCTGACTAGCCTCCGCTCAGTTAGTGTTCAGTTGTACTGGTAGTATTTGATTAGCGCTAAATTGGACGCATGATTTCTGGCTATAGGCCATTTAGTATGAGGAGGAAACCTCGCGCTAATTCTTTTCGGTAGTATTTACAATCCCACCGATAGAGTTCGATTGGTGCTAGCTTAATGTGTGAATTCTGAATAATACTAGGTGTAGCCTATTTAGTGCTAAAGATAAGAGTTATTTGTGCCAATGTGTGCGGGAGGTAGCTTAGCACTAGCCCTCCTCTCCAAGTTAATTTATAGTTGTACCGATAGTATTTGATTAGTGCTAGCTGTAGCTGACTAGTGCTATCTGTAGGCTATTTAGTGCTAAAGATAAGGGTTATTTGTGCAAATGAGTGCGGGAGATAGCCTCACACTAGCCCACCTTTCCAAGGTAATTTATAGTTGTACCAATAGTATTTGATTAGTGCTAGCTGTAGCTGACTAGTGCTATCTGTAGGCTATCTAGTGCTAAAGATAAGGGTTATTTGTGCCGATGAGTGAGGGAGGTAGCCTCACACTAGCCCCTTCTCCAAGTTAGTTTATAGTTGTACCGATAGTATTTGATTAGTGCTAGCTATAGCTGACTATTGCCAACTGTAGGCTATTTAGTGCTAAAGGTGCGTTATTTGGAGTGGTGAGTGTGGGAAGAAGCCTCACACTAACCCCCTCTCCAAGGTAATTTATAGTTGTACCAATAGTATTTGATTAGTGCTAGCTGAGGCTGACTAGTGGTAAATGTAGGCTATTTAGTGTTAAAAATAAGAGTTATTTGTGACGATGAGTGCGTGAGGTAGCCTCACACTAGTCCCCTTTCCAAGGTAATTTATAGTTGTACCAATAGTATTTGATTAGTGCTAGCTGTAGCCGACTAGTGTTACCTGTAGGCTATTTAGTGCTAAAGATAAGGGTTATTTGCGCCGATGAGTGCGGAAGGTAGCCTCACACTAGCCCCCTCTCCAAGTTAATTTATAGTTGTACCGATAGTATTTGATTAGTGCTAGTTGTGGCTGACTAGTACTAACTGTAGGCTATTTAGTGTTAAAAATAAGAGTTATTTGTGACGATGAGTGTGGGAGGTAGCCTCACACTAGCCCCTTCTTCAAGGTAATTTATAGTTGTACCAATAGTGTTTGATTAGTGCTAGCTGTAGCTGCCTAGTGCTAACTGTAGGCTATTTAGTGCTAAAGGTGCGTTATTTGGGGTGGTGAGTGTGGGAGGAAGCCTCACACTTGTCGTACGTAACTGTAATGCGTAAGCTGTGGTTTGTACTAAGTTAATTTATAGTTGTACCGATAATATTTGTTTAGTGCTAGTTGTAGCTGACTAGTGCTAACTGTAGGCTATTTAGTGCTAAAACTAAGAGTTATTTGTGCCGATGAGTGCGGAAAGTACTCTCACACTAGCCCCCTCTCCAAGTTAATTTATAGTTGTACCGATAGCATTTGATTAGTGCTAGCTGTAGCTGACTAGTGCTAACTGTAGGCTATTTAGTGCTAAAGGTGCGTTATTTGGGGTGGTGAGTGTGGGAGGAAGCCTCACACTTGTCGTACGTAACTGTAATATGTAAGTTGTGGTTTGTACTAGAGTAGCCTATTTAGTGCTAAACGTAATACGTCTTACGTTTACACCATTGAAAGGCAAATTGAGCAAGTTATTCGTCAATTTGACACAGACGTTTAAAAAAGTGGCTAAAATTGGGCTGATTTAAGGATAACCGCGGAGGTTCTGGATATAAAATGCTATACTTTCCTAAGTTCCGAGCTGGATTTATATGTTTGAAATCTTAAAAATGCATTTTTCCACTACGAATCAGCTTCGTTGGGTATAAATAATGATTGGGAAAAAGCCACAGCATTTTTAATTAAGATACCGAAATAATTAACGCTTTGTTTTCCCCAGACAAACCACTTCCATGTTGTGGTTTTGGGCGCATTAGCACACATATTTCGTGTCAAGGATCGGTTTCTTACAGTCCGTGGTACCTTTCAACGTACTTAATTACCGTAGATTGAATTAAGCAACGCGAATTAATGAAGAGATCCTTAAATTAAAAGAATTTTGCATTACAACGAGGCCGGATTTGGTAACGTCTTCGATAACCTTCACACCTTCGGCGATGGCTTATATAAACATAAGCATATTTCACAGTATAAACAAATAATATGTTAGCCGACAAAATATGTGTACTTACGTGAAACAACAATTTGAAGGTATGCAATTACACAATTACTTGTAATAACATTGTTGTACCTCAAGGTCTTTCAAGTCAAGGTAATCACCTCTTCAATGTTGATTTTTTAAATATTAAATAATGGGTTTTTAGTGTTTGAACGATTATGCGGGCGTTGGTTTGGTGCGTGAGTTAATTCATGGAACATGAAGCTAGTGGATTTACTTATAAGTATACCAAAGGGGGTGTTAAACACCCCTAAGATGCCGTTCGAAGACGGAAGTGAAGAAACTGCGCTATCGGTGGTAAGTAGATAGCTTTCTAACAATCGAACAACTCCCAAAATATCACTTTTATTGAAAGACTCCGATCAGTAGCTTTTCGTTTATGGAGGCTGCCAATGAGCACCCTCCAACTGAGCGCCATCAATAGGGCGCAAGCCAAGTGTATAACTAGATCGAGTCACTATTTTTTGACCCGGCGATCTGAACCATGTTTACCTGAGACTCGGTGAAACGGAACAGGAACAATCCCAGCGACCCAAACTGACTAAGTGACGCGGATCTTATTACCCCAACTGCAAGCGCCTGAACTTGCCTCGTCCAAACTAATTTCTGACAAAATGGCTCAAACTGATCTCATCACCCAATTGACTAACCTAACCTAACCTCGCCCGAGTTGATTTCATGACCCAAATTAATCTCATTGTCGAACTGACCAAGTCACCCGAGTTGATTTCATGACACACATTGATCAAATGGCCCGAACTGACCTCATCGCCCAGCTGATCATCACCCGAGTTGGTTTCATAATTCACATTGATCAAATGGCTCTAACAGATTTTATCGCACAACTAATCAGATCACCCGAGCTGATTTCACGAACCACAGGGATCAAGTGGTCATAACTACTATTATCGCCCAACTGAACACGTTACCCGAGTTGATTTCATGACCCAGATAGATCAAGTGGTCCTAACTAACTTTATCACCCAACTGAATAAGTTACTCAAGCTCATTTCATGATCCACATTGATTAATTGGCCCTAACTGATCTGATCGCCCAACTGATCAAGTCACCCGAGCTGATTTCACGAACCACATACATCAAGTGGCCAGAACTGATTTGAGCCTCCAACTGATCAAGTGTCCAAGTTGATTTCATGACCCAAATTGATCAAGTGGCCCTAACTGATTTGATCGCCAAATTATTCAAGTCAACCGAGCTGATTTTATGATCCATCTTGATCAACTGGTTATAGCTATTATTATCGCCCCACTGAACAAGTTACCAGAGCTGACTTCATGGCTCACATTGATCAAGTTACCCGAACTGATCTCATCGCTCAACTGAACAAGTCGCCCAAGCTGATTTAATGACCCACATTGATCAAGTGGCCCGAACTGATTTCATCGCCCAACTGAACGAGTCACCCGAGCTGATTTGTGACCCACATTGATGAAGTGGCCCTAACTGATCCTACGCCTAAAGTCCCGGGTTCAAATTTCGACACCGCCCGTATAAAAAATGTCAGGCGAGAATTTTTCACAAAAATACGCCCTCATTCGGATGAGAGGTAAAATGGAGGTACCGTGTGTGAGTGTCGTCACGCACATTAAATATCCCTACCTTGCATGAGACAGGAAGGGTACGGTAAAATTAAAAATTTTTCAGGTAAAAACAAGTCGCCTCCTGGCCAATGTAGTACCTTCAGGTGGAGCTTTGGAAAAAGATCTCATGTAGCGGCGTTAACTGATCTGAACGCCAAACTGAACCAGTTACTCGAGCTGATTTCATGATTCACATTGATCAAATGGCCTTAACTGGCCAGATCGCCCAACTGATCAAGTCACCCGACTTGATTTCTTGATCAGCATTGATCAAGTGGTCTGAACTAATGAGGCGGCTCCGTGGCGTAGTGGTATGTGTGTGACTACTACGCCCAAGGTCCCGGTTTGAATCCGACACGGTCCGCTTGAAAAATGTTAGGCGAGCATTTTCACAAAATACACCCTCGTTCGGATGAGAGGTAAAATGGAGGTCCCGTGTGTGAGTGTTGTCACGCACGTTAAAGATTCCTACCTTGCCTGAAACAGCAAGGGTTCGGCAAAATTCCAAATTTTCCAGGTAAAAAAAAACTCGCTTCCTGGCCAATGTAGTACCTTAGGGTGGAGCATTAGAAAATTACATTTAAGGTCTGAACTAATGTAATCGCCCAACTGACCAAGTCACCCGAGCTGCTTTCTTGACCCACATCACATCAAGCGGTCCTAACTCATCCGATCGCTCAACTGATCAAGTCCCTCGAGCCGATTTCATAATCCACATTGATCAAGTGGCCCTAACTGATCTTATCGCATAATTAATCAAGTCACCCGGGCTGATTTCTTGATCCATCTTGATCAACTGGTCATAACTATTATTATCGCCCAACTGAACAAGTTACCTGAGCTGATTTCATGATCCACATTGATCAAGTGGCTTGAACTGATTTAATCGCCCAACTGACCAAGTCACCCGAGCTGTTTTCTTGACCCACATCACGTCAAGCGGTCCTAACTAATCCTATCGCTCAACTGATCAAGTCACCCGAGCTGACTTCATGACCCACATTGATCAAGTGGCCCTAATTAATCTGATCGCCCAACTGATCAAGTCAACCGAGCTGATTTAATGACCCACATTGTTCAAGTGGTCAAAACTAATCTCATCGCCTAACTGAACAAGTCGCCCGAGCTGATTTAATGATCCACATTCATCAAGTGGCCCTAACTAATCTAATCGCCCAACTGAACAAGTCAACCAAGCTGATTTAATGACCCACATTGATCAAATGGCCCTGATTGATATTATCGCCCAACTGATCAAGTCACCCGAGCTGATTTCACGAACTATATGCATCAAGTGACCCTAACTGATCTGATCGCCCAACTGATCAAGTCAACCGATCTGATTTAATGACCCACATAGATCAAGTGGTTCGAACTGATCTCATCGCCCAACTGAACAAGTCGGTCGAACTGATTTCATAATTTGCATTGATCAAGTAGCGCTAATGATCTGATCGCCAACTGATGAAGTCAACCGAGCTGATTTAATAACCCAGATTAATCAAGTGGCCAGAACTGATCTCATCGTCCAACTGAACAAGTCGCCTCAGCTGATTTTATGATCCACTTTGATCAAGTGGCACTAACTGATCTGATCGCGCAACTGATCAAATTGCCCGAGCTGATTTAATGACCCACATTGATCAAGTGACCCTAACTGATGTAATCGTCCAACTGATCAAGCCACCCGAGCTGATTTATGACCCACATTGAACAAGAGGCCCTAATTGATCCTACACCCAAGATCCCGGTTTCAAATCCTGACACCGCCCGCCTGAAAAATGTCAGGTGAGCATTTTCACAAAAATACGCTCTCATTCGAATGAGAGGTAAAATGGAGGTCCCGTGTGTGAGTGGCGTCACGCACGTTAAATACCCCTATCTTGCATGGAACAGCAAGGGTACGGTGAAATTCAAAATTTTTCAGGTAAAAACAAGTCGCCTCCTGGCCAATGTAGTACCTTCAGGTGGAGCTTTGGAAAAAGATCTCATGTAACGGCGTTAAATGTTCTGAACGCCAAACTGAACAAGTTACTCAAGCTGATTTTATGATCCACATTGGTCAAGTGGCCCTAACCCATCTTATCGCCCAACTGAACAAGTTACCTGAGCTGATTTCATAATTCACATTGATCAAGTGGCCCTAACTGATCTAATCGCCCAACTGATCAAGTTACCCGAGTTGATTTCATGATACACATTGATCAAGTGGTTCGAACTGATCTCATAGCTCAACTCAGCAAATTGCTCGAGCTGATATCATGATCCACATTGATCAAGTAGCGCTAACTGATCTTATCGCTCAACTGAATAAATTATCAGAGCTGATTTCATGACCCATATTGTTCACCTGGCCCGAACTGATCTCATCGCCTAACTGACCAAGTTATCCGACTTGATTTCATGACCCACCATAATCAAGTTGCCCAAATTGAGCATATCGCCCGACTGATCAAGTCACCCGAACTAATTTCATGAACCACATCGATCGAGTGACTAGAACTGATCTCATCACCCAACTGACCAAAGTCACCCGAGCTGATTTAATGACCCACATTAATCAAGTGGCTTTAACTGATCTGAATCCTCAACTAATAAACTCACCCGGGCTGACTATGTAATCCACCTTGATCAACAGGTCATAAGTGTTATCATCGCCTAACTGAACAAGTTACCCGAGTTGATTTCATGACTCAGATTGATCAAATGGTCCTAACTAATCTTATCGCCCAACTAAACAAGTTGCTTCAGCTCATTTCATGATCCACATTGATTAATTGGCCCTAACTGAACTGATCAAGAACTGATCTCATCACCCAACTGATCAAGTCACCCGAGCTGATTTCACGAACCACATACATCAAGTGGCCAGAACTGATTTGATCCTCCAACTGATCAAGTCACCCGACTTGATTTCACGACCCAAATTGATCAAGTGACCCTAACTGATTCAATCGCCCAATTAATCAAGTCACCCAAGTTAATTTAAGACCCACATTGATCAAGTGACCCTACTTGATCCTACGCCCAAAGGACGCGGGTTCAAATCCCGACACCGCCCGCATGGAAAATGTCAGGCGAGCATTTTTCACAAAAATACGTCCTCATTCGGATGAGAGGTAAAATGGAGGTGCCATGTGTGTGTCGTCACGCACGGTATATATCCCTACCTAGCTTGGAACAGCAAGGGTACGGTGAAATTCAAAATTTTTTAGGTAAAAACAACTTACCTTCTGGCCAATGTAGTACCTTCAGGTGGAGCATTGGAAAAAAAATTACATGTAACGGCGTTAACTGATCTGAACGCCCTACTGAACAAGTTACTCGAGCTGATTTCATGATCCACATTGATCAAGTGACCCTAACTGATCTGATCGCCCAACTGATCAGGTCACCCAAGTTGATTTCATAATCGACATTAATCAAGTCGCTGTAACGAAACTTATTGCTCAACTGAACAAGTTACTAACGCTTATTCCATGATCCACATTGATCAAGTGACCCTAACTGATCTGAACGCCCAACTGATCAAGTCACCCAAGCTGATTTAATGACCCACATTGATCAAGTGGCCCGAACTGATCTCATAGCCCAACTGAGCAAATTGCCCAAGCTGATTTCGTGATCCATATTGATCAAATGGTCATAACTAATCTTATCGGCCAACTGAACGAGTTATCTGAGTTTATTTCATGACCCACGCTGATCAAGTGGTCCAAATTGATCTTAACGCCTGACTGATCAAGCCATCCGAACTAATTCCAAGACCCACATTGATCAAGTGGCCTTAACTAATCTGATCGCTCAGCTTGACAAGCCACACACGCTGATTTAAAGATCCACATTAATCAAGTGGTCCTAACTGATTGGCGTCGCTGTGGATCAATGTAGTAAGCGTAAGACTACGGATCCCAAGGTCCCGGGTTCAAATCCCGACACGGCCGACTGCTTGAAAAATGGCAGGTGAGCATTTTTCACAAAAATTACGCCCTCGTTCGGATGAGAGGTTAAATGGAGGTCCCGTGTGTGAGTGTTGTCACGCACGTTAAAGATCCCTACCTTGCCTGGAACGACAAGGGTTCGGCAAAATTCTAAATTTCCAGGCAACAAAAACTCGCCTCCTGGCCAATGTAGTACCTTCAGGTGGAGCATTGGAAATGTAAATGAACGGTCCTAACTGATCTGATTGCCTAACTGATCAAGTCATCCGAGCCGATTTCACGATCCACATTGATCACGTGGCCCTAACTGATCTGATCGCTCAACTGATCAGGTCACCCGATTTGATTTTATGATCAACATTAATCAAGTGACTGTAATGGAACGTATTGCTCCACTGAACAAGTTATTCGAACTCATTCCATGATCCACATTGATCAAGTGACCCTAACTAATCTGATCGCCCAACTGATTAAGTTGCCCAAGTTGATTTAATGACCTTGTAGCCCAACAGAGCAAATCGCCCGAGTTGATTTCATGACCCACATTGATCGTGGCCTTATCTAATCTTATGGTCCAACTCAACAAGTCACCCGAGCTCATTTCATGATCCACATTTATCAAGTGGTCCTAACTGATCTGATCGCCCAACTGAACAAGTCACCCGAGTTGATTTCATAACCCACATTGATCTAGTGGCTCACATTGATTTTATCGTCCAACCGATCAAGTCACATAAGCTGATTTCATGAACCACATGGATCAAGTAGCCCGAACTGATCTCCTCACACAACTGACCAAAGTCACCTGAGCTGATTTAATGATCCACATTGATCAAATGGCCCTAACTGATCTGATCAGCCAACTAGTCAAATCACCCGAGCTGATTTTATGATCCATATTGATCATGTAGTCCTATCTAATTTTATCGTTTAACTAAACAAGTTATCCGAGTTGATTTCACGATCCACATCGATCAAGTGACCCAAACTGATCTGATCGCCCAACTGATCAGGTAATCCGAGTTGATTTCATGATCAACATTAATCAAGTGGCTGTAGTGGAACTTATTGCCCAAATGAACAAGTTACTCGACCTCATTCTATGATCCATATTGATCAAGTGGCCCTAACTGACTAATCGCCCAACTGATCAACTCACCCAAGCTGATTTAATGATCCACATTGATCAAGTGGTCCTAAATGTTCTTATCGCACAATTAATCAAATCACCCGAGTCGATTTTATAAGCCACATTGATTAAGTGGACCCAACTGATCTGATCGTCAACTGATCAAGTCACCCGAGTTGATTTCATGATTCACATTACCAAGTGGTCTTAGCCAATCTTAACGCCCAACTGAACAAGTTACCTGAGCTGATTTCATAATTCACATTGATCAAGTGGCCCTAACTGATCTAATCGCCCAACTGATCAAGTTACCCGAGTTGATTTCATGATACACATTGATCAAGTGGTTCGAACTGATCTCATAGCTCAACTCAGCAAATTGCTCGAGCTGATATCATGATCCACATTGATCAAGTAGCGCTAACTGATCTTATCGCTCAACTGAATAAATTATCAGAGCTGATTTCATGACCCATATTGTTCACCTGGCCCGAACTGATCTCATCGCCTAACTGACCAAGTTATCCGACTTGATTTCATGACCCACCATAATCAAGTTGCCCAAATTGAGCATATCGCCCGACTGATCAAGTCACCCGAACTAATTTCATGAACCACATCGATCGAGTGACTAGAACTGATCTCATCACCCAACTGACCAAAGTCACCCGAGCTGATTTAATGACCCACATTAATCAAGTGGCTTTAACTGATCTGAATCCTCAACTAATAAACTCACCCGGGCTGACTATGTAATCCACCTTGATCAACAGGTCATAAGTGTTATCATCGCCTAACTGAACAAGTTCGAGTTGATTTCATGACTCAGATTGATCAAATGGTCCTAACTAATCTTATCGCCCAACTAAACAAGTTGCTTCAGCTCATTTCATGATCCACATTGATTAATTGGCCCTAACTGAACTGATCAAGAACTGATCTCATCACCCAACTGATCAAGTCACCCGAGCTGATTTCACGAACCACATACATCAAGTGGCCAGAACTGATTTGATCCTCCAACTGATCAAGTCACCCGACTTGATTTCACGACCCAAATTGATCAAGTGACCCTAACTGATTCAATCGCCCAATTAATCAAGTCACCCAAGTTAATTTAAGACCCACATTGATCAAGTGACCCTACTTGATCCTACGCCCAAGGACGCGGGTTCAAATCCCGACACCGCCCGCATGGAAAATGTCAGGCGAGCATTTTTCACAAAAATACGTCCTCATTCGGATGAGAGGTAAAATGGAGGTGCCATGTGTGTGTCGTCACGCACGGTATATATCCCTACCTAGCTTGGAACAGCAAGGGTACGGTGAAATTCAAAATTTTTTAGGTAAAAACAACTTACCTTCTGGCCAATGTAGTACCTTCAGGTGGAGCATTGGAAAAAAAATTACATGTAACGGCGTTAACTGATCTGAACGCCCTACTGAACAAGTTACTCGAGCTGATTTCATGATCCACATTGATCAAGTGACCCTAACTGATCTGATCGCCCAACTGATCAGGTCACCCAAGTTGATTTCATAATCGACATTAATCAAGTCGCTGTAACGAAACTTATTGCTCAACTGAACAAGTTACTAACGCTTATTCCATGATCCACATTGATCAAGTGACCCTAACTGATCTGAACGCCCAACTGATCAAGTCACCCAAGCTGATTTAATGATCCACATTGATCAAGTGGTCCTAAATGTTCTTATCGCACAATTAATCAAATCACCCGAGTCGATTTTATAAGCCACATTGATTAAGTGGACCCAACTGATCTGATCGTCAACTGATCAAGTCACCCGAGTTGATTTCATGATTCACATTACCAAGTGGTCTTAGCCAATCTTAACGCCCAACTGAACAAGTTACCTGAGCTGATTTCATGTTTCACATTAATCAAGTGGCCCCAACTGATCTGATCGCCGAACTGATCAAGTCACCCGAGTTGATTTGACGATCCATACTGATCAAATAGCCTTAGCTAATCTTTTTGCCCAACTGGACAATTCACTCGAGCTGATTCCTGATCCACATTGATTAATTGGCCTGAACTGATCTAATCGCCTAACTGACCCAGTCCCCGAACTACTTCCACGACCCTCATTCATCAAGTGGTCCTAACTAATCTTCTCGCCCAACTGACCAAGTCACCCGTGCTGATTTATTGATCCACATTGATCAAGTGGCCTAAGACAATCTTAACGCCCAACTGAACAAATTACCCGAGCTGATTTCGTGTTCCACATTAATCAAGTGGCACCAATTAATCTGATCGCCAACTGATCAAGTCACCCGAGTTGAGTTGATGATCCATACTGATCAAATAGCCTTAGCAAATCTTTTTGCCCAACTGGACAATTCACTCGAGCTGATTTTCTGATCCACATTGATCAATTGGCCCGAATTGATCTAATCGCCTAAGTGACCCAGTCCCCGAGCTACTTCCACGACCAACATTCATCAAGTCATCTTAACTAATCTTCTCGCCCATCTGACCAAGTCACCCGAGCTGATTTAATGATCCACATTGATCAAATGGTTATAACTGATCTTTTGCCCAACTGATCAGGTAATCGTAGTTGATTTTACGATCCACATTGATCAAGTGGCTTCAACTGATCTTATCGCCGACTGATCAAGTTACCTGAGTTGATTTCATGATCCATACGGATCGAGTGGCCTTAACTGATTTAACGCCCAACTGAACAAGTCACCCGAGCTGATACCATGACCCACATTGATCAAGTGGCGTGAACTAATCTGCTAACCTAACTGACCAAGTCACTCAAGTTGATTTAATGATCCACATTGATCAAGTGGCCCTAACTGATCTTACCGCACAACTGATCAAGTCACCCGAGTTGATTTCTTGATCCATATTGATCGAGTGACCCTAACTAATCTCATCGCCCAACTGAACAAGTTACCCGAGCTGATTTCATGATGCACATTGATTAAATGACTCCAAACTGAACTTATCGTCCAAGTAACACGTTAACCGAGCTTATTTAATGACCCATACTGATCAAGTGGCCCTAACTGACCTTATCGCCCAACTGATCAATTTGATGCATACGCGCTCGAACTAGTTGTACGACAGCAAATTGAAGAAACCTCCAAAACGTCGGGAAAAAATACCTGAAACATCCCGAACAGCAGGAGTTGTTGGTTTGCAACTGCTGATCTCTTAAGTCATCTACCAAACACCTCATACTCTACGTGCTTGTACCTCTCAAAAAACCACATGGTACCAGATATTTAAGATCAACGATCTACACACAATCCTCTAAATACGCACCCAGATTTATTGTACGTGAGCAAAATGGAGAAACCTAAAAAGGTTAAGAAAAATCTACCTGAGACATCTCAAACTGCAAGAGGAGAAAGAAGCTGGAGGTTGGCCAATCGTCTACTTTGCAGCGCGAGATTCTACTCTCAAAGTAAGACCTTTACAATCAAAGACCCAGTACATTCGTACGCAACTAGATAGACAAGCACCCAAACTTGTACAAGGGCGAAATGAAAAAGCCTCCAAAATTTTGGGGAAATGTGTCATAAATGCCCTAAATAGAAGAAGCTGGGAATATCCGAATCGTACGCTTTACGCCCTGACTCATTTCGTAGGTGCATCAGGTGAAAGATATTTAAGATCAACCCTTCAGTGCTTCATGCATAACTGGATATATTTCCTTCAGATTCATTCTAAGAGCGTGGAATGAAGAAGACAAAGACGTTGAAGAAATCATCAACATCCCACTCGGCTAGAAATATGCAGGAGATTGAAGGTGCATTTGGGGGCGCTTGGCCAATCATCGCGCTTGGACCTCTCAAAAAAGCTTCCTAGGAACTCAATGTGCAGCCCCGTTTCCTCCAAGTATCTTCAGATCTCTTCCATTTGACCATAGATGACACCTAGCAGCTCTCTTCTCCACCTGTTTGAATAACACCGCGAGCCTGCTTGGAACCTGAAGCACCACAACGATTCTCAAAACTTTTGGCCCGGAAACGACTCGGTTTCACTTCGTCGCTTTGCGCTTCGTCAACCTTTAAATCCATCACACCTCGGAAGTAATTTACAACCAACACAACTTTTAAAAACAAAAGAAGATAAACGGTGCTTAACGGTTGCATGATTCGATGACAAGTACAAAAGTTAATTATCTAAAATCAACCGTAACGACTACTTTCGAAGAATGTCATTTTGGGAAGAAATAACAGTATTCCATTGTCGCTTTTTACATAAACTACCTACAATTATCTCTTCGAAGTCGATATTTGCGTGCTTGTGGATAGTTAGAAAATTTACAACCGTTACAACTGACAACAGATTTTTTTGCAATTAGCGTAGTAGTTGGTGATTAAAAACAATTTTAATAGCGGGTGCAGTCGTGCATTTGCAAGGTCGGTTTGTGATGATCTTCAGTACGATTTTTGCTTTAAAATAAAGAGGTGAACATGCAATTTTTAGACTATACGATAAATATAGCAAAGTGGGTGCTGATGACGCCCAAACCACCCCTTGAGACTGTCAATGTAGACACCTACAAGCCCTTGGTGAGTAAATATTAAAAATAATAAACTACAAGATTGTTATTTTTAAAAATGAAAAATATTAATCTCGCACAACAGCGATCAAATCCTGGATAATTCTGAGGAAGGATGATGTGGTGTTGTCTACGTTTCGATAAACAACACCGCCACATCCTTCTCCGGAGTCAGCCAAGGTTAAGTAGCACCATAACGACCTTTCATTTCTGAAGATTTTTGGCCTGTAGCCCAATATTCGATAATAAACAATTCCGTTTTTAAAAAATTTAGCCTTCTTCCTGAATTTTTTCACTCTATGACACTTTTTCAAAAATCTAAGGCATTCATTTAAAATATCTGGCGCATGTGTCCATTTTACATAGAACACCAAAGGGAAGTTTGGAGCAATTCGACAACTGGATGACCACATCACTTGAGCGATTTGTTCAATTGAACGATTCGTTCAATTGCACGAATTAAACAGTTGCGCGATTCGATATATTGCAATGAGTGTTCAATTGCACGATTCAAACAGTTGTACAATCTGATAAATTGAACGAATCGAACAGTTGCACGAAACAAGCATTTGCACGATTCGCTAAATCGAACGAATCGTTCAATTGCACGATTCGAACTGTTGCACGATTCGATATATTGCAAAGTTCGACCAATTGCACGATTTATACAGTTGCATGATTCTATCAATGGAACAAATTGTTCAGTTGCACGAACATTTGCACGATTCGATAAACTAAAAGATTCGTTCAGTTGCACGAATCGAACTGTTGCAGGATTTGATATATAGGAAGTTCAACCAATTGCACGATCCAAACAGTTGCAAGTTTCGATAAGTCAACAAAATGTTCAATTGCACGAAACAAGCATTTGCACGATTCAATAAATTAAACAATTCTTTCAATTGCACGAATCCACAGCTGCACCATTCGATATATTGCAAAGTTTGACCAATTGCACGATTCAAACAGTTGCATGATTCGATAAATTGAACGAATTGATCAATTGCACGAAACAAGCATTTGCACGATTCGATAAATTAAACAGTTCTTTCAATTGCACGAATCACAGCTGCACCATTCGATATATTGCAAAGTTTGACCAATTGCACGATTCAAACAGTTGCATGATTCGATAAATTGAACGAATTGATCAATTGCACGAAACAAGCATTTGCACGATTCGATAAATTAAACAATTCTTTCAATTGCACGAATCCACAGCTGCACCATTCGATATATTGCAAAGTTTGACCAATTGCACGATTCAAACAGTTGCATGATTCGATAAATTGAACGAATTGATCAATTGCACGAAACAAGCATTACCACGATTCGATAGATTAAACTATTCGAACAATTGTACGAATCAAACAGTTGCACGATACGATATTTGCACGATTCAAATATTTGCATGATTCGATAAATTAAACGAATTGATCAACTGCACGAAACAAGCATTTGCACGATTTGCTAAATCGAACGATTCGTTCAATTGCACGAATTGAACAGCTGCACGATTCGATATATTGTAAAGTTCGACCAATTGCATGATTCAAACAGTTGAATGATTCGATAAATTGAACAAATTGATCAATTGCACGAAACAAGCATTTGCAGGATTCGATAAATTAAACGATTTGTTCAATTGCACGAATCACACAGTTGTACAATTTGATATCTTGCAAAGTTTGGCCAACTGCACGATTTAAACAGTTGCATGATTCGCTAAATTAAACGAATTGATCAATTGCACGAAACAAGCATTTGCACGATTCGGTAAATTAAACTATTCGATCAATTGTACGAATCGAATAGTTGCACGATACGATATTTGCAAAGTTCGACCAATTGCACGATTCAAATATTTGCATCATTCGATAAATTAGAAGAATTGATCAATTGCACGAAACAAGCATTTGCACGATTCGCTAAATCGAACGATTCGTTCAATTGCGCGAATCGAACAGCTGCACGATTCGATATATTGTAAAGTTCGACCAATTGCACGATTCAAACAGTTGCATGATTCGATAAATTGAACGAATTGATCAATTGCACGAAACAAGCATTTGCACGATTTAATAAATTAACCGATTTGTTCAATTGCACGAATCGCACAGTTGTACTATTTGATATATTGCAAAGTTTGACCAATTGCACAATTCAAACAGTTGCATAATTCGATTAATTGAACGAACTGTTCAATTGCACGAAACAAGCATTTGCACGAATCGTTAAATTGAACAATTCGTTCAATTGCACGAATCGAACGGCTGCAGGATTCGATATATTGCAAAGTTCGACCAATTGCACGATTCAAACAGTTGCATAATTCGATAAATTGAACGAATTTATTAATTGCACGAAACAAGCAAAGTTTGACCAATTGCACGATTCAAACAGTTGTATGATTCGATCAATTGAAGGAATTGATCAATTGCACGAAACATGCATTTGCACGATTCGCCGAATTGAACCATTCGTTTAATAGCACGAATCGAACAGTTGCACGATTCGATATATTGCAAAGTTTGACCAATTGCACGATTTAAACCGTTGCATGATTCGACCAATTGACCGAATTGGTCAATTGCACGAAACAACATTTGCACAAATTAATAAATTAAACGATTCGTTTAATTGCACGAATTGCACAGTTGCACAATTCTATATATTGCAAAGCTTGACCAATTGCACGGTTCAACCAGTTGCATAATTAGATCACTTGAACGAATTGTTCAATTGCACGAAACAAGCATTTGCACGAATCGTTAAATTGAACAATTCGTTCAATTGCACGAATCGAACGGCTGCACGATTCGATATATTGCAAAGCTTGACCAATTGCACGATTCAACCAGTTGCATAATTAGATCAATTGTACGAATTGTTCAATTGCACGAAACAAGCATTTGCACGAATCGTTAAATTGAACAATTCGTTCAATTGCACGAATCGAACGGCTGCACGATTCGATATATTGCAAAGTTCGACCAATTGCACGATTCAAACAGTTGTATAATTCGATCAATTGAACGAATTGTTCAATTGCACGAAACAAACATTTGCACGATTCGATAAATTGAACGATTCGTTCAATTGCACGAATCGAACAGTTGAACGATTCGATATATTGCAAAGTTCGACCAATTGCACGATTCAAACCGTTGCATGATTCAATCAATTGAACGAATTGTTCAATTGCACGAAACAAGCATTGGCACGATTCGATAAATTAAACGATTCGTTCAATTGCACGAATAGCACAGTTGCACGCTTCGATATATTGCAAAGTTTGACCAATTGCACGATTCAAACTGTATCATGATCGATAAATTAAACGAATTGATCAGTTGCACGAAACAAGCATTTGCACGATTCGATCTATTACATGATTCGGTAAAATTCAGCGATTTGATCTATTGCAAGACTCGAATCGATTCGATCGATTGTAAGATACTTTTAGTTGCACGAATGGGAACAGTTACACAACTTTGCGCAACTACAAAATGCCACAATTTGCACGATTCAATGAACTGCACGATTCAATCAACTAAACGACTTAAACACTTCCAAGATACGATCTATTGTACGATTTCAACAAGTGCATGATTAGATTAACAAAATGATTCGTTGATTGCAGGAATCGAACAGTTGCACGATTCGATATATTGCAAAGTTTGACCAATTACACGATTCAAACAGTTGTATGATTCGATCAATTGAACGAATTGTCCAATTGCACGAAACAAGCATTTGCATGACTCGATAAATTAACCGATTCGTTCAATTACACGAATCAAACAGTTGCACGAATCGATATATTGTAAAATCCGACCAATTGCACGATTCAAACAGTTGCATGATTCGATGAATTGAACGAATTGTTCAATTGCACGAAACAAGCATTCGCATGATTCGTTAAATTAAACGATTTGTTCAATTGCACAAATCGAACTTTTGCACAATTCGATATATTGCAAGTTCGACCAATTGCACGATTCAAACAATTGCATGGTTTGATCAATTGAACGAATTGATCAATTACACGAAACATGCATTTGCACGTTTCGATAAATTGAACGATTCGTTCAATTGCACGAATTGAACAGCTGCACGATTTTACATATTTCAAAGTTTGACCAATTGCACGATTCAAACAATTGCATAATTTGATAAGTTGAACGAATTGATCAATTGCACGAAACAAGCAATTGCGGGATTCGATAAATTAAAAGATTCGTTCAATGGTACGAATCGAACAGCTGCACGATTCAATATATTGCAAAGTTTGACCAATTCCACGATTCAAACAGTTGCATGATTTGATAAGTTGAACCAATTGATCAATTGCACGAAACAAGCATTTGTAGAATTCAATAATTTAAACGATTCATTCAATTGCACGAATCGAACAGTTGCACAATTTGGTATATTGCACGATATTCCCAGATGCGATCAGTTGCATTCGATCATTGCACAATTCCAATAGTTGCACAATTTAATTAACTGCAAGATTCGAAAAATTGCATGTATTGTTCAATTGCACGATTAAGATAACTGCATAATTCAACAATAGAACAATTCGTTAAACTGTACAATTCGTTCAATTGCACGATTTGATCAATTGCACATTTCGCTGAATTTCACTGTTCAATAAATTGATAGGTTCGTTTAAATTGTCCGATTCGATTGATCAAACGATTCGCTCAATTGAACAATTCGTTCAATTGCTCAATTCGATTAATTGCACGAATTATCAATTGCACAAATCGAACAGTTGCGCGATTCGAACAACTTCAAGATTTGATCATTTGCACGATTCACTCAATTGCACGATTCCATCTATTGCAACATTCGATTAATTGCACTCGATCATTGCATGATTCGAACAGTTGCATAATTCAATCTTTTGCACGATTCGCAAAATTGCATGTATTATTCAATTGTAGTAGGAAAACTGCGTAATTCCGCAATACAACGATTCGTTCAATTGCACGAATCGAACAGTTGGACGATTCGAGCAACTGAAAAATTCGATTACTAGCAAGATTATATCAACTGCATGGTTCGAACAGTTGCACAATTCGATACATTCCCAGATGCTATGAATTACACAAAACGATCATTGCACAATTCGAACAGTTGCACATTTCAATCTACTTCCAGATTCGAAAAATTGCATGTACGGTACAATTGTACGATTAAGATAACTACATAATTCAGCAATAGAACGTTTCGTTCAATTGCACGAATCAAATAGTTGCACGATTCGAGAAACTAGAAAATTCAATCACTTACACGATTCGACCTATTACAAGATTTGAAAAATTGCACGAATCGATCAATTGCACAATTCGATAAATTGCAACTGCAAGTTTTTCGATCATATCCACAATTCGATCGATTGCACGATTCGAACAGTTGCACAATCCAATCTGCTGTAAAACTCCAAAAATTGCATGAATTTATCAATTGCACGATTAAAACAATAGAACGATTCGTTCAATTACACAAATCGGTTTAATGCAAGATTCGATGAATTGCACGATTCGAACAGTTGCAAGATTCAATCTATTGCAATATTCAAAAAATTGCATGAATTGATTAATTGCACCACGAATGGAACAACTGTGATTCGACAATTAAACGAATCGTTCAATTGCACGATCCGATCTATTGAAGGATTAAAAAAATTACATGTATGGATCAATTGCACAATTCAATCAATTGCACGATTCGAACAACTGCATTATTTGATCAATTGAATGATTTGTTAAATCGTACGAATCGAATTGGTGCACGACTCGAGAATCTGCAAGGCTCGATCATTTGTACGATTCGATCAATTTCACGATTTAATCAATTACACGATTTGAACAGTTGCATGATTCGATCAATTGCAATTTTTGATTCATCAATTGCACAAATCAAACAGTTGCACGATTTCATCAATTGCACGATTTGACCAATTGCATATTTCATATATTGCAAGATTATATCAAATTCAAGCTCTAATTATTGCACGATTCATATAATTACGCGGTTCTATCAGTTGCACGATTTGTTCAATTGCACGATTCGATCTATTGCAAGATTTAAAACAGCACGATACGATCAATTGTACGAATCTAACAGTTCGAAATTCGAGCAACTTCAAGATTCGATAATTTGCACGATTTGCTCAATTGCACGATTCGAACAGTAGCATAATTCAATCTATTTCAAGATTTGAAAAAATTGCACATATTGTTCAATTGTAGTAGGAGTAGAAGCTGAGTAATTGGGTAGTAGAATGATTCGTTCAATTGCACGTTTCGAATAGTTACACGATTCGAGCAACTGAAAAATTCGATTATTAGCAAAATTCGATCAATTGCACGATTCGATCTATTGCAAGATTTGAAAAATTACACGAATCAAAAAATTGTACAACTCGATCAATTGCACGATTTATCATATTCATACGATTTAACACATCATTCAATTAATCAAATAATGCAGTTGTTCGAATCGTGCAATTTATTGAATTGTGCAATTTGTCCAAACATGTAATTTTTTAATTTTTTAATACATCGAATCGTGCAATGAATGATTCATATAATTGTCCAATCACGCAGTTGTTCGAATCGTTTAATTAATCAATTCATGCAATAAATCGAATCTTGCAACTGTTTGAATCGTGCAATTGATCGAATCTTGCATTAAACCAAATCTTGGAATTAAACGAATCGTTCTATTGCCCAATCACGCGGTTGTTCTAATCGTGCAATTGATAAATTCATGCAATTTTTGGAATTTTACAACAGATTGAATTGTGCAACTCTTCGAATCGTGCAATCGATCAAATTGCGGAAATGATCGAAAACTTGCAATTGCTCGAATTGTGCATCTATACGACTCCTGCAATTCATGAATCGTGCAATTGATCAAATTGTGCAATTGATCGATTTGCGCAATTTTTCTAATCTGCAATGAATCAAATCGTGCAAGTGATCGAATTTTACAGTTTCTCGAATCGTGCAACTATTTAATTCGTGCAATTGAACGAATCGTTCTATTGCCGAATTATGTAGTTATCCTAATCGTACATGCAATTTTTCGAATTTTAAAGTAGATTGAATTGTGCAACTGTTCGAATCGTGCAATGATCGTTTTGTGTAATTGATGGCATCTGGGAATGTATCGAATCGTGCAACTGTTCGAACCATGCTATTGATCGATACTTGCAGTTGCTCGAATCATGCAACTTCAATTCGTACAACTGATTAATCTAAAATTGATCGTTTGGTGCTTTTTTAAATCTTGGCATAGATCGAATCGTGCAACTATTCTGTTCATGCAAATGAATGGATCGTTTTATTATCGAATCACGTAGTTGTTCTAATCATGCAAGTAAATAAGCTCATGCAATTTTGGAATCGTGCAACAGATTGAGTTGTGCAACTGTTCGATTCGTGCAATAGTCCGAATCTTGGAATAAATCGAATCGTACAGCTGTTCGAATAGAGCGATCGCGCAATTTCTTGAATTGTCCAAGTGATCGAAAACTTGCAGTTGTTCGAATCGTGCAATGAATCGAATCTTGGAATAGATCGAATCGCGCAGGTGTTCGAATCGAGCAATCGCGCTATTTTTTGAATTATTCAAATGATAGAAAACTTGTAGTTCTTCGAATCGTGCAACTGCACGATTCTTGCATAGAACGATTCGTTCAATTGCACGAATCGGATAGTTGCACGATTCGAGCAACTTTAAAATTCAATCACTTGTACGATTCGACCTATTGCAGTATTCAATCAAATGCACGATTCGATTAATTGCACGATTCGATTAATTGAACGATTCGTTCAAATTGAACTATTCGATCACTTGAAAGATTCGTTCAATTGAACGATTCATTCGATTGAACGACTCGTGGAGTGCACAAATTTGTTCAATTTCGTGATTCGTTCATTTGCACGATTTAAACTGCTGCACGATTCGATTAATTGAACGATTCGTTCAAATTGCACTATTCGATCACTTGAAAGATTCGTTCAATTGAACGAACGATTTGTTCGATTGAACGACTTGTTGGATTGCACAAATTTGTTCAATTTCGCGATTCGTTTATTTGCACGATTTGATTCATTGAACGATTCGTTCAAACTGCACCATTCGATCACTTGCAAGATTCGTTCAATCGAACGATTCGTTCGATTTAACGACTGGTTGGATTTCACAAATTTGTTCAATTTCACGATTCGTTCAATTGCATGATTAGAACTTCCTGTGAATCTACACCGGCCTCGATTAAGTCAAAGTTTGTTCTTTTGATAGGGATAGGATAGGATAAGGATAGGATAGGATAGGATAGGATAGGGATAAGGATAAGGATAGGGATAGGATAGGATAGGATAGGATAGGATAAAGGATAGGGATAGGATAGGGATAGGATAGGATAGGGATAGGGATAGGATAGGGATAGGGATAGAGGATAGATAGGGATAGGGATAGGGATAGGGATAGGGATAGGGATAGGGATAGGGATAGGGATAGGGATAGGGATAGGGATAGGGATAGGGATAGGGATAGGGATAGGGATAGGGATAGGGATAGGGATAGGGATAGGGATAGGGATAGGGATAGGGATAGGGATAGGGATAGGGATAGGGATAGGGATAGGGATAGGGATAGGGATTCCAGCACCGCGACAGTACTCACTGGTATGACAATCAACCTGTACCAAGCGGTTTAAGACAATTAAAACTTTTGTTTCCTTGTATAAGTTTGTAAGTACCTCATCTATTTTATTTTTTCCAGCCCGAAATGGTGAGAAAGAACGAGTATCCTTGCGAAGTTTACTCCGATGTAGTAACCGAAGACAAATATCTACTGGACGTTTACAGAATTCCCCACGGAAGAAAGGATACTGATTTACAAAAGAAACGTCCGCCTGTGCTCCTCATGCATGGATTATTAGCAACGTCGGCCGATTATGTCTACTTGGGTCCATCAAGAGGGCTTGCCTACTTACTGGCCGATAAAGGGTACGACGTATGGCTAGGAAACGCGCGTGGTACAACGGCATCACGAAAACATCTGGAACTTAATCCAAAAAAGGACAAACGTTATTGGAAGTTCAGGTATGGTTTCTACGAAAATGTATACTCTTAGACGTAGATGCCGATCAAACCGTAGTAGGTTTTGTAGGTCTACGTTCAAGAGTGACCTGCTATTTTAAGACAGTGTCACTCCTTATGGTTATTTTGGGATGAGACTAACTTTCCTGGTACAGGATTAAAATGTGTTGAAGATTGATTGGACTTACCTCTATCTGTGCCCTTGTTCTGACCTCTACGGTTTGATTGGGCTTCTCAGCCGGTTGGGGCTCCTGGCATACTGCTGCTTTGTAAGCCAATACTCTACGTACGGCAGTAGTAACCAGCTAGCACCCACCGAGAGCTTTCCGGTTGCTGCTCACCATGAATGTCAGGCGCCACCGATCCAAACCTCCTGTAGTTTCGACACGTTTCCACCTGCCTATTTCCAGAGTCCAGCTTTGGAGTTCCAAAATATGCCTAAGTCAACCATGTCAAACCAGAAACACAACCTTTCAGGCCACGGAGTCTCGTCCAAAAGTATTAGACTCAAGGTGATACTTTCAAATAGTATGGGCTTGTCCCAGAAGTCATTGGGTAGAGGTTTCGTGCTGGGCAGTCACTAAAAACCACATTTGCTCTAGTACACACAAGTTCCTGAACCATAGCTTCTTTGCACCATCAGATTCCTCCATTGCTTTGAACATCGTTATGATCAGATGGGCTTGGAGGTGCTCAGCCTCTTCAGGCGTCACAGCCTTTGAGCAGCTTCCGCTGTTGCCTGCTATAGCGTCTCAGAAGAAGATGCATGCATTCGTTCTCCAAACGTTCGGCCTTTTCCCTCTTCTTGTCCCTATCCGGAGGGGTGTTTTTATCTCCCAGTGGGCCCTTCTCCTGGTTGGAGACTGTGACACTAATCAGACCTCATGTACCTCTTCTC
Source organism: Platerodrilus igneus (assembly GCA_036346225.1). NCBI lineage: Eukaryota > Metazoa > Arthropoda > Insecta > Coleoptera > Lycidae > Platerodrilus > Platerodrilus igneus. The sequence goes on from JARFIW010000549.1 coordinate 450,480, forward strand.
TATTCCTGCTGCCTTTAGCTGATGTGGACACGGTCATTGGTGCAGTGTTTCGAAAGACCCTCCTGACTACCTCTTTCCGGCGCCGGTTGTCCATTCGTTGGAACTGGTTGTTCTTTGCATATGCTCGGCGATTCAGCGTTGGGAGTACTGTGAGTAATCTGGGTAGCACCCTGATTTTGTTCGTGCAGTGTCTTCTTTGCATTCTTTTCCTGACGTCGTCTCAGCCTTTCGGATCTACGATTATCTTTACTTTTCGCCTTCTTCTTTCTCTTCTTGTTGTCTTGTTCAAAAGGCGGCCTCGTGTTGGTATGCGTGTGACTACTACGCCCAAGGTCCCCAATACGAATCCCGACGCAGTCCTCTTGAGGAGAGTCTTTTTCACAAAAATACGCCTTCGTTCGGATGAGAGGTAAAATGTAGGTACCGCATGTGTGTTGTCACGCACGTTAAAGATCTCTACCTTGCTTGAAAAAGTAAGGATTCGGCAAAATTCAAAATTTCCCAGGTAAAAATACTTGCTTTCTGACCAAGGTAGTCCTTTGGGATGGAGCATGTAATGCCTTGTCCAAAACGAAGTCCATGGACTCCCCGTTCAGACAAACTAGCCTCAATCTCTGCGTCAGGTCTCCCGTTGACATCCTCTGTTAATGTTCTTTACGGTCCTCCTTCAGAGATGTTATGAAGGGCAGTTCTACCACGTCTGGGTAATCTCTCCCCATTGGGAATATTGACTCGAGGTCCATTTCGATTTCTAAATTGGAGCTGGGAGACTTCCTACAACTCTCTACTTCTGAAACGCACTTAGGCCAAAAAGTGGACCCGTTGTGTTGCCTTTTCTACAATAGCCTAGTCTTCCCTTACTCAGCTGCCCGACTTTACAGGTGAACTTGAAGATGCCGGACCAGGGTGTGCTTCAATTCTGGCTGTGTCGGGCCAGCAGTCACCTAGAAGTTTGGAGAGTGCCGGACTGGAACACAAAAAGTGTGCCATCGCCCCGTCATCCTGTTGATACCGGCAGCAGGTAGGGTCCCCAGACAGACCCATTCTGTGTAGGTGTTTCTTGAAATTACAATGCCCAGTCAGAATTTCCACCGTACTTTCTGTCTCGGCAGGTTAATGCAATATTTTCTGTTTTTGGTCGCAGAGGACGTGATACAATTTTGCCTGTCGGCAGCTTGTCGTACTGGCCCACCTGTCCGTATGACAGTGGAAGTTGATAGTTGTAGCATGGAAGCCACTGCAGACGGTGATATGCGAACAGACTCAGGGCCGATAAAGTTCTGAGCAGAGTCCTGTTTTGCCTACTCGATACCATGCGTCCCCAAGTGTCCTTTGATCCAGAGCTTGAAGGCATTGGTGCAGAGAGTAAGCTCTAACGTGTGGTGGCACTGTAATACCGCCCGTGAGACGAGCTTCTGCTTGTTCAGAGCCATTGGAGCTGCTCTACTGTCGCATAGAATGCGTATTGTTCTATTTTGGATTCCACGTTCCAAAATGGCAGATGCATCGTGCATGAGGGCCACTATCGAGTTACTATCGAGTCCAGTGTCACGTTGCTATGAAGGTCAAGATGCTTGCCCCAGAACCTTTCTTTGTATGGGATTCATCCGTAATGGTGGAGATATCTGGTGGAGACGCGTCCTCGGAGACGATTAAGACTCTGAAGCGCTTCTTAAATATTGTTTTGGGCGCGATCGAGTTCACCACCACGTTACTCTTTTTCATAATACTATTTTTGGTGTTCATTTTGATTTTGATTCTTAGGGGGCTGATTATTTAATTGTAGTGTACTAGTTTGTGTTCACGATAAAAGAAATTACGCGTGTGTTGTTGATGTATGTTGTTACATGCCAACTGGCATGCATCACGTTAGATTTAATTTGTAAATAAATTGCCGCGTAATTTTAAATGAATACGCCAACTTCCGCCGTCCCTGACAGTCGCGTCTGCGCAAAAGTAATGCGGAGTGCGCGCGTGGTGTAAAAAGATGCCATTAAGTTACGAGCCCTCGACGGGGCAACATCTGTCTGTGTGGTGTGTCTTTTCTTTTTAGGTATGTAGGTTCCTTCTACCTTTGTCTTTTATTGTGCTTGGTACCTTAATTCCTATCACCCCCCTACGAGTGCAGTAAAAAGAAGGACGGATGGTAATTTGATTCAACATGTGTGACTGAACCCCACCTGCAAACAGTCGTGTCTGCGCAAAAGTGATGCGGAGTGCGCGCGTGGTGTAAAAAGACGCCATTAAGTTACTAGCTCTCGACGGGGCAACATCTGTCTGTGTGGTGTGTCTTTTCTTTTTAGGTATATAGGTTCCTTCTACCTTTGTCTTTTATTGTGCTTGGTACCTTAATTCCTATCACCCCCCTACGAGTGCAGTAAAAAGAAGGACGGATGGTAATTTGATTCAACATGGGTGACTGAACCCCACCTGCAAAGCATCGTCGGACCCTGAGACGAACTTCCGAGACGCCACCACATAAGTAATTTGATTTCATTGAAACTGTGCTTGCAAATTGACTTAAAAAGCGGTTGCATCACTCTTAACGCGTGGTCGGTATAAGTTACAATATGGCGGGTAAATTTGCCGCGTAATTATGCATTAAATTATGACAATGACATGGAGTTATCGCGAGTATAACACTTTCATAGTATAACAAATGCCCGAAAGTATAACAATGGCGCCCTACGTGACTGAGATTGTTATACTTTCGGGCTTTTGTTATACTTTGCAATTGTTATACTCGCAATAACTCCACGTCATCGTCATAGTTACACGGCACCGACCACGCTTTAAGAGTGTGCAACCGCTTTTTAAGTCAATTTGCAAGCACAATTTAAATCAAAACAAATTACTTACGTGGTTGCATCTCAGAAATTCATATCAAGGTCCCACGATGCTTTGCAGGTGGGATTCAGTCACCCATGTTGAATCAAATTACCATCCGTCCTTCCTTTTACTGCACTCATAGGGGGGTGACAGGAATAAAGGTACCAGGCACAATAAAGACAAAGGTAGAAGGAACCTACATACCTATAAACAAAAGACACGCCACACAGACAGGTGTTGCCACGACGAGGGCTCGTAACTTAATGGCGTGTTTTTACACCACGCGCGCACTACGCATCACTCTTGCGCAGACGCGACTGTCAGGGACGACGGAAGTTGGCGTATTCATTTAAAAATACGCGGCAATTTATTTACAAATTAAATCTAACGTGATGCATGGCAGTTGGAATATAATAATGTATGTACTTCCCTCTCCCCCTGGAATCTAACGCGGCCGTGTCCTCGAGAGAGCCCCACTCCCTGCAAAATGGTCTCATCTGGGTACCACCCAGTACTACTACATACGGCAGGATTATACACCAGATAATAGGGCAGTCTCGCACCCATTGGTTCGATGGAGGTCTGCGTCTCTGTCTTGTTAGGCAGCTTCGGTGTCGCATCCCAGTTTTTCTGCTGTATATTCTACCTCCAAAATCAACGCTAGGGATACCATTACTCATCTAATTTTAGTTATTTAGATTTTTATTTAGGATCGATTAATTTTGAAGTCAGATTATATTTGGAACACGTATAATTTTCACGTATAAACCCAATGTAGTACCTTTGGGTGGAGCATTGGGGGCGTGGCCGCAAGTATAACTGCCTTTATTCAAATTATAATGCATATTCTACCTAACATCAGGACCACGGTGGGCAGGCGCAGCGGGAGGTAGCGGAAGTGTTCAGAATGTGTTGTAATATGTGTATTCCTCTCCCTAAATTGGTCCTTCATCACTCATCCATCCGACCTTGCAGCTGAATTGAAGAGTCGGACTAATGGGTGTCTCTAAAAATGTCCTTTTAGGGCCAGAAGACACCCGCGAACGCTGCGAGTGCCAGACATGAGCACAGGATGTGCACTAACGTTACGTTCTCCTGCTAGGAGCTGCGATAGCTGAGAGGAGATCCAACCTCGTTAAAAGCTTGGCATTGACTGGCTCCGCCTGATAGTAGCCAGTCAGTACCAGTTTCCTTAGGGGAGCCCTTACTGGCTAGCATCAGGCGCAGCCAACTGATGCAATGCTCTTAACGAGGATGAGACTCATCCCCTCCCTTTTTTGTAACCGAGCTTGCGACGGGCAGTGGCGAAGTTACTTAGAGGTGGTACTAAAGGTCATTGAATACTTGAGCTAACTTCTAACACTAACATCTTTGAGTTGATCGGTTGGCTATGCCTGATACTAGCCAGTAACTACTTGTTACGTAGACAAGTCCTTACTGACTAGTATCAGGCGGGGACTGCTGGTGCAAGGTTCTTAACGAGGTTCATGCTCATACGCTAGCTTTTTTGTAACCGGGCTTGGGACGGACAGTGTCAGGGTTATTTAGAGGTGGTACTACAAGGTTATTGAATTCTTGAGTTAACTTCTAACACAAACGTCCTTGAGCTGATCGGCTGCTTATGCCTGATACTAGCCAGTAAGTACCCGTTACGTAGGGGAGTTTTTACTAACTATTATCGGGCGGGGACTGCTGATGCAAGACTCTTAACGAGGTTGATACTTATCCCCTCTCCTATTTTGTAACCGGGTTTAGAACGGACCGTGGCAGGGTTACTCAGATGTGACACTACAAAGTCACTGAATTCTTGAGCTAACTTCTAACACTAACATCCTTGAGCTGATCGACTGGCTACGCTTGATACTAGCCAGCAAGCACCAGTTACCTAGGAGGGTTCCTATTGGCTAGTATCAAGACGGCATCGGTTGATGCAAGGATCTTAACAAGGTAGATACCCATACCCTAGCCTCTTTTGTAACCGGGCATGTCAGGGTTACTTAGAGATGGTACTACGTGGTCATTGAATTCTTGAGCTAACTTCTAACACTAACATCCTTGAGCTGATCGGCTGACTACGCCTGATAATATCCAGTAAGTACTTGTTATCCTAGGGGAGCCTTTACTGGCTAGTATCAGGCGGGGCCAGCTGATACAAGGCTTTTAACAAAGTTGATACTCATATCCTCCCCTTTTGTAACCGAGCTTGGGACGAGCAGTGACAAGGTTACTTAGAGGTGGTACTACAAGATCATTAAATTCTTGACCTAATTTCTACAACTAACATCCTTGAGCTGATCAGCTGGCTACGCGTGATACTAGCCAGTAGGAGAGTCTTTACTGGCTGACGTCGATACTTCTCCTATCATCTTTTTGTAACCGAAATTAAGATGGGCTATGGCATGGTTACTTAGAAGTGGTACTACAAGGTCATTGAATTCTTGAGCTAACTTGTAACACAAATATCCTTGAGCTGATCGGCTGGCAATGCCTGATACTAGCCAGTAACTACCAGTTACCTAGGAGCGTCTCTACTGGCTAGTATCAGGACGGCATCAGTTGATGCAAGGCTCTTAACAAGGTAGATACCCATACCCTAGTCTTTTTTGTAACCGGGCTTGGGACGGACAGTGTCAGGGTTACTTAGAGGTGGTACTACGAGGTCATTGACTTCTTGAGCTAACTTCTAGCACAAACATCCTTAAGCTGATTGGCTGGCTACGCCTGATACTAGATAATAAGTACCCGTTACTTAGAAGAGTTCTTACTGGCTAGTATCTGGCTGGGTCAGTTGATACAAGACTTTTAACGAAGTTGATACTCCTTCCCTCCTCTTTTTTGTAACCGGGCTTGGGACGCGCAGTGGCAGGGTTACTTAGAGGTGATACTAAAATGTCATTGAATGCTTGAGCTAACTTCTAACACTAATATCCTTGAGCTGATCGGTTGGCTACGCTTGATACTAGTCAGTATGTATTTGTTACCTAGCGAAGTCCTTACTGGCTAGTATGGGGGGGGGAGTTGATGCAAGGTTCTTAACGAAGTTTATACTCATTTCCTCACTTTTTGTAACTGGGCTTGCTACGGGCAGTGGAGAGGTTAATCAGAGGTGTTACTAAAAAGTCATTGAATTCTTAAGCTACCGTCTAACACTAACATCCTTGAACTGATCGGCTGACTATGCCTGATACTAGCCAGTAAGTATCCGTTACCTAGGAGAGTCCTTACTGGCTAGTATCAGGTGGGGCCAGTTGATGTAAGACTCTTAACGAGGTTGATACTCATCCTCTCCCCTATTTTGTAATCGGGCTTGCGACGGGCAGTAGCAGGGTTAGTTAGAGGTGGTACTAAAAGGTCATTGAATTCTTGAGCTAACTTCTAACACTAACATCCTAGAGCTGATCGGATGACTATGCCTGATACTAGCCAGTAAGTACCCGTTACCTAGCAGAGTCCTTACTGGCTAGTATCAGGGGGGAGTGGCAGTTGATGCAAGACTCTTAACGAGGTTGAGATCCATCCCCTCCTTTTTTTGTAACCGAACTTGGGACGGGCAATGGCAGGGTTACTTAGAGGTGGTACTACAAGGTCATTGAATTTTGGGCTAACTTCTAACACACATCCTTGAGCTGATCGGCTGGCTACGCATGATACTAACTAGTTAGGATGTATTACCTTGGAGAGTCCTTACTGGCTAGTATTAGGCGGGGTCAGTTATTGTAAAGTTCTCAACGAGGTTGATACTCCTCCCCTTATTTTTTTGTAACCAAACTTGAGACGGGCAGTTATAGGGTAACTTAGAGGTGGTACTACAAGGTCATAAAATTCTTGGGCTAACTTCTAACACTAACTTTCTTGAGCTGATCGGCTGGATACACCTGATACTAACCAGTAAGTACCCGTTACCTAGGAGAGTCCTTACTGGCTACTCTGTCCTGCTGATGCAAGGCTTTTAACGAGGTTAATACTACTACCCTCCTTTTTTTGTAGCCGAACTTGGGACGGGTAGTGGCAGGGTTACTTAGAGATCGCACTACAAGGTCATTGAATTCTTGAGCTAACTTCTAACACTAACATTCTTGAGCTGATCGGCTGGCTACGCCTGATACTATCCAGTAAGTACTCGTTACCTAGAGGAGACCTTACTGGCTAGTACTAGGCGGGGCCAGTTGATCCAAGGCTCTTAACGAGGTTGTTACTCATTTCCTCCTCTTTTTTGAAACGAACTTGAGACGGGCAGAGGCAGGGTTACTCAGAGGTGGTACTACAAGGTTATTGAATTCTTGGGCTAAATTCTAAGACTAACATCCTTGAGTTGATTGGCTGGCTACACCTGATACTAGCCATTAAGTATGCGTTACCTAGGAAAGTCCTTACTGGCTAGTATCAGGCAGGGCCTGCTGATGTAAGGCTTTTAACAAGGTTGATACTTCTCCCGTCCTCTTTTGAGTAACCGAACTTGGGACGGGTAGTGGTAGGGTTACTTAGAGGTGGTACTACAAGATCATTGGATCCTTGAGCCAACTTCTAACACTAACGTTCCTGAGCTGATAGACTGGCTACGTCTGATACTAGCCAGTAACTACCCGTTACCTAGGAGAGTCCTTACTAGCTACTGGGGCCAGCTGATTCAAGGCTTTTAACGAAGTCAATACTACTACCCTCCTTTTTTTGTAACCGAAGTTGGGACGGCCAGTGGCAGGGTTACTTAGAGGTGGTACTACAAGGTCATCGAATTCTTGGGCTAAATTCTAAGACTAACATTCTTGAGCTGATCGGGTGGCTACGCCTGATACTAGCCAGTAAGTACCTGTTACCTAGGGGAGCCCTTACTGGCTAGTACCAGGCGGGGTCAGTTGATCCAAGGCTCTTAACGAGGTTGATACTCATTTCCTCCTCTTTTCAGTAACTGAACTTGGGACGGGCAGTGACAGGGTTACTCAGAGTTGGTACTACAAGGTCATTGAATTCTTGGGCTAAATTGTAAGACTAAAATCCTTGAACTGATCGGGTGGCTACGCCTGATACTAGCCAGTAAGTACTTGTTACCTAGGGGAGTCCTTACTGAGTAGTATCAGGCGCGGTCAGTCAAAGCAAGACTTTTAGCGAGGTTGATACTTCTCTCCTCCTCTTTTTTGTAACCGGGCATGGGACGCGCAGCGGCAGGGTTACTTAGAGGTTGTACTACGTGGTCATTGCATTCTTGGGCTAACTTCTAACACTAACATGTTTGAGCTGATCGGCTACGCTTGATATCAGCCAGTAAGTACCCGTTACCGATTTCTGATACTAGCCAGTAAGTACCTATTACCTAGGGGAGTCCTTACTGGCTAGTATCAGGCGGGGTCAGCTGATGCAAGACTCTTAACGAGGTTGATACTCATCCCCTCCACTTTTTTGTAACCTGGCTTGCGACGGGCAGTGGCAGGGTTACTCAGAGGTAGTACTACAAGGTCATTGAATTATTGAGTTCACTTCCAACACCAACATCCTTGAACTGGTATGGATCAAAGGACATTTAGGAGTATATGACAATAAACGTATTGTTGGGCTTGCGTCATCGGTTACTATATCGTCATTTACGATTTATTCCATGATACGGCAAGCAACTTACCGCTGTTAGAAGGACAGGTGGCCTTGTACAACAGGTTGCCAACAGACAAAAATGTTTATTAGATTTCCTATGACTAAAATCGATAAATTTGTCGTATGTTTGTCGCGCCGGAAACTACCGCTGGTGGCCGGTACTCTGATTGGGCGCTGCCAACTAAAGGAGCATCAGCACAGGATGGCTTTGTCAGGCGAGATTACCAATCACAGCTGATAGGAGGAGAACGACACGTTAGTGCACATCCTGCGTTCAAGTCCGGCACTTGCCGACTTCGCCGGGTTCTTCTGGTCTTAAAAGGATATTTTGAGAAACACCCCCTAGTTCGGCATCCTCAATTTAGCTGCAAGATCGGATGAATGAGTGGTGAAGAACCAATTTAGGGGCAGAAAGACAGCACAATGCTCCCAAAGAGGTCTAGGTGCGTGTGGCGTCTTCCAACCTTCGATTCAGTTCGATCGATATGGACCTAGTTGATTCTAAATTCAAAAAATTTGTCATATGTTTGCGGCGCTCGAAACTACTGCTGGTAGTCGGAACTGGGCGCTGCCAACTAAAGAAGCACCCTGTGCTCATATTCGGCACTTGTCGACTTCGCCCGGTTCTTCTGGCCTTAAAAGGACATTTCCAGAAACACCTCCTGGTTCGACATCCTCAATTCAGCTGCAAGGTCGCATGGATGAGTAGTGAAAGACCAATTTAAGGAAAAAAGACAGCAACAATATGCCCAATGAGGTCTAAGCGCGCGCGTGGCGTTGGTCGATCTTCCTAATTCGATCCAGTTCAATCGATATGAATTTACTTGATTCTGCGCTTTATTATACTTTACCTGGATATACATGGGATGGTATGCTTACACGCTTCCATTGCAACATGACATCTTTTCGAGTTTAACCAAATTAGAAAAAAATACACTTTTAAGCCCGTACAAAACAACCCTGCCACTAGCTAATTTAAAAGTATCTCATCGAGTTAGCATCGCAAACGAAATTTTATAAAAGTTTTCACTAAAATTTACTATCTCTTCCCTTCAGCGTTTTTTTTTATATACTTGATTTGTACTTGATAACTCCCAAAATCCCATTAACCGTTATTAAGATATCTTTGTTTCAGCTGGCACGAGATTGGCGTATACGACCTACCAGCTATTTTTGACCTCATACAAAAAGTAACCGGCCACGACAAACTCTCCTACATAGGCATGTCGCAAGGTACGACCATTTTCTTTGTGTGCCTATCGGAAAGACCCGAGTACAACGAACGAATATCAGTTATGATAGCGCTGGCGCCTATTGCATATTTGGAACACCTTCACAGTCCACTTCCCAAACTCTTGGCTACTTCTCAGAAATACTTTGGTGTAAGTGGGGCGGTTTCTTTAAAAAAAAAAAATTAATTTCGGTCTGTTTTAGGATCTGATGCCGAAAAATATGGCGCTTCCACCTGTATTTGTAAAAAAATGTATACAGGTGTACAATCGCATGTACGGTCACACTAACGGACTGTACCAGCATATAAGTGTGACAATGCTTTTCTATTTGTTAGGAGACGATCAAGAACAACTAAACGAGGTTTGTATCAAAGTCTGAAGGGTGGCTTTGATGCCTGAAACGGAACACACTGGACTCCATATAAAAAAGAGGCGTACAAAGCTTCCCTCGCTCCTCTTTATACCTTTCACCCCTTTGAAATTACAGGAAGACGTTCCCAAGATATTCAGCAAACTACCCGATATTGCGTCAGCACGACAGTTTTTTCACTATGGCCAGTGTATTGGAACACGTAAGTAGATCACAGTGGAATAGTTTAATCGAGCCCGTACGTAGGTAATTTTAAGAGGTACGACTTTGGCCAGAAGAGAAACATGAAGAGATATGGTACAGCAGATCCTCCCGATTATAAATTGAATAACGTTACGGCTCCTGTTGCGTTATGTTATGGAAAAGGCGACTGGTTCTCAAGGCCGCAGGTATGTGAAGCGTTGAGCTTGGTTGTGATGGTAATGCAAGTGTTTCAGGACGTTTTTAGGCTATCACGGGAACTTGGGAACTGCGTTTCGAGTTACAAGGTTCCATATTATCTCTTTAACCATTACGATTTTATAACGGCGTATGATATCCATGAGCTTTTGTACAAGTACCTTTTTAATATACTAGATACATACAAATAAAATTCTTAAAAAAAGACTGTCGTTAGTTTTTCTGATAAATCTAGCCACATTTGTAACACTTGGAAACATGGCATTGCAAGAAGAGGATTAGGTCCGTAAGGCAGACTGTGGAAAAAGGAATGCCAGGGTAGCACCACCCAGGCTGTCGGTGGCAGATATAGGGAGGCAGCGGCTAGGCACCTTCTAGCAGTCGTGATTGACAAGAACAACCCTTTTGGGCTCAAGCTAAGACCTTGCAATTAAACATCGAGAAGTTGCTGGATGAACATTTGTTTTCCCTTCTCGGCAACACTACTCCACCAACCTTTAGGAGCTGGGCGTACTGGGGCGAAATCTATCTGATCTGGTGCAAGGACGACCGCTCCCTAGACATTCTAACACAAGCAGCTGGCAACTTTCCACCACTGTGGGAGACTGCACGCAGTGCAGTCGTCTAGCTGGGATTGCTACACAGGTTCTTAAAGGTGACAATGTAGATTCCAGGTGTTCTGGAAGACGTAGAGGTTGTTCAAAGGCACCATCGACACATACAAGTGGTGCGTCTTCCACCAACCTCAAGGAAGGCTGGTAGTCTTTGTCGTTGAAGACGAGGCAAAAATAATATTAACAAGTAAGGGAGTGTTATCATCCTATCATCATGATTTGCCGTCCTATACAGAGGTGCGCAACATACGCACCTATATTTATAAAAAATCCCCAAAAACACTAAATCAAAGAAACCACGCCCCTCTATTTCTATTAGTCAGAATAGCGCAACCAATAAAAATGCTCGATTTTACCAGGAGTGCATAAAAGAAAGCGCCGTGACTATCCGACTTCACTTGACCTCAGCTAGCGCTTCCACTAGCCCAGTAGTAAGTAGTCTAGCGCTTCCACTAACCTAGAACCAGCATCTCGGTACGTCCCCTAGTGCAAGGTCTCGACGTTTCCATTAGCCCAGGGCAACCTAGAACCAGCATCTCGGTGCTTCCCCTAGTCCAAGGTCCATCACCCGGCGGGCCATCTTAGCACTTCCCCTAACCCGAGATTCACCGCATCGTCAAACCGTTGCTTCCATTAGTCCAGGGAGACATAATCAGCACTAGCGGCGCTTCCACTAGCCTGGGGGCCAAGATCGTCGTCAAACCGGCGCTTCTACTAGTCCGGGGAGATGCATAAACAGCATCTTAGTACTTCCCCAAACCCGAAATCCACTGTATCGTCAAACCGGCGCTTCTACTAGCCCGAGGAGACATAATCAGCACCGGCGCTTCCACTGGCCCTTCGAACCAGCGCTTCCACTAGCCCGGGGTGACGCATAAACTGCATTTTAACATTTCCCCAAGCCCGAGATACACTGCATCGTCAAACTGGCGCTTATACTAGCCCGAGGCGACATAATCAGCACCGGCGCTTTCACTAGCCCTTCGAATCAGCGCTTCCACTAGCCCGGGGAGACGCATAAACAGCATCTTAACTCTTCCCCTAACCCAGATTCATTGCAACGTCAAACCGGCGCTTCTACTAGTTCGGAAAAACCTATAACCATCGTCAAGCCGGGGTTTACGCTAGAGAGAAAGACGCCAAGCCGATTCCGACGCCAATATCAACCAGTCTACATTACCGAGGCTGGAAACATCGTTCCTGGACTGACGTTATCTCTGCAGATCACAACGCCAAATCAAAAAAAGGTCCACATTACCGAGGCTGCAAAACACCACCCATGCACGAACGCTGTCCCTGCAAGCCTCGAGCAACTTCTAAGCAGCAGAGAAGACGCCAAATCGACATGGACGCCGTTATTTATTGTATATAGGTATCTGTGTATTGTAAATATTATAAATAAGGATTAAACTAGAGGAAGAGTTGGTGCAGTGCGTGAAGTTGATCTACATGCTCCCAGGATTAACGCTAATTGGAACCGTCTCCCAGTAACCAACCCTACGTCAGGGGCCTTCTCAACAAAAAAATTACAGACAGGACTCTGTGACAAACCAAACGCACAATGCCTAAGACACGGAGCCAAACGAGAAGCACGAGCCATCCAACTGCTGGACAGCACTCTCCTGACCAACGGAGCAACCCAAACCACCGTCAACTAGCCACCACCTATCCAGGAGACAAACGCAGCGCCACTAACAGTTCTGAAACAGAAAAAAAACCCAGTGGTTCCCAACCACAACGGTCACCACTATTAAGACGTTAGTAGAAGACTTACACCGCATCACCACGACACAGCCAGAGCTTCCACCCTCTTTGGCACACTAGTAGAAGAACCAGGCGAATTCCTGTAACGGATGTAGGAAATGGAGGAAGATCGACCAACCACTACGGCTCAGCTACGAGGACCAGTAGTCACCTGGTGGGCTAACTTTCGCAGCATTCCAACCTGTCTATTCCGATTTCAAGAAGTTGTTCCTAAGCAAAACGATAACCCCGTTGTCAAGGCCAAGGTAGTAGCAAAAAACTTTTTCACTAAACAAACATCAGCACAATCAGCTGCCGCATTCTTAAGCTCCAAGGCACTTCAAGCCCACCGCCTAGAAAGGATATAAATCAGAACCTGGAGCTCCTCACGGATCTACTCCTCCAGCACCATTTGGAAACCCGATCCAGTGCCACACGCCGACCACGATATTGGACATAGTAATTCGCTTAACCAAAGTAGAGTCCCATATCAAAGGGGCAAATCCTACAACGTCCACCAAGTTATCAGTCCCGAGGTAGCTGAACGACGATCGTAAGGATGAACTACTGATACGTTGCCATTTTGCCCACAGCGGTACTGACACAGACACTGTCCCAAGAGAAGGTCGGGAAACGAACCATCGACTGAACCATATTACCACACCGTTCGCCGCAATACACCACAGGGACTACATGGACACTGTTTACGCCTTTTTCACAAAAAATAAATAATTCAAAAAATCGTCACGTTTCTTTAACAAAGAATTTGCAGTTAAATCTAGAATTCCTTATAACTAAATATTTATGGAAATTTAAGCTTTTTATAAAACAGTTCAGAAAAATTGCTGGTTTTTTAAGATGTCGTTTTCACAAAAAAGAAATTTAAGAATTCAAGAAAATTGCCACGTTCCTTTAACCAAGAATTTGCAGTTAGATCTAGAATTCCTTAGGATTAACTAAATATTTATGAAAATTTAGGTTTATAATAAAACAGTTCAGAAAAACTAAGCGGTTTGTAAGGCGCGTTCACAGAAAAATCAAGAATTCAAAAAAATCCTCACGTTTCTTTAACCAAGAATTCGCAGTTAAATCTAGAATTTCTTAAATTTAACTAGATATTTATTAAAATTTGGGCTTTTAACAAACAGTTCGGAAAAAACTGCTGGTTTTGTAAGATGCTTTCACAAAAAAGATATTTAAGAATTCAAGGAAATTGCCACGTTTCTTTAAACAAAAATTCCTAGATAAATCTAAAATTTCATAAGATTAACTAAAAATTTATAAAAATCTAGTCTTTAAACTTTAGAAAAAACTGCAAGTTTTATAATATGCCTTCACAGAAAATTCAAGAATTCAAAAAATGCCTCGTTTCTTTAACCAAGAATTTGCAGTTAAATCTAGAATTTCTTAAAACTAACTAAATAATTATGAAAATTTAGGTTTTTAATAAAAGGTTCAGAAAAACTGTTGATTTTGTAAGATGCTTTCACAAAAAAAATTCATGATTCAAGAAAGTTGCCATGTTTCTTTAAACAAGAATTCCTATATAAATTTAAAATTTCATAAGATTAACTAAAAATTTAATATCCAGACTTTAAACAAACAGTTTAGAAAAACTGCAAGTTATGTAAGATACGTACACAAAAAAAACCAAAGAAATCAAAAAATTGCCACGTTCCTTTAACCAAGAATTCGCAGTTAAATCAAGAATTTCTTAAGACTAATTAAATATTTATGAAAATTCAGGCTTTTAACAAAACAGTACAGAAAAACTGCTGGTTTTGTAAGAAGTCGTTTTCCGAAACAAAATCTAGAATTCGAAAAAATCGTTGCGCTTTCTTTTGTAAACAAGAATTCACAGAGAAATCTAAAATTTTGTAATATTAACTAAAACTTTATGAAAATTTAGGATTTAAACATGTAGTTTAGAACAGGCTGCAGGTTATGTGGGATCGGTTGCTTTTAAACAAATATCGAAAATTAAAGAAAATGGCTTCGTTTCTTTAAACAAGAATTCATAAATAAATCTAAGAATTCATAAAATTAACTAAAAATTTCTAAAAATTTAGGCTTTAAACAAACAGTTTACAAAAATTGAGGTTTTTGTAAGATCGGTTGTTTTCACAAAAAATCAAAAATTCAAGAAAATCGCAATGTTTCTTTAAATAAGAATTCATTGATAAATTTAAAATTTCATAAAGTTAGCTAAAAATCTGTAAAAATGCAGACTTTAAACAAGCAGTTTGGAAACAACTGCAAGTTTTGTAAGATATTTTCACAAAAAATCAACAATTCAAAAAAAATCGCCACCAAGAATTCCCAGTTAAATCGAGAATTTCTTAAGGTTAACTAAATATTTATGAAAATTTTTACTTTTAACACACAGTTAAGAAAAACTGCTAGTTAAGTAAAATATCGTTTTCACACAAAAATCAAGAATTCAAAAAAATTGTCATGTTTCTTTAACTAAGAATTCGCAATTAAATCTAGAATTTCTTAAGATTAGCTGAATATTTATGAAAATTTAGACTTTCAACAAAACAGTTCAATAAAAACTGCTGGTTTTGTAAGATGTTTTCACAAAAAAGAAATTTAAGAATTCAAGAAAATCGACACGTTTCTTTAAACAAGAATTCCCAGATAAATCCAAAATTTCATAAGATTAACTAAAAATTATAAAAATCGAGTTTTGTAAGATGCTTTCACAAAAAAATCAAGAATTCTAAAAATTGCCAGGTTTCTTTAACCAAGAATTCGCAGTTTAATCAAGAATTTCTTAAGACTAACTAAATATTTACGAAAATTAGGTTTTTAACAAAACAGTTCACAAAAACAGCTGGTTTAGTAAAATGTTTTCACAAAAAAGAAATTCAGGAATTCAAGAAAATTGCCACGTTTCTTTAAACAAGAATTCCTAGATAAATATAAATTTTTTTAGGATTAATTAAAATTTTATAAAAATCTAGACTTTAAACAAACAGTTTGTAAAAAACTAGAAATTTTTGTAAAATGCTTTCACAAAAAATCAAGAATTCAAGAAAATTTCCACGTTTCTTTAACCAAGAATTCTTAATTAAATCTAGAATTTATTAAGATTAACTAAATACTTAGGAAAATTGAGGTTTTTATCAAACAGTTAAGAAAAAATGTGTTTTGTAAGGTGCGTTCGAAAAAAATCAAGAATTTATAAAAATCGCCACGTTTCTTTAACCAAGAATTCGCAGTTAAACATAAAATTCCTTATAACTAAATATTTATGTAAATTTAAGCATTTTAATACAATAGTTAAGATAAACTGCTGGTTTTGTAGTAAGATGTCGTTTCCACAAAAAAGGAATTTAAGAATTCAAGAATTTTGCCACGTTTCTTTTAACAAGATTTCATAGTTAAATTTTAAATTTTGGCTTTAAATAAGCAGTTTAGAAATAACTGACGTCTCTGTAAGATCTGTTGCTTTCACAAAAAAATAAAAAATTCAAGAAACTTGATACGTTTTTTAAACAAGAATTTTTAGTTAAATCTAAAATTCCCTAAGAATAACTAAACATTTATAAAAATTTAGGCTTTTAAGAAACAGTCTAGAAGAGCTGCTGGTTTTGTAAGATGTTTTTGTAAAAAAGAAATACAAGAATTCAAGAAGTTTGCCACGTTTCTTTAAACAAGAAATCCTGGATAATTCTAAAATTTAAAATTTAAGTTTTAATCAAACAGGTTACAAAAATTGAGGTTTTTGTAAGATCGGCTGTTTTCACAAAAAAATCAAAAATTCAAGAAAATCGCCACGTTTTTATAAACAAAAATTTTAGTTAAATCTGAAATTTTTTACGATTAACTAAACATTTATAAAAATCTAGGCTTTTAACAAACAGTTTAGAAAAAACTGTAAGTTTTATAAGATGCGTTCACAAATAAATATCAAGAATTCAAAAAATTCCCACGTTTCTTTAACACAGATTTCGCAGTTAAATCTAGAATTTCTTAAAATTAACTAAATATTTATTAAAATTTAGGCTTTTAACAAAAAGTTCCGAAAAACGCTAGTTTTGAAAGATGCCGTTTTCAGAAAAATCAAGAATTCTAAAAAATCGTCACGTGTTTTTTAAACAAAAATTTACAGACAAATCTAAAATTTCTTAAGCTTAGCTAAAATTTTATAAAAATTTTGGCTTTAAACAAACATGTAGGTTAGAAGTTGCAGTTTATGTGGGATCAGTTGCTTTCAGACAGATATCGAAAATTCAAGAAAATCGTTGCGTTCTTTTAAACAAGAATTCATAAAAAATCTAAAATTTCTTAAGATTAACTTAAGATTTATAAAAATTTAGGCATTAAACAAACAGTTTAGAAAAAATTGCACTTTTGTAAGATCAGTTATTTTCACAAAAAAATCAAAAATTAAAGAAAAAATCAAGGTTTTTTTTAAACATGAATTTACGGTTAAATCTAATATTGCTTAAAGTTTTCTAAAAGTTTATAAAATATTTAGCCCTTTAAGAATCAGTTTAGAAAAAACTACTGGTTTTGAACAATGTTTTCGCAAAAATCGAGAATTCAAAAAAATCGCCATGTTTCTTTAACCAAGAATTCGCAGTTAAATCTAAAATTTCTTAAGATTAACTAAATATTTATGAAAATTTAGGCTTTTAACAAACAGTTCGGAAAAACTGCAATTTTGTAAGATGTTGTTTTCAGAAAAAAATAAAAAATTCCAGAAAACCGTCACGTGTTTTTTAAACAAGAATTCACAAACAAATCTAAAATTTCTTAAGATTAACTAAAAATTTAGTCTTTAAACAAACAGTTTAGAAGAAACAGAAGTTTTTGAAAGATTGTTTGTCTTCACAAAAAAATCAAAAATTCAAGAAAATCGCCATGTCTTTTAAACAAAAAATTTTTGTTAAATATGAAATACCTTAAGATTAACTAAACATTTATAAAAATTCAGGCTTTCAACAAACAGTTTAGAAGACATTGCAAGTTTTGTAAATTGCTTTCACAAAAAATCAAGAAAGTTTCACGTTTCTTTAACCAAGAATTCGCAGCTAAATCATGAATTTCTTAAAATGAACTAAATATTTTTGAAAATTTAGGCTTTTAACAAACAGTTCGGGAAAACTGCTAGTTTTGTAAGATGTCGTTTTCAGAAAAAAAAACAAGAATTCAAAAAAATCGTCGCGTTTTCTTTTTAAACAAGAATTCACAGACATATCTAAAATTTCGTAATACTAACTAAAATTTTATAAAAATGTAGGATTTAAACAAACAGTTTAGAAACAACTGAAGTTTTTGTAAGATCGGTTGTTTTCACAAAAAAATCAGAAATCAAGAAAATCGCAGTGTTTCTTTAAATAAGAATTCATAGATAAAACTAAAATTTCATAAAAATAACTAAAAATTTTTATAAATTCAGATTTTAAACAAACAGTTTAGAAAAAACGGCAAGTTTTGTAAGATGCTTTCCTAAAAAAACCAAGAATTCAAAAAATTGTCACGTTTCTTTAACTAAGAATTTCCAGTTAAATCAAGAATTTCCTCGGACTAACTAAATATTTATAAAAATTCAGGCTTTTAACAAAACAGTTAGGAAAACTTCAGGTTTTGTAAGATGTTTTCACAAAAGAATGAAATTCAAGAATTCAAGAAAGTTGCTACGTTTCTTTATATAAGAATTCATGATAAATCTAAAATTTCATAAAATTAACTAAAAATTTATATAAATCTAGACTTTAAACAAACAGTTTAGAAAAACTGCAAGTTCTGTAATGCTTTCACAAAAAAATCAAGAAAATCACCAGTTTTTATTAAACAATTTTTTTTTAGTTAATTCTGAAATTCATTAAAATTAACTAAACATTTATAAAAATTTAAAGATGCGTTTACAGAAAAAAATAGAATTCAAAAAATTGTCACGTTTCTTTGACCAAGAATTCGCAGTTAAATCAAGAATTTCTTAAAATTAACTAAATATTTATTAAAATTTAAGCTTTTAACCAAACAGTTCGGAAAAAATGCTGATTTTGTAAGATGTTTTAACAAAAAAGAAATTCAACATTCAAAAAGTTGCCACGTTTCTTTTAACAAAAATTACTAGATAAATCTAAAATTTCATAATATTAACTAAAAATTTAAAAAAAATTTAGGCTTTAAATAAACAGTTCAGACAAAATTGAAATTTTTGTAAGATCGGCTGTTTTCACAAAAAAATCAAAAATTCAATGAAATCGACACGTTTTAACAAAAATTTTAGTTAAATCTAAAATTAATTAAGATTAACTAAATATTTAAAAAATTCAGGCTTTTAACAAACAGTTCAGAAAAACTGCAAGCTTTGTAAGATGCGTTCACAAAAAAATCAAGAATCCAAATTTTGCCACGTTTCTTTAACCAAGAATTCGCAGTTAAATCTAGAATTTCTTAAGATTAACCAAATACTTATGAAAATTTAGGTTTTTAACAAACGGTTAAAATAAAAGTGCTGGTTTAGTAAACTGTCGTTTTCAATAAAAAAATCAAGAATTCAAGGAAATCGCCACGTTTTTTAAACAAGATTTATTAGTTAAATCTGAAATTCCTTAAGGTTAACTAAACCTCTATAAAAGTTCAGACTTTAAACAAACAGTCTGAAAAAACTGCAAGTTTTGTAAGATGCTTTTACAAAAAAATCAAGAATTCAAAAACTTGTCACGTTTCTTTAATCAAAAATTCGCAGCTAAATCAAGAATTTCCTAAGGCTAACTAAATATTTATAAAAATTCAGGTCTTTAAGAAAGTTTAGAAAAGTTGCTGGTTTTGTAAGATGTTTTCACAAGAAAGAAATTCAAGAATTCAAGAAAATCGTTACTCTTCTTTAAACAGGAATTCCTAGATAAATCCAAAATTCCATAAGATTAACTAAAAATTATAAAAATCCAGACTTTAAACAGACAGTTTAGAAAAACTGCAAGTTTTGTAAGATGCTTTCACAAAAAATCAAGAATTTAAAAAATTGTCACGTTTCTTTAACCAAGAATTCGCAGTTAAATCAAGAATTTCCTAGAACTAACTAAATATTTATAATAATTCAGGCCTTTAACAAAACATTTTAGAAAAACTGCTGGTTTTGTAAAATGCTTTCACAAAAAAAATTCAAGAATTCAAGAAAGTTGCCACGTTTCGTTAAACAAAAAATCCTAGATAAATCTAAAATTTTATAAGATTTATTAAAAATTTATATAAATCCACACTTTAAACAAACAGTTTGGGAAAACTGCTAGTTTTGTAAGATGCTTTCACAAAAAAATCAAGAATTCAAAAAAACGCCGTTTCTTTAACTAAGAAGATGCAGTTAAATCTAGAATTTCTTAAGATTAACTAAATATTTATGAAGAATTAGGTTTTTAATAAAACAATTCAGAAAATCTGCTTGTTTTGTAAGTTGTCGTTTTCACAAAAAAAATTCAAGAATTCTAGAAAATCGCCACGTTTCTTTAACTAAGGATACGCAGTCAAATTTAAAATCTTTTAAGATTAACTAAATATTTACGAAATTTGAGGCTTTTAGCAAACAGTTCACTAAAGCTATGTTTTGTAAGGTGAGTTCACACAAAAAAAATCAAGAATTCATAAAAATCGCCACTCTTCTTTAACCAAGGATACGCAGTTAAATCTAACATTCCTTTAGATTAACTAAATATTTATAAAAATTTTGGCTTGTAACAAACAGTTCAGAAAAACTGTTTTGTAGAGTGCGTTCACAAAAATCAAGAATTAAAAAAATTGCTACGTTTCTTTAACCAAAAATTCGGAGTTAGATCAAGAATTTCTTAAGATTAACTAAATATTTATAAAAATTTAGGCATTAAACAAACAGTTTAGAAAAACTGCTGGTTTTGTAAGATGTAGTTTTCAAAAAAAAATCAAGAATTCGAGAAAATCGTCGCGTGTTTTATAAACAAAAATTCACAGACAATTCTAAAACTTCTTAAAATTAACTTAAACTTTATAAAAATTTAGACTTTAAACAAACAGTTTAGAAACAACTGAAGTTTTTGTAAGATCGGTTGTTTTCAGAAAAGAATCAAAAATTCAAGAAAATCGCTACGTTTTTTAAACAAAATTTTTTAGTTTCTGTAATTTGTTAAGATTACCTAAACATTTATAAAAATTTAGGCATTAAACAAACAATTTAGAAAAAACTGCAAGTTTTGTAAGATGCGTTCACAAACAAAGTCAAGAAATTAAAAAATTCTCAAGTTTGTTTAACCAAGAATTTCTTGTAACTAAATAGTTATGAAAATTTAGGCTTTTAATTAAACAGTTCAGAAAAACTGCAAGTTTTTTGTAAGATCGGTTGTTTTTACAAAAAATCAAACATTTCAGAAAATCGCCACGTTTTTTTAAACAAGAATTCGCAATTAAATCTAGAATTTCTTAAGATTAACTAAATGTTTATAGAAATGTTGGCTTTTAACCAAATAATTCAGAAAAAAACTGCTGGTTTTATAAGATTTTTACACCAAAAATAAATTTAAGAATTCAGGAAACTTGCCGCGTTTCTTTAAACAAGAATTCATTTAAAATTTCATAGGATTAACTAAAATTTTATAAAAATCCAGACATTAAACAAACAGTTTAGAAAAACTGCAAGTTTTGTAAGATGCTTTCACAAAAAAATCAGGAATTCAAAAGATTGACAGATTTCTTTAACTAACAATTTGCAGTTTAATCAAGAATTTCTTAAGACTAACTAAATATTTATAAAAATTAGGTTTTTAACAAAACAGTTCAGAAAAAACTGCTAGTTTTGTAAGATGTTTTCACAAAGAGAACTTAAAAAATTCAAGAAAATTTGCCACGTTCCTTTAAATAAGAGTTCCTAGATAAATCTAAAATTTTATAAGATTAACTAAAAATTTATAAAAATCCCGACTTTAAACAAACAGTTTGTAAAAAACTGCAAGTTTTGTTAGATGCTTTCACAAAAAATCAAAAATTCAAAAAACTGACACGTTTCTTTGACCAAGAATACGCAGTTAAATCTAGAATTTCTTAAGGTTAACTAAATATCTATGAAAATTTAGACTTTTAATGAAACACTTTAAAAAAACTGCTGGTTTTGTAAGATTATTTCACGAAAAAGAAATTCAAGAATTCAAGAAAAGTGCCACGTTTTTTTTAAACAAGAATTCTTAGATTAATCTAAAATAACATAAGATTAATTATAAATTTATAAAAATTTATGCTTTTAACAAACAGTTTAGAAAAAACTGCAAGTTTTGAAAAATGCTTTCACAAAAAATCAAAAATTCAAGAAAATTGCCACGTTTCTTTAAGTAAGATTTCGCAATTAAATCTAAAATTTGATAAGATTAACTAAAAATTTGTGAAAGTCCAGACTATAAACAAACAGTTTAGAAAAAACTGCAAGTTTTGTAAGTTGCTTTCACAAAAAATTAAGAATTCAAAAAATAGCCACGTTTCTTTGACCAAGAATTCGCAGTTACATCTAAAATTTCTTAAGCTTAACTAAATATTTATGAAAATATAGGTTTTTACCAAACAGTTCAGAAAAATTTCTGCTTTAGTAAAATGTCGTTTTCACAAAAAATCAAGAATTCAAAATAAATTGCCACGTTTCTTTAAGCAAGATTTCGCAATTAAATCTAAAATTTTATAAGATTAACTAAAAATTTGTAAAAATTCAGACTATAAACAAACATTTTAGAAAAATTGTAAGTTTTGTAAGATGTTTTCATAAAAAATTAAAAATTTAAAAAAATCGCCACGTTTCTTTAACCGCGAATTCGCAGTTAAATCTAGAATTTCTTAAGATTAACTAATTATTTTTGAAAATACAGACTTTTAATAAACAGTTCACAAAAAACTGCTGGTTTAGTAAAATGTCGTTTTCACAAAAAAATCAAGAATTCTAAACAATTGTCACGTTTCTTTAACCAAGAATTCGCAGTTGAATCAAGAATCTTTTAAGACTAACTAAATATTTATAAAAATTAGGTTTTTAACAAAACAGTTAAGAAAAGCTGTGTTTTGTAAGGTGGGTTCACACAAAAAAATCAAGAATTTATAAAAATTGCCACGTTTCTTTAACCAAGAATTCGCAGTTAATGCTAGAATTTCTTAAGATAAACTAAATATTTATGAAAATTAAGGCTTTTAATAAACAGTTCAGAAAAACTGTGTTATGTTAGGTGCGTTCACAAAACTAATAAAGATTTTAAAAAAATCGCCACGTTTCGTTTAACCAAGAATTCGCAGTTAAATTTAGAATTCCTAAGGATTAGCTAAATATTTATTAAAGTTTAGGCTTTTAACAAACAGTTCAGAAAAACTGTTTTGTAAGGGCGTTCACCAAATAAAATGAAGAATTCAAAAAAATCGCAGTTAAATCGCAGTTAAAACTAGAATTCCTGAAGATTAACTAAATATTTACAAAAACTTAGAATTTTAATAAAACAGTTAAAAAAACTGATGCGTTTGTAAGGGCATTCACAGAAAAATCAAGAATTCAAAAAAAGCCTCACGTTTGTTTAAATAAGAATTCGCAGTTAGAATTTCTTACGATTAAATTTATGAAACTTTAAGCTTTTAACAAACAGTTTAGAAAAAACTGTTGGTTTAAAAAAAAAATAAAAAATTCAAGAAAATCGAAAGGTTTCTTTAAACAAGAATTCACGGTTAAATCTAATATTTCTTAAAGTTAACTAAAAATTTGTAAAATATTTAGCCTTTTAAGAACCAGTTTAGAAAAACTACCGGTTTTGTAAAATGCTTTCACAAAAAAAATCAAGAATTCAAAAAAATTGCCACGCACTTTTTTACAATAAGAATTCTAAATTAAATCTACAATGATTTGAAATTTATGGATTAAGTCTGTAAATAACCGCTTTAATTGTTCTTAAAATAAATCCATAAATATTAAAATGATACTCGCTTGAAAAACGCCGTTCACGTAGCGTCGATTCAACAAAAACCCGGATAAAAAAATCTTGTTTAACCGGCAAACCATAAATAAACGTATTCCGCACACAAGCGTCCTTGAAAAACCAGACCCATGTTTAGAGAATTTTAATGTTGTATTATTTGATAAACATCTGTGTACATTTAAAAATTGTGAATTCTTGTAATTCTGCAAGCAGAAAATCCCATGCTCATTGTTTAGTACACAACCGCTGTACGTGGTGCTATTTAGGTTCGAACAACAAAGCGTGTGTGAGTAAACGACATCAGTTGTGTGGAAGGTTCAAGGGTGTCTGCTAATTACGACAGTGCGTTTTAATCCAGATGAAACTTTTTGAATATATGGTAAAGGTTCCAAAAGGAGTACTGTTGCCACCCGCACCACCTTTTAAAGATGGCGATTTGGATACTGTTCTATCAGTGGTAAGTAGGCCAGTGGCTTTTGTTTAACATCATCTTCTAATTACTAAACAATTTATTTTCGCCAACTGTTAAATTCTGAACCCCAGCATTAGGAAAAAATTAATTTTAGGTCAAAGTGTGTATATTTTATACACACACAGTGTTTTGTATAAAATCCAGCTTTTAAATTGGTTTAAACATTTCATTCGCAAACAAAACAATACCGAAAAAATAGCGTACCGCTTCTAATGGCTAGTCGGCAAGTTTATGACCTGTTGGCAGGGTTTTGTTAATTGCTCCTACCTTCAAATTCAAAAAATACTCAGACATTTGTTTTTAAACACGCAAAGATTTGTTAATTTTCAAACGCATCTATCAATTAAAAATTTTTACTTCATCTTAAACTAAATTATCGCTGCATTTATATGCAATTTATGTATATATGCGCTTTTTTATAGCTTTGTAATTTCGTTCTACGTATTTTAATATTTTAAAAAATTTGTATTGTCGTATTTTAATACTTAAGTATACTTTGGCTTTTCTGCATTTATGTTTTTCATTGTTTTTCTATTTCATAATTGTTACGTGTGTATCCTAGACTTTCATATTTTCGTATTTTGATACTTTCACTTTTCCGAATTTTTATTTCTTATTATTTTTGTATTTTTGGAAACTCATATCTTCGCATTTTAGTTTTACCGTATTTTTGAAATATTATATGTTTATATTCCCACAAGTCTCATATTCTTATTTTTATGTATTTTCATATTTTCGTAACTTCATGTTTTTGTATTTTCAAATTTTCGTATTTTTCACATTCTTGCATTTTCGTTTCGAATTTTCATAACTTTGTATTTAATATTTCCCCCAGCTTTGTATTTTCGTACTTTAGTATTTCTGTATTTTCATATTTCCGTATTTTACTGCTTAGGTTTTATTGTATTTTGTCTTTCTAATTATTTTTGAATTTTCGTACTTTCGTATTATCGCATTTTTGAAATCTTATATTTTAGTACTTTAGTGCTTTTGTATTTCTAAAATATTATTTGTATTTTCATATTTTTGCAATTTCGTATTTTCTTTGTTTCATATTTAAGCACTTTTACATTTTCATATTTAAAATTTCACACTTGCATGTTTTCGTATTTTCATATTCTGGCAATTTCGTATTCTCCTATTTTTGTATTTTCGTATTTTCCTAGTTTTATATTTTCGTATTTTTGTAATTTCATATTTTAATGTTTTTATATTTACGTATTTTCACATTATCTTATTCATATATTTTCCCATTTTTCATATTCTTGCATTCTTTGTATTTTTACATTTATATGTTTTTGTGTTTAGTATTTTCTTACCTTTGTATTTTTGTATTTTAGGATTTTTGCAATTTTATGTTTTTGCATTTTACTGCTTACGTTTTTCGTATTTCTGTTTTTAATTATTTTTGTATTTTCGTACTTTCGTGATATCGCACTATAAAATCTCACATTTTCGTATTTTAGTTCTTTCGTATATCTGAAATATTATACTTTCGCATTTTTCGTATTTTTGCAATTTCGCATTTTTGTATTTTTGTGCTTTCATGTATTTCTAGTTTTATTTTTCATATTTTTATATTTTCGTATTTTCATGTTTTCGTATTTTCATATTCTCACAATTATGTGTTTTCGGATTATCCTGTTTTCGTATTTTGGTATTCCTGTAATTTCGCATTTTAGATATTTTCGCAATTTCACATTTCTGTATTTTGGTATTTTCGTGTTTTTCGAGTTTTATATTTTTATATTTGCGTATTTTTATTCACATTTTTATATTTTCGCATTTTCATATTTCCGTATTTTCAGATTCTTACAATTACGTCTTTTCCGATATTCCTGTTTTATATTTTCGTATTTTGGGATATCTATAATTTCGCATTTTTCATATTTTCGCAATTTCACATTGTTGTATTTTCTTGTTTTTCTAGTTTTATATTTTTATATTTTCGTATTTTTATAACTTCATATTTTTATATTTTTCGTACTTTCATATTTTCAAATTTTCATATTATCACAATTACGTGTTTTCGGATTTTCTTGTCTTCATATTTTCGTATTTTAGTATTCTTGTAATTTTGCATGTTCATATTTTTGCAATTTAACATTTTGATATTTTTGTATTTTCGTATTATTTCTAGTTTTATATTTTTATAGTTTTATATTTTCGTATCTTTATATCTTCGTATTTTAATACTTTTGTATTTTTATATTTTCGTATTTTCATATTCTCAGAATCACGTGTTTTCGAATTTTTCTGTTTTCATATTTTCGTATTTTGTTATTCCTGTAATTGTCGCATTTTTCATATTTTCGCATTCTTGTATTTTTGTATTTTCGTGTTGTTTCTAGTTTTATATTTTCATATTATTATATTTTGGTATTTTATATCTTCATACTTTTATATTTTCGTACTTTCATATTTTCGTATTTATATATTCTCACAATTTTGTGTTTTCGGGTTTTCCTGTTTTCATTTTTTTGTTTTTCGGTATTCCAGTAATTGTCGCATTTTCATATTTTCGCATTTACGTATTTTCGTGTTTTTTCTAGTTATATATTTTCATATTTTTATATTTTCGTATTTTTATATCTTCATATTTTTATATTTTCGTATTTTCATAAATTCATATCTTCATATTCTCACAATTACGTGTTTTCGGATTTTCCTGTTTTCATATTTTCGTATTCTGGTATTCCTGTAAATTCGCATTTTCATATTTTTGAAATTTCACATTTTTATATTTCTATATTCTCGTGTTTTTATAGTTTTATATTTTCATACTTTCATATTTTTATAACTTCATGCTTTTATATTTTCGTATTTTCATAAATTCATATTTTTATATTCTCACAATTACGTGTTTTCGGATTTTCCTGTTTTCATATTTTCGTATTCTGGTATTCCTGTACTTTCGCATTTTCATATTTTCGCGATTTCACATTTTTATATTTTTGTATTCTCGTGTTTTCTCTAGTTTTATGTTTTCATATTTTTATATTTCTTTATTTTTATATCTTTATATTTTTTATTTTCGTATTTTTATATTTTCGTATTTTCATATTTTCGTATTTTGATATTCTTGTAATTTAGCATTTTCATATTTTCGCAATTTCACATTTTATATTTTTGTATTCTCGTGTTTTTTTAGTTTTATATTTTTAGAGTTTCGTATTTTTATAACTTTGTATTTTTATATTTTCGTATTTTCTTATTTTTGTATTTTCATATTGTCACAATTACGTGTTTTCGGATTTTCCTGATTTCATATTTTCGTATTTTGTTATTCCTGTAATTTCGCATTTTTCTTATATTCGCAATTTGACATTTTGGTATTTTCGTGTTATTTCTAGTTTTATAATTTCATATTTTTATATTTTTGTATTTTTATATCTTCATACTTTTATATTTTTGTATTTTCATATTTTCCTATTTTCATATTTTCTCAATTACATGTTTTCGGATTTTCTTGTTTTCACATCTTCGTATTTTGGTATTCCTGTAATTTTGCATTTTTCATATTTTCCCAATTTTACGTTCTTGTATTTTTGTATTTTCGTGTTTTTCTAGTTTTATATTTTTGTATTTTTATAACTTCATATTTTTATATTTTGTATATTCATATTTTCAAAATTACGTGTTTTCAAATTTTCCTGTTTTCATATTTTCGTATTTTGGTATTCCTGTATTTTCGCATTTTATATATTCTTGCATTTTCTGTATTTTTTGCATTTTTGTTTTTGTATTTAGTATTTTTATAGCTTTGTATTTTTATAGCTCTGTATTTTCGCATTTTAGTGATTTCAATTTTTCGTATTTTACTGCTTATGTTTTATTGTATTTCTATCTTTTTAATTATTTTAATTTCTCGTATTTACGTATTATCGTCCTTTTGAAATTTCACCGTTTATTTTCGTATTTCTATAATTTTATATTTTCGTATTTTCATATTCTCAGAATTACGTGTTTTTGGATTTTTATATTTTTGCATTTTCCCAGTTTTATAGTTTTGAATTTTTTATTTTCGTATTTTTGTAATTTCGGATTTTTTTGTTTTCTTTCATATTTTCGCATTTTTCACATTCTTGCATTTTCTGAATTTTTGCATTTTTATGTTTTTGTATTTAGTATTTTTACGGTTTTATATTTTAGTATTTTCATGATCTCATATTTCCGTATTTTACTTCTGACGTTTTATAATATTTTTAAAATTATTTTTGTATATTCGCATTTGTAAAATCCCACATTTTCGTATTTCTGTTTCTTCGTATTTCTGAAATATTTGACTTTACATTTTTATATTTTTTCAATTTCTCATTTTCGTATTTTGGTATTTTCGTATTTTTCTAGTTTAATATCTTCGTATTTTTATATTTTCGTATTTTTATATTCTCATATTCTCACAATTACGTGTTATCGGATATTTGTATTTTTGTATTTTTGTGATTTCAGATTTTTCTGTTTTCATATTTTCGTATTTTGGTATTCCTGTAATTTCGCTTTTTTATATTCTTGCATTTTCTGTATTCTTGCATTTTTATGCTTTTAAATTTAGTATTTGTATAGCTTTGTAGTATTTTTGTATTTTCATATTTCCGTTTTTACTGCTGATGTTTTATTGTATTTCTGTCTCTTTAATTATTTTGTATCTTCGTACTTTCGCATTATCGTATTTTTGAAATTTCACCGTTTCGTATTTTAGTTTTTTTGTATATCTGAAATATTATGCTTTCGCATTTTCATATTTTCTCAATTTCGCGTTTTCCTATTTTTGTATTTTAGTATTTTTCTACTTTTATATTTTTGTATTTTTATAATTACATATTTTCGTATTTTTATATTATCATCAATTACGTGTTTTCGGATTTCTGTATTTTCGTATTTCCGTAGTTTTATAGTTTCGAACCTTTTATTTTCGTATTTTTGTAATTTCGAATTTTCCTGTTTTCATATTTTCGCATTCCTATATTTTCGCATTTTTTATCCTCTTGCATTTTTTTGTATTTAGTATCTTTATAGCTTTATATTTTAGTATTTTCATAATCTCGTATTTCCGTATTTTACTGCTTAGGTTTTATTGTATTTTTAAATAATTTTTGTATTTTTGTATTTTTGAAATCTCACAGATTTGTATTTTGGGGCTTTCGTATTTCTAAAATGCTATAGTTTTGCATTTTTATATTATCGCAATTTCGTATTTTTGTAGTTTGGATGTTTTATATTTTTGTACATTTATATTTTCGTACTTATATAATTCCATATATTTGTATTTTCATATTTTCGTTTTTTCATATTTTCACAATTGCTTATTCTCGTATTTTTGTATTTTCCTCATTTTATATTTTCGTACTCTTATATTTGCAAATTTCGTATTTTGAAACAATTATGTATTTTCAAATTTTTATATTTCCATATTTCCCCAGGTTCATATTATCGTACTTTTATATTTTCGTATTCCTATAATTTCGCATTTTTTTATATTTTTTATATTTACATGTTTCGTATTTTTGTAATTTTCTATTTCCG
Source organism: Platerodrilus igneus (assembly GCA_036346225.1). Classification (NCBI taxonomy): domain Eukaryota; kingdom Metazoa; phylum Arthropoda; class Insecta; order Coleoptera; family Lycidae; genus Platerodrilus; species Platerodrilus igneus. Next base: position 480,170 of record JARFIW010000549.1, read on the forward strand.
TATTTTACTGTATTTTCGTATTTTTGAATTTCACATTTTTGTATTTAACTTTTCGTATTTCTGAAATATACCTTCGCATTTTATATTTTCACAATTTTGCACTTTCGTATTATCGTACTTTTATATTTTGGTATTTTTGTAATTTCGTATTTTCGTATTGTTACACTTTTGCATTTTCAAATTTTCGTATTCCTATAATTCGAATTTTTCATATTCTTGCTTGTTCGTATTTTCAAATTTTTATGACTTTGTATTTAATATTTTCCACCGCTTTGTGTTTTCGCATTTTAGTATCTTTGTAATTTCATGTCAGTATTTTATTTCTTGCGGTCTATTGTATTCTTGTTTTTAATTATTTTTGTATTTTCGTGTTTTGGTATTTTCGTATTTTTGAAACCTCATAGTTTCGTATTTATTTATATGATATTATAATTTCGCATTTTCATATTTTCGTAGTTTCGAATTTCGTATTTTCCTAGCTTATATTTTCGTATTTTCATACTCCCGCAATTTAGTTTTCCGTTTTTTTATATTTTTACATTCTTCATATTCTTGCATTTTTTGTATCTTTTCATTTGCATGTTTTTGTATTTAGTATTTTCACAGCTTTGTAGTTTCGTATTATTGTAATTTCATATTTTCGTATTCTACTGCTAGGTTGTATTGTATCTTTGTTCTGAATACCTTAGCATTTTTCTAATTTCATATTTTAGTATTTTGAAATTTTTGCATTTTTCATATTCTTGTTATTTTATATTTTTGTTCTTGCATTTAGTATTATCCTAGCTATATATTTTCGTATTTTACTATTTAGGCTTTATTGTATTTTTGTTTTTTTTTTATTATTTTTGTATTTATGTACTTACGTATTTTCGTGTTCTTAACATCTCATATTTTCGTAATTTGAATCTTTCGTATTTTTAAAGTAAATTTTCTAATTGTTATATTCCCGAATTTCGTATTTTTGTACTTTTACATTTTCGTATTTTTGTAATTTTACATTTTTGTGTTTTCATATTGTTATATTTCCAAATTTTCATATTCCTATATTTTCGTATTTTTAATATTCTTATATTTTTGCATTTTTCACATTTTTGTATTTTTATATTTAATATTTTCCTTGCTTTATATTTTCTTATTTTTGAAATCTCATTCTTTCGTGTTTTAGTACTTTCGTATTTTTAAAATATTATATTTCCGTATTTGCATATTTTCATATTTTCCTATTTTTTATGTTAGTATCATTGTATTTTTGTATCTTTCTTCTGTCGTATTTTAGTAATTTAGTACATATTTTTAAAAAATTTTAAATTTTTTCATTATTTTAGTATTTTCTTGTTTTCATATCTTTCTAGTTTTATTTTCGCACTTTCGTAGTTTCCTATTTTTTAAAATCTCGTATTTTCGAAGTTTAGTACTTATGTATCTTTAAATTTTCATATTTTTATATCCTCGTACTTTCGTATTGTTGAAATCCTATATTTTCGAATTTTGGTATTTTCGTACTTTCATATTCTCATATTTTGTTATTTTCTTATTCGTATATTTTCTTATTGTCATATTTAAATAAATATTATTTTACTATTAACATTTTATTACATTTTTTTCGTATTCTCTTTATTTTTGTTTTCGTATTTTCGTATATTCCTAGTTTTGTATTTTTGTACTTTTGTATTTTAGTATTCTTAAAATTTCATTTTTTCGTACTGTCGTATTTTTATATTTCTGTGTTTTCGTATTTTTTATATTCTCGTTAGTTTCCTATTTTCAGATTTTCGTATTTTTGGAATTATATATTTTTAGGTTTGTATATTTTTGTATTTTCAAATTTGGCGTATCGTATTTTTCTAGCTATATATTTTCGTATTTTCATATTTTTCGTATTTCCTTATTTTTGTATTTTCGTAATTTCATATTTGTTATTTGATACGTTTGTTTTTCGAATTTTAGTTTTCTTATATTTTTGTAAGATGATATATTCATACACTGGCGGTTTTGTATTTTTATATTTTGCAATGTTTGCATTTTCGTACTTCAGTATTTCTCTAATTTCATATTTTGGTATTTTGTAACTTTTTTGTTTTCGAACTTACGTATTTTTATATTTCTGTATTTTCTATTTTCTCGTTAGTTTCCTATTTTTGAATTTTATCATTATTCTTGTATTTTCGTATTCTTATATTTAAGTATTTCCATATTCTCGCCTTTTCGTGTTTTTCTATCTTCGTATTCTCATATTTTTTCCATTTTTATATTTTCCTACTTTGGTATTTTAGTATTCTTGTAGTTTCACATTTTCGTATTTTGATATTTCAGAATTTTCTTATTTTTGTATTTCTGTATTTTCGCACCTTCTGTATTTCCGCATTTTCCTAATTTTGTATTTTCGTACTTTGATATTTTTCTACCTCTGCAGTTTAAAATTTTCGTAATATAATATTTGTGTATTTTTATATTCTGGCATTTTCGTATTTCTCTAGTTTTTTATTTTAATATTTGGCAATTTTTATATTTGTGTATTTTCGTATTTTGATACTTTCATATTTTTCAAACTTTTGTATTTTAATATTTCCGTAATTTTAATATTCTTATATATTTTTGCTTTTGTATTTTCGTGTTTTAATTTTTTCTTATATTAGCGCTTTCAGAGTCTAGTTAGAGATTCTGTCCGATGCAGGAGCCTTTCTGACCCTTACGGTCCTGATAAGGTTTTCGATTTGTTGAAGATCCTCGTCCCTTCAACCTCCATCGGACGTCGCGGTGAACCTGTTCAATATGCTGAAGGTCTGCGTGTGCATAGTTCGGCTTGAACTTACGTTCTGTGCTTTCCAGGTTGAATAGGCTAAGCCTGTTTCGCCATGGATAAAAGGCATTGGGGACGCCTCGGTCCCCAGTACTTTCGACATCCTCCACAGAGAGTTGTTTTCGGCTCGAAGTTCTTCCAATTTGACTTCCCAGGCCTCGTTTCGGTGCCGCCGAATCGCTAATCGCGTTTCGCCGACCAATCGATTATATCGGATTCGTTCTGCACGATTCCAGGTTCTTTGCCACTGACACCTGGCACGGTTCTTCTCTCGTATGAGGTCTCAGATGTGCAGAGGGAGGATGTCCTTATCCTTTATCAATCTCGTGGAAATGGCTCTACTGACCGAAGTCTGTATGCACTCGACGAGGTGGTCCACTTGCGCCTCCAACGTGCCAGTGGTCGGAATGTCTTTTGACATCCATTCGACCGACATTGCAAGACGAGCGGTAAATGCCGGCCCCAAAACCCTACGGGTTTTGTTAATGGCCGGGGCTTTCTTCCTCCGAGATTGAGTAGTACCAGGTTGTGGTCAGAAACTGGGGTCTCTGATGGTCCGGATCTCGGTATTTAGCGTCACTTGGTGGAGTATCGCGACGTCTAGTACATCTGGCCTGCCTCTATTGTCGTAGTGAGTAGGTTCTGCCTGTCCTAAGACCCACGTCTGTCTTCAAATTGTCGGAGTATGCATTCATTGCGATTTGCTACCCAACTGTTCCAAGACGGATGTTTAGAGTTGAGGATTCTGTCGCATCCAACAACGCGTCTAGGTCCTGCGTGCTAAGCGGTTCGTCACCTGGCCGGTTATAAACCAAAACCAGGCGAAGAGGGCCAAGTACTATGCATACTGCAGTCGCTTTAAGTCGTTCTAGGTCTAGCGAGTCCACCACGTAGTGCTCCAGGATTACCTTGACGTACGCCGCTGTGCTTCTTCCGACTTCCTCTCGATTGTTATAAAACAGACTGTAGTTGGGAAACCTAGGCTCGTCTCGTGCGCTAAAAAACGCTTCGTTCACCAGGACAACTCTAGGTCGTATCTCATCGCAAACTCCAGCAACTCAAATCGCTTTCCCATCAGCCCTCGCGCGTTCTAGAACGCTATCTGCAGGGTTCCTGAATTTCGGCGACGTCTATCCTCTAAAATGAAGAAGTTCGCTGAGATCCTTGCCGCAGGCAATGAAACCCGAAGTTTTTGGCTTTGGCAATTATAGGCGGCAGCTTTTTCTGGCAATCGCAGCCAGCTTCTGGAAGTCGATTTTAGCGAGAAGTCCGATGAGTGAACCCCATTGCGCGCCTCCACACAACGGTGTCTCTCTAGCTTCCGCTTCTCCGTTGGGGGTGGGTTAGGCTGCCTGGGCAGGTTCAACTTGCGCAAGAGCTGGGGTTTTGGCTGTCGGTGTAGAAACAGCCGCAGCCGAGCCTTTGAGGACACTGGCGTAGAAGCGGGCTCCCACAACAGCAGCCCCCGGCATTAACTTCGAACGACGGATGTATCGCGTTGTTTCTTGGCAACCACCCTTGACTTCGGGAATGCATAGCATCCCCTATAGCTCGTTGTATGCGCGCCACCGCAGGAACTTCCCTGCTTTTAGAGCAGGTGCCGCTCAGGTGGTTGCTCGCACACGTAACACACTTGAAGTGAGTATTATGCAGGAAGCATACACTCACGCACGAACTACACAAGAAGAGGCCTTCGGTAGCCAAAACATACGTGAAGGACTTTAATTAAGCACCAACGGATCTTTCGCGCTTTTTTCCCCCACACGAAGATGTCTCTCTAGCTGCAGCTCCACCGCTGAGGCAGTGTTAGGCTGCCTGGGCAGGCGTCTCCTCAACTTGCGCAAGAGCTGGACTCTTGGCTGTCGGTGTAGAGCAGTTGGCGACGCTGGCGTAGGAGCAGGCTCCCACAGTAGTGGTCCCCGGCGTCGACTTCGCAGGACGGACTCTGACCGGTGCCTTAGGTGCCGTCTCGTGTTGCCTCTTGGTAACCACCCTTAACTTCGGAAATGCAGAGCATCCCCTATACCTCGCTGGACGCGCGCCACCGCAGGAACTTCCCTGCTTTTAGAGCAGGTGCCGCTAAGATGGCTGTTCGCACACCTAACACACTTAGGCGTGACCTTCCAGTTCGTTTCCAGTTAATGCTACTCGTCTAGATCTATGACTAATGCAAGCCTTTCTACTTAATGCGATTTTTTTACGTGCGAGACCCGGAAAAACAAGTTTGAAGTGAGTATTATGCAGGAAGCATACACTCACGCACGAACGACACAAGAAGAGGCCTTCGGTGGCCAAAACATACGTGGAGGACTTTAATTAATCACCAACAGATCAATTCGCGCTTCTTTTGAAATCGTTAGACAAAAAAAGGCTTCAAGGTAGCTGGATTGTCAGAGCTGTGATGATGATTAGCGAATAAATAACCACAGCAATAACAACAAACCGGTATTTGCGGGTATAATTTTTATAATCATAGGCATAAAGAACGTTAAATTATAATATTCAAGGTTTATGACGTATAGAAGGTGTTGAAAAATTAAACACGAGTTTTCTTGCGTGATTAAACCTCAAGTGGCTGTTGCATTTTACAATTCGAGATGGAACTATTGAAATTTATAGCAAGCGTACCGAAATGGCTGATGATACCTCCGAAACCTCCGTTTAAAGATGGTGATCCGGATACTGTTCTCTCGGTGGTAAGTAGTTGCATTAAATTAAGCTATTTGTAATGGTGTCAAGATATAAATATTCGTATTTTCGTAATTTGATAATTTTTGTAATTTTATACATTCGTATTTTCGTACTTTCGTATTTTCAAATTTTCATATTTTATATTTTTGTATTCTTATATTTCATATTTTTCTGATGTCACTATTTTATATTTTCGTATTTTTTCTTATGTTTCCGCACTTTTGCATTCTTGTATTTTCGTATTTTTTATTTTTCTCTTTAGGAAATTACGTATCATTGTATTGTCGTTCTTTCGTATTTTTGTACTTTCGTATTTTCGTACTTTCGTATTTTCAAATTTTCAAATTTGTATATTTTTGTATTCTTATAGTTCGTATTGTTCTGAGGCCACGATTTTATATTTCTGTATTTTCGTCTTATATTTTCGTACATTTGCAGTTTCATATTTTTATATATTGGCCTTTATCTTGGTATTTTCGTATTTTGATATTTTTATATTTTCAAATTTACACATTTTTACATTTTTTTATTCTTATATTTCGTATTTTTTGTCACGTTTTTCTATTTCCGTATTTCTTCTTACATTTTCGCACTTTTGCATTTTCGTATTTTTATATTTTGACATTTTCGTATTTTAATTTTTCGTATTTTCTAATTTCCTAATCTTGTGATTCGTATTGTCGTAATTTTATATTTTCGTTTTTTGATATTTTTGTATTTTCGAATTTTCATATTTTTACATTTCTGTATTCTTATATTTCGTATTTTTTTAATGTCACATTTTCATACATCCCTATTCTCTTCTTATACTTTTTCTCTTTTGCGTTTTCGTATTTTTATACTGTGGCTTTTTCGTATCTTTATATTTTCGAATTTTCTAGTCTTGTATTTCATATTGTCGTGATTTTATATTTTCCTATGTCTTATTTTTGTAGTTTCGAGTTTTTCACATTTACTATTTTTGTATATTCTTATTTTTGAATTTTTGTATTATTATATTTTCGTATTCTTGTGTTTCCGTATCTTCCTATTGTTACATTCTCATATTTAAATATGTTCGTAGTTTGTAATTTTACTATTTGTCCCACTTCCACATTCTTGTATTTTTATATTACCATATTTTCCCATTTTTCTATTTTGGAATTTACGTATCATTGTATCCTTGTATTTTTGTGCTTTCGTATTTTCGAGTTTTTAAAGTTTGACATTTTTATATTCTAATATTTCTTATTTTCGTAATGTCACCTTTGCATTCTCGTATTTTGATATTTTGAATTTCCTACTCTTGTAATTCGTATTGTTGTAATTTTATATTTTCGTATTTGCTATTTTTGTAGTTTTGAGTTTTTGTATTTGCAATTTTTGTATGTTCGTATTTTTAAATTTTTGCTTTATTATATTTTCGTACTCTTATTTTTCCGTATTTTCCTATTCTTACGTTTTCATATTTAGGTATTTTCGTATTTTGTAGTTTTCTTATTTTCGCTCTGCTTTCACATTGTTGTATTTTTATATCTTCATATTTTCGTGTTTTTCTATTTTGGGATTTAAGTATCATTGTATTCTTGTATTTTCGTATTTTTGTGCTTTAGTATTTTGGAATTTTCAAATTTTTACATTTTTGTATTCTTATATTTCGAATGTCACGATTTTATATTTCCTTATTTTCAACCTATATTTTGGCACTTTTATAGTTTCGCATTTTTATATTTTGGCATTTTTGTATCTTTATATTTTCGTATTTTGATATTTTTGTATTTTTGATTTTCTAATCTTGAAATTCGTATTATCGTAATTTTATATTTTCTTATTTCCTATTTTTGTAGTTTCGAATTTTTCGTATTTACTATATCTGTATATTCGTATTTTTTAATTTTTGATTTACTATATTTTTGTACTCATATTTTTAATTGTTACGTTTTCATATTTAGGTATTTTCGTTTTTTGTAATTTTCTTATTTTCGCACTTCTTTCTCATTTTTGTATTTTAATCTTCTTATATTTTAGTATTTTTCTACTTTGGAATTTAAGTATCATTGTATCCTCGTATTTTTGTATGTTTGTGCTTTCGTATTTTCGTACTTTCGTATTTTGGAATTTTCTCATTTCTACATTCTTGTATTTTTATATTTCGTATTTTTCTGATGTCACCATTTTATATTTTCTTGTTTTCGTCTTATATTTTCGAACTCCTGCAGTCAGTTTAGTATTTTTATGTTTTGGCATTTTTGTATATTTGTATATTCATATTTTAATATTTTTGTATTTTCGAATTTTTTAATCTTGTAATTTGTATTGTCGTAATTTTATATTATCCTACTTCCTACTTTTGTAGTTCGTGTTTTTCATATTTACTACTGTTGTATGTTCATATTTTTGAATTTTTGTATTATTATATTTTCGTATTCTTATATTTATACCCTCCTATTGGTATATTTTCATATATAGGTATTTTCGTATTTTGTGATTTTCTGATTTTTACACCTTCAAATTTTTGTATTTTTGCATTTTTATATTTTGAAATTTACGTACCATTGTATCCTCGTATTTTTGTGCTTTCGTATTTTAGTACTTTCGTTTTTTCGAATTTTCATATTTTTAAATTTTTGTTCATATATTTCGTATTTTTTCGGATGTCACGATATTATATTTCAGCATTTTCGTCTTATATTTTAGCATTTTTGCAGTTTCATATCTTTATATTTTGGCATTTATCTTGGTATTTTTGTACTTTGATATTTTTATATTTCCGTATTTTCATAATTTTACACTTTTGTATTCTTATATTTCATATTTTTTTAATGTCACGTTTTTATATTTCCGTATTTCTTCTTATATTTTGGCACTTTTGCATTTTCGCAATTCTATATTTTGGCATTTTCGTATCTTTGTATTTGTGTATTTTCTAATTTCCTAATCTTGTAATTCGTATTGTCGTAGTTTTATATTTTCGTATTTTTATATTTTTGTATTTTTCAATTTTCATATTTTTAAATTTTTGTATTCTTATATTTCGTTTTTTTCCGTTGTCACGATTTTTTATTTTAGCGTTTATGTCTTATATTTTAGCACTTTTGCAGTTTCATATTTTTATAGTTTTGCAGTTTGGTATCTTAGTATTTTAGTATTTTGATATCTTTAGATTTTCGAATTTTCATATTTTTATATTTTTGTATTCTTATATTTCATATCTTTTTAATGTCAGGCTTTCGTATTTCCGTATTTCTTGTTATATTTTCGTACTTTTGCACTTTCGTAATTTTATATTTTGATATGTTCGTATATTATTTTCGTATATTCTAGTTTCCTAATCTTGTGATTCGTATTGTCGTAATATAATATTCTCGTATTTTGATATTTTTGTATTTTTGAATTTTCATAAATTTACAATTTTGTATTCTTATATTTCATATTTTCTAATGTCACGTTTTTATATTTCCGTAAATTTGCTTATATTTTCGCACTTTTGCATTTTCGTATTGTTATATTTAGGCATTTTCGTATCTTTGTATTTTCGTATTTTGTAATTTTTGTATTTTGAATTTCCTACTCTTGTAATTCGTATTGTCGTGATTTTATATTTTCGTATTTCCTATTTTTGTAGTTTTGAGTTTTTTACATTTTCCATTTTTTTATTTTCACGGTTTTGAATTTTATATTCCCATATTTTCCTATTTTTCTATTTTGGAATTTACGTATCATTATATCCTGATATTTTCGTAGTTTCCAATTTTCAAAGTTTTACCTTTTTTATTCTTATTTTCCTCTCACGTTTTCATATTTACGTAATTTTTCTTAAATTTCGCACTTTTGCATTTTTTTATTTTTATATTGTGGCATTTTCGTTCTTTGTATTTTCGAGTTTTCTAATCTTGTATTTCATATTGTCGCAATTTTATATTTTGGTATTTGTTATTTTTGTAGTTTCAAGTTTTTCACATTTACTATTTTTGTATATTCATATTTTTAAATTTTTCGTACTTATATATTTTCGTATTTTCTATTGTTAGATTTCATATTTCGGCATTTTCATATTTTGTAATTTTTTTATTTTCACACTTCTTTCACATTTTTGTATTTTTAGTTCTCATATTTTGATATTTTTCTATTTTGGAATTTACGTATCATTGTATTGTCGTATTTTTGTGCTTGCGTATTTTCGTACTTTCGTATTTTCAAATTTTTAAATTTTTCTATTCTAATACTTCGTATTTTTCGTCTTATATTTTAGCGTTTTCGCAGTTTTATATTTTTATATTTTTGCATTTACGTATCTTGGTATATTCGTATTTTGATATTTTCGTATTTTCGATTTTCTTATTCTTGTATTTCGTATTTTCGTAATTTTATATTTTCGTATTTCCTGTTTGTAGTTGTGAGTTTTTTGTATATTCGTATTTTTGAATTTTTGTATTATCATATTTTCGTACTCTTACATTTCTGTATTTTCCAACAGCTACATTTCATATTTCGGCATTTTCGTATTTTGAAATTTTTTATTTTCGCACTTCTTTCACATTTTTATATTTTTATATTCTTATATTTTCGCATACTTCTATTTTAGAATTTACGTATGATTGTATCCTCACATTTTCAATTTTCGAATTTTCATTCTACATTTTTTTATTTTTATATTTCGTTTTTTCCTAATGTCACGTTTTCATATTTAGGTATTTTCTAACTTTTGCATTTTCGTTTTTTGATATTTTTGTGTTTGCGAATTTTTGTATTTCTACACTTTTGAAATCATGTTTCATATTTTTTTAATGTCACGTTTTCATATTTCCGTATTTTTTTCTTATATTTTCGCACTTTTGCACTTTCGTATTTTTATATTTTGGCATTTTCAAATCTTTGTATTTTCGTATTTTCGATTGTCCTTTTCGTGTGTTTTTCGTAGTTTCTATTTTTTTACATTCGCGTTTTTCATATTTTTATATTTTCGTATTTCCTATTATTTTATCATTATATTATATTTCTGTATTGTCTCATTTTCATATTTTTGTTTTCCTATTCTATTGTTCTTATATTTTCGCATTTTTTCACTTTCGCATTTAAATATTTTGGTATTTTCGTATCTTTGTATTCTCGTACTTTGGTATTTTCGAGTTTTTCTAGATTGGTATTTTCTATTTAAGCATTTATGTAATTTCGTATTTTCGATTTTCGTATTGTTACAATTTTAGTGTTCTTATATTTTCATACTTTTTTAATGGAACGTTTTTATATATATCAGGATTTTCCTCGCCTATTATTCTTACATTTTCGCACTTTTGCATTTTCGTACTTTGACATTTTCGTATTTTCGAATTTCCTACTATTTTTGTTTTGTTGTAACTTCGTGATTTCATATTTTCTACTTTTGTACTTTGGCGTTTTCGTATTTTTCTTTTTCCGTATTTCCAACTTATGGGATTTTGATTTTTTGTAATTCTATATTTTCGTACTTTCCTATTGCCCAATTTTCATAATTCGGTATTTCCATTTATAATAATTTTCTTATTTTGTTCGCATTTTTGTATTTTTGTACTGTCAAACTTTTCTATTTTGGCATTCACGTATCCATCGTTTCTTTGTATTTTAGAATTTTCTTATTCTTTTATTTTTCTACTGTCGTAGTTTCGGATTTTCATATTTCCATACTTTCGATTTTTGTATTTTCGCACTTTCAAATGTGCCTATTTTCATATTTCCCATTTCGGTATTTTCCTATTTTCGTATTATTGAGTTTTCGTACTTTTATATTTTCGTATTTTTCTATTGTGAAGTTTAATATTTCTGTATTTTCATACTTTATAGTTTTTATTTTTGCACTTTCGTATTTTCGAATTTTTATATTTTCGTATTTTGGCATCTATGTATCACTGTAGCCTCGTATTTTTTTAGTTTCGTATTTTCCAATTTTTCTATTTTTATATTTTCGCACTGTCATAGTTTCGTATTTTCTATTTTTATATTTTCGCAGGTTTCTATGTGCGTGTTCCCGTAATTACCATTTTTGTATTTCCGATTTTTTGTACACGTGTTTTCGAATTTTTCTATTTTTGTATTTTCGTACTGTCGTAACTTCGCATTTCTGTATTTTCGTACTCTCGTATTCTCGTATTTTTGTATTTTCATATTTTGATATTATCATGTTTTTGTATTTAGGAAATTCAGTTGTCATTAGTTTCTTTGTTGGTACGTTCATTTGCTTGCTCGTTCGTTTGTTTGTTTCTTGGTTTGTCTATTCGTTGCTTTGGTTCGTTGATTTATTGATTCGTTGTTCGTCGGTTCCTGAATTCGTTGCTTCGTTAATTGTTGATTTGCCAACCCGTTCCTTCGTCCGTTCATGTATTTGTTCGTACTATCGTTCATTTGTACGCTAGTTCGTTGATTAGTTGGTTCGCCAGTTTGGTCCCTCGTTTACATGTTTGTTGATTCATTCATTCCTCGTTTGTTCGTTCATTCGTTCGCTCATTTATTCGTTCGTTTGTTTCGTTTGTTGGTTCATTCATTCGCTTACTTTTATTCGTTTGTTTACTGGTCTGTTGGTTCGTTGATTTGTTGGTTTGTTATTCATTGGTTCATTGGTTTGTAGTTTCGTTAGTTGGTTCACCACTTGGTTCGTTTGTTTGTTCATTCATTGGATCGTTCGTTCGTCCGTCCTTTCGTTCATTTACTCACTCGTTTGTACGTTTGTTCGCTGTTTTGCTGTTAGTTCATTAACCAGTTCATTCGCTCGTTCACTCGTTCGGTGATTTATTCATTCGACGTTTGTTCGTCCCTTCGTTTGCTCATTTATTCGTTCATTCGTTCGTTTCCTTTGTTGGTTCGTTCATTCGCTTGCTTTTATTCGTTTGTTTGCTGGTCTGTTGGTTCGTTGATTTGTTGGTTTGTTGTTTATTGGTTCATTGGTTCGTAGTTTCGTTAGTTGGTTCGCAACTTGGTTCGTTCGTTTCGTTCATTTACTCACTCGTTTGTACGTTTGTACGCTGCTTCACTGTTAGTTGATTAGCCAGTTCATTCGCACGTTTACTCGTTTGTCGATTCATTCACTCGTCGTTTGTTCGTCCATTCGTTCGTTTGTTGATACGTTCATTCGCATGCTTTTATTCGTTTGTTTGCTAGTCTGTAGGTTTGTTGGTTTGTTGTTCATTGGCTCATTGGTTAGTTGTTTCGTTAGTTGGGTCGCGACTTGGTTCGTTCGTTTATTCATGCATTGGTTCGTTCGTCCGTCCGTCCTTTCGTTCATTTACTCACTCGTTTGTACGTTTGTACGCTGCTTCACTGTTAGTTGATTAGCCAGTTCATTCGCACGTTTACTCGTTTGTTGATTCATTCATTTGTTGTTTGTTCGTCAATTCGTTCGTTTGTTTCGTTTGTTGATTCGTTTATTCGCATGCTTTTATTCGTTTGTTTGCTGGTCTGTTGGTTCGTTGATTCGTTAGTTTGTTAGTTGGTTCGCCAATTGGTTCATTCGTTTGTTTATTCATTGGTTCGTTCGTCCGTCCGTCCTTTCGTTTATTTACTCACTGGTTTGTACGCCTATTTGCCGCTTTGCTGTTAGTTGATTAGCCAGTTCATTCGCTCGTTTACTCGTTCGTTGATTCATTTACTTGTCGTTTATTCGTCCGTTCGTTCGTTTGCTTTTTTGTTTGCTGGTACGCTCATATTTATTTATTCATTTGCTTATTTGTTTATTCGTTGTTTCACTGGTTCATTGGTTTGTTTGTTTGTTGATTCGTTGGATCGTTGTCTCACTCGGTTATTGATTCGTATTTTCGTTAGTATGCCGATTAGTTGCTTCACCAGTTCGTTCGCTCGTTTACTCGTTCGTTGATTCATTTACTTGTTGTTTATTCGTCCGTTCGTTCGTATGCTTCTTTGTTTGTTGGTACGCTCATATGTTTGTCGGGCGATTCGTTTATTAATTAACGAATTCATTAATTGATTCATTTATTTGTTCGCTTGTTTGCACCTTCGTTTATTTATTCGTTTGTTAGTTCATTCATTCGATCGTTCGTCCTTTTCTTCGTTTGTTCATTCATTTGCTTGTTCGTGGATTGGTTCGTTGATTAGCCGGTTTACTCATGCGCCGTTTGTTCGCTCATTCATTGGCTCGTTCGTTTTTCGTTTGTTCATTCATTTGTTGATGTCTCCATTCGCTTGTTTGTAATTTGGTAGTTTTACTAGTTTATTGATTCGTTGTTTATTTGTTCCTTGTTTGTTAGTTTGCTAATTAGTTAGTACGTCAGCAGTTTGTTCGGTCGTTTATTGGTTCATTTATCTTTCAATTGTTTGTCGATTCGTTCGATCATTAATTTATGACTTTATTAAATCGTTCGTTCGTTTATTTGTTCGTTTGTCGGTATATTTATGCGTTTATTTGTATCTAGGTCATTGGTTAATTGGTCCCTAGTTCGTTGTTCCCTCGAGGTTTTTTTATAAATTCATTTGTTTGTTCTTTCATTCGTTCATTTGTTTAGTGGTTCATTAGGCCCTTTGCATGTTTATTCTTTTGTTCAATAGCTTGCTTGTTTATTGGTTCAGTCGTCTATTTAGCTGGTTCATTGGTTCGTTGATTCTTTGGATAGTTGATACGTAGCTCAGTGGTCCTTTAATTTATTGTTTCTTTAGTTCGTTGGTTCGCCATTTCGAGCGCCGTTTGTTTGTCAGTCTCGGTCATTAATTTATTCGTTTGTTAGTATTTCGTTTTTATTCGTTTGTTGGTTTGTTCATCAGGTCGTTCGTTTGTTTGTATGTTTCTTATTTGTGGGTTGTTGATTCGTTGTTTCATTAGTTCGCTGATTCGTTTGCTCGTTCACCGTTCATTATTTTTTATGAATTCATTTGTTCTTAGTTCTTTTATTCATTTATTTGTTTGTTCATTAGCTTGTTTGTTCCTTGATCCACCACTTCATTGGTTCTTTGGTCCCTTGATTCATTTCGTTACTCCGTCCGGTTATTGGTTCGATTATTAGCTAGTTCATTATCTCGTTCGTTCAATCGTTCTACTTTGTTTGTCAGTTGATTCGTTCATTAATTTATTATTCACTCTTTCATACGTTCCTTCATTCGTATCTTCACTTATTTATTCATTTGTTCACTTGTTCGTTCGCCTATTTGTTTGTTCGTTCGTTCGTTTTCTGGTTTGTTGGTTCCTGGACCTCTGAGCAATCAGTTCGATTGTTTGTTGTTTAGTTGTTTTATTAGTTCGTTAGTTTGTTCGTAGGTTCATTCGTTTGCTGGTTTATTCACTCGTTTGTTTGTTTGCAAGTTTATAGGTTTGTGGGTGCTCTAGCTTATTAGTTCGTTGTTTCTTCCTTGGTCCATTGGTTTGTTTGCTCCTTCGTTTATCCAATAGCATGTTTATTTGTTGTTTCGCTGGTCCATTGGTTTGTTGCTTCGTTTATGCGTTGATTCTTTGGGTCGTTGATGCGTTGTTTATTAATCCCTTGATTCATTATATTGTTTGTTCGTTGGTGAGTTGATTTGCCACTTCGTCCGCTCGTTCTTTCATTCGTTCACCGTTTGTTCGTCGCTTAGCTCGTTCGTTAATTTCTGTATTTATCAATTCGTTCGTTCGTACTTTCGTTTATTTATTTGTTTGCGGGGTTGTTCATCCGTTCGTGCGTTTGTTCATTCATCGTGTGTTCCTCGGTTCCTTCATTTATTTATTTATGAATTCATTCATTCATTGAATCGTTTGTTCTTTCATTCTTTCATTCGTTTACTGGTGCGTTTGTTCGTTTGTATGGTTTTAAGTTCATTAGTTCCTTTATTTGTTGGTCCAGGGGTTCGTTTGTTCGTTTGCTAATTTGTTGGTTTGTTTGTTCTTTGGTTCGTTAGTGCACTAGTTTATTGGTCGATGTGTTGTTGAATAGTTTGTTCGCTTGTTCGTTCGCCTATTGGTTCATTCGTTCGTTCGTTTTCTGGTTTGTTGGTTCCCAGACATCTGAGCAATCAGTTCGATGGTTTGTTGTTTAGTTGTTTTGTTAGTTCGCTAGTTTGTTCGTAGGTTCGTTCGTTTGCTCGTTCGTTTGTTTGTTTATGTGTTTGTTTGAAAGTTTATTTGTTCGTGGGTGCTGTAGTTGGTTCGCCACTTCGTTCGCTCGTTCTTTTGTTCGTCGGTTAGCTCGTTCGTTAATTTCTGAATTTATTCATCCGTTCGTTCGTACTTTCGTTTATTTATTCGTTTGTTGGTTTGTTCATCCGTTCGTGCGTTTGTTCATTCATCGTTTGTTCCTCGGTTCTTTCATTTATTTATTTATTAATTCATTCATTCATAGATCGTTTGTTCTTTCATTCTTTCATTAGTTTATTTGTGCATTCGTTAGTTTGTATGGTTGTTAGTTTATTGGTTCGTTTATTTGTTCCTCCAGGGGTTCGCTAGTTTGTTGGTTTGTTTGTTCTTTGATTCGTTAGTACACTAGTTTATTGGTCGATGTGTCGTTGAATAGTTTGTTCGCTTGTTCGTTCGCCTATTTGTTCATTCGTTCGTTCGTTTTCTGGTTTGTTGGTTCCCAGACATCTGAGCAATCAGTTCGATGGTTTGTTGTTTAGTTGTTTTGTTAGTTCGCTAGTTTGTTCGTAGGTTCGTTCGTTTGCTCGTTCGTTTGTTTGTTTGGGTGTTTGTTTGGAAGTTTATTTGTTCGTGGGTGCTCTAGTTGGTTCGCCACTTCGTTCGCTCGTTCTTTTGCTCGTCGGTTAGTTCGTTCGTTAATTTCTCAATTTATTCATTCGTTCGTTCGTACTTTCGCTTATTTATTCGTTTGCGGGTTTGTTCATCTATTCATGCGTTTGTTCATTCATCGTTTGTTCCTCGGTTCCTTTATTTAATTATTTATGAATTCATTCGTTCATTCAATCGTTTGTTCTTTCATTCTTTCATTCGTTTACTGGTGCGCTTGTTAGTTTGTATGGTTATTAGTTTATTGCTTCGTTTGGTTGTTTGTCCAGTGGTTCGTTTGTTCGTTTGCTTGTTCACTAATTTGTTGGTTTGTTTGTTCTTTGATTCGTTAGTGCACTAGTTTATTGGCCGATTTATCATTGGATAGTTTGTTCGCGTGTTCGTTCGCTTATTCTTTTATTCGTTTGTTCGTTTTCTGGTTTGTTGGTTCCTGGACCTCTGAGCAATCAGTTCGATGGTTTGTTGTTTAGTTGTGTTGTTAGTTCGCTAGTTTGTTCGTAGATTCGTAAGTTTGCTCGTTTATTCATTCGTTTGTTTAGAAGTTTATTTTTTCGTGGGTGCTCTAGTTTATTAGTTCGTTGTTTCTTCGTTGGTTGCGTAGATGCGTTGTTTATTAGTTCGTTGGTTGTTTGGTTCGCCACTTCGTTCGTTTGTTCTTTCATTCGTTCACCGTTTGTTCGGCGGTTAGCTCCTTCGTTAATTTCTGAATTATTTCTTTCGTTCGTTCGTACTTTCGTTTATTAATTTGTCTGCGGGTTTGTTCATCAGTTCGTGCGTTTGTTCCTCGGTTCCTTCATTTATTTATTTATGAATTCATTTATTCATTCATTCGTTTGTTCTTTCATTCTTTCATTCGTTTATTGGTGCGCTCGTTCGTTTGTATGGTTTTTAGTTTATTGGTTTGTTTATTTGTTGGTCCAGGGGTTAGTTTGTTCGTTTATTTATTCTCTAATTTGTTAGTTTGTTTGTTCTTTGATTCGTTAGTGCACTAGTTTGTTGGTCGAGTGTCGTTGGATAGTTTGTTCGTTAGTTCATTCGCCTATTTGTTTGTTTGTTCGTTCGTTTTCTAGTTTGTTGGTTCTTGGACCTCTGGGCAAACAGTTCGAAGGTTTGTTGTTTAGTTAGTTCGTTAGTTTGTTCGTTTGCTCGTTTATCCGTGGTTTGGTTGTTAGCAAGTTTATTTGTTCGTGGGTGTTATAGCTTATTAGCTCCTTGTTTTTTTTGTTGGTTTATTGGTTTGTTTGCTCCTTCGTTTATTTATTTGTTAGTGGTTTCATTCATCCTTTCCTTTGTTCATTTGTTTGTTCAATAGAATGTTTATTTTTGTTTCGTTGGACCATTAGTTTGTTGCTACGTTTGTGCGTTGATACTTTGGGTCGTTGATGCTTTGTTTATTAGTTCCTTGATTCATTATTTTGTTTGTTCGTTGGTTAGTTGGTTTGCTACTTCGTTCGCTCGTTCTTTTTTTTTCGTTCACCGTTTGTTCGTCGGTTGGCTCGTTCGCTAATTTATGAATTTATTCATTCGTTCGTTCGTACTTTCGTTTATTTATTCGTTTGCGGGTTTGTTCATCCGTTCGTGCGTTTGTTCATTCATCGTTGTCCTAGGTCCCTTCATTTATTTATTTCTAAATTCATTCATTCATTCAATCGTTTGTTTTTTCATTCTTTCAGTCGTTTACTAGTGCGTTCATTCGTTTGTATGGTTATTAGTTTATTGGTTCGTTTGTTTGTTGGTCCAGGGGTTCGTTTGTTTGTTTGTTTGTTCGCTAATTTGTTGATTTGTTTGTTCTTTGATTCGTTAGTGCACTAGTTAATTGGTCGATATGTCGTTGGATAGTTTGTTCGCTTGTTTGTTCGCTATTTGTTTGTTCGTTCGTTCGTTTTCTGGTTTGTTGGTTCCTGGATCTCTGAGCAATCAGTTCGGTGGTTTGTTGTTTAGTTGTTTTGTTAGTTCGCTAGTTTGTTCGTAGGTTTGTTAGTTTGTTCGTTTACTTATTCGTTTGTTTGTTTGGAAGTTTATTTGTTCGTAGGTGCTCTAGTTGGTTCGCCACTTCGTTCGCTCGTTCTTTCGTTAGTCGGTTAGCTCGTTCGTTAATTCTGAATTTATTCATTCGTTCGTTCGTTCGTGCTTTTGTTTATTTATTCGTTTGCTGGTTTGTTCATCCGTTCGTTCGTTTGTTCATTCATCATTTGTTCCTCAGTTGCTTCATTTATTTATTTATGAATTCATTCATTCATCCTTGGTGCGTTTGTTCGTTCGTTTGTGCAGTTGTTAGTTTATTGGTTCGTTTATTTGTTGTTTCATTTGTTCGTCGGTTTATGGGTTAGGTGATTTGCTGGTTCCTTAGCTCGTTGGTTCAATCGTTTCTAGTTTGTTTGTCGGTTGATTCGTTCACTAATTAACAAATTCATTTATTCGTTCGCTTGTTTGTACCTTTGTTTATTTATTCGCTAGTTGTTCATTCGTTCGTTCGTTTTTTTGATTGTTTTCTGGTTCGTTGGTTCCCTGGAAATTTGAACAAACAGTTCGCTGTTTCGTTGTTTGTTTCGTCGGTTCGTTCATTTATTTATTTATGATTGCATTTATTTATTCGTTCATGCGTTCGGTCGTGCATCCGTTTGTTTGCTTGTTTATTCATTCGTTTATTTGTTCGCTAATTTGTTCCTTTGTTTGTTCTTCGTTTCGTTAGTGCACTAGTTGGATAGTTTGTTCGATTCTTCGTTCGTCGGTTCGTTTGTTTGTTTGTTCATTTGTTTATTGTTTTATTCGTCGTTTGTACGTTTATTCAATCGTTTGCTTGTATGTTCGTCTGCTGGTCTGTCATATCCATAAAATTCTAGTAATGTGGTTTGATAGGTACGCTTGAAAGGTTAATCCCAGATTAGATTTGCCATCACAAACATGTTTCTAAACAGCAGAAAATCCTAAAAATAGAAATTGAGATCAGGCCTTGCGATAATCAGCAACAAGGTGAGTCTAGATCGACCATATAAATCAAACAACTGCTGTAAATGTGGTTTAAACCCCCTGATTACGTTTCCATGGGTGCTGATACCACCCTACTGGTTGGGCGGACACTCCAATAATTGGACGACTCAATTAGAGGTTAATTTTTTACACCTGCCTAACAAAAAACCGTATTTAATTGCACTCGTTACGGCATCGAACTGGTATTTATGTAAAATTGCATAACCATTTAGTAGCAAATGCATTAAATTAAAAGATTCAAGGTCTGGTTCTACATCAAGTTGTCTTACAACCACGAACGATAATTACTAAAAGTTCTGTTGTGGTTAAGTGAAACGTAGTCACTGTGACTGCAGATCGAGATGAAATTTTTGAAATATATCATAAACATACCTAGGGGAGTGATAGTAAGCCCAAACCCGCCTCTAGAGGGTGGTAATATAGAGTTAGCTATGTCAGTGGTAAGTAATATATTCATAATTTTTTATAATACCTTCAATACAGATTGCTTTGGTTGTAAGAACACGTAATGGTACTTTGTTTTAATTAGTTGTCACTCAAAATCGTCCTGACATCCTAGTATTTGCCACGTCCTTAAGTTTATTTAAAGTTTAAGGTTATACAAAGTTGTAAAGTTTAAAAAATTTAAATACATTTAATTTTTAAAATTTTAGAAGTACAAAACTTCGAAGAACTTAAGTCTAACTTAAGTTAAACAAAGAAAAGTTCAAAAAGTTGAGTGCATATAAAGTTCAAGGTTAAAAGTTCAAAGTGCAAAGACCCTTAAATTCGATGTTCGACGAAATCACAAGTTCATTAACTGCGTTAAAGTTTCAAGATAGAAAAGGGGTTGGCTAGTTAAAAAAAACATTGCATTTAAAGCAATAGCAGACAAGTTTATTTAAAGTTTACAAATTTGTGTGCATTTAAGTTCGATAACGTTCAAAAAACTTAATCGCTTTTAAAGTTTCAAGTTAAAAATTTAAAAGTTAACGAAATTCAAGTTCGAAGTTACATATTGTTGAAAGGTTAAGAAAGCTTAACTGCATTTAAAGTTCAAAGTTCAAAATTGCCAAAACTTTAGCGTATTAAATTTCAAAGTTTGAAGAAGTTTAAACAATTTAAAGTTCAGGGTATATAAAGTTTCAAATTATTTACAAGTTTAAAACAACTTAAGTATGCTTAAAGTTCAACGTTGAAAAAGTTGAAAGTTCAAAGAAAAGTTAAAAGTTCAAAAAACTTAAGTGCTGTAAAGTTTGAAGATAGATAAGGAATTGGCTAGTAAAAAACATTGCATTTAAAGCAATACCAGACAAGTTTGTTTAACGTTTACAAATTTGTGTGCATTTAAGTTTGATAACGTTCAAAAAATTAATCGCTTTTAAAGTTTCAAGTTAAAAAATTAAGAATTAACAAAAATCGAAGTTAAAAATTATTGAGAGGTTAAGAAAGCTTAATTGCATTTAGAGTTCAAAGTTCAAAATTGCCAAAAATTTTAGCGTATTAAATTTCAAAGTTCAAAGAAGTTCAAACAATTTAAAGTTCAGGGTATTTAAAGTTCCAAATTATTTAAAAGTTTAAAACAACTTAAGTATGCTTAAAGTTCAACGTTAAAAAAGTTGAAAGTTCGAAGAAAAGTTAAAAGTTCAAAAAACTTAAGTGCGTTAAAGTTTAAAGATAGAAAAGGGGTTGGCTAGCCTAGAAAACATTGCATTTGAAGCAATACCAGATAGTTAAGTTTCAAGGGTGCAACAATGGGGGCTTTATATGCTAAACTTAATAATCATTTTCATCAATTGACGGATGTAACGATGAAATTTCAAGTTTCATTCAAAAACTATACTTAAATTTTAGAAAACTTAAGTGCATTTAAAGGTCACCGTTGAAAAAGATTAAGCGCATTTAAAGTTTAAGGTTATAAACGGCTATAAAGTTAAATAAACAACTGCATTTTAAAGTTCAAAAGTTCAAAAGTCTATTTAAAGCTCAAAGTAACAAAAAAGACAAAAGTCCCAAACTTAAGTGCGTTTAAAGTTCAAAGTTGAAAAATGTTACAACGTATAAAAACTTAAGTGCGTTTAAACTTCAAAAATCTAAAAATGCAAAACTTAGTTACATTTAAGGTTAGAAATCAAAAAGGTGAAAGGTTAAAGAACTTGAGTGCATTTGAAGTTCAAGAAAACGTTTAAAGTTCAAAAACTTGATTGCACTTATAGTTTAAAGGAAATAAAAAGTTAAAAAAATTCAAAGTTTAGGAATGTAAAAGTACTTAAGCGTATTTAAAGCTTAAGGTTTAAAAAAAGTCATCAAGTTTTACAAACTTAACGGTATTTATAGTTCAAAATTGTCCGAAACTTCAAAACAACCTGAGTGTCTTCAACGTTAATTGTTGAAGTAGGAAACGGCCAAAGGACTAGAGTGCAACTAAAATTCAACATTATAAATTTCAAAAACTTAAAAGTATTAAATTTAAAATCCAAAAACGTCCAAAAATTTTTAAAACTTAAGTGTATTTAAAGTTCAGATTCAAACAAGTTAAAAAATTAAAAACTTTAAGTACATTTAAAAGTCAAGGATCAAAAGATAGAAAGTTTAAACAACTTAAATGAAGTTATAAAGTTCAAAAAACCTAAGTGTATTTAAAATTTAACGCTAAAAGTCGAACAGTCCAACAAAACTTAAGTGCAACTCAGGTTCAAAATTAAAAATGTAAAACTCAAAACCTTAAGCTCTCTTAAAGTTCAAGTTTAAAAAAGTTAGAAGTTTAAAACCTTAAGTACGTTTAGAGTTCACTGTTACACAAGGTTATAAAGTTTAAACAACTTAAGTGCATTTAAACCTTAAAGCTCAAAGCTTAAGTGCGCCTGTAGTTCAAATTTAAAAATAAAAAGCTCTGAAAGGTTGAGTGCATATAAAGTTCTTGGCTAAAAAGTTCAGAGTGCTTGTAAAGTTTAGGTCTAAAAACGAAAATTTCAAAAAACTTCGTTGCATTAAGCTTTAAAGATAGACAAATGGCTGAATAGATCAAGAAAACAAGTGTATTTAAAGCAATAACAGACAAGTTTAAAATTTAAAATTTAAAAAACGAAATATTCAAAAAAGTTGAGTGCATTTAAAGTTCAAGGCTA
Source organism: Platerodrilus igneus (assembly GCA_036346225.1). Classification (NCBI taxonomy): domain Eukaryota; kingdom Metazoa; phylum Arthropoda; class Insecta; order Coleoptera; family Lycidae; genus Platerodrilus; species Platerodrilus igneus. Next base: position 502,434 of record JARFIW010000549.1, read on the forward strand.
AAAAGTTCAAATACTTTAAGTGCGCTTAAAGTACAAAGTTGAAAATAGTCAAATTATGCTTGAAAACTTACGTGTTTAAAGTTTAAAGTAAAAAGTTGAAAATTTAAGTGCATATCAAGTTAAAAAGATGAAAAGTTTAAAAACTTGAGTGCATTTAAAGTTCACGAAAAAAGGTTAAAGCTCAAAAACTTAATTACGTTTAAAGGTGAACGTTAAAAACATTACAAAAGTACAAAATATAAAAAATTCTATAAAGTGTATTTAAAGTTTAATAATTTGTGTTCGAGAAAAAGTTTAACATTTAAAAAACTTATCGCTTTTAAAGTTTCAAGTTAAAAATTAAAAGTTAACACAATTCAAGTTCAAAGTTAAAGATTGTTAAAAGGTTAAGAAAGTTTAACTGCATTTACAGTTCTAAGTTCAAAATTGTCAAAAACTTTAGCGTATTAAATTTCAAAGTTCAAAGAAGTTCAAAAAATTTAAAGTTTACGGTTTAAAAGTTATAAGATTTAAAAAGTTCAGGGTATTTAAAGTTTTAAATTATTTAAAAGTTTAAAACAACTTAAGTGCAGTTAAAGTTTGTTGTTATAAAAGATAAAAGTTCGAAGAAAAGTTAAAAGTTTAAAAAACTGAAGTGTGTTAAAGTCTAAAGATGGAAAAGGGGTTAACTAGTCCAAAAAACCTTGCACTTGAAGCAATAACAGACAACTTATGTTTCAAGGGCGCGATAATAGCAGATTTATATGCTGAACTTAACAATAACCACTTTCGTTAATTAACGGATGTAACAATGAAATTTCAAGTTTCATTCAAAAACTACAAAACTTAAGTTTTAGAAAACTTAAGTGCTCTTAAAGTTCAGCGTTAAAAAAGTTGCTAAACCTTGAACACATTTAAAGTTTAAGGTTATAAACAGCTAGAAAGTTAAATAAACAACCACTCTAAGGTTCAAAAGCTTAAAGTAACTTAAGTAATTTAAAGTTAAACGTAAAAATTAAAACTTTAGAAAAGTGGAGCGCTTTTAAAGCGAAAAATTTCAAAATATGGAGTGCTTTTAAGGTTCAAAGTTTGAAAAACATCAAAAATGCACGAAAACTTACGCGTATTTAAAGTTCGAAGTAACAAAAGAAAGCGAAAAGTTCAAAAACTTAAGTGCATTTAAAGTTCAAAGTAAAAAATTTATAAAGTGTAAAAACGTAAGTGCGTTTAAACTTGAAAATTCAAAATTAAGGTACAGTTAAAAGTTAAAAAAATTAAAGGTTAAAGAATTTGAGTTCATTTTAAGTTCAAAGTTAAAAAATATTAAAGTGTAAAACTTAAAAGTCTCAAAAAATTCAAAAATTTAGTTACACATAAATTTAAAATTTAAAAAGATGAGAAGTTAAACAACTTCAGTGCATTTAAAGTTCAAGAAAAAATTTAAAGTTCAAAAACTTAGTTGCGTTTATAGTTTAAAAGAATTAAAAAGTTAAAATGCAAAGTTCAAGATGCCAAAACACTTAAGTGCATTTAAAGCTTAGGGTTTAAAAAAGCTATAAGGCTTTTAAAACTTAACGGTATTTAAAGTTTAAAATTGTCTAAAACTTCAAAACAACTTAAGTGTCTTTAGCGTAAAAAAACGGGTAAGAACTGAAGTGCAACTAAAGTCACTTAAAGTTCAAGTTCAAATAAGTTTAAAAATTCAAAAACCTTAAGTACATTTAGAATTCAAAGTTTAAAAGGTAAAAAGTTTAAAAAACAAATAAATTTAACATTTAAAGTTCAACAACTTGATAATCCAAAAAATTTAAGTGATTTTGAGTTCAAAGTGCATGAGTTCCTAAGTTCATCAGCTCAAAATTCAAAAAGAAGCCGTAAATTCTTACAACTATAAATGTACGTAATGTTCAAGGTAGAAAAATGGTTCGAATGTTTAAAAACCTTAACTACATTTGATGTTCAAGATTGCATAAAATTATAAAGTTTAACAAACCTAAGTGCATTTAAAATTCAAAGTTAAAAGGTCTAACATTTCAAGGTTAAACAATGTTACTAGGTGGTAAGTCTATTTAATGCTTAAAGTTCAAAAGGTCAACAAATCCAAAACTTAAGTGCATTTAAAGTTCAAGGAAAACTTAAGGTCAAAAACGCGATTGCGTTTAAAGTTTGAAATAATTAAGAAGTTACAAATACTCAACTTCAAAGCTAAAGAAAGTTCAAAGTTAAGGAATCTCACGAGCAATTAAAGTCTACGATTTAATATGTCCAAAAACATTAGTACATTTAAAGTTAAAGAAAGCTCAAAGTCAAAAACTTGATTGCGTTTAAAGTTTAAAATAATTAAAAAGTTTCAAATACTCAACTTCAAAGTTAAAGAAAGTTCAAAGTTAAGAAATCTCACGAGCAATTAAAGTTTACGACTTAAAATGTCCAAAAACTTTAGTACATTTAAAGTTAAAGAAAGCTCAAAGTCAAAAACTTGATTGCGTTTCAAGTTTAAAATAATTAAAAAGTTACAAATACTCAACTTCAAAGCTAAAGAAAGTTCAACGTTAAGGAATCTCACGAGTAATTAAATTTCACGATTTAAAATATCCAAAAACTTAAGTGCATTTAAAGTTAAAAGAAACTTAAAGTCAAAAACTTGAATGCGTTTAAAGTTTAAAATAATTAAAAAGTTACAAATACTCAACTTCAAAGCTAAAGAAAGTTCAAAGTTAAGGAATCTCACGAGCAATTAATGTTCACGATTTAAAATGTCCAAAAACTTAAGTGCATTTAAAGTTTAAAAAAACTTAAAGTCAAAAACTTGAATGCGTTTAAAGTTTAAAATAATTGAAAGTTACAAATACTCAACTTCAAAGCTAAAGCAAGTTCAAAGTTAAGGAATCTCACGAGTAATTAAAGTTCACGATTTAAAAGTCCAAAAACGTAAGTGCATTTAAAGTTAAAAGAAACTTAAAGTCAAAAACTTGAATGCGTTTAAAGTTTAAAATAATTAAAAGTTACAAATACTCAACTTCAAAGCTAAAGCAAGTTCAAAGTTAAGGAATCTCACGAGTAATTAAAGTTCACGATTTAAAAAGTCCAAAAACTTAAGTGCATTTAAAGTTAAAAGAAACTTAAAGTCAAAAACTTGAATGCGTTTAAAGTTTAAAATAATTAAAAGTTACAAATACTCAACTTCAAAGCTAAAGCAAGTTCAAAGTTAAGGAATCTCACGAGTAATTAAAGTTCACGATTTAAAAAGTCCAAAAACTTAAGTGCATTTAAAGTTAAAAGAAACTTAAAGTCAAAAACTTGAATGCGTTTAAAGTTTAAAATAATTAAAAAGTTACAAATACTCAACTTCAAAGCTAAAGCAAGTTCAAAGTTAAGAAATCTCACGAGCAATTAATGTTCACGATTTAAAATGTCCAAAAACTTAAGTGCATTTAAAGTTTAAAAAAACTTAAAGTCAAAAACTTGAATGCGTTTAAAGTTTAAAATAATTAAAAAGTTACAAATACTCAACTTCAAAGCTAAAGCAAGTTCAAAGTTAAGGAATCTCACGAGCAATTAATGTTCACGATTTAAAATGTCCAAAAACTTAAGTGCATTTAAAGTTTAAAAAAACTTAAAATCAAAAACTTGAATGCGTTTAAAGTTTAAAATAATTAAAAAGTTACAAATACTCAACTTCAAAGCTTAAAGAAGTTCAAAGTTAAGAATCTCACGAGTAATTAAAGTTCACGATTTAAAAGTCCAAAAACTTAAGTGCATTTAAAGTTAAGTTAAACTTAAATGTCAAACAACTTTAAGTGAATTTAAAGTCTTAAGGAAGTAATTAAAAGTTACAAATACTCAACTTCAAAGTAAAGAAGTTCAAAGTTAAGAATCTCACGAGCAATTAAGTTCAAACTTTAAAATGTCCAAAAACTTAAGTGCATTTAAAGTTAAAAAACTTAAAGTCAAAAACTTGAATGCGTTTAAAGTTTAAAATAATTAAAAGTTACAAATACTCAACTTCAAAGCTAAAGAAGTTCAAAGTTAAGGAATCTCACGAGTAATTAAATGTTCACGATTTAAAATGTCCAAAAACTTAAGTGCATTTAAAGTTAAAAAATTAAATCAAAAACTTGAATGCGTTTAAAGTTTAAAATAATTAAAAAGTTACAAATACTCAACTTCAAAGTTAAAGAAAGTTCCACGTTAAAGAATCTCACGAGCAATTAAAGTTCACGATTTAAAATGTCCAAAAACAAGTGCATTTAAAGTTCAGAGTTCAGATAAATTCAAACAACTTTAGTACATTTAAAGCTCAGGGTTTAAAAAAGTTATCTCTAGAAGACGTTTTAAGTTCCGACTTAAGTTAAAAACTTTAAAATCCGACCAACTTAAACGCAATTAAAGTTCAAAAGAAACTTAAAATCAAAAACTTGAATGCGTTTAAAGTTTAAATAATTAAAAAGTTACAAATACTCAACTTCAAAGCTAAAGAAAGTTCAAAGTTAAGAAATCTCACGAGTAATTAAATTTCGCGATTTAAAATGTCCAAAAACTTAAGTGCATTTAAAGTTAAAAAAAATTTAAAGTCAAAAACTTGAATGTGTTTAAAGTTTAAAATAATTAAAAAGTTACAAATACTCAACTCCAAAGTTAAAGAAAGTCCAAAGTTAAGGAATCTCACGAGCAATTAAAGTTCACGATTTAAAATGTCCAAAAACTTAAGTGCATTTAAAGTTAAAAAAAACTTAAAGTCAAAAACTTGAATGCGTTTAAAGTTTAAAATAATTAAAAAACTACAAATACTCAACTTTAAAGTTAAAGAAAGTTCAGAGTTAAAGAATTCCATAAGCAATTGAAGTTCACTATTTAAAATGTCCAAAAACTTAACTGCATTAGGGTTAAAGAAAACTTAAAGTCAAAAACTTGAATGCGTTTTAAGTTTAAAATAATTAAAAAGTTACAAATACTCAACTTTAAAGTTAAAGAACGCTCAAAGTTAAGGAATCTCGCTAGTAATTAAAGTTCACGATTTAAAATGTTAATATAAACTTAAGCGCATTTAAAGTTCAGAGTTCAAATAAATTCAAACAATTTTAGTACATTTAAAGCTCAGGGTTTAAAAAGGTTATCTCTAGAAGACGTTTTAAGCTCCGACTTAAATTAAAAACATAAAAATCCGTCCAACTTAAGTGCATTTAAAGTTCAGAAAAAACTTAAAGTCAAAAACTTGAATGCGTTTAAAGTTTAAAATAATTAGAAAGTTACAAATACTCAACTTCAAAGTTAAAGAACGCTCAAAGTTAAGTAATTAAGTAATTAAAGTTCGCGATTTAAAATGTTCAAAAACTTAAGCGCTTTTAAAGTTCAGAGTTCAGATAAGTTCAAACAACTTTAGTACATTTAAAGCGCAGGATTTAAAAAGGTTATCTCTAGAAGACGTTATAAGTTCCGACCACCTTAAGTGGATTTAAAGTTCACCCCTTAAAAAGTTGCAAGTTCAAAAATCGTAAGTGCATTTAAATACAAATTTATCCAAAAGTTCTTAAATACTTAAGCGTTCAAGTTCAAAAAAGTTGAAAAACTCAAAATATTTAGAGGTCAAGGTTAAAAAAGTTCAAAAAGTTCAAAACTTTATAATTTAAGAGCTTGAGTGGATTTAAGGTTCAAAGTCCAAAAATTTCAAAGCTTAGAAAACTTCGAGTACTTAAGAAACAAAAGCCAAAGCAAGTCCAAAAGTCTAATAAGGACATTCAGAGTTCAATGTTTAAAAAGTTTAAAAGTTCAAAACTTAAGTACATTTAAAGTTCAAAATTTGCATTTAACACTTCAATTTAGGTGTGGTTTAACCTAAACTTTAAAAGAGCTTATTTAACTCGACGGTATTGGAACCTTTACAAAATATATACGCCATGTTTATTTAAAACTATAAAACAATTGCTGATGTTAACGTTAACGTTAACGTTAACGCTTTTCCATGGCCTCAGCGCATTCTGGCATGGCTGTATTTTTCTTCGAGCATCAAAGGCCTCCCAGACTCTACCTGACCGACAAAAAGGTCTCCTCTTCTTTGTTTAGCCAGCAACAAAAAGCGGAACCGCTTCTTAGTCTAGTCAGCAAGTTAATTTTCTAACGAACGATGTTTCAACGCAAGCTCAAGGACCGCGTGGCCGTTGAAGCGGTGGTAGTACCCCTAGAAATGTTGCGGAATGTCACGGGTAGGTTTGTGACTCTGGAGGGAGATTTTCAAACAATGAACAACCGTGAATTTCGCAATTGTCACTCAGATAAAAATGTTATCATTCATAAATTTAAAAATTTGTAAATTCTTTTGATTGTCTCGTTTCACTGTCTCGCCGAATGGTCTAGAAGTGCTAAAACAAAACCTTTTTTGCAGATAGACATCGTACGAAAATACGACTACCCACTCGAGATCTTTCCCGACGTTATTACCCAAGACGGGTACATCCTAGAACTGCACAGAATTCCACATGGACGAAATAATCCGGGTCTGGATCTAAAAGGCGCACGCCCACCTGTTCTTTTAATGCATGGAATAATAAGCAGTTCTGCCGATTTTGTAATGATGGGGCCGAAAAGAGGACTGGCTTTCCTATTAGCTGATATGGGTTACGACGTATGGTTGGGAAACGCTCGAGGCAACACTTATTCCTGCAGACATTTGGAACTTAACCCTAAAAAAGACAAACACTACTGGAGGTTTAGGTAAGCGAAGTCAGTCACCTGACAGGAAGGTAGGAAGGTTCTGCAAACATTTGGCTTTCTTAATTGTAATGTGTAGGCTATCACGGCCGGTGGCAATTACACGAGTAGATTTTTCCGGGCATCAGGATGTCAAGGCCGGTGGCAATAACACTACTGGGTTAGTTTGCCGAAGTCGGTCGCGTTCTACATTTACTCCAAATAGTTGAGCTTTCATTCGTTGAGATCTTGTTTTCCCCCTGGGTTTGGGAGAAGCGACTGCGCAACTCACCGGCTGGCTCTTGAGCATCAATTGCCAGAAGCGTCTAGGGTAACCGTACTAAGATCACTTTCCCATTTCCTCTCGTGATAGACTGCCCCTGAACTTACTTCGAGAAGCTCGACGTGCATAGTTCTTCCCATGCTCTCCTATTCTTATAAGGAGCTTTCAGTCTACCCATCCTGTCATTTTCGTCCTTGCTTTTCGCAACATCTTTATTGCAAGAAGTCACTAATTGTCATTTTTCTTTACTCTCTGGCACGGTATTGACCATAGTAGCAGTCATCATCGTTCTTCCCATGCACATCTCGAGCAGTAACCTCTTATCTGCCCCTTTATGACTTCCAAGGAGTTTGTGGTTCGTATCATCTTCACTGGCAAACGGGCGTTGCTGCTGTCGTCTGTATAAGTAACTGGCGAAAAATCCGTGCCCAGTTAGTGCTTGCCGATGATGACTATGTTTTCTCTCTGTCCATGGTATTAACCCGTGCGTCCACCTGCCTTTATCTATGCGGTCCCACCTTTCCTGCCATCTTAGAACGGACCCTGTTCGTGCATCCTGCATGACCTCTTTTTGGCCAGCTACAAAATGGTTTCCTATCTCCTCGTGTACCCTCTTCCGCTTATCGATTACGATATCGAATAGAAATGTACCTGCTACTACTAGTAGCGCGTCTTGTATCTACTACAGTTTCTAGTTTCTGGCTCCCGTCGGCGTATCGGCCGTTTTCCGTAGGTTGCTCACGAGGATGCCAAACAGTGCCGACAAGAGGAGAGAACCGTGATTCTTCGTCTCGTCGACCGCACTTCGTTCAGCGTAATATGGAACCATCAATCGTGATTTGAACGAGAACGCGTAGTAATCCCTTCTCCAGCACCTCATAGAGAGGCCAAAGCGCCATACCTTATCGAAACCCTTCGATGCATCCAGGAACACTGAGCCTATCGACTACCTTCAATTGAAGTCTTCCGCAAGATGCTCTACCACCTGCAGTACCTGGTAAACGGTGGAATGCTCCTTACAAAACCAGAAATCTTCAATCTGGGTCAAGAAGGGCTCCTCTATCGTTGCTTGCAGTCTTTTTAAGAAAACGGTTTCCGCTATTTTTCCAACTTCCGAAAGCAAATTTTGTGGGAATGTTGCAAATTTGCATGCTTTCCGGAACGATACCACATTGGCTGTCTCCTACGGTGTTGGAAAGTGGCGGAGCCTCAGCGTGGCATTGACGATTGTGGTTTTCCGGTTGCGCTTTCAGTGCCTCCGTTTTCTCCAGAAGTCTTTCTGACCTTGATAAGGTCTTCGACTTCTTCTACTGTGGTAGGGTTCGTGCGTGTCATCGTCTCTTAGACTCCTTCTGACGTCGCGGTTAACCCGTTCGATGAGCTGAAGGTCTGCGCGAGTAACTGACGTTTCATGCTGTTTGCGCATGTGCATTTTCAGAAGCTGACTAGGCTAACCTGGTTTCGGCATGGATAAGAGACATAGAAGACGCCTTGCTCCTAAGGAGTACTTTCGACATCTTCCACAGCGAGTTGTCTTCTGCTCGGAGTTCTTCCAGTTTGGCTTTCAAAGACTTGTTTCTATGCCACTTCGGCAACCAATCGATTGTATCAGCTTCGTTGCGCTGGATCCCAGGTTCTTTGCCACTGGCGTCTGATACTGTTCTTCTTGCGGATGAGTTCGTGGATGATCAAAAGGAAGATGTCCCACTGATCCGTTATCGGTCTCTTTGAATTGGCCCTACGGACCAAAGTCTGTATGCACTTCACGGGGCTCCAACTGACCTTCCATGCAGTTTGCGAAAGCTTTTGCCTTTTTAGAACCTGTTTCCTCATGGATAGAAGGCATGGCGGACGCGTTGCTCTTTAGTTTTTTGACATCTTCCACAGAGAGGTGCCTTCGGCTCGGTGTTCTTCCAGTTTGTCTTCTTAAGACGCGTTCTATGCCGTCGAATTACCCATCGCATTTCGGCAACCAATCTATTGTAACGGAGTCGTTCCGCTGGATCCCAGGTTCTTTGCCATTAGCGTCTGGTACTGTTCTTCTCGCGGATGAGTTCGCGGATGCCCAGAGGGAAGATGTCCCACTGATCCGTTATCGGTCTCTTTGAATTGGCTCTACGGACCGAAGTCTGTATGCACTTTACGGGGCTCCAACTAACCTTCCACGCAGTTTGCGAAAGCTTTTGTCTTTTTAGAACCTGTTTCCTCATGGATAGGAGGCATGGCGGACGCCTTGCTCCTTAGTTTTTGACATCTTCCACAGAAAGGTGCCTTCGGCTCGGAGTTTTTCCAGTTTGTCTTCTTAAGACGCGTTCTATGCCGTCGAATTGCCCATCGCATTTCGGCAACCAATCTATTGTAACGGAGTCGTTCCGCTGGATCCCAGGTTTTTTGCCATTGGCGTCTGATACTGTTCTTCTCGCGGATGAGTTCGTGGATGATCAAAAGGAAGATGTCCCACTGATCCGTTATCGGTCTCTTTGAATTGGCTCTACGGACCAAAGTCTGTATGCACTTCACGGGGCTCCAACTGACCTTCCATGCAGTTTGCGAAAGCTTTTGCCTTTTTAGAACCTGTTTCCTCATGGATAGGAGGCATGGCGGACGCCTTGCTCCTTAGTTTTTGACATCTTCCACAGAAAGGTGCCTTCGGCTCGGAGTTTTTCCAGTTTGTCTTCTTAAGACGCGTTCTATGCCGTCTAATTGCCCATCGCATTTCGGCAACCAATCTATTGTAACGGAGTCGTTCCGCTGGATCCCAGGTTCTTTGCCATTTTCGTCTGGTACTGTTCTTCTCGCGGATGAGTTCGCGGATGCTCAGAGGGAAGATGTCCCACTGATCCGTTATCGGTCTCTTTGAATTGGCTCTACGGACCGAAGTCTGTATGCACTTTACGGGGCTCCAACTAACCTTCCACGCAGTTTGCGAAAGCTTTTGTCTTTTTAGAACCTGTTTCCTCATGGATAGGAGGCATGGCGGACGCCTTGCTCCTTAGTTTTTGACATCTTCCACAGAAAGGTGCCTTCGGCTCGGAGTTTTTCCAGTTTGTCTTCTTAAGACGCGTTCTATGCCGTCGAATTGCCCATCGCATTTCGGCAACCAATCTATTGTAACGGAGTCGTTCCGCTGGATCCCAGGCTCTTTGCCATTGGCGTCTGGTACTGTTCTTCTCGCGGATGAGTTCGCGGATGCTTAGAGGGAAGATGTCCCACTGATCCGTTATCGGTCTCTTTGAATTGGCTCTACGGACCGAAGTCTGTATGCACTTTACGGGGCTCCAACTGACCTTCCATGCAGTTTGCGAAAGCTTTTGCCTTTTCAGAACTTGTTTCCTCATGGATAGGAGGCATGGCGGACGCCTAGCTCCTTAGTTTTTGAGATCTTTCACAGAGAGGTGCCTTCGACTCGGAGTTCTTCTAGTATCGCTTTCAAAGACTCGTTTCTATGCCGTCGAATTGCTCATCGCATTTCGGCAACGAATCGATTGTAACGGAGTCGTTCCGCTGGATCCCAGGTTCTTTGACATCGGCGTCTGGTACTGTTCTTTTCGCGGATGAGTTCGCGGATGCTCAAAGGGAAGATGTCCCACTGATCCGTTATCGGTCTCTTTGAATTGGCTCTACGGACCGAAGTCTGTATGCACTTTACGGGGCTCCAACTAACCTTCCACGCAGTTTGCGAAAGCTTTTGTCTTTTTAGAACCTGTTTCCTCATGGCTAGCAGGCATGGCGGACGCCTTGCTCCTTAGTTCTTTGACATCTTCCACAGAGGTGCCTTCGGCTCGGTGTTCTTCCAGTTTGTCTTCTTAAGACGCGTTCTATGCCGTCGAATTACCCATCGCATTTCGGCAACCAATCTATTGTAACGGAGTCGTTCCGCTGGATCCCAGGTTCTTTGCCATTAGCGTCTGGTACTGTTCTTCTCGCGGATGAGTTCGCGGATGCCCAGAGGGAAGATGTCCCACTGATCCGTTATCGGTCTCTTTGAATTGGCTCTACGGACCGAAGTCTGTATGCACTTTACGGGGCTCCAACTAACCTTCCACGCAGTTTGCGAAAGCTTTTGTCTTTTTAGAACCTGTTTCCTCATGGATAGGAGGCATGGCGGACGCCTTGCTCCTTAGTTTTGACATCTTCCACAGAAAGGTGCCTTCGGCTCGGAGTTTTCCAGTTTGTCTTCTTAAGACGCGTTCTATGCCGTCGAATTGCCCATCGCATTTCGGCAACCAATCTATTGTAACGGAGTCGTTCCGCTGGATCCCAGGTTTTTTGCCATTGGCGTCTGATACTGTTCTTCTCGCGGATGAGTTCGTGGATGATCAAAAGGAAGATGTCCCACTGATCCGTTATCGGTCTCTTTGAATTGGCTCTACGGACCAAAGTCTGTATGCACTTCACGGGCTCCAACTGACCTTCCATGCAGTTTGCGAAAGCTTTTGCCTTTTTAGAACCTGTTTCCTCATGGATAGGAGGCATGGCGGACGCCTTGCTCCTTAGTTTTTGACATCTTCCACAGAAAGGTGCCTTCGGCTCGGAGTTTTTCCAGTTTGTCTTCTTAAGACGCGTTCTATGCCGTCTAATTGCCCATCGCATTTCGGCAACCAATCTATTGTAACGGAGTCGTTCCGCTGGATCCCAGGTTCTTTGCCATTTTCGTCTGGTACTGTTCTTCTCGCGGATGAGTTCGCGGATGCTCAGAGGGAAGATGTCCCACTGATCCGTTATCGGTCTCTTTGAATTGGCTCTACGGACCGAAGTCTGTATGCACTTTACGGGGCTCCAACTAACCTTCCACGCAGTTTGCGAAAGCTTTTGTCTTTTTAGAACCTGTTTCCTCATGGATAGGAGGCATGGCGGACGCCTTGCTCCTTAGTTTTGACATCTTCCACAGAAAGGTGCCTTCGGCTCGGAGTTTTTCCAGTTTGTCTTCTTAAGACGCGTTCTATGCCGTCGAATTGCCCATCGCATTTCGGCAACCAATCTATTGTAACGGAGTCGTTCCGCTGGATCCCAGGCTCTTTGCCATTGGCGTCTGGTACTGTTCTTCTCGCGGATGAGTTCGCGGATGCTTAGAGGAAGATGTCCCACTGATCCGTTATCGGTCTCTTTGAATTGGCTCTACGGACCGAAGTCTGTATGCACTTTACGGGCTCCAACTGACCTTCCATGCAGTTTGCGAAAGCTTTTGCCTTTTCAGAACTTGTTTCCTCATGGATAGGAGGCATGGCGGACGCCTAGCTCCTTAGTTTTGAGATCTTTCACAGAGGTGCCTTCGACTCGGAGTTCTTCTAGTATCGCTTTCAAAGACTCGTTTCTATGCCGTCGAATTGCTCATCGCATTTCGGCAACGAATCGATTGTAACGGAGTCGTTCCGCTGGATCCCAGGTTCTTTGACATCGGCGTCTGGTACTGTTCTTTTCGCGGATGAGTTCGCGGATGCTCAAAGGGAAGATGTCCCACTGATCCGTTATCGGTCTCTTTGAATTGGCTCTACGGACCGAAGTCTGTATGCACTTTACGGGGCTCCAACTAACCTTCCACGCAGTTTGCGAAAGCTTTTGTCTTTTTAGAACCTGTTTCCTCATGGCTAGCAGGCATGGCGGACGCCTTGCTCCTTAGTTCTTTGACATCTTCCACAGAGAGGTGCCTTCGGCTCGGTGTTCTTCCAGTTTGTCTTCTTAAGACGCGTTCTATGCCGTCGAATTACCCATCGCATTTCGGCAACCAATCTATTGTAACGGAGTCGTTCCGCTGGATCCCAGGTTCTTTGCCATTAGCGTCTGGTACTGTTCTTCTCGCGGATGAGTTCGCGGATGCTCAGAGGGATGATGTCCCACTGATCCGTTATCGGTCTCTTTGAATTGGCTCTACGGACCGAAGTCTGTATGCACTTTACGGGGCTCCAACTGACCTTCCATGCAGTTTGCGAAAGCTTTTGCCTTTTCAGAACCTGCTTCCTCATGGATAGGAGGCATGGCGGACGCCTTGCTCCTTAGTTTTTGACATCTTCAACAGAAAGGTGTCTTTGGCTCGGAGTTTTTCCAGTTTGTCTTCTTAAGACGCGTTCTATGCCGTCGAATTGCCCATCGCATTTCGGCAACCAATCTATTGTAACGGAGTCGTTCCGCTGGATCCCAGTTTTTTGCCATCGGCGTCTGGTACTGTTCTTCTCGCGGATGCTCAGAGGGAAGATTTCCCACTGATCCGTTATCGGTCTCTTTGAATTGGCTCTACGGACCGAAGTCTGTATGCACTTTACGGGGCTCCAACTGACCTTCCATGCAGTTTGCGAAAGCTTTTGCCTTTTCAGAACCTGCTTCCTCATGGATAGGAGGCATGGCGGACGCCTTGCTCCTTAGTTTTTGACATCTTCAACAGAAAGGTGTCTTCGGCTCGGAGTTTTTCCAGTTTGTCTTCTTAAGACGCGTTCTATGCCGTCGAATTGCCCATCGCATTTCGGCAACCAATCTATTGTAACGGAGTCGTTCCGCTGGATCCCAGTTTTTGCCATCGGCGTCTGGTACTGTTCTTCTCGCGGATGCTCAGAGGAAGATTTCGCTGATCCGTTATCGGTCTCTTTGAATTGGCTCTACGGACCGAAGTCTGTATGCACTTTACGGGGCTCCAACTGACCTTCCATGCAGTTTGCGAAAGCTTTTGCCTTTTCAGAACCTGCTTCCTCATGGATAGGAGGCATGGCGGACGCCTTGCTCCTTAGTTTTGACATCTTCAACAGAAAGGTGTCTTCGGCTCGGAGTTTTTCCAGTTTGTCTTCTTAAGACGCGTTCTATGCCGTCGAATTGCCCATCGCATTTCGGCAACCAATCTATTGTAACGGAGTCGTTCCGCTGGATCCCAGTTTTTGCCATCGGCGTCTGGTACTGTTCTTCTCGCGGATGCTCAGAGGAAGATTTCCACCGATCCGTTATCGGTCTCTTTGAATTGGCTCTACGGACCGAAGTCTGTATGCACTTTACGGGGCTCCAACTGACCTTCCATGCAGTTTGCGAAAGCTTTTGCCTTTTCAGAACCTGCTTCCTCATGGATAGGAGGCATGGCGGACGCCTTGCTCCTTAGTTTTTGACATCTTCAACAGAAAGGTGTCTTCGGCTCGGAGTTTTTCCAGTTTGTCTTCTTAAGACGCGTTCTATGCCGTCGAATTGCCCATCGCATTTCGGCAACCAATCTATTGTAACGGAGTCGTTCCGCTGGATCCCAGTTTTTTGCCATCGGCGTCTGGTACTGTTCTTCTCGCGGATGCTCAGAGGGAAGATTTCCCACTGATCCGTTATCGGTCTCTTTGAATTGGCTCTACGGACCGAAGTCTGTATGCACTTTACGGGGCTCCAACTAACCTTCCACGCAGTTTGCGAAAGCTTTTGTCTTTTTAGAACCTGTTTCCTCATGGATAGGAGGCATGGCGGACGCCTTGCTCCTTAGTTTTTGACATCTTCCACAGAAAGGTGCCTTCGGCTCGGAGTTTTTCCAGTTTGTCTTCTTAAGACGCGTTCTATGCCGTCGAATTGCCCATCGCATTTCGGCAACCAATCTATTGTAACGGAGTCGTTCCGCTGGATCCCAGTTTTTTGCCATCGGCGTCTGGTACTGTTCTTCTCGCGGATGCTCAGAGGGAAGATTTCCCACTGATCCGTTATCGGTCTCTTTGAATTGGCTCTACGGACCGAAGTCTGTATGCACTTTACGGGGCTCCAACTAACCTTCCACGCAGTTTGCGAAAGCTTTTGTCTTTTTAGAACCTGTTTCCTCATGGATAGGAGGCATGGCGGACGCCTTGCTCCTTAGTTTTTGACATCTTCCACAGAAAGGTGCCTTCGGCTCGGAGTTTTTCCAGTTTGTCTTCTTAAGACGCGTTCTATGCCGTCGAATTGCCCATCGCATTTCGGCAACCAATCTATTGTAACGGAGTCGTTCCGCTGGATCCCAGTTTTTTGCCATCGGCGTCTGGTACTGTTCTTCTCGCGGATGCTCAGAGGGAAGATTTCCCACTGATCCGTTATCGGTCTCTTTGAATTGGCCCTACGGACCAAAGTCTGTATGCACTTCACGGGGCTCCAACTGACCTTCCATGCAGTTTGCGAAAGCTTTTGCCTTTTTAGAACCTGTTTCCTCATGGATAGAAGGCATGGCGGACGCGTTGCTCCTTAGTTTTTTGACATCTTCCACAGAGAGGTGCTTTCGGCTCGGAGTTTTTCCAGTTTGTCTTCTTAAGACGCGTTCTATGCCGTCTAATTGCCCATCGCATTTCGGCAACCAATCTATTGTAACGGAGTCGTTCCGCTGGATCCCAGGTTCTTTGCCATTTTCGTCTGGTACTGTTCTTCTCGCGGATGAGTTCGCGGATGCTCAGAGGGAAGATGTCCCACTGATCCGTTACCGGTCTTTTTGAGTTGACTCTACAGACCGTAGTCTATGCATTTCAAGGGGCTCCAACTGACGTTCCATGCAGTTTGCGAAAGCTTTTACTTTTTCAGAACCTGTCTCCTCGTGGATAAGAGGCATGGCGACGCTTTGCTCTTTAGTTTTTTGACATCTTTCACAGATGGGTGCCTTTGGCTCGGTGATTTTCTAGTTTGTCTTCTTAAGACGCGTTCTATACCATCGAATTGTCCATCGCATTTCGGTAACCAATCGATTGTAACGAATTCGTTCCGCTGGATCCTAGGCTTTTTGCCACTGGCGTCTGGTAGTGTTCTTCTCGCGGATGAGTTCGCAGATGTTCAAAGGGAAGATGTTCCACTGATCCGTTACCGGTCTCTTTGAAGTGGCTCTACGGACCGTAGTCTCCAACTCCAACTGACGTTCCATGTAGTTTGCGAAGGCTTTTGCCTGTTCAGAATCTGAATTAGATGTCTGTTTCGCCATGGATAGGAGGCACGGGGGACGCCTTGCTCCTTAGTACTTTCAACATCTTCCACAAAAAGTTGTCTTCTGCTCAGAGTTTTTCCAGTTTGTCTCTCGAGACACGTTCTATGCCGTCGAATTGCTCATCGCGTTTCGGCTGGATCCGCAGGATCCCAGGTTCTTTGCCACTGACCCCTGGTAATCTTCTTCTCCGGATGATTTTGCGGATGTCTCACTGATCCGTTTCCAGTCTCGTCAAACTGGTTCTGTATGGACTCCACGAGGCGATCCACTTGCGCCTCTAGAATCGGCATGTCGTTAGACATCCCATTCACCGACAGGCGATAAATGCCGGCTACAAAACCTTGTGGGTTTCGATAATCGCCGGGGCTCACCTCTCTCCGAGTTTCCAGAGTATTAAATGTCGGCCACGAAACCTTGTAAGGTCCCGGGGTTGGTCTCTCCCTGAGTTTCAAGAGTAGGTTGTCGGAAATGAAGTTGTGGAAGGCTCGGATCTCCGTGTTGAGGGTCACCTGATCTAGTACGCCTGATTTGCCTCTGTTGTCATAGTGAGTGGGCCCTACTGGCCCTAAGACCTCGAACTCTCGTCTGTCAGTAGAACGTAAGTAAGGACCGCTACACTCGCGACCACGATCCTCAATGCTCCACCTGAAGGTACTACATTGGGTTTATACGCGAAAAATTTAGAGCTTCAAATAAATCTGACTCCAAAATTAATCAACAATGAACTCTCGTCTGTCAGCAAACGGTCGCAACATGCGTCAGTTGCGGTTTGCTACCTGAATTTTCCAAAACGGCAATTTCGAGTTCAGGGAGATCGCATCCAACGTCGCGTTTAAGTCCTGAGGGCGTAGGGGTTTGCCGCCTGATGGGTTATAAACGAAAATCAGGGGTAGAGGTCAAAGCTCTCCTGGACTATACACACTGCAGTCGTTTGAACTCATTGTAGGTCTGGCCCTTCCACCACGTAGTGCTCAGGGCTTGCTTTGGCGTACGCTGCTGTGTCTTCTCCGACGCCTTTTCGACTTGTAGTTGGGAAGCGTCAGCTGGTTTAGTACGCCGAGGAACGTTTTATTCACCAGGATCACAACTAGGGCGTCTCTTAGTGCCAACTCTAGCAACTCTAATCTTTTTCCCACCAACCCTGGCGCGTTCCAGGAGCTCTCTGCAGTTTCCTCGATTTCTGGGGCGTCTATCTATTAAAATGGTAGAATTCATTGATGCAATAGTATTATTTAGCCACAGCGCCACGAAAGTGACGTGAGCTCATCTATGGTTTTCTATGAGAGACGTTCCAAAGCCGCATGGCGGTGGAGAAATCATAGTAAGCAAAAGTCCTTCGATTTTCTCGAAGGGTAACGAGTGAGGTGTAAGGGAAAGAGACAGGATCGTGTAAGAGGTGCTCCGACACTACACTGCGGTGGAGGAAGTATAGTAAAAAGGAGTTGACTCTTCTGGAAGAAGATGAAAGAGCTCTAAGGAAGAAACTTCAGAGTCACGCGGCGAGCGTGAGAGATGGTTATGAATGCCGTAGCCGGAAAACGTTAGCTCTCAGGGTGAGCGTATGGTGGCAGCACAAAAAGCAGGAGCCGATTACCAGGAGGTCGCCTGGAAGATGGACGCAGAAACTGAGTCTGACTGCACCAACTTTGGCTGGGGTAGTGGGACTTGACTTGTCTTGTGCCATGAGTACTGTTAGAGCCTGGCTTATGCCAGTTGAGGTGAGACGTCTGTCGGGCCAGAACTGGAGACAGCTGCGTTGGGTGCTGAGCATGGCGACCAGGCTGGAGGGTCGGATGGAACAGTGCTTGGGTTGTACAGCCAGCCCTAGGTGGTGTCGAATTTCGCGCGCGTTTCCTGACTTCTAAACGTCGAACGTGGCAAGCGACCGCAATGTCTACGATCAAGGCGTGAAGGAGTTGGAGATCGAGGCGCGCCAAAAGTGTCTAACGGGGGATTGTACGAGGTACGCAGTGTGTATGCTGTAAATCCCTGGTAAGGATTGCACGGGATTGCTTGCGGCGTTCGTTCTAAGTTCGACTGTGGATCAGACGAATTTGGACTTACGTCTGGTGCACGCTCACGCTCTGCAATATTAGACGGGTGTCTCAGTGAACGGCAACACTACCTACCGAACAGAAGCGTGTTCTGTTAAGAGGTGGCAAGGTCCTTTAGGGATGGCTCACAAGGTCTTCTAAGTCTGGTGCTTTGGGCCGGTGAGAGCCCAATAGAGACACATTCCCCATGCCCGTCGGAGAAGAGGGACACGAGGTGGCATTGGCTAAAGTAAAGATATTCTTTCAAAAAGATCTCGTCGAGAAAATTACGCCCAATTAGCTTGGTGTCGTTCGACCTAAACGTTAGAGGTTGGATGGTGCCTCGCCTTATGCGCGTCGGTGGAGAGGTTGGACTCGAGGTGGCGTTGGCTAAAGTAGAGACATTCTTTCGAGGAGGTCTTATCAAAGAACTTACGGTCAATTAGCTTGGTGTCGTTCGACTTAAATGTCGGAGGTTGGATTGTGCCTTGCCCTATGCCCGTTGGGGGGAGAGGTTGGACTCGAGGTGGCGTTGGCTAAAGTAGAGACATTCTTTCGAGGAAAGTTTCGTCGAGGAAGTTACGGCTAATTAGCTTGGTGTCGTTCGACCTAAACGTCAGAGATTGGATGGTGCTTCTCCCCACCTTGCTGCCTGAAGCTAAACATAAAGCACAACCAAGTAGACTTGTCTGGGATGTTGATGTTCGATCCGTAGTCGGTAACCCCTCGTCCGATTGGGAGTCGTGTCTAAAAAGCCTACCCAGGCAGGTCTGCACGTTAACCAAAGGGCTTACGGTATTATTTGGCTTTCTTGTTTTACTTAAGGCAACACTACCTACCGAGCAGAAGTTTATCCTGCTATGAGGTGCCAAGGCGCCTTAAAAGATGGTTCACCAAGTCTTCTAAGTCTGGTGCTTTGGGCCGGTGCGAGCCCAATACGGATACCTTTCCTATGCCCGTCAGAGGAGAGACTGGACTGGAGGTGGCATTGGCTGAAGTAGAAACATTCTTTTGAAGAGGTTTCGCCGAGGAAGTTACGGCCAACGAGCTTGGTGTTGTTCGACCTAAACGGCAGAGGTTGGATTGTGCTTCGCCCTATGCACGGCGGAGTAAAGGTTGGCCTCGAGGTGGCGTTGGGTGAAGTAGAGACATTCTTTCAAGGAGGTCTCGTCGAGGAAGTTACGGCCAATGAGCTTGGTGTCGGTCGACCTAAACGTCAGAGGTTGGATTGAGCCTCGCCCTATGCCCGTTGGTGGAGAGATTGGACTCGAGGTGGCGTTGGCTGAAGTAGAGACATTCCTTCGAGGAAAGTCTCGTCGAGGAAGTTACGGCCAACAAGCTTGGTGTCGTTCGACCTAAACGTCAGAGGTTGGATTGTGCCTCTCACTATGCCCGTCGGAGGAGAGTTTGGACTCGAGGTGCCGTAAACTAAAGTAGAGACATTTTTTTGAGGAGGTCTCGTTGAGGAAGTTACGGCCAATGAGCTTGGTGTCGGTCGACCTAAACGTCAGAGGTTGGATTGTGCCTCGCACTATGCCCGTTGGGGGAGAGATTGAACTGGAGGTGGCGTTGGTTAAAGTAGAGACATTCTTTCGAGGAGGTCTCGCCGAGGAAGTTACGGCCAATGAGCTCGATGTCGTTCGGCCTAAACGTCAAGGGTTGGATGGTGCCTCACCCCGACCTTGCTGCCTGAAGCTAAACATATAGCACAGCCACGTAGACTTGTCTGCGTTGCTGATGTTCGATTCGTAGTTGGTAACCCCTCGGCCGATAGGGAGTCCTACCTGAAAAGCTTCTTCAGGGAGGTCTGCATGCTAATCAATGGGCTTACGGTATTATTTGGCTTTCTTGTTTTACTTAAGGCAACACTACTTACCGAGCAGAAGTTTATCCTGCTATGAGGTGCTAAGGCGCCTTAAAAGATGGTTCACCAAGTTTTCTAAGTCTGGTGCTTTGGGCCGGTGCGAGCCCAATAAGGATACCTTCCCTATGT
Organism: Platerodrilus igneus; assembly: GCA_036346225.1. Taxonomy (NCBI): domain Eukaryota; kingdom Metazoa; phylum Arthropoda; class Insecta; order Coleoptera; family Lycidae; genus Platerodrilus; species Platerodrilus igneus. The sequence continues at coordinate 522,296 of JARFIW010000549.1, forward strand.
CCGTCAGAGGAGAGGCTGGACTGGAGGTGGCATTGGCTGAAGTAAAAACATTCTTTTGAAGAGGTCTCGTCTAGGAAGTTACGGCCAATGAGCTTGGTGTCGGTCGACCTAAACGTCAGAGGTTGGATTGTGCCTCGCACTATGCCCGTTGGGGGAGAGATTGGACTGGAGGTGGCGTTGGTTAAAGTAGAGACATTCTTTCGAGGTCTCGTCGAGGAAGTTACGCCCAACAAGCTTGGTGTCGTTCGACCTAAACGTCAGAGGTTGGTTTGTGTCTCGCCCTATGCACGGCGGAGGAAAGGTTGGATTCGGGGTGGCGTTGGCTGAAGTAGAGACATTCTTTCGAGGAGGTCTCGTCGAGGAAGTTACGGCCAATGAGCTTGGTGTCGTTCGACCTAAACGTCAGAGGTTGGATTGTGCCCCTCACTATGCCCGTCGGAGGAGAGTTTGGAGTCGAGGTGGCGTTGACTAAAGTAGAGACATTTTTTTGAAGAGGTCTCGTCGAGGAAGTTACGGCCAATGAGCTTGGTGTCGGTCGACCTAAACGTCAGAGGTTGGATTGTGCCTCGCACTATGCCCGTTGGGGGAGAGATTGAACTGGAGGTGGCGTTGGTTAAAGTAGAGACATTCTTTCGAGGAGGTCTCGCCGAGGAAGTTACGGCCAATGAGCTTGGTGTCGGTCGACCTAAACGTCAGAGGTTGGATTGTGCCTCGCACTATGCCCGTTGGGGCAGAGATTGGACTCGAGGTGGCGTTGGCTGAAGTAGAGACATTCTTTCGAGGAGGTCTCGTCGAGGAAGTTACGGCCAATGAGCTTGGTGTCGGTCGACCTAAACGTCATAGGTTGGATTGTGCCTCGCCCTATGCCCATCGGGGGAGAGGTTAGACTCGAGGTGGCGTTGGCTAAAGTAGAGATATTCTTTCGAGGAAAGTCTCGTCGAGGCAGTTACGCCCAATTAGCTTGGTGTCGTTCGACCTAAACATCAGAGATTAGATGGTGCCTCTCCCCGACCTTGCTGCCTGAAGCTAAACATAATGCACAACCACGTAGACTTGTCTGCGATGTTGATGTTCGATCCGTAGTCGGTAACTCCTCGTCCGATTGGGAATCGTGTCTAAAAAGCCTACCCGGGCAGGTCTGCACGTTAACCAAAGGGCTTACGGTATTATTTGGCTTTCTTGTTGTACTTAAGGCAACACTACCTACCGAGCATAAGTTTATCTTGCTATGAGGTGCCAAGGCGCCTCAAAAGATGGTTCACCAAGTCTTCTAAGTCTGGTGCTTTGGGCCGGTGCGAGCCAAAATAGGGATACCTTCCCTACACCCGCCAGAGAAGAGGTTGCACTTGAGGTGGCATTGGCTGAAGTAGAGACATTCTTTCGAGGAGGTCTTATCAAAGAACTTACGGTCAATTAGCTTGGTGTCGATCGACTTAAATGTCGGAGGTTGGATTGTGCCTTGCCCTATGCCCGTCGGGGAAGAGGTTGGACTCGAGGTGGCGTTGGCTAAAGTAAAGACATTCTTTCGAGGAGGTCTTATCGAGGAAGTTACGGCCAATTAGCTTGGTGTCGTTCGACCTAAACGTCAGAGATTGGATGGTGCCTCTCCCCGACCTTGCTGCCTGAAGCTAAACCTAAAACACAGCCACGTAGACTTGTCTGCGATATTGATATTCGATCCGTATTTGGTAACCCCTCCTCCGATTGGGAGTCGTGTCTGAAAAGCCTACCCGGGCAGGTCTGCACGTTAACCAAAGGGCTTACGGTATTATTTGGCTTTCTTGTTTTACTTAAGGCAACACTACCTACCGAGCAGAAGTTTATCCTGCTATGAGGTGCCAAGGCGCCTTAAAAGATGGTTCACCAAGTCTTCTAAGTCTGGTGCTTTGGGCCGGTGCGAGCTAAAATAGGGATACCTTCTCTATACCCGTCAAAGAAGAGGTTGCACTTAAGGTGGCATTGGCTGAAGTAGAGACATTCTTTCGAGGAGGTCTCGTCGAGGAAGTTACGGCCAATGAGCTTGGTGTCGTTCGACCTAAACGTCAGAGATTGGATGGTGTCTCTCCCCGACATTGCTGCCTGAAGCTAAACATAAAACACAGCCACGTAGACTGGTCTGCGATATTGATATTCAATTCGTAATTGGTAACCCCTCGTCCGATTGGGACTCGTGTCTGAAAAGCCTACCCGGGCAGGTCTGCACGTTAACCAAAGGGCTTACGGTATTATTTGGCTTTCTTGTTGTACTTAAGGCAACACTACCTACCGAGCATAAGTTTATCTTTGTATGAGGTGCCAAAGCGCCTCAAAAGATGGTTCACCAAGTCTTCTAAGTCTGCTGCTTTGGGCCGGTGCGAGCTAAAATAGGGATACCTTCTCTATACCCGTCAAAGAAGAGGTTGCACTTAAGGTGGCATTGGCTGAAGTAGAGACATTCTTTCGAGGAGGTCTCGTCGAGGAAGTTACGGCCAATGAGCTTGGTGTCGTTCGACCTAAACGTCAGAGGTTGGATTGTGCCTCGCCTTATGCACGTCGGAAGAAAGGTTGGACTCAAGGTGGCGTTGGGTGAAGTAGAGACATTCTTTTCGAGGAGGTCTCGTCGAGGAAGTTACGGCCAATGAGCTTGGTGTCGGTCGACCTAAACGTCAGAGATTGGATTCTGACTCGCACTTTGCCCGTTGGGGCAGATATTGGACTCGAGGTGGCGTTGGTTGAAGTAGAGACATTCTTTCGAGGAAGTCTCGTCGAGGAAGTTACGGCCAACAAGCTTGGTGACGTTCGAACTAAACGTCAGAGGTTGGATTGTGCCTCGCACTATGCACATCGGAAGAAAGGTTGAACTCGAGATGGCGTTGGGTGAAGTAGAGACATTCTTTCGAGGAGGTCTCGCCGAGGAAGTTACGGCCAATGAGCTTGGTGTCGGTCGACCTAAACGTCAGAGGTTGGATTGTGCCTCGCACTATGCCCGTTGGGGGAGAGATTGGACTCGAGGTGGCGTTGGCTGAAGTAGAGACATTCTTTCGAGGAGGTCTCGTCGAGGAAGTTACGGCCAATGAGCTTGGTGTCGGTCGACCTAAACGTCATAGGTTGGATTGTGCCTCGCCCTATGCCCATCGGGGAGAGGTTGACTCGAGGTGGCGTTGGCTAAAGTAGAGATATTCTTTCGAGGAAAGTCTCGTCGAGGAAGTTACGCCAATGAGCTTGGTGTCGTTCGACCTAAACATCAGATGACTCTCTAGATGGTGCCTACTCGACCGACCGTTGGATCGTGTCCTGAAGCCTAAACAGTAATGCACAACCGACGTAGGACTTGTCTGCGATGTTCGATGTTCGATCCGTAGTCGGTAACTCCTCGTCCGATTGGGAATGCGTGTCTAAATAGAGCTTCTCAGGCAGGTCTGCAGCAGTTAACCAAAGGACTTACGGTATAGTCTGTGCTTAATCGGTTGATTGTCCTAGGCAACCTCCTATGCCCGAGCAGGAAGTTTATCCTGGACTAGAGGTGCGTTAGGGCCTAGTAGAACATTGGTTCGACAAGGTCTCGTCAGGAAGTTACTGGCAATAGCTTTGGGCCGGTGCGAGCCTAAACGTCAAGTTGGATTGTACCTTCCCTATGCCCGTCAGAGGAGAAGGTTGGACTAGAGGTGGCATTGGCTGAAGTAGACACATTCTTTTGAGTAGGTCTCGTCAAGGAAGTTACGGCCAACGAGCTTGGTGTCGTTCGACCTAAACGTCAGAGGTTGGATTGTGCCTCGCCCTATGCACGGCGGAGGAAAGGTTGGACTCGAGGTGGCGTTGGGTGAAGTAGAGATATTCTTTCGAGAAGGTCTCGTCGAGGAAGTTACGGCCAATGAGCTTGGTGTCGGTCGACCTAAACGTCAGAGGTTGGATTGTGCCTCGCACTATGCCCGTTGGGGGAGAGATTGGACTCGAGGTGGCGTTGGCTGAAGTAGAGACATTCTTTCGAGGAGGTCTCGTCGAGGAAGTTACGGCCAATGAGCTTGGTGTCGGTCGACCTAAACGTCAGAGGTTGGATTGTGCCTCGCCCTATGCACGGCGGAGAAAGGTTGGACTCGAGGTGGCGTTGTCTGAAGTAGAGACATTCTTTCGAGGAGGTCTCGTCGAGGAAGTTACGGCCAATGAGCTTGGTGTCGGTCGACCTAAACGTCAGAGGTTGGATTGTGCCTCGCACTATGCCCGTTGGGAGAGAGATTGGACTAGAGGTGGCGTTGGCTAAAGTAGAGACATTCTTTCGAGGAAGTCTCGTCGAGGAAGTTACGGCCAACGAGCTTGGTGTCGTTCGACCTAAACGTCAGAGGTTGGATTGTGCCTCGCACTATGCCCGTTATGGGAGAGATTGGACTAGAGGTGGCGTTGGCTAAAGTAGAAACATTCTTTCGAGGAGGTCTCGTCGAGGAAGTTACGGCCAACAAGCTTGGCGTCGTTCGACCTAAACGTCAGATGTTGGATTGTGCCTCGCCTTATGCACGTCGGAAGAAAGGTTGGACTCGAGGTGGCGTTGGGTGAAGTAGAGACATTCTTTCGAGGAGGTCTCGTCGAGGAAGTTACGGCCAACAAGCTTGGCGTCGTTCGACCTAAACGTCAGAGGTTGGATTGTGCCTCGCCTTATGCACGTCGGAAGAAAGGTTGGACTCGAGGTGGCGTTGGGTGAAGTAGAGACATTCTTTCGAGGAGGTCTCGTCGAGGAAGTTACGGCCAATGAGCTTGGTGTCGGTCGACCTAAACGTTAGAGGTTGGATTGTGCCTCGCACTATGCCCGTTGGGGGAGAGATTGGACTCGAGGTGGCGTTGGCTGAAGTAGAGACATTCTTTCGAGGAGGTCTCGTCGAGGAAATTGCGGCTAACAAGCTTGGTGTCGTTCGACCTAAACGTCAGAGGTTGGATTGTGCCTCGCGTTATGCCCGTTGGGGGAGAGATTGGACTCGAGGTGGCGTTGGCTGAAGTAGAGACATTCTTTCGAGGAGGTCTCGTCGAGGAAGTTACGGCCAGTGAGCTTGGTGTCGGTCGACCTAAACGTCAGAGATTGGATTGTGCCTCTCACTATGCCCGTCGGAGGAGAGTTTGGACTCGAGGTGGCGTTGACTAAAGTAGAGACATTTTTTTGAGGTGGTCTCGTCGAGGAAGTTACGACCAATGAGCTCGATGTCGTTCGGCCTAAACGTCAAGGGTTGGATGGTGCCTCACCCCGACCTTGCTGCCTGAAGCTAAACATATAGCACAGCCACGTAGACTTGTCTGCGTTGCTGATGTTCGATTCGTAGTTGGTAACCCCACGGCCGATAGGGAGTCCTACCTGAAAAGCCTATCCAGGGAGGTCTGTACGTTAATCAATGGTATTATTTGTGCTTTCAAAAAATTAACTGATCAAATTTTGTTCTAGCTGGCACGAAATAGGAATCTACGACCTTCCAGCCATGTTCGAGTTGATCCAAAAAGTAACCGGATACCAAAAGTTTGCCTACATTGGAATGTCACAAGGCAACACAGCATTTTTTGTATGCCTATCAGAACTGCCGCAGTACAACCAGTGCATATCGGTTATGATAGCGTTAGCTCCCGTTGTTTTCCTGGAACATTTCTACAGCCCTGTGCCTAAACGTTTAGCTTCACTTCAAAAATACATCGGCGTAAGTATTTACATGCTTCTAAAAGATATCTAGCGTGCGACGTTGTAGGACTTCGTGCCCAAAGACTTCCCATTTCCACCACCATTTATGAGGAAAACGATACAGGTCTACAACCGTATGTATTGTCAGGACAACAGGCTGTATCGAAGCACGAGCACGAACTTGTTGTTTTCTGTTATAGGTGACGATCCTGATCAGCTTAACGAGGTTTGTATTTTTTCTGAGAGGAGGTTAAGGTACTGGGTGAACTTAGTGCATGCTTCTTTTAAAGAACTTGCATTTTTAAAGAGTAGGGGAGGGGATGAGTGTAGGGATGATAGCGAACAAGTACCTAATATCGGAAAGTTGGCAAAGGATTTCTTTGAATGACCTATGCTAACCTTAAAGGCTGGGTACCAAAAACCATGAAGGCAAAAGGAAACGTGTCTTATCGTAGTGAACGCAGCAGATCTCCCGAAGAGAACCAAGATCTTAGCCTGGATCCTGATAGCGATGTCGGAGAAAAAACTTCCAGGATCCGTTTGGAACAGAATGTTGGTCTTCAAATGGATGACTGGTGTATGCCGATAAGGCAGGCGTTGTCCTGGATTCTTCAGTCGACCCAGAGTACTTTGGGGTGCTTGAACTGTCTTGGTCAAGCCCATGAAAGGCAATCTTGCTTATGATGAGGGTGGTTCAAGTGAACCTGCAACATAGTAATGCAGACTCAACAGCCCTTTGTAAGCTGATGGGGAACTGTAACATGAACCTTGGTTTTGCAATGGTAAGGTGCTAGGACCGGCCTCAGAACGAGTAAAATTAATATACTGCCGATTTTCCGATAGACCGAGGACATGAATGCCATCTCGAAGGATACCCCAGTGTGCAAGGTTTCTCTCAAAGGACATCCACCGCTCAATTGGCTCACCGTCTACGAGAGATAGTACCTTTCCCAGGAATGAGAAAGAGACGATGATTATTTTGCTCCGAATTCACTTTCCTGATTTGACAAAGTTGAAACAAACGCCTTTTGAGTGGCAAGCTCAAGAACTTCGCGCCCCAAAACAGAGAGCATCACAGAAGAACTGGGCTGTAGCGCAGAAAATTCAAAATGGGTAATGAACACTTTCAAGTGATACAAATCTACCGGCCCGAACGGAATTTTCTCAGCCAGAGCTAGCATGGCTCATCACAACATACCGCGCAAATGAAGATTAACCAGGGTAGTGTTTACTGCAAAACCTGGCCGTACGAACCACACGCAGGAAAAAACTTATAGGCCCTTTCTTCTAAAGACGGAGGAAAAACTTACTGAGAGGCACGTAGAGAGAGGCTTTGGCAAACAATCCACTACACCCGAACCAGCATACCTTTTGAGCAGGACTTCAACAGAGACAGCTATCTACTACCTGGTTTCCAGGATGAAAAAGGCTCTAAGTACTGAAGAGGTTTTTTGGACATTGAAGAGACCTTTGACAATACATCTGTCAGCCCTATTTCTTTGGTTACAAGGTCAGTTGGATTGGAGGAGACTTGCTGCAGATGGGCAGACTGAATGCTAAGAGAAAGGGTGGCTGACAAAATTGCTTGATGATACCATGGAGTTACGGATAGCGTGAGCTCTCTGGATGAGCGTACAGTGGCACCATGATAATTGAACAAAGGGCGGGAGCCCGTTCAAAAGAGGTCGCCTGGGAGATGGGAGCAGAAACTGAGCCTGGCTACACCTTTCTTGACGGGGTAGTGAAACAGGATGGGTACTGTTGAAGCCGGGCGAATTCCGGATAAGGTGGAGCGTCTGTCAAACAAGAACTAAAGACAGCTGCCCTAGACGTGGCGTGGCGACCTGGCTGAAATGCCGAACGGAACTGTGCTTACGTAGGACTGCTTTGTACGGAAGGCTGGGGTGTATCGTTGGCCCCAGGTGATGGATGACACCCATGTAAGGTACTCAAGACGGACTGTGCCGAATTTCATGCGCGTTCTCTGGCTCCTAAACGTAGGACTTGGCAGGCGCCCTTTCTGTCTACGATCAAGGCGTGAAGTAATTGGAGATCCAGGCACGCAAAAGTGTTCGCATGGAGTGTGGCAGGCACCTCACAGTGTCTACGGTTTAAATTTCCGCTAGGAACTGAACGGAATTGCTTGCAGTCCACGCTCTAGGTCCCGACTGCGGATCAGACGGAGTTGGACTTTGGTCTCGCTTACGCAGAATGGGTGTCTCAGTGAGTCGCGACACTGCACACCGAGCTAGAGCGTGTCCTGCTCCATGAGGTGGCAAGGTCCCTAATAGAATTGCTCACCAGGGTCTCTAAATCTAGTGCTACGAGCTGGAGAAAACCCCATAGCGACACCTTCCCTATTCCAGCATGGCTTATCACTATATCCCGCGCAGATGTAGGTTAACTAGGATAGTCTTTATTGCCAAACCTGGCCGTACGGACCACTGGCAGGCAAAAACTTATAAAACCATCAGTTGTATGTCGTTTCTTCTTTGGACGGTGGAAAAAGTGCTTGATAGGTACATCAGGGAGGGTGTTTTGGCAAACAACACACTACACCCGAACCAGTATACCTTTTGATCAGGACTTTCAACGCAGACAACTATCTACCACCTGGTTTCCAGAATGTAAAAGGCTCTAAGTACCAAAGAAATCTTTCTGGACATTGAAGAGGTCTTTGACAATACATCTATCAACTCCATCTCGTTGACTACTAGGTCAGTTGGGATGGAAAAGAGTTGCTGCAGGTGGATAGGTTGCCTAGCAAGAGAAAAACTGGCAGTTAATATCATAGCGGTTAGGGTAACAAGGGGCTATAACCAACAACGCTCTTGTTGAACGTTCGAGATAGATGGCCCCGTGACCTGTACGCCATTATTTTATCGGGGATCGGCTGCCTCCGCCGTATCCTCACGCATGCCTAGCTCATATTCCCACTATCCGCACTTCAGACATGAAACCTCGGAACCTAGTGATGTACGACTTGGACTTGAAAAATTAGCACAGAACGGGTCCCTGAAGGGAATATCTATTGGCCTGACGTGGTAAGCGTCGGTTACCGGTAAATACCGCGTATAGAGGTTGCCACCGGGGGTCTCAGGTCTCCGCCCGCCGCCGTAGCAGCCCCAATGGGCGCCTTATAACTCGCATCTCTAATAGGTACCCGCCAATAGGATATCCACGAGAAAGAAACTGCACATTTAAAATGGATAACGTCATGCCAAAACGGATCAATGACGCTCCAGGACGTCACACGGGGATAAAACCACGCCAAGAAAAAGACAGTAGTGCTCCCTAACCTAATAATAAACAACACGGCGCCACAATTAAAATACATAATTGTTGGAAAGTTATGTTTGAAGTTTTTAGGGTCAGGTTGGTAGCCGGTATTTCCGATCTGAGTCCCTTTGCCGGAGAGAACCGTCGTGGTCCATGAGCTCGTAATACAGTCCTATGAAGCTAGAATGCGCTATTAACGATATGGTCAATAGCGCCTTTCAGGCTGTGATGCCCAGCTGAGCTAGGGCTTTGACCGTCTCCTTGGGCATCGCTCCTCTCGTTCCTACCACAATCGGCAGGACTTCTTTCGTGGCTGCTCCTAGGTCCAAAAGGAGGAGCGGTATCAGTTGGCTATATTTGTCAATTTTCGATTGTCGTCCCCGATCTAAGTAATCATTGTCCTCGTGGCGGACTGTTACGTTGACCACGAGACCCTTCTTTGGTTCGGTATCACCAGATCGGGTTTGAGATTCCGGCCCGAGGGTAGCCGTAACGTAGGTTCTCTCGTTACCGATACCGCTGGCTGCTGTTTTTGTATTTCACCAACAACGAAGTCGCTAATCTTGTTGTGGCGGCGGATCTTCTTGCTTTTTGTATGTGTGCACTGATCCAGGATGTGTCCCAGTATCTCCAGCTGGGAGCTACACCTACGACAGTTGAGGTCCGCCTGGGGGGACCGTCCTATTCTTGACGACCCTATCTGCTCATGAATTGATTCTCATTTCTAACGCCGTTATTTGTCTGTATGGCTTCAGGGGCGTTGGGTTGCGAAGCCATGCATTGGCAATTTTATCGTCGGTGAGCGTCGCGACCGATTGCCCTGAAAACCTTGGGCGGCCCACCTTGCAAGCTCGTCTTTCTTGACCCGCCTCTTCTATAGGTCGATCGCTGGTTCGGAGACGGGCAATACAAGCCTGCATGCAGCGGACATCCTCTTCAGCCGCGTTTCCGACTGCTAGGGTCCTCATCACTGGATCGTCGCTCGAGACGACGATCGTTTCCAGCTTTGGAAATCCTATTCCCTTGTCATTCTTGCCACAGCAGAGCAGTCCATTCGAAGTAGACTATGGCAAGTGGTAAATTTCAGGCAGAACTACCCTAGCCCCTGGTCTAATAATCTTAAATATGTGAGAAGCGGAACTGCAACCACCCAATGATACAGGCAGTGGGTTTAGGTATCGGATATCAACTCTACCTTCGCATGGTGCTTGCGTGCTAGCCGTTTTACACGACTCAGCACTTCAGCAAGGTTAGCCCTGACGCTTTCAATATCAATACCGGCCCAAGGAGATATCTTTACACCAAGGTAGGTCATGTATGATCCCGGACCCGTGAACAAGATCTTCAACCCGGGGTCAGTCAGGTACCAGAAGTCTTTTGTCGGGATCAGACGCAAGCAAGCGCTTTTTTGCGCCGACATTGTCATACCTAGGCCCCGTAGGTACTGCTCCGTCTGCCTGATCCGACTTCCTGCTTGCGGCGAGTATTAAATCGTCAGCAATGCCCAAACAAGAAACATGTGAGTCTCTACTTATGGAGTAACCGGGCTGTTTCTCCAGGTCATGCAGCAAAGGCCCCACTACTGCATTGAAAAAGAACGGTAAAAGGGGGTCACCCGGCTTGACTCCCTCTGGAGGAGGAGATCGATCTTCTGATCCCGAATTTTAATTTTAGTTTGCACATTTTTATACCCGTCTTCCACCTTGCGTATCACCTGCTGTGGAAGACCCTTCGCCTGGATTGCAACCCCAATTGCCGGATGCGGAACCATGTGGAAAGCCTTGCTGTCTATCTGCACTGCAACCAGGCTAGTGTCGGGTTGTTTTGAGTACCGCAGCAACTCATTTAAGATGTGCAAATTATTAAAGCACCACGACTCTGAAACGAAGCCTTTTACCGGGGCGTGAACTGGACATGCTGCCTGAAGTTGGAGTCTATTATACCTCAATGTAGACGACTCAGGAAGGAGCTGATGGTAAGGTGTCGATAGTTCTCGGACCTCCTATCGTCCTTACCCTCCTTGAGAATTAGCAATGTCCTGTTCGTCCTCCATGATGTTGGTTGTCTTCCTGCCAACACAAAGAAGTTGAACAGGAGACGGAAGATTTCTTGCCAGCCGGCATTCTTGACGTGTTTCACCAAAAATATCAGGGATAGCGGCGGTGGACTGTTCAGTGCGGACTAATCGCTTCACGAGAGTAAGTACCTCAGCGACTGCCTTTGGTCCCACTCCCTCGCCCGACTCGGATATCTGTACTCCGGTTTGTACCCCCATAATCTACTGTGCCGATTCAGTATGTGATCAGGGTTTACCTTGTTTGGGCTGCAGCCCAGCTCAAGCCAGTCCACATCATCCCTGCCCATTTTGGCCATGACCTGGATTTTTGTTGAAGAGGTCCTAGGTCCGAGCGTAAAGGTACTGTCGGCGCGCACCTCGCTTGGTCCTCGACAACGACTGACACTTCTCTACTCCTCCCCGGTTTTCCGGAGGACAGTGACTTGCGCACAGGTAATCAACGAGATCTTGGGGGATTTTGATGTCGCTAGGTAGATCTTGTAGCCTTAGAAGCGCCAGGTTTCCTGACCAATGTAGTACCTTCGGGTGGAGCTTTGGAAAATCACATGTAAAGCCTTAGAGGCGCTTCCTCGATGGTGTTTAAGGCTGACTGCATCCCTTTAGACAAGGTTTTCCTAGACCGGTTATGTTAGGCGAAAGCCGCCTCTGATCTCCAGAGGTCAGCTTCCTCTGAAGACGTTAAGAATGAGTGTGCTCCCCCACTAGCACCTTCTTTCCAGTGGTTTCGGGAAACGGTGGAATCTCCAGGGGGTCGTCAAACTCGCCGGCCGACTCCGTCTCTTGGGACGGAGCAGAGTTTGTGTAATCTGTTTCGACTGGCGTTAGCTAGGCGGTGTTCTACCAGTCGTATCTCACGCATTCCTTTTATACATCCGTTCCTTACTTGTCTCTAATCTGTTTAGCAGTCTTGCTTGGTATGAATTCAGCCATCTTCTTTGCGAGGAACTTTCCACTTGCGTCTTCAGCATGAACTCCACCTCCTCATCGCTGAAGATGGAAAGCCCCCCGTCGTGCTCGGGGTTTTTCTACTGAGGTGGCTTTTGCCACATTTTTTTCTGCCGGGTGAGCCGTCCTCATATAGATGCTCACTCCGGTCTTATTTTTGTACCTCTTCCCGTAGAGGCTACATGTAGCATCTGGGTCCTCTTCGGGAAAAGATTGCTCACGGCCTTTACACTTGGGCATGTAGCACCTCATGCCATGTAATGTTTTGTTGGTAACTTTGCACGCTGCGCATCTGTATATAATAGTTTCGCTTTTATGCCCTTTTAGGAGGTGCGCTATTTCGTCCTCTGTACTTACCGCCCTGTTGTCTTTTGTTTCCAAAAGACATATACGGCAGGATTGGACCACGAAAGGCGGCGATGCCATCTCATCGTCCGTACTCATTAACTGTTGTTTCGACAGGTCGTCACGTGTGCCCCATCTATTGCGACGTGGAGTGGGCACACGCTCCTCGAAGTCCAAGGCATCTCTACTACTGCTATCGGGACGGGTTGCACTTCCCCTGTCCACCTTTTACTACCAGACTTTAATTTTTTTTACCGAGGTTGGTCCCGACTCTCCGGTGGAGCTATGGTCTGCTTCGGATCTAGTGCATGTACGCCGACCTGGTGGTCGGCCAGCGCTTGGAGGTTGGGTCTTCGTCCAAGAGAGTTCTGTCTTCCTGGTTGAAACCTCGTTATAGATAGACTGCCCTGGTAGGTGACTAGGCAAGGTTTTACCCCCATTGACGGTCTATAGGTCCTTGTAGAGTGTAAACACAATTGTGCTATCAAGGGCCATATGCAAGGAGCCCTGAAACTAACAAAATGATGGGAAATAGGGAAAGGCCTCAAGGCCAGTTTTCAAAAGTCCACCTTAGTACAGTACACGGAAAAAGAAGACTAAGGGTGTATGCCCTCAATCTTCCTTAACGGTAGCAAAATTGATTAGTCGGGCAAGTTGTCTCTCTTGTTGAGAAAAAAACTTCGTTACAGGTGAACTGCCTTTGGAGTTGACTTAGTAAGGTTTTACCCTGCTAGATGTGCTGACGATCTGGCGGTCTTTGTGGAGGGTTAACATAATTACGTTATCAAGGGTCGTATGCAAGAAGCCCCAAAAAATCAGAAAGATGGGCAGCAGTCCTTAGTATCCTTTATGCGGAACAGGAAGATTGAGGGCATTAAACCCCTTTCTTAGCGGTAACAAAATCTGTTTAGGGGGCGAGATGTTGGGAGTCTGTCTCCCTTGTTGCGGTACCTCGTTATAGACGGGCTGGACTGCGTTGGGAGTTGACTAGGCAAGGTTTTACCCCGCTAGGATATGCTCACGATTGCGGGGGGGGGACCTTAGTGGTCAATAAACACAATTACGTTATCAGGACCCTATGCAACAAACCCTAAAAATAGTAGAAAGGTGGGCAATAGAGGAAGTCCTCAAGATAATTCCTTACCAGTTCACCTTCATACACTTAACGCGGAGAAAGAAGGTTGAGGGTATTCCACCCCTTTTTCTTAGTAGAACAAAATTGATTTGTTGGACAAGGTGTTGTATTTGGGGATTATTCTACACTCTAAACTCCCCTGCAACCAACCAAGGGAATGAATAAGATGGAAACTTCTTTAGCACTAGCTAGACGCACTTGCGGCAAATCGTGGAGACTAGGACCAAACATGGTGTACTGGCTGAGCACTAGGGTGGTCAAGCCAACAATAACATATGCCGCCTTGGCGTGGTGGGTCAAGGCTGAGCAAATAAACACCAAAACGGAGATGCGTTCCTCGCCCACTGCTACTATAGAAACTCTCCCTTGGCCTTCTCTCGCTACATCTGGAGCTGTTGGAAGAAGCAAGGCTATGATTGTATCGACTCACGGACCATTCGTCCAGACTTATTCAAGGGACGGAACATTTGAGAATGCGTGAGAGAAATTGGAGGCGTCTGTTCGAAATGCAGACGGACTAAATGACTGCCCAACATAGGCTGGAGACATTCTTTAGAACTTATTCAAGACCAGGAGTGGAAGGATGAGAAAAGTAGCCTATCTCCGGACACCATGGTCTAGTACACGGATGGATCTAGAGGCAAAACCGGTTTCGGATTTGGACTGAGCTTGGAATAAGCTTGCCTTTAGGGGTTTATGCCTCCGTGCTTTAAAAAAAATTACGCTATACTACAAATTTGTGCGGGAAAGCATAAGAAGAGCCTACTCTAGAAGACAGTTAGGAGGCACTTAAGGCTGTAACAAGCCAGAAGGTATCATCAAGACGTATGGGAATGTATTGAGACCCTCAAGAACTGGCACAGCAACACTGTGAAACTACCGTGGATACCTGGTCATCCCTGGTCATCTTTTCAAATGCTCCGCTCCAAGATACTTCATTGGCCAGGAAACAATTTTTTTACCTGACAATTTTTAATTTTGCCGAACCCTTGCTATTCCAAGCAAGGTAGGGATTTCTAACGTACGTGGCAACACTCACACGTGGGACATATATTTTACCTCTCCCCAAACGAAGGCGGGAATCGATGCCGGTACCTTGGGCTTGGTAGTCGCGCGGGAACCAACTAAACAACGGAGCCGCCTGGTGCCAGGTCACCAAGGAATCAAAGGTAATGAAGTAGCAGGGTGCACAAGGGCCGTTTATTGGTCCCGAGCCTGCCGTGGCAATCATAAAATATGCCATACACATCTATAATAGTGAGTGGATGAGCAATCAACACGTCAGGGATTGGCAGAATAGACCAGGACTAGCTCGTAGCAAGGTGCTGTTAAAGGGACCTAGAACGTATAGAACTCAGCTGCTTGCCTAAGCAGGGTAGAGCTCCGGACCACTGTGGGGTTCCTGACAGGACATACATCTATCAAGGTTCACCTACAGGGAATGCACAAACATAACAGAGATGTCAAATACAGGCTCTGTCTAGACGAACCGAAGATTGCAATGCAGTTGCGAGGCGCTGGAATTAAGAAGAGAGTGTCTATTCGGAAGACCAGAGTTCGAAAAACCTGTACGCCTTAGTACAGGGATTAGGCTTTGCCAACTGGGTATAAGAACTAACCAGGGTCAGCACAATAAGCCGTTTAGGCTGCAGTGCGGCCGAGCTGTTTGGCAGACACCCACCAGGAGGTACGCCTTAGAGGTGACTCCCACACTTCGACTATAAAAGCCTTTCACCCCCCACCGGATTTGGACAACTATCAAAATAAATACCCTGCCTAAGCACGGCACAGCTCTAGTCCACTGTGGGGTTCCTAACAGGGCATACATCTATCAAGGTTTACCTACAGGGAATGCGCAAACAGAGAGATTTCGAATACAGGCTCTGTCTAGAAGAACCAATTGCAATGCAACTGCGAGGCGCTGGAATGAAGAAGTGAATGTCTATTCGGGAGACCAGAGTTCGAAAAACTTGTACGCCTTAGTACAGGGTTTATGCTTTGGCAACTGGGTATATGAACTAACCAGGGTTAGCACAATAAGCCCTTTAGGCTGCAGTGCGGCCGAGCTGTTTGGCAGACACCCACCAGGAGGTACGCCTTAAAGGTGAGTCCCACACTTCGGCTATAAAAGCTTTCCACCCACACCGGGTTTGGACAACTATCAAAAAAAAATACTCTACCTAAGCAGGGCACAGCTCAGGACTACTGTGCGGTCTCTGACAGGGCATACATCTATAAAGGTTCACCTACAGGGAATGTGTAAACATAACAGATCTCAAATACAGGCTCTGTCTAGAAGAATCAAAGATTGCAATGCAGCTGCGAGGCGCTGGAATGAAGAAGTGAGTGTCTATTCGGAAGACCAGAGTTCGAAAAACCTGTACGCCTTAGTACAGGGATTAGGCTTTGCCAACCGGGTATAAGAACTAACCAGGGTCAGCACAATAAGCACTTTAGGCTGCAGTGCGGCCGAGATATTTGGCAGACACCCACCAGGTGGTACGCCTTAAATGTGAGCCCCACACTTCGGCTATAAAAACGTTCCACCCCTACCCACCGGGTTTGGACAACTATCCAAAAAAATACCCTGCCTAAGTAGAGCACAGCTTAGGACCATTGTGAGGTTCCTGACAGAACATACATCTATCAAAGTTCACATACAGGGAATGCGCAAACGTAACAAGGATTTCGAATACAGGCTCTGTGTAGAAGACCCGAAGATTGCAATGCAGCTGCGAGGCGCTGGAATGAAGAAGAGAGTGTCTATTCGGTAGACCAAAGTTCGAAAAACCTGTACGCCTTAGTACAGGGTTTAGGCTTTGGCAACTGGGTATATGAACTAACCAGGGTTAGCACAATAAGCCCTTTAGGTTGCAGTGCGGCCGAGCTGTTTGGCAGACACCCACCAGGAGGTACGCCATAAAGGTGAGTCCAACACTTCGGCTATAAAAGCATTCCACGCCCCACCGGGTTTGGACAACTATCAAAAAAATACTCTGCCTAAGCAGGGCACAGCTCAGGACCACTGTGCGGTCTCTGACAGGGCATACATCTATCAAGGTACATCTATAGGGAATGTGCAAACATTACAGAAATCTCGAATACAGGTTCTGTTTAGAAAAACCGAAGATTGCAATGCAGCTGAGAGGCGCTGGAATGAAGAAGAGAGTGTCTATTCGGGAGACCAAAGTTTGAGAAACTTGTACGCCTTAGTACAGGGTTTAGGCTTTGCCAACTGGGTATAAGAACTAACCAGGGTCAGCACAATAAGCCCTTTGGGCTGCAGTGCGGCCGAGCTGTTTGGCAAACACTCACCAGGAGGTAAACCTTAAAGGTGAGTTTTACATTTCGGCTATAAAAGCGTTCCACCTCCAACGGGTTTGGATAGCTATAAAAAAACAAAAAGTATGATAGTTTGTTAGCCTAAAATCAGGAATGAATCCTAGTGGCTCAAGCTCAAGGTCAAACCTTCCATAGATCTACTAGTTGAAAATGTCGAAAACTTACATTCACTCTTCCAAAGTGGGCCGATCCTGATGCTACAAGAGATCCACGGGGATCCTAGCCGACTGCGCCACTAAAGTCTAATATACCGAACTTTTCAATAACAAAAGTATTTTATCACTAGTTTTTCTCTAGGAAGATGTGGCTAAAATATTCAGCAAACTACCCAACAAGTCCTCAGCTCGTCAATTTTTCCACTATGGCCAGTGCATTGGAACAGGTAAGTCACGCATGCGCGCTCTCAACCTTAAGGTTACTTTTAGGCAACTTTAGAAAGTTTGATTATGGTTCTAAGAAAAATCTACGAGCATATGGCCAAAGTGAACCACCTCCATACAAGTTGCAGAATATAACAACGCCTGTGGCCTTGTGCTATGGTAAAGGAGATTGGTTTGCACGCCATTTGGTAGGTGACACCTATCGGTCTTTTGTTTATACTGTTTTTTTTTTGTTTTAGGATGTGTTTAGGTTGTCGAAGGAGCTTGCAAACTGTGTTTCTGTCTACAAGGTTCGCTTCTATACGTTTAATCACTACGATTATATTGTAGCGTGTGATGTACATAAGCTGTTGTACGAGCATGTCTTTAGTTTACTTAGAAAATACAATTAAATCTCTTAGCTAGCAGATTATTTTTTATCTACGCATCAACTAATTCGATCACCAACATTGTTTTCCAAAAACGTAACAAATCAATATCGATTAATGCATCTATTAAAAAAATTAAAAGAATTTTTTAGACGATATCTTGTGTCTAGTCAAAAGTATCAAAATATTTATGACAGTCCCGCTTTATAACTCCATATGGATCGCGTAAATAAGACTATCGGTATCCGTATATAAAACACTGCAGTCGTTTCCAAAGGTAGTACTCATGTAGCCATCAGATCTGTATTTAAATCAATATATGATTTTAGCCAACAGCTTTGTTTAAATTTAATTACCCTGTGAATAGTTTTTAATCTAAGCCTATTTGCCAATGCCTGTTTTAAACTCTTGTAATGGATGATATATTTTTGCTTAGAATTCAACGTCGCCATTAATTTGACGTTTTGAGTTCTCTCTACAGGTGGTTCTCCAATCGTTGGGTCAATGTGCTCTGGACAGAAAGGAATATCCATATGTAGGTCGTGAATGGATTCAGGATACTCCAAATCGACCTCCAAGTTATAACCTTCAGAACAATCATCGGGAATTGAGGTTACATCGATATCCATTCGAACAATCCGTACGGAGGAGGTTGATTTATGGCCCACCCGTACTGGTTATTTACATCAAAGTACATTAGATATTCATCAGGTTTGGATGAATCATAAGTGGGTAGATATTTATTGTTAGCAGTAACACATCGTTCCAAATACTTTTGACTAAGACCCCCCACGTACACCTTTCTCGATGAACAAAAGTTGATCGATGTGTGTCAACAATTCTAGTTCTTGGCCCGTATGCTTCATTATGGCATCCCAAGTATACCCAGGTAATGTGTAATAATGAGCAGGATCTAGTCCATAAATGGAATGACAACTTGAACGGAATTGTTCAAAAACTTCAGGATGAAAAATGAGGGTAGGATGAGGTACGATTAGTATTATGCTGTACAGGATACAAAGCAGACACTATAGACCATGCAAAACACGCCTGATCATTATTCCTTACATTAATACACGCCTGTTTACATTGTATTTAAGGTGGCAGCTCAATATATGATAAACCCCGCATGGGGTTAAACTTATTTATATTAATACGTAAATTATAAATATTAATCAATATGCAGCCGCTGTCGCGTTCTTGAAAATCTTCTAATTCAGATGTTATTGATTTCATGACTTTCGTATCAGACCAGTTGTTTAGATCGGTGAATATTGGGGCGTTTGACGTCGTGAAGTACTTATATTCACGCATAATTTTGGAACCAGTCGTAATCTCAAATTCACCACAAAAGACAGTATTAACTTTAACAGCTTTATTATTCTTTAGTGTATCATTAATTCTTCTTTATAGTCTGTTAAAAAGGTCTTCACATCTTTATGTTTCAGATTACTAATTACACCAGTATGAATACGTCCTTTGAAGGCAGAAATCGAATCATCCCAACGCACTCGACGGCTAGCGGTTTCTTTTTTTACATCAATTCCAGCTCCAATTTTTTGCGTCACCTTCAATTGACTACGTAGGGTTTTAATATTCGCCAATGATGTCAATAACTGCTGTTTTTCCGCAATAGACATTGCATTCTTTATAGCACTTTTTATTCTGTTAACAACAACCCTACATAATCGTAACCCTTCTTCAATCCGTTTATCATTATTATGTTGCACTATCCAAGCAGAGGAGCAATATTTTTAACCAATTCGATGAAACGATTCATTTGGTAGCACAACGTTCTGAAACAAGTAACACACAATCGACATATTACACTTAATAAAGACTGATGTATGTTTTAAAGACCGATCTGCCTAACGGAAGGATAAATAAGAACTGACGCTTCGCTCGATAGCAACAAACGAGCCCATTTAAGGGGAATTAGGGATTTAATAAACCCAGTCATGAAGAAATTTAATGCTGACGTCCGCAGAAAAATGAATAAACGCAGTCAGCAAGAAATTTAATGCTGATGTATGCAAAAGTGAATAAACTCGGTCATCAAGAAATGTAATACTGACGCCCGCAGAAAAATAGATAAACGTAGTCAGCAAGAAATTTAATCTTGACGTCCGCAGAAAAATAATAAAACGTAGTCAGCAAGAAATTTAATGTTGGTGTCTGCAAAAATGAATAAACCCAGTCATCAAGAAATTTAATGCAGACGTACGCAGAAAAATAAATAAATGTAATCAGCAAGAAGTTTAATGCTGATGTTTGCAAAAAAATGAATACACCCACTCATCAAGAAATGTAATGCTGACGTTCGCAGAAAAATTAATAAACGCAGTCAGCAAAAAATTTAATGCTGATATCTGCAAAAAATGAATAAACCCAGTCATTAAGAAATTTAATGCTGACGTCCGCAGAAAAATAAACAAATGTAGTCAGCAAGAAATGCAATGCCGATGTCTGCAAAAAATGAATAACCACAATCATCAAGAAATTTAATGCTGACGTCCGCAGAAAAATAAATAGACGTAGTCAGCAAGAAATTTAATGCTGACGTAGGCAAAAAAATAAATAAACGTAGTCAGCAAGAAATTTAATGCTGATGTCTGCAAAATTGAATAAACCCCGTCATCAAAAAATGTAATGTTGACGTCCGCAGAAAAATAAATAAACGTAGTCAGCAAGAAATTTAATGCTGATGTCTGGAATAAATGAATAAACCCAGTCATCAAGATATTTAATGCAGACGTCCACAGAAAAATAAATAAACGCAGTCAGCAAGAAATTTAATGCTGATATCTGCAAAAATGGATAAACTCGGTCAGCAAGAAATTTAATGCTAACGTCCGCAGAAAAATAAATAAACGTATTCAGCAAGAAATTTAGTGCTGATGTCTGCAAAATGAATAAACCCAGTCATCAAGAAATGTAATACTTGTGTCCGCAGAAAAATAGATAAACGTAGTCAGCAAGAAATTTAATGCTGACGTCCGCAGAAAATAAATAAATGTAGTTAGCAAGAAATTTAATGCTGACATCTGCAAAAATGCATGAACCTAGTCATATAGAAATTTAATGCCGACGCCTGTAGAAAAATAAATAAACGTAGTCAGCAAGAAATTTAATGCTGACGTCCGCAGAAAAATAAATAAACGTAGTCAGCAAGAAATTTAATGCTGATTTCTGCAAAAATGCATAAACCTAGTCATATAGAAAATGAATGCCGACGCCCGCAGAAAAATAAATAAACGTAGTCAGCAAGAAATTTAATGCTGATGTCTGTAAAAAATGAATAAAGCCAGTCATCAAGAAAAACGTCCGCAGAAAAATAAATAAACGTAGTCAGCAAGAAATTTAATGCTGTTATCTGCAAAAATAAATTAACCCAGTCATCATGAAATTTAATGCTGACGTCCGCAGAAAAATAAATAAACGTAGTTTGCAAAAAATTTAACGCAATGTCTGCAAAAAATGATTGAACCCAGTCATCAAAAAATTTAATGCTGATGTCTGCAAAAATTAATAAACCCAGTCATCAAGAAATGTAATGCTGACGTCCGCAGAAAAATAAATAAACGCAGTCAGCAAAAAATTTAATGCTGATATCAGCAAAAAATGAATAAAGCCAATCATCAAGAAATTTAATGCTGACGTCCGCAGAAAAATAAATAAATGTAGTCAGCAAGAAATGTAATGCTGATGTCTGCAAAAAATAAATAACCACAGTCATCAAGAAATTTATGCTGACGTCTGCAGAAAAATTAATAAACGTAGTCAGCAAGAAATTTAATGCTGATGTCTGCAAAATTGAATAAACCCCGTCATCAAAAAATGTAATGTTGACGTCCGCAGAAAAATAAATAAACGTAGTCAGCAAGAAATTTAATGCTGATGTCTGGAATAAATGAATAAACCCAGTCATCAAGATATTTAATGCAGACGTCCACAGAAAAATAAATAAACGCAGTCAGCAAGAAATTTAATGCTGATATCTGCAAAAATGGATAAACTCGGTCAGCAAGAAATTTAATGCTAACGTCCGCAGAAAAATAAATAAACGTATTCAGCAAGAAATTTAGTGCTGATGTCTGCAAAAATGAATAAACCCAGTCATCAAGAAATGTAATACTTGTGTCCGCAGAAAAATAGATAAACGTAGTCAGCAAGAAATTTAATGCTGACGTCCGCAGAAAAATAAATAAATGTAGTTAGCAAGAAATTTAATGCTGACATCTGCAAAAATGCATGAACCTAGTCATATAGAAATTTAATGCCGACGCCTGTAGAAAAATAAATAAACGTAGTCAGCAAGAAATTTAATGCTGACGTCCGCAGAAAAATAAATAAACGTAGTCAGCAAGAAATTTAATGCTGATTTCTGCAAAAATGCATAAACCTAGTCATATAGAAAATGAATGCCGACGCCCGCAGAAAAATAAATAAACGTAGTCAGCAAGAAATTTAATGCTGATGTCTGTAAAAAATGAATAAAGCCAGTCATCAAGAAAAACGTCCGCAGAAAAATAAATAAACGTAGTCAGCAAGAAATTTAATGCTGTTATCTGCAAAAATAAATTAACCCAGTCATCATGAAATTTAATGCTGACGTCCGCAGAAAAATAAATAAACGTAGTTTGCAAAAAATTTAACGCATATGTCTGCAAAAAATGATTGAACCCAGTCATCAAAAAATTTAATGCTGATGTCTGCAAAAATTAATAAACCCAGTCATCAAGAAATGTAATGCTGACGTCCGCAGAAAAATAAATAAACGCAGTCAGCAAAAAATTTAATGCTGATATCAGCAAAAAATGAATAAAGCCAATCATCAAGAAATTTAATGCTGACGTCCGCAGAAAAATAAATAAATGTAGTCAGCAAGAAATGTAATGCTGATGTCTGCAAAAAATAAATAACCACAGTCATCAAGAAATTTATGCTGACGTCTGCAGAAAAATTAATAAACGTAGTCAGCAAGAAATTTAATGCTGACGTGCGCAGAAAAATAAATAAACCTAATCAGCAAGAAGTTTAATACTGTCTGCAGAAAAACGATTGAACCCAGTCAGCACGAATGGGACTCTCAACCCCTGAAAGCAATTATAATTGAACAACACAATCTAAGATTAGCTGGTTACTGGTTTTCCATAGATTTTAAACACATTAATTTCAGAAAAATAAATATTGCATGAGTTCGTACCTCAGTAATAAATTATTATACCATATTTAAAAATTTTTAAAAGTGCTATTTATTAAGAATGCCAAATTAATGTTGTCAATTGCAAAACCACAAGTTTTTTATATGTAAACAACTCGTTTGTAAGCCATATTGCAACATCTTGACAATGAATGTAGAATCTGTTAAATCTGTAGAAACCGCAAAATCCGTAGAATCAGTAGAATCAGTAAATTCGCAGAATCCGTAGAATCCGAAGGATCCGTTGCATCAGTAGGATACGTAAAAACTGTAGAATCCGCAGAATCCGTAGAATCCGTAGAATCCGAGTATTCGTAGTAACCGTAGCGTTCGTAGAATCTCTAAAATCCATAGAATGCGTAGAATCCGTAGCATTAGTAGAATCAGTAGAACAGGTAGAATCAGTTGAATCCGTAGATTCCGAGAGTCCTTAGAATTCGTAGAACCCATTGCATCCGGAGAAGACGAAAAGCCGAGAATCCGTAAAATTCGTAGAATCCATAAAATCAACAGAATCCGTAGAACCATCAGAACCCGTAGAATCTGTAGAACTCATACATGTTGTGCAGGCTGTAGAATTCGTAGAATCTGTAGAATCAGTAGAATCAATAGAATCATTAGAATCTGTTGAACATGTGGAATATGCACAGTCTGTAGCATTTGTAGAATCTGTAAAATACCTACAATCTGTGGAATCTGTAGAATCGCTAGAATCGGTAGAATCGGTAAACTCTCTAGAATCTGTAAAATTTGTAGGATTTGTAGAATCTGTAGAAACCCTACAATCAGTACAATCCGTAGAATCTGCAGAATCTATGAACTCTGTTGAATATGTAGAATAAACATAGTATGTAGTATTTGTAGAATCTGTATAATACGTAATCTCTAGAATCAATACAAGGGGTAGAATCGGTAGAATTTGTAGAATTTGTAAATTTTGTAGAATTTGTAAATTTTGTGAAATTGTGTAGATTTCGTAGAATTTGTAGATTGTGTAGCATTTGTAGATTTTGTAAAATTAGTAAAATTTGTAGAATTTGTGGTATTTGTAAAACTTGTAGAATTTGTAAAATTTGTAGTATTTCTAGAATTTGTAGAATTTGTATAATTTGTATAATTTGTAGATTTTGTGGATTTTGTAGATTTTGTAAAATTTGCAGAATTTGTAGCATTTGTAAAATTTGTAGAACATCTAAAATTTATAGAAATTGTAGAATTTGCAGAATTTGTAGAATTCGTAGAATTCGTAGAATTTTTAGAAGTCGTAGAATTTGTAGAGTTCGTATAATTTGTAGAATTTGTAGAACTTGTAGAACTTGTTGAATTTGTAGGCTTTGTTAAAATTGTAAAATTTGCAGAATTTGTAGAACTTATAGAATTTGCAGAATTTAGAATTTGTGGAATTTGTACAATCTGTTGAATTTGTTGAATTTGTGGAATTTGTTAATTTGTAGAATTTGTAGAATTTCTCAAATTTGTAGACCTTGTAGAATTTATAGAATTTAGAATTTGTGGAATTTGTAGAATTTGTAAAATTTGGTGAATTTGTAGAATTCGTAGAATATGTAAATTTTGCAAAATTTGTAGAATTTGTAGAACTTGTAGAATTTATAGAATTTGCAGAATTTAGAAATTGTGGAATTTGTAGAATTGTAGAATTCGTAGAATTTGTAGAATTTGTAAAATTTGTTTAATATGTTGAATTTGTAGAATTTGCAGAATTTGCAGAATTTGTAGAATTTGTTGAATTTGTAGAATCTGTAGAACTTGTAAAACTTGTAGAAGTTGTAGGTTTTGTAGAATTACTAGAATTCGTAAAATTTGTAGAATTTGTAGAATTTGTAAATTTGTAGAATTTGTAGAATTTGTAGAATTTGTAGAATTTGTAGAATTTGTAGAATTTGTTGAATTTGTAGAATTTGTTGATTTGTAGAATTTGTAGAATTTAGAAAATTTGCAGAAATTAGAATTTGTGAAATTTGTTGAATTTGTAGAATTTGTTAAATTTGTAGAATTTGTAGAATTTGTAGATTTTGTAGATTTTGTAGAATTTGCAGAATTTGTAGCATTTGTAGAATTTGTAGAATTTCTAAATTTTATAGAAATTGTAGAATTTGTAGAATTTGTAGAATTCGTAGAATTCTTAGAATTTTTAGAATTCATATAATTTGAAGAATTCGTATAATTTTTAGAATTTGTAGAATTTGTGGAACTTGTTGAATTTCTAGAATTTGTTGAATTTGTAAAATTTGTAAAATTTGTAGAACTTATAGAATTTGCAGAATTTAGAATTTGCAGAATTTGTAGAATCTGTTGAATTTGTCAAGTTTGTTGAATTTGTTAATTTGTAGAATTTGTAGAATTCGTTGAATTTGTAGAATTTGTGGAATTTGTAGATCTTGTAGAATTTATACAATTTGCAGAATTTAGAATTTGTGGATTTTGTAGAATTTGTATAATATGGTGAGCTTGCATAATTTGTGGAATTTAAAAAACTTGTAGAATTTATAGAATTTGCAAACTTTAGAATTTGTGGAATTTGTAGAATTGTAGAATTTGTAGAATTTGTAGAATTTGTAGAATATGTAGAATTTGTAAGAAATATGTAGGATTTGTTGAATTTGTAGAATTTGTAGAATTCGTAGAATATGTAGAATTTGTAAGAAATTTGTAGAATTTGTTGAATTTGTAGTATTTGCTGAAGTTGTTAGATTTGTAGAATGTAGAAAATTTGCAGAAATTAGAAATTGTGAAATTTGTAGAATTTGTAGAATTATAGAATTTGTAGAATTTGTAGAAAAATTTTATAAAATTTGTAGGATTTGTGGAATTTGTAAAATTTGCAGAATCATTAGGTTTTGCAAAATTTGTAGAATTTGTAGAACTTGTAGAATTTATAGGATTTGCAGAATTTAGAATTTGTGGAATTTGTAGAATTTGTAGAATTTGTAAATTTTGTAGAATTTGTACTATTTGTAAAATTAGTCGAATTTGTAAACTTTGTACAATTTGCAGAATTTTTTAAAATTTATAGAATATGTAGAATTTGTAGAATTTACAGAATCTGCAGAATTTAGAATTTGTGAAATTTGTAAAGTTTGAAGAATTTGTTGAATTTGTTGAATTTGTAGAATTTGTAGAATTTGTAGAAGTTGTAGAATTTGTAGAGTTTATAAATCTTGTGGAATTTATAGAATTTAGAATTTGTGTAATTTGTAAAATCTGTAGAATTTGTAGAATCTGTAGAATTTGTAGAATTTGTAGATTTTGCAAAATTTGTAAAATTTGTAGATTTTGTAGAATTTGTAGAATTTGCAGAATTTGTAGAATTTGTAGAATTTGTGGAGTTTGTAAAATTTGTAGAATTTGTTAAGCTTGTAGAATTTGTAGAATTTGTTGAATTTGTAAAATTTCTAAAATTTGTAGGACCTGTAGAATCTGTAGAATATGCAGAATATGCAGCGTTTGTAAAATACGTTCAATCTTTGGAATCTGTAGAATCAATCGAATCTGTAGAATTTGTAGAATTTGTAGAATTTGTAAAATTTGTAGCATTTGTAGATGTTGTAGAATTTGTAAAATTTGTAGAATTTGTAGAATTTGTAGAATTAGTAGAATTTGTAGAATTTGTAGAATTTGTTGAATTTGTAAAATTTATAAAATTTGTTGGATTTGTAGATTCTGTAGTATATGCAGAATATGAAGGGTCTGTAGAATTTGTAGTATCTGTAAAATACGTTCAATCTTTGAAATCTGAGAATCAATAGAATCTGTAGAATTTGTAATATTGATAGAATTTGTGTAATTTATAGAATTTGTTGATTTTGTATATTTTGCAAAATTTGTAGAATTTGTAGATTTGGTAGAATTTGTAGAACTTGTAAAATTTATAGAATTTGCAGAATTTAGAATTTGTGAAATTTGTAGAATTTGTAGAATTCGTAGAATTTGTAGAATTTGTAGAATTTGTAGAGTTTGTAGAATTTGTAGAATTTGTTAAATTTGTAGAATTGGTATAATTTGTTGAATTTGTAAAATTTATAAAATTTGTATGACCTGTAGAATCTGTAGAATATGCAGAATATGCAGGGTCTGTAGAATTTGTAGTATCTGTAAAATACGTTCAATCTTTGGAATCTGTAGAATCAATAGAATCTGTAGAATTGATAGAATTTGTAGAATTCGTAGAATTTGTAGAATTGGTAGAATTTGTAAAATTTGTAGAATTTGTAGAATTTGTAGAATTTATAGAATTTGTAGATTATGTAGAATTTGTTGAATTTGTAAAATTTATGGAATTTGTAGAATTTGTAAAAGTTGTAGAATTTGTAGAATTTGTAGAATTTGTAGAATTTGTAGAATTTGTAGAAGTTGTAGAAGTTGTAGAATTTGTAGAATTTGTAGAATTTGTAGAATTTGTAGAATTTGTAGAATTTGTAGAATTTGTAGAATTTGTAGAATTTGTAGAATTTGTGGAGTTTGTAGGATTTGTAGAATTTGTAGAACTTGTAGGATTCATAGAATTTGTAGAATTTGTAGAATTTGTAAAATTTGTAGAATCTGTAGAATCTGTAGAACCCGAAGAATCTCTGAAACACGTGGAATTCGTGAATCCGTAAAACTCATGAAACCCCTAGAACCAGTAGAGTTCGTGGATCCCGGAGAACCCGTAGAATCCGCAGAGCTCGTAGAACTCGTGTTTGTAGCATCCGTAGAGTCTGTAGAATCTGTGGAATCTGTAGAGTTGAATATGCAGAATATGAATAGTCTGTAGAATTAGTAGAATATTTAAAATACCTACAATCTGTAGAATCGATGGAATCGGTAGAACCTCTAAAATCTGTAGAATTCTATAGACCTTAGAACTCGTAGAATCCGTAGAAACTGTGCAATCCGTAAAATCTGTAGAATCTATAGAACCTATAGAACTTGTAAAATGTGTAGAATCTGAAAAATATGTAGAATCTGTAGAACTCGTAAAATCCTTAGAATCCGTAGAATCATGACGCCGTCGCTTTTTACATCCACATTTAGCCTGCAGTGTTTAACCAATAGCCTGCTAATGCCTACGTCTCCCCAAATTGTCCGCTATATCACGGCGTCGGTGCCTCAACGAGTGGTGCGCTATATCGCTACGCCTCAGCTTTCTACATCCACATTCAGCCATCAGTGCTTAACTTATAACCTGCTAACGCCTACGTCTTCACGAGTGGTGCGCTGCACCACAACGCCACCGTCTCCTACATCTACACAAAAAACACAAACACTCAGCCCAAGAATTTAGGCGCCGCCTACAACCACGACCAAGCGTAACAGAGAAAGAAATTTATGAGCTGGGTTAGAACGTAGATTAATTTCCTGACTTTGAGCAAAATTGTTTTTTTTATATCAAAACATGCGTTGCGTTATCGAATGACTCACCTGATGTTGTTTCAGCAGTGATAACCTAACATTACAATAGCATTAGATTTGCTTGAATCATGGCTACTAACAAGGTAATCTTCAGCCTATCGAAATAAAGGAAGGTTAATACTAAAACGCTTTTAATAATTTAATTACTTATAGCATGTATAAAACTAATTAATTGGTAACGTTCCGAGATACTCAATAAAACGATCGTTTCGGTGTACTTTTTTCTGCTTCCTGCGTTGTTTATTCGAACTTTTTTTGAATGGAACTGCTGAACGAAAGAGGGTACCCGTTAGAAGTCTACGAAAATGTGGAAACTGAGGATAATTACCTCCTGACCGTCCATAGAATTCCACCTGCGAAAAAAGCAACAAAACCTGTAGTTTTGTTGATGCACTCTTTATTTGGGAATAGCTCTTCCTTCCTCATACCAACACCCGATAAAGCACTTGCGACAATCCTCAACGACAACGGCTACGACGTCTGGCTTGGAAACTGCAGAGGTACTCAGACTTCTCGAAAACATAAAGAGCTCAACTCGGATGCTGATTCCACCTATTGGAATTTTACGTAAGTGACCTTCTCCCTCAGCCGATATTTAATCGATTCGTTACAGCGTACACGAAATGGCAATCTACGACGTACCAGCGATTCTCAAACTCGTTCAAAACGTAACGGGGTGTAAGACGCTGAGCTGTATCGGACACTCCCAAGGCGCGCTTTTATTTACAATTCTCCTTTCGGAAAAACCCGAGTTTAACAAGTGCGTTAACCTTGTGGTACTTTTAGCGCCCGTTGCGTTAGGTCCAAACTCGCAAAGTATCATTCTTACTTTGCCGTCTGTTCTAAGCTTTCTGCTTGTAAGTAATTCAATACGTTTTTATAATTTCTCTGGGTAGAAATTTCTAGAGGTTTTGGGAATCTGCCAGGTTCCAGTGTTGTGGTCAAGAATCTACAACTTTTATGGGTACATGCGGTTTGGAAGGAATTGTCAGTGGTACAACAACGCTCCCATAGCGTTCTTTAATCAACTTGCTGGAAAAACGGACCAGTTGACCTTTGAGGTTCAGTTTGCGTAAGATTTTTCTGTTGTTTACGTATGTTTTAGAGGTACTTTCCCTTGATTATGAAGCATTTTGCGGATACGACGTCACTTGTGACGGTGAAGCACTATCTACAGTTGCAAAGGGCTGGTAAGTAGAAGTCGAGTAAGTCGTTGCTTGTGACAGACGTCCCATACTATTCAAAGAGTCATTTGCTTAGTACTAGTTTGAAATTTGTTTATGCATCTTCCTTAATCATTTAGCAAACCCCTACTGTTAGTAAAAATTATTTAGACTACGCAAATCCACGTACCATCATGTGTTCTTTAACCGTAAGACTTGCTTTTATTTTTAGGAGCACTTTGCAGATTTGACTACGGACGTCATAAGAATTCGGGGTATTACGGAACACCAACGCCTCCTCATTACGACTTGGGAAAAGTAACAAGCCCTGTGGTCGTGTTTTGTTCAAGATTTGACTACCTTACAAACTCAAGGGTAAAATTAAACGCTAAAGAATACTAATGATTTTTTTTTAGGATATTCGTATACAGTACGAGAAATTGCCAAACTGTATAGCGTTTCACGATATGGAAAACCCAGGCTTTAATCATCTCGATTTTCTTTATGGAAAGGATGCCTTTGCATCGGTTGTTCAACCAATTTTACGGTACTTGAGCAGAGCCGGAAAAGCGCCTGTTGCTGTACAAAACCTATGCCGTTAATTTGATTGGTTATGAAACGTTCAGCAAAATTTCCAACATTATTGATTTTTATTTCTTTGTAAAAATTTTATTAAACATTTGAAAACGGTACGCTAGCGGTTACACGTAGCGTAAGAGAGTTAAAACTTTACTATACGCACACACATTTTTTAAATTTTGTTGTTTCTTCAGGTTCTATAGCTTCTGCAAGTTCTACAAATCGTAGAAGTTAGAAAACCTTGCAGGTTATTCAACATATTTTACAAACTCCACGGATTTTGCAGATTCTGCAGGTTTTCTTGTCTTTGTGCTCTAGAGATTTTACAAGTTTTACAAACATAACCGGTTTCGTTGTGCTTATTTAAAAAACTACCAAAACGTTTACAAAATCTTTGATTTCTTACAAGTTTTACATGTTTACAGACCCTTCCATTTTACATTATTTACTAATTTTACAAATTTTGTGGCTTCTAAGGATTTTACAGATTTTACAAATTTTATAAATTCTACCTATTCTTCAGATCCTATACAATTTAAAAGTTCTACAGGTTCCATAAATTCTGCAGATTTTAGAGACTACAGATTATTCTACAAATTCTGCAGATTCTACAGGTTTTACCGATTCAACAGATTTCACAGATTCTATAGAATTCGACACAGAGTCAATAGATTGACGGACTCTTTAGATTCTACGGATTCTACATATTCTGCTGATTCTACGTATTTTGCGGATTCTACGGATCCTACAGATTCTATTATTCAACAGATTCCACGAATTCCACGAATTTCGTAAACTCTACTGATTCTACGGATTCTAGGGATTCTACGTATTCTATGGATTCTACAGATTCTATGGGTTCTACGGATTCTGCTAATTCTACTGATTCTGCGGATTCTACGTATCCAACAGATTCTACAGCTTCTTCGGATTCTCTGATTATAATGATTTTACTGATTATAATGACTCTACCGATTCTACGAAGTCTACCGATTATAAGGATTATTCGAGTTTTACGAATTATACGGGTTGTACTGATCCCACGGATTATACTGCTTATACGATTATGCGGATTATACGGATTATATGGCTTATGCGTATTTTACAGATTATGCGGATTATACGGATTTTACTGATACTACGAAAACTAAGGATTTTACGGGTTCTACGGATTTTACGGATTCTACATTTTCTTAAGATTCTACACATTTTACAAGTTCTACAGGTTTTATAGTGTCTACAGATTGTACGTATTCTATGGATTGCACAGTTTTTACAGATTCTAGAAGTTCTACGGTTTCTAAACATTCTACAGATCTGACAGATTTTAGAGGTTCTTCCGATTCTATCGATTCTACAGATTCCACAGATTGTAGGTATTTTACAGATTATACAAATTCTAAAGACTGCATATTCTGCATATTTAACGATTCTGTAGATTTTGCAGATTCCACAGATTCTACCGATACTACAGATTCTACAGATTTTACAAATTCTACAAATTTTACAAATTCTATAAAGTCAACAAATTCTACAGGTTCTACAGATTTTAGAAATTCTACCGATTCTATCGATTCTACAGATTCTATGGATTCTACAAATTCTACTGATTCTACTGGTTCTACGAGTTATACGGATTTTACGGGTTCCGGAGTTTTTCTGATTCTACGGATTCTACTGATTCTACAGTTCTTACAAGTTGTACAATTTGTACAAAATCTACAGACTCTACAGATTTTAGAGATTCTACCGATTTTTATCAATCCAACAAATTGTACAGACTGTGCGTTTTCTACATATTCAAGAGTTCTTCAGATTCCACAGATTTTACTAATTCTAAAGATTCCACTGATTCTCCGGATCTTACGGCTTCTACGGGTTCTACGGATTCTATGGATTTTGAGATTCAACGTATTCTACGATTTCTACGGATTTTTTCTATGGATTCTACATATTTTACAAAGTTTAAGATTCTACCGAGATCTTCGATTCTACAGATTCCACAGATTGTACGTATATTATAGATTTCACAAACTCTACATTGTACGTATTCTACAGATTCTAGAACTTTCATAGATTGTTCAGATTCTACAGATTCTACAAATTCTATAGTTTCTACAGACTACAGATTCTACAGATTCTACAGATTCAACAGATTCTACAGATTCTACAGATTCTACGGATTTACCGATATGGATCCTACGGGATTTACAAAGTCTACTGGTTTTACGGGTTCTGAGGTTTCTAAGGGTTTGAAGAAATCTACGAATTACAAGAATTCTACGAATTCTACAAATTCGCAGATTCTACAAATTTTACAAATTCTACAAATTTTACAAATTCCATAAATTCTACAAACTCTACAACTTCTGCACATTTTACAGACTCTACAAATTTTAGAGATTCTACCGATTCTACTTATTCTACAGATTTTGCATATTTTACAGATTCTACAAATTCTACAGACTGTGCATATTCTAAATATTCAACAAATTCTACAGATCCTGTAGATTTCACAGATTCCACAGTTTCTACCAATCCTATAGATTCTACTGATTCTATCGGTTCTGCGGTTTCTACGGATTCTACGGTTCCAAAAATTCTACAAATTCTACCGATTCTACAACTTTTACAAATCCTACAAATTTTACAAATTCTACAAATTCTACAAATTCTACAACTTTTGCTAATGTATAAATTCTACAAGTTCTACAAATTCTGAAAAATTCTAAGTTCTACTACCTCAATAACGTCTACATATTCTACAACTTCTACAAATCCTACAAATTCTACAAATCCTACAAATTCTACAAATTCTACAAATTTTACAAAATCTACAAATTCTACAAATTCTACAAATTCGCCAAATACTACAAATTCCACAAATTTTACAACTTCTACATATTCTACATATTCTACATATTCTACATATTCTACAAATTCTACAAATTCTACAAATTCTACAAATTCTACAAATTCTGCAAATTCTACAAATTCTACAAATTCTACAAATTCTACAAATTCTACAAATTCTATAAATTCTACAAATTCTACAAATTCTACAAACTCTACAAATTTTACAAATGCTACAAATGCTACAAATTTTACAATTTCTACAAATTATAAAACTCCTACAAATTCTACAAATTCTACAAATTCTACATATTCTATAAATTCTGCAAATTCTACAAATTCTACAAATTTTACGGATTCTACGAATTCTACGAATTCTACAAATTCTACAAATTCTACAAATTCTACAAACTTTACAACTTCTACAAATTTTACCTATTCTACAAATTCTACAAATTTTGCAACTTCTACATATTCTACATATTCTACAAATTCTACAAATTATACAAATTATACAAATTATACAAATTATACAAATTATACAAATTATACAAATTCTACAAATTCTACAAATTCTGAAAATTCTACAAATTCTGCAATTCTACAAGTTTTACAAATTCTACATATTTTACAAATTCTACCAATTCTACAAATTCTACAGCTTTTACAAATTCTACAAATTCTACAAATTTTACAAATTCTACAAATTCTTCAAATTATACAAAATCTACAAATTCTACAAATTCTACAAATTCTACAAATGTTACAACTGCTACATATTCTACAAATTTTACAAATTCTACAAAATTTACAACTTCTACATATTCTACTAATTCTACAAAGACTACAAATTCTACAAATTCTACAAATTCTACAAATTCTACAAATTCTACAAATTCTACAAATTCTACAAATTTTACAAGCTCTACAAATTTTACAGATTTTACAGCATTTAGAGATTATACCGATTCTATTGATTTTACAGATTGTGCATATTTTACAAATTCTCCAAATTCTACTGACTGTATTCTACATATTCAAAAATTCTACAAATTTCTGTAAATTTCACTTTTTCTACAAATTCTATGGATTCTACTGAATCTACGGATTTAGCGGATTCTACGGATTCTACGGTTCCGGAGATTCTACTGATTCTACGGTTCCGGAGATTCTACTGATTTAACGGATTCCACAGATTCTATAAATTCTATAGATTTTACAAATCCTACAGATTCTGCAAATGCTACAAATTCCACAAATTTGACAAATTCTACAAATTCTAGAAATTCTACAAATGCTACAAATTCTACAAATTCTACAAATTTTACAAATTCTACAAGTTCTACAAAAATCTGCAAATTCTACAAATTCTACAAAGTTTAAACGTTCTTTACATTTTGCAGAATCTGGAAGTTTTATAATTCCTACACTCGATATATTATTCAGCTTCCACTGATTTTAAAAATTCTAGAGACTATGTTGTGTAAATTTTCAAGCTTAGCAGATTTTGCACCTTCTTCGGGTTTTTCAGACTGTATGACCAGTGCAGATTCTACAGATATTCGATGCAGAATCGTGGTCTCCCGTCCTTCTTCTTCTCGATTACTAAAGGGAGTTGTAGGCTGAGGTGCTGTGCTTAATGATTCAGTTAGCCAACATTACCTCCACTTCGGCGGCGATGACGAGTTTCTTTCCTGGGGAGAATCGATACGGCGGCACTCGAAAAGGTGTGTGTAGATTGGTCCGATTTGCCCGTTGATTACCGGTTAGCATTCTACCAGAAGGCTGTTGATTTTAGCCCTGCACAGGAGTTTTAATACGTTGTGAGAACGTTAGGTGATGAATGCCTATATGAAACTAAAGGCATATCTTCTAAAACGCTTCTAAGTAAATTTAATTTAAGTGATTTTCTATAACATAGCAATATAGTTAGAGGCCTTGATCTGTACGTGCTGCTCAATTTTATCACTGCATCTGAGTTTGAGTGAGTTGTGTGAACCTTATACCATGCATATCCGTATGGAAAGCCTCATGATACGAAACGATTCCTCGAGCAATGCTGGGAACTCAAAACCGCATTAAACTTCACAATTATTTTTAAAGAATTTGTTTTGATTTAGACCACTTTAGAGTAATGATTAAAAATCCCCTACAATTAACTATTAAAATAAAATTGTTGTGAAGTCAGAGGCAACAGCTTCGCAAAAAAACACCAATGAGCAAAGTCTATTTATTCATCGAGTTTGTTATATTTTCTTAATGTATTAAAAATATCTTCGTATACTAATTGAACAACGTTGCTAGAAAGAATAAAGTCTAAATGATGAAATTCCGGATGTGGTACCTCATATCTAGAAATACAATTTGGTAAACTTTCTTGCAGGCGACAGACATCCTAAAAAACACCACCCTGTTCATTATGCACGATTTCTAACAGCACGTACCTTTGGTCCGCAAAACCAATCTACTCGTGAGTGGTAGAGAGCAACTGGCACCTTTATGTTGCTTAAGCGATAACAAGGCGGAGCCATACTGCCATACAGTTCCAAATTTCTCATTGTACCGTAATCGTATTTTGAAAACCGCCCTACAACACCACGTACAAACAAACATCCGATCAACTACCAAACTCACCTGAGGAAGTCAGCTGACCAAAGTGTAGCAATTGGTAAACCGAAGACGAGTCAAATAAATGATTGACGATCACGTGAGTGTCTTTCTGCAAGCAAACAACCAAGCAATTTAGCAATTTCTAAAAGTAGGGTTAACTTACCTTGTCTGCTTCCTCGTAGTTGTATCCACATGCAATAGCTATCAACCCTAAAAGCCCCTCGCGAACAATACTATGGTGAGAAAAATACTGTTTCAGAAATGAGATCATTTTACCAGCCGCCTTAGGTGGAAATTCCAATATTCCAACAAGTTTTGCCACAGCCTACAATGATACGGTAAAGAACGAGCTACTCTTTAGAGAACATACCGCTAGGTGGTGCTGGAATGGAAGAAATAACCTACAAATTGGACTATAAATATCAGTAAGGTACGCAACTGGAGCTAAAGCTATCATTAGGTTAATAATTCTGTTATATTCGGTTTTTTCTGATACCAGTGTGTAGAACGCTGTGGTACCCTGTGACATCCCTATGTAAGTAAACGATTCACATTTGGTTATGTTTAGGACGACATCGAACATGGCGGGTAGGTCATACACACCAATATGGTGCCAACTAAAAAAAAACCTTAACTTCCTTTCCGTCCCTCCCTTCCGCCTCTCCTTTCACTTACCTGAAGTTCCAGTAGTCGTTGAGGTCAGGGTCGAAGTGCGCATGCTTTTTCGAGTAGCGACTTCCGCGTGCGTTACCTAACCATACGTCAAACCCCATATCCGCTAGTAAGAAAGCAAGTCCTCTCCTAGGTCCCTAGCATGACGAAGTCAGAGCTGCTGGTTAGGATCCCGTGCATGAGAAAGACAGGTGGTCGATGTATTGTATTGTTGTTGCCGTTTGATTTTCCATGGGGTATTCTGTACATGTCTAAGAGGTAGTTGTCAGCTGTTAGAATATCCGGGTAGATTTCTACAGGATAGCCGTACTTCTGGATTAAGTCAACCTGGAAGCTCGACCGGTTACTGTGGGGCTATCTGAGATTAATGGTCACTTACCACTGTTAGAACTGCATCGGATTCTTGCATCAAACTGAGCTTGTTTGAGTGGCCTACGGTCCTCCAACATTCGACGATCCATTTTAAAGATGCGTGGAGCATCCTTTGGGTACGCGCAGTTTTAGGGAGAGATTTGAACAAAAAGGGTTGGGATGCGAGGTCGATATAGTTTATTTTTCTGATCTGAAAAGAAAATATATTTAAATTCTTTATAATTTTAGTGCAGAAAGTTAAAATGTTTGCCCGGTTGGATGACCTTGAACATGTTATCGTATTGGTTTACACTCTAACGTACACGAGACAACCTGTACACAAAAGATAGTTGAAGGCCACCCTGTGTTATGGCATCTTCAGGTAGACTTGATTGACAGATTACAACGGTTGTATTAAGCATACATTTTTTACATAATTCTATTACGTTCCAGAATTAGCCGTTAAGGGTTTTAGTTTAGTTCTAGTTCAAGCTTTAAATATAGTACTCGTAGGTGCAATTAGAAAGACTGCTTAAATTTTGATATCCTGCAGGCATCGAATACCTTAAGAGCCGTGGATCAGCTATTAAAATGACGACCTACTTCATCTTTTAAAGCAAGGGTAGGCATAACAGGGGGCACCTGGCATGGCGACCACTTACATCCCCCATACTCGTGGTACCATATTGGTACCATAAGTAAAACTAAACCTGAAGAGGTGAAACTAAAATGTGCGACTCCTCAGGTAACCAAAACGTATCCATGGAGGTAGAGCAGACCCGGGATACAAGTCCGCTTGCAAGACCGGTGTCTGATACATCAGACATGGAGAAAACTAAAGGAAGCTTGCAGGCACTGGACTGCAAGCAAAAAGGCTTTAGAGTGCTCAGCGTAGGAAGCTGAAGTAAGCCAAGTTGAATCTGAGACTTGGACGGAGTCAAACCCGTCGCTGCAGAAGGAGAGCGGGGGTAGTAAAAGACCCCGTTCAGAGACTTCCAAACCGACGCCATCTAAACCGCAGCAGCAAACCAAACGCCCCAAGAGCCATGAGCAGATTGGCTCGTATAGCGCTGCTGCTGAGGGATTGCAAGTGGCGGTAATTGACAGACGTCACCCAAACTCAGCTTTAACCGGGAAACAGTCGATGAACGTCCAGAACATGCTGGATGCTGTATTCGACACCCCCTCAAGAAGCTCCAACCCACCTCAGTTCGAGGGTTCTAGGTTTGCCGGCAGTGTTCTTTGGCTGACCTGTGCAAACCTAGAGACTAAGGTGTAGGTTAAACACAGTGTAAAGACTAAAGGAGAGCTTTGGGAAAGTGCGTATCTAACAGTAATAGACGCAGCGAACCTCCCGAAGAGACGCAAGGTTCTAGCATGAATCCCCGACAAAGATGTTGAGAAGAAAGTTGCCAGGACCTGATTGCAGAAGCAGAATCCCAGTCTGCAAACGGGTGCTGGCATATGCTTTTCCGGAATGCTGATTAGGAAAGAACTATTTTGGCCTGTTCAGTTGATCCGGAATCTGATGGGGTATTTGAGCAAGCCTTTCTAGGTTTTTAAGAAAAATTTCAAGGTTTTTAGGGAAATTTCTAGGTTTGTAGGGAAAATTTTTAGGTTACAAGGAAAATCTCTAGGTTTTCAAGGAAATTTTCTAGGTTTTTAAGAAAAATTTTTAAGTTTCAGAGAAAATTTCTGGGTTTTAGGGAGAATCTCTAGGTTTTTAAGGAAAATTTCTAGGTTTTTAAGAAAAATTTTTAAGTTTCAGAGAAAATTTCTGTGTTTTAGGGAGAATCTCTAGGTTTTTAAGGAAAATTTCTAGGTTTTTAGGAAAAATTTCTAGGTTTTAGAGAACATTTTTAGGTTTCAAGGAAAATTTCTAGGTTTCAAAAACATTTCTGGGTTTCAAGGCAAATTTTTAGGTTCCAATGCAAATTTCTAGGTTTCAATGCAACTTCTAGCTTTCAAAGGAAATTTCTAGGTTACCGAGCAAATTTCTAGGTTTTAACGCAAATTTCTAGATTTTAATGCAATTTTCTAGGGGTTAGGGCGATATTCTAGGTTTTAAGGCAATTTTCTAGGGTTTAAGGCAATTTTCTGGGGTATTCCAAAGATTTTCTAGGCTTTTCCGAAGACTTTCTAGAGTTTTCCAAAGATTTCCTAGGCTTTTTAAAAGATTTCCTAGCATTTTCCGAAAATTTTTTGGGCTTTTCCGAAGGTTTCTAGGCTTTTCAAAGGTTTTTTCCGAAGGTTTCAACGCTTTTCCGAATGTGTCTAGGTTTTTCCGAAGGTTTCTAGGGTTTTGCGAAGGTTTCTAGGCTTTTACAAAAGTTTCTAGGCTATTTCGAAGGTTTCTATGCCTTTTCGATGGTTTCTTGGCTTTTCCGAAGGTTTCTAGGCTTTTCACAAGGTTTCTAGGCTTTTCCCAAGGATTCTAGGCTTTTTCGAAGGTTTCTAGGCTTCTCCGAAGGTCTAGGCTTTTTCGAAGGTTTCTGGCTTTTGCGAAGGTTTCTAGGCTTTTTGAAGATTTCTAGGCCATTTCGATGATTTCTAATCTTTTCCAAAGATTTCCAGGCTTTTCCAAAGTTTTTCTAGTCTTTTTCAAAGTTTTTTAGGTTTTTCCGAAGGTTTCTAGGCTTTCCCGAAGGTTTTTAGAGATTTCCGAAGGTTTCTAGTTTTTCAGAAGATTTCTAGGCTTTCCCGAAAGTTTCTAGGTTTTTATAAGGTTTCTAGGCTTTACCAAAGGTTTTTAGGCTTTCCCGAAGGTTTTTAGAGATTTCCGAAGGTTTCTAGTTTTTCCGAAGATTTCTAGGCTTTAACGAAGGTTTCTAGATTTTTTTAAGGTTTCTAGGCTTTTGCTAAAGTTTCTATGCTTTTCCGAAGATTTCTAAGCCATTTCGATGATTTCTAGTCTTTTCCAAAGATTTATAGGCCCTTCCAAAAATTTTCTAAGCTTTTTCAAAAGTTTTTAGGCTTTTCTGAAGGATTCTAGGCTTTCCCGAAGGTTTCTAGGCTTTTCCGAAGGTGTTTAGAGATTTCCGAAGGTTTCTAGTTTTTCCGAAGATTTCTAGGCTTTTCCGAAGGTTTTTAAGCTTTACTAAGGTTTCTAGGCTTTTGCTAAGGATTA
Organism: Platerodrilus igneus; assembly: GCA_036346225.1. Classification (NCBI taxonomy): domain Eukaryota; kingdom Metazoa; phylum Arthropoda; class Insecta; order Coleoptera; family Lycidae; genus Platerodrilus; species Platerodrilus igneus. Next base: position 561,766 of record JARFIW010000549.1, read on the forward strand.
TATGCTTTTCCGAAGATTTCTAGGCCATTTCGATGATTTCTAGGCTTTTCCAAAGATTTTATAGGCTTTTTCAAAAGTTTTTTGGCTTTTCCGAAGGTTTCTAGGCTTTTCCGAAGGTCTAGGCTTTTTCTAAGGTTTCTAGGCTTTTGCTAAGGTTTCTAGGCTTTTCCAAAGATTTCTAGGCCATTTCGATTATTTCTAGTTTTTTCCAAAGATTTTTAGATTTTTCCAAAGATTTTCTAGGCTTTTTAAAGATTTTTAGGCTTTTCCGAAGGTTTCTAGGCTTTCCCGAAGGTTTTTAGAGATTTCCAAAAGTTTCTAGTTTTTCCGAAGATTTCTAGGCTTTTCCGAAGGTTTCTAGGTTTTTCTATGGTTTCTAGGCTTTTCCGAAGGTTTCAAGGCTTTTCCGAAAGTTTTTAGTTATTTTCGAAGATTTCTAGGCTTTCCCGAAGGTTTCTAGACTTTCCCAAAGGTTTTTAGAGATTTCCGAAGGTTTCTAGTTTTTCCGAAGATTTCTAGGCTTTTCCGAAGGTTTCTAAGTTTTTCTAAGGTTTCTAGGCTTTTGCAAAGGTTTCTATGCTTTTCCAAAGATTTCTAGGCCATTTCGATGATTTCTAGTCTTTTCCAAAGATTTTTTGGCTTTTCCAAAGATTTTCTAGGCTTTTTAAAGGTTTTTAGGCTTTTCCGAAGGTTTCTAGGCTTTCCCGAAGGTTTTTAGAGATTTCCAAAAGTTTCTAGTTTTTTCGAAGATTTCTAGGCTTTTCCGAAGATTTCAAGGCTTTTCCGAAAGTTTTTAGTTATTTTCGAAAGTTTCTAGACTTTCCCAAAGGTTTTTAGAGATTTCCGAAGGTTTCTAGTTTTTCAGAAGATTTCTAGGCTTTCCTGAAGATTTCTAGGTTTTTATAAGGTTTCTAGGCTTTTCCGAAGGTTTTTAGGCTTTCCCGAAGGTTTTTAAAGATTTCCGAAGGTTTGTAGTTTTTTCGAAGATTTCTAGGCTTTTCCGAAGGGTTCTAGATTTTTTTAAGGTTTCTAGGCTTTTGCTAAAGTTTCTACGCTTTTCCGAAGATTCCTAAGCCATTTCGAAGATTTCTAGTCTTTTCCAAAGATTTATAGGCCCTTCCAAAAAATTTCTAAGCTTTTTCAAAAGTTTTTAGGCTTTTCCGAAGGATTCTAGTTTTTCCGAAGATTTCTAGGCTTTTCCGAAGGTTTTTAAGCTTTTCTAAGGTTTCTAGGCTTTTGCTAAGAATTATATGCTTTTCCGAAGATTTCTAAGCCATTTCGATGATTTCTAGGCTTTTCCAAAGATTTTATAAGCTTTTTCAAAGGTTTTTATGCTTTTCCGAAGGTTTCTAGGCTTTTCCGAAGGTCTAGGCTTTTTCTAAGGTTTCTAAGCTTTTGCTAAGGTTTCTAGGCTTTTTCAAAGATTTCTAGGCCATTTCGATGATTTCTAGTCTTTTCCAAAGATTTTCTAGGCTTTTTAAAGGTTTTTAGGCTTTTCCGAAGGTTTCTAGGCTTTCCCGAAGGTCTTTAGAGATTTCCAAAAGTTTCTAGTTTTTCCGAAGATTTCTAGGCTTTTTCGAAGGTTTCTAGGTTTTTCTATTGATTCTAGGCTTTTCCGAAGGTTTCAAGGCTTTTGCTAAGAATTATATGCTTTTCCGAAGATTTCTAAGCCATTTCGATGATTTCTAGGCTTTTCCAAAGATTTTATAAGCTTTTTCAAAGGTTTTTATGCTTTTCCGAAGGTTTCTAGGCTTTTCCGAAGGTCTAGGCTTTTTCTAAGGTTTCTAAGCTTTTGCTAAGGTTTCTAGGCTTTTTCAAAGATTTCTAGGCCATTTCGATGATTTCTAGTCTTTTCCAAAGATTTTCTAGGCTTTTTAAAGGTTTTTAGGCTTTTCCGAAGGTTTCTAGGCTTTCCCGAAGGTTTTTAGAGATTTCCAAAAGTTTCTAGTTTTTCCGAAGATTTCTAGGCTTTTTCGAAGGTTTCTAGGTTTTTCTATTGATTCTAGGCTTTTCCGAAGGTTTCAAGGCTTTTCCGAAAATTTTTAGTTATTTTCGAAGGTTTCTAGGCTGTCCCGAAGGTTTCTAGACTTTCCCAAAGGTTTTTAGAGATTTCCGAAGGTTTCTAGTTTTTCCGAAGATTACTAGGCTTTTCCGAAGGTTTCTAAGTTTTTCTAAGGTTTCTAGGCTTTTGCTAAGGTTTCTATGCTTTTCCAAAGATTTCTAGGCCATTTCGATGATTTCTAGTCTTTTCCAAAGATTTTTAGGCTTTTCCAAAGATTTTCAAGGCTTTTTAAAGGTTTTTAGGCTTTTCCGAAGGTTTCTAGGCTTTTCCGAAGGTTTCAAGGCTTTTCCGAAAGTTTTTAGTTATTTTCTAAGGTTTTTAGGCTTTTTCGAAGGTTTTTAGAGATTTTCGAAGGTTTCTAGTTTTTCCGAAAATTTCTAGGCTTTTCCGAAGGTTTCTATGTTTTTCTAAGGTTTTTAGGCTTTTGCTAAGGTTTCTAAGCTTTTCCAAAAATTTCTAGGCCATTTCGATGATTTCTAGTCTTTTCCAAAGATTTTTAGGCTTTTCCATAGATTTTCTAGGCTTTTTCAAAAGTTTTTAGGCTTTTCCGAAGGTTTCTAGGCTTTCCTGAAGGTTTTTAGAAATTTCAGGAGGTTTCTAGTTTTTCCGAAGATTTCTTAGTTTTGTCCGAAAGTTTCTAGGCTTTTCTAAGGTTTCTAGGCTTTTCCGAAGGTTTCAAGGCTTTTCCGAAAGTTTTTAGTTATTTTCGAAGGTTTCTAGGCTTTCCCAAAGGTTTCTAGACTTTCCCAAAGGTTTTTAGAGATTTCCGAAGGTTTCTAGTTTTTCCGAAGATTACTAGGCTTTTCCGAAGGTTTCTAAGTTTTTCTAAGGTTTCTAGGATTTTGCTAAGGTTTCTATGCTTTTCCAAAGATTTCTAGGCCATTTCGATGATTTCTAGTCTTTTCCAAAGATTTTTAGGCTTTTCCAAAGATTTTCAAGGCTTTTTAAAGGTTTTTAGGCTTTTCCGAAGGTTTCTAGGCTTTTCCGAAGGTTTCAAGGCTTTTCCGAAAGTTTTTAGTTATTTTCGAAGGTTTTTAGGCTTTTTCGAAGGTTTTTAGAGATTTTCAAAGGTTTCTAGTTTTTCCGAAAATTTCTAGGCTTTTCCGAAGGTTTCTATGTTTTTCGAAGGTTTTTAGGCTTTTGCTAAGGTTTCTATGCTTTTCAAAGATTTCTAGGCCATTTCGATGATTTCTAGTCTTTTCCAAAGATTTTTAGGCTTTTCCATAGATTTTCTAGGCTTTTTCAAAAGTTTTTAGGCTTTTCCGAAGGTTTCTAGGCTTTCCCGAAGGTTTTTAGAAATTTCAGGAGGTTTCTAGTTTTTCCGAAGATTTCTTAGCTTTGTCCGAAAGTTTCTAGGCTTTTCTAAGGTTTCTAGGCTTTTCCGAAGGTTTCAAGGCTTTTCCAAAAGTTTTTAGTTATTTTCGAAGGTTTCTAGGCTGTCCCGAAGGTTTCTAGACTTTCCCAAAGGTTTTTAGAGATTTCCGAAGGTTTCTAGTTTTTCCGAAGATTACTAGGCTTTTCCGAAGGTTTCTATGTTTTTCTAAGGTTTTTAGGCTTTTGCTAAGGTTTCTATGCTTTTCCAAAGATTTCTAGGCCATTTCAATGATTTCTAGTCTTTTCCAAAGATTTTTAGGCTTTTCCAAAGATTTTCAAGGCTTTTTAAAGGTTTTTAGGCTTTTCCGAAGGTTTCTAGGCTTTTCCGAAGGTTTCAAGGCTTTTCCGAAAGTTTTTAGTTATTTTTGAAGGTTTTTAGGCTTTTTCGAAGGTTTTTAGAGATTTTCGAAGGTTTCTAGTTTTTCCGAAAATTTCTAGGCTTTTCCGAAGGTTTCTATGTTTTTCTAAGGTTTTTAGGCTTTTGCTAAGGTTTCTATGCTTTTCCAAAGATTTCTAGGCCATTTCGATGATTTCTAGTCTTTTCCAAAGGTTTTTAGGCTTTTCCATAGATTTTCTAGGCTTTTTCAAAAATTTTTAGGCTTTTCCGAAGGTTTCTAGGCTTTCCCGAAGGTTTTTAGAAATTTCAGGAGGTTTCTAGTTTTTCCGAAGATTTCTTAGCTTTGTCCGAAAGTTTCTAGGCTTTTCTAAGGTTTATATGCTTTTCCGAAGGTTTCAAGGCTTTTCCGAAAGTTTTTAGTTATTTTCGAAGGTTTCTAGGCTTTCCCGAAGGTTTCTAGGTTTTCCCGAAAGTTTTTAGAGATTTCCAAACGTTTCTAGTTTTTCCGAAGATTTCTAGGCTTTTCCGAAGATCTAGGCTTTTGCGAAAGTTTCTAGGCTTTTCCGAAGATTTCCAGGCCATTTCGATGATTTCTAGTCTTTTCCAAAGATTTTTAGGCTTTTCCAAAGATTTTCTAGGCTTTTTCAAAGGTTTTTAGGCTTTTCCGAAGGTTTCTAGGCTTTTCCAAAGGTCTAGGCTTTTTCGAAGGATTCTAGGCTTTTGCAAAGGTTTCTAGTATCTTCCTACGATTTCGAGGCCATTTCGATGATTTCTAGTCTTTTCCAAAAATTTCTAGGCTTTTCCAAAGATTTGTAGGCTTTTCCATAGATTTTTTAGGCTTTTTCAAAGTTTTTTAGGCTTTTCCGAAGATTTCTAGGCTTTCCCGAAGGTTTCTAGTTTTTCCAAAGATTTCTAGGCTTTTCCGAAGGTTTCTAGGTTTTTCTATGGTTTCCAGGCTTTTCCAAAGGTTTCAAGGCTTTTCCGAAAGCTTTTAGTTATTTTCGAAGGTTTCTAGGCTTTCCCGAAGGTATCTAGACTTTCCCGAAGGTGTTTAGAGATTTCCGAAGGTTTCTAGTTTTTTCGAAGATTTCTAGGCTTTTCCGAAGGTTTCTAAGTTTTTCTAAGGCTTCTAGGCTTTTGCTAATGTTTCTATGTTTTTTCAAAGATTTTTAGGCCATTTCGATGATTTCTAGGTTTTTCCAAAGATTTTCTAGGCTTTTTCAAAGGTTTTTAGGATTTTCCGAAGGTTTCTAGGCTTTTCCGAAGGTCTAGCCCGTTTACCGAATGTTTCTAGGCTTTTGCGAAGGTTTCTAGGCTTTTCCTAAGATTTCTAGGCCATTTCGATGATTTCTAGTCTTTTCCAAAAATTTCTAGGCTTTTTCAAAGATTTTCTAGGCTTTTTTAAAGTTTTTTAGGCTTTTCCGAAGGTTTCTAAGCTTTCCCGAAGGTTTTTAAAGATTTCCAAAAGTTTCTAGTTTTTCCCAAGATTTCTAGGCTTTTCCGAAGGTTTCTAGGTTTTTCTATGGTTTCTAGGCTTTTCGGAAGGTTTCAAGGCTTTTCCGAAAGTTTTTAGTTATTTTCGAAGGTTTCTAGGCTTTCCCGAAGGTTTCTAGACTTTCCCAAAGGTTTTTAGAAATTTCCGAAGGTTTCTAGTTTTTCCGAAGATTACTAGGCTTTTCCGAAGGTTTCTAAGTTTTTCTAGGGTTTCTAGGCTTTTGCTAAGGTTTTTATGCTTTTCCAAAGATTTCTAGGCCATTTCGATGACTTCTAGTCTTTTCCAAAGATTTTTAGGCTTTTTCAAAGATTTCTAGGCCATTTCGATGATTTCTAGTCTTTTTCAAAGATTTTTAGGCTTTTCCAAAGTTTTTCTAGGCTTTTTAAAGGTTTTTAGGCTTTTCCGAAGGTTTCTAGGCTTTTCCGAAGGTTTCAAGGCTTTTCCGAAAGTTTTTAGTTATTTTCGAAGGTTTTTAGGCTTTTTCGAAGATTTTTAGAGATTTCCGAAGGTTTCTAGTTTTTCCGAAAATTTCTAGGCTTTTCCGAAGGTTTCTATGTTTTTCTAAGGTTTCTAGGCTTTTGCTAAGGTTTCTATGCTTTTCCAAAAATTTCTAGGCCGTTTCGATGATTTCTAGTCTTTTCCAAAGATTTTTAGGCTTTTCCATAGATTTTCTAGGCTTTTTCAAAGGTTTTTAGGCTTTTCCGAAGGTTTCTAGGCTTTCCCGAAGGTTTTTAGAAATTTCCGGAGGTTTCTAGTTTTTCCGAAGATTTCTAAGCTTTGTTCGAAAGTTTCTAGGCTTTTCCGAAGGTTTCTAGGCTTTTCCGAAGGTTTCAAGGCTTTTCCGAGGGTTTCTAGGTTTTTCTAAGGTTTCTAGGCTTTCCCGAAGGTTTCTAGGTTTTCCCGAAGGTGTTTAGAGATTTCCGAAGGTTTCTAGTTTTTCCGAAGATTTCTAAGCTTTGTTCGAAAGTTTCTAGGCTTTTCCGAAGGTTTCTAGGCTTTTCCGAAGGTTTCAAGGCTTTTCCGAGGGTTTCTAGGCTTTTCCGAAGGTTTCTAGGCTTTTCCGAAGGTTTCTAGGTTTTCCCGAAGGTGTTTAGAGATTTCCGAAGGTTTCTAGTGTTTCCGAAGACTTCTAGGCTTTTCCGAAGATCTAGGCTTTTGCGAAGGTTTCCAGGCCATTTAGATGATTTCTAGTCTTTTCCAAAGATTTTTAGGCTTTTCCAAAGATTTTCTAGGCCTTTTCAAAGGTTTTAGGCTTTTCCGAAGGTTTCTAGGCTTTCCCGAAGGTTTTTAGAGATTTCCGGAGGTTTCTAGTTTTTCCGAAAATTTCTAGGCTTTGTCCGAAAGTTTCTAGGTTTTTCTAAAGTTTCTAGGCTTTTCCGAAGGTTTCAAGGCTTTTGCAAAAGTTTTTAGTTATTTTCGAAGGTTTTTAGGCTATTTCGAAGGTTTGAGTAACAAAAAGTATTAATCATTTTACGATAAATAGATAGAAATGCCTCAAAAAGCTACCGAGTAGCTGAGTTACAGTTACAGGAAACTTAGCACGAACTAAATCACAAAGAGGAATAAATACACCTTGTACTACACGATACTTAGGAAAATGGCATAAGATCCTCTGAAGCTATGCAATACGAGCCTGTTCGTAAAGGTAGAACGCTACCACAACAGCTTCTTGCACTATATTTGAATTTTGTTCAATGATACCCTCGCTACCGCATTGGCCAAGAAGCAATTTCTTTATCTGGAAATTTTGAATTTTGCCGATTCCTTGCTGGTCCAAGCTAGGTATGGATATTTATTGTGCGGGACCTACATTTCACCTCATACTTGAAAGAGGGCGTATTTTTGTGAAAAATGCTCGCCTAACATTTTTAAAGTGGAGTTTGTCGGCATTTGAACCTGGGACCTTGGGCTCAGTAGTAACATGCATACCAAATCAACCGCACAGCTGCTAAAGAGATTCTTGCAGAAGAAAATAAATTGCTAAGTAACTAGTTCGAGTTTAGGTTAGAATAGGCTAGAATAAAAATAAACCCCTCGGAGGCTATATCCACCTTGAAGTGGTGAGGGGGCACTAGTACCTTTTGTGAGGGATCTTAATTCGTTAAGGTTCAACGCAAAGGGGAAGCCAAGGATAGCACACATCAACTACACACATATACACCCAAAGCACGCACTCAAACACAACTTACACTCTATCTTTTACACGCATACGTACATGCCCTATCACTCAACATCCACCCAAGCTGTACCTATCTGCGTCTAATTTTCTTTCCTATCAAGGGGACGCTCTAGTCTTCCGACTCTTGTACTTCAGGCCCTTCTTGGCTATTAGGGTATCCGATGGTAGAAGGACCTTTCCACTCTCTACTTTCCTTTGACCCATGGCATGAATAAGGATTTGATTTGGGCATGGTTGGAACAGAGGTTCCCTAGGAAGACAATGCCGATGCTGGCGCTACGGCGTGTAAAGTCTGAGGGGAGAAAAAGTGCTCCGAGGAAGACCCCAAGCGTCCGATGGGTTCCCGGCCTGGCGAGCGCTTGAGGAGGTGCCCACGTCAACGAAGGCGTGGGACCTCGGAAAACCCACAAGGGCATGTAAGAGGCTGGAGTCCCCCAGGAGTTGACTTTGTCCCCCACAGGAGCATATTCTGGTGCAGCAAGAGTATGTGCTGGCTGTATAGGTTTTGGCCTACAGTAAGTGTACCCCAATAGAGTAGCCTCCTCAGGATAAAGATTAAAAGAGATGATGGATGAAATTAGCAAAAAGCAGGTAGTAGTAGAGCTGGAGAGAGCAGGGCCTTCAGGACAGTACCCAAAGGAGACAATAAAAAGTATGAATCTACATAGAGAGCCAGAAAAAAGTTGTAGCAACACCCCAAACGTAAGCAGGTATGACTGGGAAATGTAGTTGACCCTTGTGAAAGACGATCGTCCTTAAGCAGGACGCCTCCTAGCAAACAACCAAGAAAAATTCCACGATTGGAAACAAAAGGGCAGGAATTAGATGAGTTCTTTACGCCATTGAGCGTGAGAAGCGATACAAGAGAAATGAGACAAAATACACCGTCATTAGGTAGCCCAGGGTGGGGAGGCAGATAGTTGAGAGGAGGAAGAGCTAAATCAAAGTTTAATTTTTAAACTAACACCAGAACAAAATGCCGATAAATTCCATAAACATGAAAAAATGGAAATTGCAGAAACAACAACTCAACAAACAATAAAGCGTAAAAGAATAGAAACACCTACAAAAGAACAGATTGAGTGGCGCAAAGAGGCACAAAAAACTATGGAAAAGCTCAAAAAAAGCACTAAGGCTCTTGCGAAATTAATCAAGAACAATATCAACACTAAGGTCGAGATAAAAAGCTGTTCTCGTGAGATAATAGCCTTGGTTGATAGACTAAACCAGCAATTTAAACAAAATACCGTTTTAAGTAACAAAGAAGATGTTTCTGAAACAAATAGCTCGAGCACTCAAACGAGAAGCGGAAATAGCGAGAGTATCGCCACGCAAACGGACCAGATTAAAACTGATAATGAATCGACCCAAACTAGCCCATGGAGGGCACCGACAGACGTAGTGGTAATGAAGCTCCCAGAATCTATTACATGGGAAGCTTGGGCAGTGATAAAAGATAAGTCCTGGGATCAGACGCTATTTAAAAATACCCAAGTGGTACCGGGAAATCCGCTACACAGCGAAGAAGAGGGAACCAAAGTAACCCTAGTCAAACCAGATGATAAAGTTATGGACATGGGCGTGCAAAATATTTTTAAAGCTAGGTTCTCGGAACTAGGGAAATTAGCCCAGGGGTGTTGGAACACACAACCTTAGTAAGGTCTAAAAGGACCAGAAGGACGAAAGGCAACTAAATTAATAAGGGCGATATATGATGGCGCGGAGCAGGGTTTGCTGGATGTACTACAGCGTATACAAATAGAAACGCAAGAGGATCAAAAGGTGGCCATACACCATATCATGGAAGTTTGAAGTTTGAAAAGTACAAACTCTTCAAATGATAAATTTCAAAATTTGTGATTTTAAAATATTTTCAAAATTAAAAATGTTGGCATTTTGAAATTGTTAAATTTTAGAATTACAGAACTTAAAAATATCGTAATTTATAATCCTAAGGTTACAAAGTATCGAAAGTTTAACACCTCAAACTTTTAAAATTTTGTGGGTTTAAAATTTCAAAATTTTCGGTTAACACTTTAAAGTGATTAAATTTGAAAACCTCAAAATTTTAAAATTCGAAATTTTAAAATAGAAAAATTTAAAAATTTTGTCAAATATCAAAATTGAAAAATTTAGAGAATTTAGAAACCCAAATTCAAAATTTTAATAAACAAACTTAAAACTTACAAACCTTTCAATAATTTCCAATTTTCCAAATTTAAAAGTTTCTAAAATCTTAATGTTTTTAAAATTTAAAGAATTTTAAATTCTTAAAGTCCAGAATTTCAGCATTTCAAAATTTCAACATTTCAAAATTTTAAAAACTTCAATGATAATTTTAAAAACAACAAAACTTGGTAGTTTTGAAACTTGAACATTTGGAAATTCAAAAATTCAAATTTAAAAATTTTAAGGAAGCTTATTTAGAAATTTGCAAATGCAGACATTTAAAAACACGCAAATTTAAAAATTGAAAATTTCATATCTCGGAAACTCGAAATTTTGGAAATCCAGAAATACTAGCTACTAAAATTTTGAAAATTTGTTTCGAAATGTTGAAAATTCAAAAAATTGAAAAGTCGAAAATTTAAAAATTCAACATATCGAAAACCGAAATTTAGGAAACATTAATTTTAGTTACGATAATTTTGAAAATTAGTAGCATCAAAATGTTGGAAATTAAAAGACTTAATAATTTGAAAATTTAAAATTTAAAAATTGATATGAAGGAAGCTCGAAGTTTTGAAAATTCAATAACTCCAATTTCGAAAATTTTAAAATTTCGTTGCGAAATGTTGGTAAGCAAAAATTTGAAAGTCTGGAAATTTAAAAATTGAAGTTTAGAATATTTCGGGACTTCGAAATTTTGCAAATTGAAAGATTCCATCTACGAAAGTTTTAGAAACTCTTTATTTTGAAATGTCGGAAAATTAAAAATTTAAAAATTTTGGCATTTCAATAACTTCAACTTCGAAAGCTTTGAAAATTCGTTGTTTCGATATGTAAGAAATTCAAAAAATCAAAAATTTAAAACAAAAATTATAAATTTGCTATTTTTGAAACTAAAAATTTGGGAAATTCAAAAACGCCAACCCTAAAAATTTTACAAATTTGTTGCAAATTTTAGAAATTTCAATGTTTCAAAATTCGGAAACTTAAAAATTAAAAATATATTATTTAAGAAACTCAACATTATGAAAATTCAATAATTCCAGCTTTAAAGTTTTGATAATTCCTTTCTGCAAAATGTTGGAAATTCAAAAATTAAGAAAACTTGATATTTATAAATTGGAAATATAATATTTAGGAGATTCAAAATTTGTGAAAATTCATTAATTCCAACATCGGAAATTTTGAAAATTCGTTGTTTTGTAATATTGAAATTTCGAAAACCAAATATTTCAAAATTTCCAAAACTTTAATATAAAAAAATTTAAACATCTAGAATATTCTAAAATTTTTAAATTTCAGAATTCCAGAACTCCAAAATCTCATAACTATTATAATTTCTAAACTTCAAAATTTACAAAATTTTGAAGATTCAAAATTCCAAAAGATCAAAATTTTAAAATTGTTAAACTTCAATAATTCTAATTTTAAAAATTTTGGAATTTCATTGATTTGAAATGTTGGAAATGCAAAAATTTAAATGTTTGGAAATTTAAAAATTAAAAATTAAATATTTCGGAAATTCGATATTTTAGAAATTGAAAGATTTCATCTACGAATATTTTGAGAACTTCTTATTTAAAAATATTTAAAAATTAAAAATATGAAAATTTAAAATTTGAAGGTTTGGAATTTCCAAAATTCAAATTTTGAAATTTTAATAATTTCAACTTCGAAAGTTTTGAAAATCCGTTGTTTCGATATTTTGGGAGCTAACAAATTAAAAAATTTGAAGCAATAATAAAAAAACTTGATAGCCTTAGAATTCGAAATTCAGAAAATTCAAAAATTCCAACCCCGAAAATTTTTAAAAGTAACGTTCTGAAATTTTAGAAATTAAGAAATTTAATATTTAGGTAACTCAAAATTATAGAAATTCAATAATTCCAGCTTTGAAGGTTTTGAAAATTGCTTGCTGTAAAATGTTAGAAATTAAAAAATTAAAAAAAATTGATGGGAAATTTTATATTTCACAAATTCAAAGTTTTGGAAACGCGATAATTTGTAAATTTGAAAATTAAAATTTGCTATTTCGGAAAAAAGAGTTTTTGTGTTTTTGAAATCAAATTTCTTTAATTTCCAAAATTTCGATATTTCGAAATATCAAATTTTCAATTTTTCAGTTTTTAAATTTTCAAATATTTGAATTTTCGACATTTTTAAATAACGAATTTTTACAATTTTCGAAACTGGAATTTTTGAATTTCTAAAATTTTGATTTTTTAAAATATCAACTTTTCAATTTGCAAGTTTTCAAATTTTAAAAATTTTGAAATTTTAACATTGCGAAACAACGAATTTTCAATATAGTCTAAACTGGAATTAATAAATGTCAAGTCACCCTTATGATTTTTAAAGTTCAATTATAAAATTTTTGAATTTTCCACATCTTAAAGCATACAAATTTTCAAAACTTTCAAAATTGGCAAAAATTTTGAGTTTTTGAGGTATCAAATTTTCAATTTTTAAACTTCAATATTTTCAAAATTTTTGAAATTCGTATTTTTGAATATCCAAAAATTCCGATATATGGAATTTTAAATTTTTAATTTCTAAATTTCCAGATTTTTAAATTTTCAACATTTTCTAAATTGGAGTTATCGAATCTTGAAAAATTTGGAATTTCCGAAATAAAAATTAGTAATTTTTAAATTTACAATTTTTCCAATTTTTAAAATAGCCAACATTTTGGAAAAACGAAAATTTAGTACATCAAAGTTAGCATTATTGAATTTCTGAAATTTTGTAGATCCCAAATATCAAATTTTAAATTTATGAATATCCAAAATATTTGAAATTCCCACATTTTGTAGCAAGAAGGTATCAAAATTTTCGAAGCTGCAATTATTGAATTTGCAAAATTTTGTGTCTTTTCCATATTAAATTTTCAATTTCTAAATTTTTAAATTTTCAAAATTTCGAATTTCTAAAGTTTTCTTACAACGCATTTTCTAAATTTTCAAAGCAGAAATTTTAAATTTCCCAATTTATAAACATCAGGTTACAGGGTTACAAAACTCCTTACAAAATGAAGAGACCAGAAAACGGCCTGAAAAGAACACTTATGCCTTAGTACTAGAGAAGAAAGGCGTGGAGTATAAAACCTTATTGTCAGAGGTCAAGAGACAACTCAAGGGAAATGATGCTATAGATCTCATCAAAAACGTGAGGAGCACGCGGGAAGGGAAGCTTGTTATTGCTGTCGATAAGGACGAAAAAGCCCTGACCAGTTTGACCGCACTTATTAATCGAACGGACAATAATATACAGACGAGGCAATTAGGCGACCATTTACCAACGGAAACCATATACATACGGGGTATGGACGCAGCGACTGAACACCAAGAAGTAATCTCCGCAATTGAGGAGAAAACGGGGGAGATACCTGAAGGGATGATTAGGATGAGCAATATAAAGCCGTCCCCACGAAACACGTTAGCGGTCACTGTAATGCTTAACAAGAAACACGCTAGCAAATTAGCGGGACAAAAACTACGTGTTACGTTGACAGGCGCGTAGAAGTAAAACAATGTCAAAGGTGCTGGTCGTATGACCACCAGACAACCAGGTGCCAAGGACCTGATAGATCTAACGCATGCCACAGGTGTGGTAAAATAGGACATGTAATGAATGCGTGCACCGAAAACGAGCACTGCCTGATGTGTGATAGCACAGAACACAGAACGGGTGGAGGCTGGTGCCCTGAATTCAAGAAAGCCCTTGCATGGGCAAAACAAGCCATCACACAGGGATCACGACAGGAATACTATACTGCTAGGGATCCAAGAGGAACCCAAAGACGGTAACATTGTGTTGACTTAGCTGTAATATAGATATTTAGGACCTTGTGTATTTAATTCGTGAACGTCTGAGTAAGAGTCCCATATTTGTTACGTGCCAAAAATGTTGGCACTAAACATTCATATAGTTTTAATATGCGGGAATTTCGCGCCATAAATTTAAAAGACTTCTTGCGCGTATTTCCGTCACTTCAGAAGTGCGTTGCGCGAGATTTCGCGCCGACGTGTGTGGGGGAAGAAGAAAGTGGGGAATTTCCGAAAGACGCTTAGGGACTTGTCTCTGAAACGCCAAAAAGAATAGTGGGTCTGGTATCTTATCGTATCTTTTTATTATGTAGATTCCCTTTTGCCTTTTTGATTATCGTTCCTCAACCCGTTCCTTATCGCTACCTCTACATAGGAAGAAGATAAGTGAATTTGGAAGCAACCTGGTAGAAGATCCACGACCCGAGAAATAACGAATCTACGGAGCACTGCAGCCGCCATCATGAAATAATCCTGCAGGGAGCCACGAGCCGCCATCAGGAAGTAATTCTGAAGGGAGCCACGAGCGACCATCAGGAAGTAATTGTGAAGGAAGCTTTACATGTTCACGTAAGTACCCCTTAGGGGTTTTGTAAAATTTATATATATATAAAAAAAGGTATTGCAATAATTTGCATATTGTGTGATGTCATTGACAATTGGCGCGTTAATTTCCACATTAGGTAATATCGTTACCAACTGTCTTTTGTGTCGCATGTGCCGCGTTTACGGGACTGTAATATATTATAATATGTGTCACATTAAGGATATTTTTACACATTTATGTATATAAAATTTTTAGAAATAAATGTAAATAGGAGTATAACAGCCCACGACCTTGCCGAAGCCAAAGCTGGCGACGAAAAATGCGACGTATATAATCACGTACAGGGTAAAGGGTATGTAGAGATTAAAACGCTTGGATGCTACATTTTTTTCATTTATATTTCTCCTAACTGTAGCTTCCAAGAGTTCGAACAGAGCCTGAATGAGATTAAAGATGAGGTTTTAAAATGCCGACAGGAGGTGATAATAGCTGATGACTTCAAATCCAAACACGTTTATTGGGATGGACAGGTCACCAATGAAAGAGGAAAGTCGGTATTAGATTGGGCCAACTCTCTGGGTCTGAACATACTCAATAATGGCGAAGAACCACCCTTGGTCAGGACAAATGGCAGCTCATATACAAACCTGACATGCACCAGCAAATAGAATGGTCAGTGCTGCCGGATGAATCTTTTAGCGACCACAGATTCACACTATGCGACCTTAAAATAAAGAGACAATAAATAGTAGATGGGTGTACGGGAACATTATTCCAGATAAACTGACATCATATTTCAATCAAACCCGTATTAAGAGCGAACAAAACGGTAACTTGGTCGCAATGTGCGAGTCTCTAATAAAAAGGCTTTCAGGAAAACTACACTAAAAGTCAAGATCCAGGATGGACACGGGATACCGTACTAGTGGAACAAGGACAAACGCCCCCTTATAGACGATGCTAGAAAAAAGAGAAGGAGATTTCAGAGAGAGCAGCACAATACGGCGCAGAAGAACATAAGGAAGCTAGAATACAGAAAGGCCAAAAAGAAGGTGAAATATGCTATATTAAATCATAAGAAAGATAAGTGGGAAAAATTATGTATAGATTTAGACAAGGATATTTTCAGTGATGCTTTTAAAATTGTAAAACATCAGTTGGGATTGACTACCTCAAGAACAGAGCTTGACTTAGCAAAGAAATTGGAAGTTTTTCAAGACCTATTCATAGAAGTTAAGGATGGAAGAGACGAAGAGATTATGGATACACAAACTGACATTGTCGAGTTCGGCAAACAAGAACTAGTAAGTGCGGTTAATAAAATCAAAATAGGAAAAACGCCCGGGCCAGACGGCTTGTCCCCAATTGTCATTAAGACCATAATTAAGGCCACTATGCCTTTTTTCCTGCACCTTTTCAACAGATACCTTAAAGACAACCTTTTCCCACCAGAATGGAAAACCGCCAAGTTGGCACTGCTAGAAAAACCTAAAAAAGATGTAAATGATACGACCAAGTATCGGCCAATATGTTTGCTTAACACATTCGGGAAAATATATGAACATCTTATTACAGCCAGATTATAAGAAGAGATTCAGGAGAAAGGGCCGTTACACGATAATCAATATGGATTTGTCATAGGTAAAACTACAATTCAAGCAATTGATAGGGTCTTAGAATTCATGGAAAGGACCTATGAAAGGAGTCGACAATAGAGCGCTCTAATCCTAGTTGACGCTAGAAACGCTTTCAATACAGCCAACTGGCAGATTATTATAAACAAATTAGAAGAAAGAAAGGTATCCACATATTTAGTAAACTTAATAAAAGCCTACTTTACCAATAGAAAGATATGGATAGATAAAGATACCAGCAGAGTGAGTTGTTGTGTTACGGCGACGACCTAGCTATACTTGTATACGCAAAAAAACATCAATCAGATGCAAGAACACGGAGACAAGTGCCTCAGGACTACAAGCATATAGCTGAAGAACCATAAATTAGACATTGCAGCAGAAAAGACTACCGCGGTGCAGTTGATCATACTTTATGCGGCACCGATCTGGTGCAGGGCACTCAAAATCAATAGATGTAAATACGAAGGAGTCAAAGGACATTGGCCTTGAGAACCTGCAGTGCTTACCGCACAGTATCTACTGAGGCGGTACAAGTAATAGGAGGATTAATACCTCTCGATCTACTTGCAATGGAAAGGGCAAAAATAATCCTACAAAGTATCCAAACCGTATAAAAAAAGAAAGCAGGACAGACACTATCAACGTCTGGCAGAAGAGATGGGAAGAGGCAAAAACAGCCAGGTGGACAGCCACACTAATCCCAGACGTCAACAAGTGGGTAAACAGACCCTCTGGGAAAATAAGCTTTTACATAACACAAGCCCTGACGGGGCACGGCTGCTTTGGCACGTATTTATATAAAATAAAGAAAGAACCAAATAGCTCGTGCTGGTATGGAGACATTGACCAAGACAGCCCGCGACACACCTTTTTGAGTGTGTGAGGTGGAGCGAGTATAGAATAAAAGCAGAGATCGAAACAGGCGAAACCTTAGACGAACATAATATGGTAAATGTTATGATACAAGAAAGAAACAATTACTATTAGCAAGATGATAACAACAATTATCAAACAAAAAGAAGAAGAAGAAAGGAAAAGGAGGAAACATTGGACCTGATTTGTTCTCCGCAGCAAGCCAGATGATATGCTGATGGCGGTTCCTGGCATGCTTGTCACTAGCGGAAAGAGAGGGAAGGAGTTTAGTTGGTAGGCGAATGCTAAACTGAACGATTTATGCGAACAGTTTTGTATTCGAATCCAACACACCACATTGTAGACCAATATATGGTGTCTTTCCGTTTCTAAAGATTGTACCTCAGTTGGGGTGCAAAATTTATAAGATGGGTCAATGAAGATTCTCTTATCCTCTATAAAAAAAAGAATATAAATAATGGAAGTATGCGTTTAACCAGTTCCAGGACTGAAGATCTTATGACAACAATAATGATAGTTCTGCAAGAAGAAACGATAGACTTCCGTTTGACGTACATAGTTCAACATAGCAACAGTTGTTTTTCAGAATAGCATGTACAGCAACAGCCGCCTTCTTATACATTCCAAAAACTGTTTTATCAAAACTCACCTTTATTTCCGCCTCCTCTTTCTCACTACGTCTCCACTGCAATAATCTTACACTACTACACAGCTGTTTTATTACTTCTTAAACATTTAAAGACCCTCCTAACCCATATTTCTAATCATTTTAAACTCTGTCGTAACCGAAAACAAATACTTTATATAATATGACGTAAATAAACGTATGTTTTGAAAATACAAAGTAATAAATGCGCATCACTTATTAGAAAACATTTATTAGAACTGGAACACTTTATATCGTAGGACAATATTTAAATATGATAAAAGGTTAAAGATCACTTCTGATACGATCTTATCGACTCAGCTGGAGTGTTAGTTTGTCTTACGTCATGGTAAAGGCCAAAGAAAAGCCTTTGTATTGGAGAGATTTCTTTGTTTACTTCCGCAAGTGGTAACACCCTTTGTTATCACTGAGTGCAGTTGTTATTACGGTTTATTTTTAATTGAGCCCAATTGCTAAAATTGTACGTCCTTATTGCAAATATCCTAGAACGCAAACAGAAAAAAACTTTGCCACAGGTACGAAACGAACCCACCTGAGCTAACGATCATGTTACAAATTGGCCGACGATTGTGTAACGTTAAAATACCTAATTAACTGACACCTTCAAGGTTTGAATAAATTACAGTCTGGCTTTTGTAACAGGTAAGAAACAAACCCACTTGACCTATCGACCATATCTGAATCGTTAGCGATTTGGTAACGCAACGTTGAGGTA
Source organism: Platerodrilus igneus (assembly GCA_036346225.1). Lineage (NCBI taxonomy): Eukaryota > Metazoa > Arthropoda > Insecta > Coleoptera > Lycidae > Platerodrilus > Platerodrilus igneus. The sequence goes on from JARFIW010000549.1 coordinate 579,645, forward strand.
CCTAATCAAGTGATCGTTTCTAAATTTAAATTGCAAAATCAAATGAGAGGTAGTATAAAAAGCCGAAAGCTGAACTTGTAGTATCAAGCCAGACCTCTTCGACAGTTCCAAACCTTCAGCCTGAACCCCAAAGCATTCCCAGAGAAACAAAAGTTCTTCAATGTATTTTGTGGCTAAGACGACAAACCAACATTTTCCAATGTTCCACCTAAAGGTGGTCTGACTTTCAGCAAACATGTATAAAGCAGCGGAGAAAGTCAGCAAAGTAAAGAAAGTCTTGATTGTGATAATGCCTGATATAGGTGGCCCTGGAGCACAAAAGTGGACGGTTCTGCAAGTATCGATCTTGTAAGCAGTACATATTTGGAGTGGCGCATTATGCATTGCAAGATGTCGACAGAAAATTGAACGGTGCCAAAGAATAATAGCCATAAGGTCTGTAGTGCATACAGATGGTATCTATCGAAGCAGTACTGCTGTGGCATTGACTTCCTCGTGAATAGCCACAGACAAAATAAAAGACTTAAAGAAGACTAAGGAAAAAATAAAGCAGGATGCACCAACAAACCCATATAGTAAACGACAGCCGAGGTGGAACAGTCAGTAAATAGAAGATGGACGTCAAGATTAATCCCAAACTAACGTTTGTTAACACAAATGGGCAGAAAGAAAATTTGGGTACGTTAATTTCTATTTAACTCATCTCGTGACCGGTCATGAGTGTTTTGGCACATACCTACTGCGGATTGGAAAAGAAGGATCCAGCAGTTTGCTGGTGTTGCAGGGAAGAGGATGATGCAGAACACTGTTTGATTGCACTAGGTGGGAAGGACAGGGGCTAAAGCTAGAGCTAGCTGATAAGAAAACTAAATATAGACAAATTTGTCAGCACAATGTTAAACAGCAAACAGAACCGGAAGAAAATCAGCGAATATGTTCAAAACATTATGAAAATAAAGGAGCAGGACGCGGCAGAGAGATCTGGCTGAGATACAGGTATAACCCACAAACTAAGCAGACTATGACAATCATACTCTGCAACACCCAAGAAATGCTTCAGGCGATCCCATGGATTTTTGTCACCAGCAAGAAGAAAAGGAAGGGTTTAGTCAGTAGGTACAAATTATAGCGCAAGTCTAACACTACTCCCAGTATAGATCATCCAGCTGGAGGTTTATGTAAAATATTCCTAATCCTATTAAAAAAAAGGTTAGGTTAGGTAAAGTTTATTTACAAATCTGTCTACTTGGTTTCTAACGAAACTATTTCTTCTTACACAGTTCAATTTAAAATATATTTTGCAGCAAAACAGTTCCTGAAATAACCCATTTTCTTGAAACTAAGCTGAAAAATTAAAGTACTGTTTGCATAAGCAACACAACGCAGGTTTGCAATGGAAGGCAAGATAGAACTAAAATCGAAGAGCTTTATAGTGAGTATGGGCAGTGGAGGGAGTCAGGAGTTAGTAAAAAGAGCCGAATGGCCTAGTAGCTGAACTACTGTTGTCCGCGTACCCTGCTAATTTAGTACTACTTGGTTATTCACAACACCTTTCAACAGTTCTGTTTTAATTTTAAGATACTTTCAATATATTTTGATAATTATATTTTAGTTTCGAAAATATTTTCAATAGGTTGTTTTCAGTATTAGTTTTGAAGACATTTTTGATAGTTTTATTCTAGTTTTAATTTTCAAAACAGCTTTTGATAATTTTATTTTAGCTTTGAAAGCCACTTTGAATAGTTTTATTTCAGAGTTAATTTTTAAAACACCTTTCAACAGTTTTATTTTAATTTTAAAGCATTTTTCAATAGTTTTGAATTTGAAACACTTTTCGGTAGTTTTTAGTTCTTAGGTATTAGTTTTTACTTTTTAGCTTTTAGTTTTTTGTTTTTACTTTTTCAATTTTAGTTTTTGGTGTTTGGTTTTTGTTTTTGGTTTTGTTTATGGTTTTTGTTTTATGGTTTTGGTTTTGGTATTTGTTTTTGGTTTTTGGGTTTAGTTTTTGGTTTTTTGTTTTTGGTTTTTGTTTTTGTTCTTGGTTTTTGGATTTTGGGTTTTTGGTTTTGGTTTTTAGTTTTTGTTTTTTTGGTTATTGATTTTTGGTTTAGGTTTTTGGTTTGTGGTTTTTAGTTTTTGGTTTTAGGGTTTCTGGTTATTGGTTTCTGGTTTCTAGTTTTTGGGTTTTGATTTTTGGTTTGTGGTTTTTGGATTTTGATTTATGGTTTTGGTTTTTGGTTTTTCTTTTTTGGCTTTTGATTTTTGGTTTTGGTTTTTAGTTTTCGAAGACACTTCAATATTTCTTAATATATATTTTAGTTCAAAACATCTTTCCACAGTTACATTTTAGTTATAAATCGTTTTGTATAGTTTTACTTTTTATTTTTTAGCTTTTAGTTTTTCGTTTTTGGTTTTTGGTTTTGGTTTTTGGTTAATGGTTTTGGTTTTTAGTTTTTGGATTTTAGTTTTGGTTTGGGTTTTTGGTTTTGGGTTTTCGGTTTTTGGTTTTGGCATTTGTTTTTGGTTTTTGGGTTTGGTTTTTGCTTTTGGTTTTGGATTTTGGTTATTGTTTTTGGTTTTTGGAATTTGTTTTTGGTTTGGGTTTTTGGTTTTGTTTTTAGGTTTTGGTTCTGGTTCTTGGTTTCTCGTTTCATGTTTCTGATTTTTTGTTTCTGGTTCCTAGTTTTTGGGTTTTGGTTTTGGATTTAGTTTTTGGTCTTTGGCTTTGGTTTTTGGTCTTGGTTTTTGGTTTTTGATTTTTGGTTTTTGGTTTTTAGTTTTTAGTTTTCGAAGACACTTCAATATTTCTTAATATATATTTTAGTTCAAAACATCTTTCCACAGTTACATTTTAGTTTTAAATCGTTTTGTATAGTTTTACTTTTTATTTTTTAGCTTTTAGTTTTTCGTTTTTTGTTTTTGGTTTTGTTTGTGGTTTTGGTTTTTAGTTAATGGTTTTTGGTTTTGGTTTTTAGTTTTTGGTTTTTGGTTTGGGTTTTTGGTATTTGGTTTTGGGTTTTCGGTTTTTGGTTCTGGTATTTGTTTTTGGGTTTGGTTTTTGCTTTTAGTTTTTTTTGTTATTGTTCTTGGTTTTTGGATTTTGTTTTTGGTTTGGGTTTTTGGTTTTGTTTTTAGGTTTTGGTTCCTGGTTCTTGGTTTCTGGTTTCTTGTTTCTGATTTTTGGTTTCTGGTTCCTAGTTTTTGGTTTTTGGTTTTGGTTTTGGTTTTGGTTTTGGTTTTTGGGTTTGGTTTTTGGTATTTGGTTTTGGTTTTTGGTCTTGGTTTTTGGTGTTTGATTTTTGGTTTATGGTTTTTAGTTTTTAGTTTTCGAAGACACTTCAATATTTCTTGATATATATTTTAGTTCAAAACATCTTTCGACAGTTACATTTTAGTTTCAAATCATTTTGTATAGTTTTTAGTTTTGAAGATATTTTTAATAATTACTTTTCAGTTTCAGATTTGAAGTAGGTTTTCGATAGTTTTTTTTTGAAGTTTTGATGAGTTTTTTCAAATTTTGTTATAGTTTTAAATATATATTTATGTAGTTTTTTGCAGTTTAGAAGACATTTTTTGATAACTTTACTTTAGTTTTAATTTTTGAAGACATCTTTGGTTGTTTTATTTTAGCTTTAAAGACCATTTTATTTTAGTTTCAGTTTTTAAAACATTTTTCGGCAGACTTAGTTTAGTTTTACAAAACATTTTTCAATAGTTTTTAGTTTCAAAGACCCTTTGACCTTTCTTATATAAATTTTAGTTCTAGTGTTGAAGCGATTTTCAATATTTTTTAACAGTTTTATTCTAGTTTTAATTTTTGAAGACAACTTCGATACTTTTATTTTAAACTTGGAAAACGCTTTATTTCAGTTTTAGTTTCCAAACATTTTTTGATAGTTTTATTTTAGCTTTTAAGATATTTTTCGTTAGTTTTTAGTTTCGAAGACACTGATATTTTTCAATATACATTTTAGTTTTGAAGATATTTTCAATAGTCTTTTTCAGTTTTAGCTTTAAATACATTTTTCAATAGTATTTAGTTTTGAAGACACTTTTTGATAGTTTTAGTTTCGATGATTATATTTTAGTTTTGTGAAAACTGCTAACCATCAAAAGTTCATTACAGTTTGACAAACATCTGATTGATTTTACTGGTTTAATCTTGAAGAGTTCTTAAATGACGACATGCTGACCAAACAGTTTTAGCATTAACAAACAAGAAAAAGTTCAGTGTTTGTTCATCGTTTAATTCATCTAGTTTGTTCTTCGTATCTAAAGCGCTAACAATTTTGTCCAGCAATCAAAACGAATTATATTTATTATAATAAGGAGAAGATGCTCGCGAGCTAAAACGTCTTCTTCCCTTTTGTCGTGGGCTTTCACAAATCAGGCTGTTAGAAAATATTCTTGTCGTTGGATCAGAAAATTTGTAATCATACAATACGCTATGAGTTAGCTGAAAAAAGCATTCCCTCCACAACAGGGGTTTATTAATATCTGAATTTGCAATTCTGTTTGTTACATTTTCCAATATATTTGAACAATACAATTTCTTTCAATAAAATACACAAACTGTTCTGGTCCTTTCAGGAACTTCAACCTTCAAACCGTTTCAACCAAGGCAATTTAAAAAACTCTGAATGGTTTAATACCAAAGAAAGATTAAGAAAAATACAAAACAAACCACAACAAACATACAGGGAGTATTTACAAGGCACATAATTTGTGTTTATTTTTGTATGGGGTTGTACCTTTAAGCAATTGAATTCGATACAAAAGTTTTGCTGACGATCGAAATCCTAGTGGATAATACGGAACGAATCTTTATTCGTGCATGGGAAGAAAATCTCTTTTTCTAGCTGTCTTAGCAGGCCACAGAGAACTTTGTGATGAGGTGCTTGTAGCTATTTGCACATCCAGTACCTACTCTTTCATTGCAATTGTGATTGATAATCCAGTAGGTCGTTAGAAAGTTAACAGAAACTGTAGAAACTGAAACAAGAAGGCGTACAACTGAAAAGCAACAAACAAAAATACAAATCCTGCCGAGTGGAAATTTCATTTTTACGTACTTTCCACTGGGATACTTATTTTCACGTTTACAGGAGAGTGGTGACTGATCTTTCGTACATTTTTCTATACCTATGTGGCTGCTTCTATAAAATAAAACTAAGAGCTAACTCTAAGTCCAGACTGTACGCTAAGACCTGTGGAAATAATTCTTATTTTGCTTTACGGTCTTTTATAGATTAACAACACTGTTTTAAAAGCAGACCTACCAGCCCTCAATTTCAAGAAAAAGAAATGCTACAACTAACTGCAGGTATTTATCGAGCAGAACGTTAAGAAACGTCATCGTTTGTTATCAAATTTCGGTTTTGTTTGCTGTTTATTTGTTCGAACGATAATAAGAAAGAAAATAACAGCTTATAGATTGTGTAGTGTATACCAGAAAGTTATACGCTATTTCCAGTGGAAATAATTCATTGACAAAACTCTCTTTTATATTGCTAAAATCAAGTACGTTCTTATTACAGGTTCTTCAACTGAATGCAGTTCATAGAGGAGATTTGTTGTTCCGCAACATAAGTTAGGCGTTACGGTTTTGACGCATTGATTTACCCCCTTGCTTATGCCGTTTTTAGACAAAATTTTCTTCTTTCCCTATAAAATAATCCTTCTGCTATGTATAATCTACAACGATAACCAACCCATAGAATTTCATACATTGAAACAAATTTTGAAAGACTACGACCGTTTTCACACCGTTATCCCACAGTGAGAAATCTACATGTTCAATTTTGCCCTAAAATATTTGTTTGGTAGAAATACATTTATTTATTTATTTAATGGCTTTGTTGTTCATTATAGTTTCATGCTGCGAAATTAGGGCTGTATGACCACTTCTTACACCTAACGTTCAGCTACCTAAAAGAAACCTATGTACATTAGTTGAAATAGAAATATAAATTCAGGGAAATGAGTAGGTTAGCTCAGAATAGAAAACGTGTCCAACCGGTTCTAGGTGGAAAGCCTAATGATGACAATATAAATATAAAGAAATATAATATTTGCTTATAAATTAATCCATCAACTAGAGTCCACCTCCTAATACTAGAAAATTGCTGTCTTCTGTTAAGCTAAAACGGTAAAATTCCGTAACCTATGCGTGCTGGTGACCATAGATATAAAAAATGCATTCAACACAACTAACTGGAATCCCATCAAAAAAGAACTAAGAGCACGTAAAATATCAAACGAACTGCTAAATATAGTATTCAATGATTAGTTTTTAGCTTTTAGTTTTTAGTGTTTAATTTTTAGTTTTTGTTTTGTTTTTAGTTTTCCGTTTTAGTTTTTTTTCAGCTTTTAGCTTTTAGCTTTTATTTTTTAGTTTTCAACGAACTTCGTTCGTTTATGAAATCGATTTGTCGTCCGTCTGTCTGTCCGTCCGAGGCCTTTCTAATGGTCGGACATGTGTGATACATCAATCGATTCAGCTCGGTGTCGTGAGCTTAAGTTTTGATGTCAGTTGAAATCGGGCCACGGGGACGCCGTGCCCCCGCGATATTCCGTCGGGAAAATTAAAATTTCAAATAGGTCCAAAATTAATGTGCGATACATATTTGGACTCCCCTAACATAGCTGAGTCGAAATATGGTACCCCCCACAAAATCTAACCACGGACACCCGACCCCCCCCGGGAATAAATTTTTATTTTTTTTTTATCTGAATACTTATAATTATTACAACATAATAATTTTAATTTCTTTAAATTGTTTTAAAGTATTATTTGAGTCTTTCGACATGCTTGATTTTCAATGTTTTGTTTTGCGATTTGCTAATTGCCTTTTGGCTTTGATTTTTGTACTTGGTTTTTGGGTTTTGGTTTTTGGTTTTTGCTTTTTAATTTTTAGTTTTTAGGTTTTAGGTTTTAGGTTTTTGGGTTTGGTTTTTGGTATTTGGTTTTGGATTTGGTTTTTTGGTTTTTGCTTTTGGGTTTTGGATTTTTGGCTTTTGGTTTTTGGTTCTTGGTTTTTGGTTTTGGTTTTTGGGTTTTGGTTTTCGATTTTTGGTTATTAGTTTTTGGCTATTGGTTTTTGATTTGTGGGTTTTTGGTTTTTGGCTTTTGGTTTTTGGTTTTGGGTTTTTCGTTGTTTTTTGGGTTTTGATTTTCGATTTTTGGTTATTAGTTTTTGGTTTTTGGCTTTTGGCTATTGGTTTTTAATTTTTTGTTTTTAGGTTTTGGGTTTTTGTTTTTGGTTTTTAATTTTTGGTGTTTGGTATTTAGTTTTTGGTTTTTAGTTTTTGGTTTTTGGGTTTTGGTTTTTAATTTTTAGTTGTTAGTTTTTAGGCGTTAGATTGTAGGTTTTAGGTTTTTGGTATTTGATTTTGAGTTTGGTTTTTGGTTTTTGCTTTTTAGATTTTTGGTTTTTGGTTTTTGGTTTTTGGTTTGGTTTTTAGTTTTTGGTTTGTGTTTTTTGTTTTTGGATTTTGGTTTTCGGGTTTTGGTTTTTAATTTCTAGTTTTTGGTTTTTGGTTTTTGGTTTTGGGTTTTGATTTGGTGTTCGATTTTTGGTTATTAGTTTTTGGTTTTTGGCTTTTGGCTATTGGTTTTTTATTTTTGGTTTTTGGTTTTTGATTTTTGGCATTTGGTTTTGGTTTTTGGTTGTTAGTTTTTGGTTTTTGGTTATTGGCTTTTGGTTTTTGGGTTTTGGTTTTTGCTTTTTGGTTTTTGGTGTTTAGTATTTACTTTTTTGTTTTTGGTTCTTGAATTTTGGTTTTTAATTTTTAGTTTTTAGTTTTTAGGTTTTAGATTGTAGGTTTTAGGTTTTTGGTTTTTTCTTTTGGGTTTTGGTTTTTGGTATTTGGTTTTGCTTTTGGGTTTTTGCTTTTGGGTTTTGGATTTTTGGCTTTTGGTTTTGGTTTTTGGTTTTGTTTTTGGTTTATGTTTTTTTTTGGTTTTCGGTTTTCGGGTTTTGGTTTTTAATTTCTGGCTTTTGGCTTTGGTTTTTGGTTTTGGTGTTCGATTTTTGGTTATTAGTTTTTGGTTTTTGGCTTTTGACTATTGGTTTTTGATTTTAGGTTTTTGTTTTTAGTTTTTGGAGTTTTGATTTTGGTTTTGGTTGTTAATTTTTGGTTTTTAGTTTTTAGTTTTCAGTTTTCAAGACTTCAATATTTGTTGATATATATTTTAGTTCAAAACATCTTTCGACAGTTACATTTTGTATAGTTTTTAGTTTTGCAGATTTTTTAATAATTACTTTTCAGTTTCAGATTTGAAGTCGCTTTTCGATAGTTTTTATTGCAGTTTTAGTTTAGAACATATTTTTCGATAACTTTACTTTAGCTTAAATTTTGAAGACATTTTTGGTTGTTTTATTTTAACTTTGAAGATCATTTTATTTTAGTTTCAGTTTCTTAAAACATTTTTCAATAGTTTTTAGTTTCGAAGACCCTTTAACATTTTTTATATAAATTTTAGTTCTAGTGTTGAAGCGATTTTCAATATTTTTTAATAGCCTTATTCTAGTTTTAATTTTTGAGGACATCTTCGGTACTTTTATTTTAAACTTGGAAAACGCTTTATTTCAATTTTAGTTTTTCAAAACATTTTTTGTATGTTCTATTTTAGCTTTTAAGATATTTTTCGTTAGTCTTTAGTTTCGAAGACACTTCGATATTTTTCAATATACATTTTAGTTTTCAAGATATTTTCAATAGCCTTTTTCAGTTTTAGTTTTGAAGACATTTTTCAAATTTTAATGATATTTTAAGCTAGTTTTAGAAGACATATTTTGATAGCACTATTCTAGTTTTAATTTCTGAAGACATTTTTCGATAGTTTTATTTTAGTTTCAGTTTTCACAATGTCTCCTAACCGGTTTTAGCTTTAAATGTTCAATTTTGCCCTAAAAAATTTGTTTGGTAGAGATACGTTTATTTATTTATTTAATGGCTTTGTTGTTCATTATAGTTTCATGCTGCGAAATTAGAGCCGTATGACCGCTTCTTACACCTAACTTTCAACGTAGATAAAAGAAACCTATGTTGTACATTAGTTGAAATATAAATATAAATTCAGGAAAATGTGTAGGTTAGCTCAGAATAGAAAACAATGCAGGTATGTGTTCAACCTAAAAATCCAGCATTTTACAACAAATTATTTGCAACATTCAATTTCTTCCTAAGAAATACCCACAGAAAATCAAAAAATCATTGGTGAACTTTGCGATTAAATATTTTACGGAACAAACTATTCGAGTTTATCGATTAATGTTTGCATTTGTGTTAGGCCGAAAAACATGTTTTCTAAACAAAGACGTCAGTAAATTCTGAAAGTCTCTTAGCCTCTTTCCGATATTTAACCTAGTCGTACGAGGTCATTAAATTAATCATCATAATACAATGTAAATGTTTGTTTAATCGGTACGCCTTATCAAACTATTTATAATAAAAGAGGAAAACTGTAAGCACTTTCATAACAAAGAGATAATTAAGTATTCGTTGTGAGTCATACGATGATAATAATATTTTAAATAGAAGAGAGTAAATGGTATGCACGCTTTGTTTGTAGAGCAAATCTTGCGATATCGTTAAACTAAGTTTATTAATTTTTAAATAAATTGTTTTCGATATCAAGAACGTTTCATTTGTTATTTTACCAGTGGTAAAAGGACCCTTTTGATAAATTTCGGTAACGTTATAATTTACCACTCATCATTAGGTCTTCGGTCTTGGAACTGGTTTGACGTGTACCTACATTTTAGCACTACAGTAAATAATTTGTTTAAGCGTATAATTACTCAAAAATGATGAAACAATTTCGATCAACAGCCTGATTTGTGAAAGCCTACGACAAAAAGGAAAAAGACGTTTTAGCTCGCGAACATTTTCTTCTTATGATAATAAATATAATTCGTTTTGATTGCTGGACAAAATTGTTAACGCCTTAGATACGAAGAACAAGCTGGATGAATTAAACGATGAACAAGCGCTGAACTTTTTCTCGTTTGTTGATGCTAAAACTATTTGTTCAGCATGTCGTTGTCATTTAAGAAGTCTTAACTATCTTAAAATATCAGTAAAATCACAGTCAGATTTTTGTCAAACTGTAATGAACTTTTGGTGGTTTGCAGTTTTCACAAAACTAAAATATCATTATCGAAGTCGAAACTAAAACCTATCAAAATGTGTCTTTGAAACTAAATACTATTGAAAAATGTATTTCGGGTTAAAAACTGTTAAGAGATGTTGTGGAAAACTGAAAATAAAAATGGAAGCGGCCTTCAAAGCTAAAATAAAACTATCGAAAGAAGTCTTCAGAAATTAAAACTAGAATAATGCTATCAAAAAATGTCTTCTAAACTAAAACTGCAAGAGAACTAGCTAAAAATATCATTAAAACTTGAAAAATTTTTTCAAAACTGAAATAAAACTATTGAAAAATGTCTTCAAAACTAAAACTGAAAAGTTATTGAAAATACCTTCAAAACTAAAAAGTATATTGAAAAATATCGAAGTGTCTTCGAAACTAAAAACTATCGAGAAATAGCTTAAAAGCTAAAATAAAACTATCAAAAATGTTTTGAAAAACTAAAACTGAAATAAAGCGCCCTCCAAGTTTAAAATAAAAGTGTCGAAGATGTCTTCAAAAATTAAAACTAGAGATAAAGCTATTAAAAAATATTGAAAATCCCTTCAAAACTAGAACTATAATTTGTATAAAAAATGTCGAAGGGTCTTCGAAACTAAAAACTATTGAAAAATGTTTTTAAAACTAAACTAAATCTGTCGAAAGATGTTTTAAAAAACTAAAACTAAAATAAAATGGTCTTTAAAGCTAAAATAAAACTATCGAAAATGTCGTCAAAAATTAAAACTAAAGTAAAGTTATCAAAAAATATGCTCTAAGCTAAAACTGCAAGAAAACTATATTTATATATATATATATATATATATATATATATATCGTTAAAACTAAAATAAAATTTGAAAAATGTATTCGAAACTTCAAAAGAAAACTATCGAAAAGCCACTACAAAACTGAAACTGAAATATAACAATTAAAAATATCGTTCAAACTAAAAACTATACAAAATGATTTGAAACTAAAATGTAACTGTCGAAAGATGTTTTAAACTAAAATATATATCAACAAATATTGAAGTGTCTTCGAAAATTAAAAACCAAAAACCAAAGCCTAAAAACCAAAAACCAAAAACCAAAACCCGAAAACCGAAAACCGAAAATCAAAAACTTAAAACCTAAAACTAAAACCAAACCCAAAAACCAAAAACCAAAACCCAAAAACCACAACACCAAAACCGAAAACCAAAAATCAAAACCAAAAACCAAATCAGAAACCAAAAACCCAAAACCAAAATCTAAAAACCAAAACAAAAAACCAAAAATCAAAAACCAAAAAGCAAAAGGCACAAACCAAAAAACAAAAACCAAAACCAAAAATCAAAACCAATAAACCAAAAACAAAAATCAAAACCAAAAACCTAAACACAAAAACCCAAAACAAAACCCAAAAACCAAAGACCAAATACCAAATGCCAAAAACCAAACACCAAAAACCAAAAACCAGGAACCAGAAACCACAAACCAGAAACCAGAAACCAGACACCGGAGACTAGAGACTACAGACTGAAAAATGACTATTCGAAATATCTTTCAAACTAAAAACTATTAAAATAATTTGAAACTAAAATGTAACTGTCGAAAGATGTTTTAAACTAATATATATATATATATATATATATATATATATATCAACAAATATTGAAGTGTCTTTGAAAATTAAAAACTAAAAACCAAAGACCAAAAACCAAAAACCAAAAACCAAAAACCAAAAACTAAAAACCTAAAACTAAAACCACAACCAAAACCAAACTCAAAAACCAAAAACCAAACCACAAAACCAAAACCAAAAACCAAAAACCAAAAACCAAAACCAAACACCAAATTAAACACCAAAAACCTAAAACCAAAATCTAAAAACCAAAACCAAAAATCAAAAACCAAAAACCCAAAAGCAAAAAACCCAAAGCCAACAACCAAAACGAAAACCAAAAACCAAAACCATAAAGCCAAAAACCAATCGCCAACAACCAAACACCAAAAACCAAAAACCAGAAACCAGAAACCAGAAACCAGAAACCAGAAACCAGAGACTAGAGACTGAAAAATAACTATTAAAAATATCTTTCAAACTAAAAACTATACAAAATGATATGAAACTAAAATGTAACTGTCGAAAGATGTTTTAAACCAAAATATATAACAACAAATATTGAAGTATCTTCAAAAATTAAACCAAAGACCAAAAATCAAAAACCAAAAACCGAAAACCAAAAACTAATAACCAACCAAAAACTTAAAACCTAAAACTAAAACCAAACCCAAAAACCAAAAACCAAACCCAAAAGCAAAAACCAAAACCAAAAACCAAATCAAAAACCAAAAACCCAAAACCAAAATCTAAAAACCAAAACTAAAAACCAAAAATCAAAAACCAAAAAGCAAAAACCAAAAACCAGAAACCAAAACTAAAACCAAAAACCAGAACCAAAACTCCAAAAACCAAAATCAAAATCAAAAACCTAAAAACAAAAACCTAAAACCAAAAACAAAAACCAGGAACTAGAAACCAAAAACCATAGACCGGAGACAAGAGACTAAAAACTAGAGACTGAAAAATAACTATTAAAAATATCTTTCAAACTAAAAACTAGTACAAAATGATTTGAAACTAAAATGTAACTGTCGAAAGATGTTTTAAACTAAAATATATATCAACAAATATTGAAGTGTCTTCGAAAATTAAAAACCAAAAACCAAAGACCAAAAATCAAAAACCAAAAACCGAAAACCGAAACCAAAAACCAACCAATAACTTAAAACCTAAAACTAAAGCCAAACCAAAAACCAAAAACCTAAATAAAACCCAAAAACCACAACACCTAAACCAAAAACCAAAAACTAAAACCCAAAACCAAATCAAAAATTAAAAACACAAAACCAAAATCTAAAAACCAAAACTAAAAACCAAAAACCAAAAATCAAAAACCAAAAAGCAAAAACCAAAAACCTAAAACCAAAAACCAAAACCTAAACCAAAAACCAAAACCGAGAAACCAAAAACCAAAAACCAAAAACCAAAAACCAAAATCAAAACCAAAAACCTAAAAACAGAAACCAAAAACAAAAGTCCAAAGACCAAAGACCAAATGCCAAAACCAAACACCAAACACCATAAACCAGGAACCAGAAATCAGAAACCAGAAACCAGAGACCGGAGAATAGAGACTAGAGACTGAAGAATGACTACTAAAAATATCTATCAAACTAAAAACTATTAAAATGATTTGAAACTAAAATGTAACTGTCGAAAGATGTTTTAAACTAAAATATATATCAACAAATATTGAAGTGTCTTTGAAAATTAAAAACCAGGGACCAAAAACCAAAAACCAAAAACCAAAAAACAAAAACCAAAAACCCAAAACCAAAACCAAAAACCAAAAACCAAAAACCAAAAACCAAAAACTTAAAACCTAACACTAAAACCAAAACCAAAACCAAACCCAAAACCCAAAAACCAAACCACAAAACCAAAACCAAAAACCAAAAACCAAAAAACAAAACCAAACACCAAATCAAAAACCAAAAACCTAAAACCAAAATCTAAAAACCAAAACCTAAAACCAAAAATCAAAAACCAAAAACCAAAAAGCAAAAAACCAAAAACCAACAACCAAAACGAAAACCAATAACCAAGACCAAAAACCAAAATCAAAAACAAAAACTTAAATAAAAAACCAAAAACCAAAACCCAAAAACCAAGAACCAAAGACCAAAGACCAAACACCAAAAACCAAACACCAAGAACCAAAAACCAGAAATCAGAAACTACAAACCGGAGACTATAGAGACTAGAGACTAGAAACTAAAAACTTGGAGCTAAAATCTAAAAGCTATCGAAAATTGGGTTTGAAATTCAAACTATTCAAAAATGCTTTAAAATTAAAATAAAACTGTTGAAATATGTTTTAAAAAGTAAAACTGAAATAAAACTATTGAAAGTAGCCTTCAAAACTAAAATAAAATTATCAAAAGATGTCTTGAAAATTAAAACTAGAATAAAACTATCAAAAATGTCTTCAAACCTATACTGAAAACAAATATTAAAAATATTTTCGAAACTAAAATATAATTATCAAAATATAACGAAAATATCTTTAAAATTAAAACAGAACTGTTGAAAGATGTTTTGAAAAACTAGTAGTAGTAAATTAGGGGGGAGAACGAGGACAAAAGTAGTTCAGCTACTAACTCCTGACTCTCCTCCACCGCCCAACCCACTATTAAGCTCCTCTATTTTAGCTCTATCTTACCTTACCATTACAAACCTGCGTTTCTCTAATCAAAGCCAACATATCTGGTCAGGGAAGTCGGATCAACTCCTGCTGCAAACTACATAAAAGCAAGGCCCTATATTTTAACCTTATATACCCCTCACACTCCCTTATGTCCTGTCTTTCGCAGGTTGTGTTCCTAGACTATGCCTTGATATCCAGCAGAGCGAGGTGTCTCCGTTATCTACAATGACCAGTGAGGATTCCCATCAACACGTTGAGTATTTTTGTATCTGTTTAATGACCATGTCGTTCTTGTTTCGTCTGGTCTGGCTATCATTATTTTTGACTGTCTTAGTCTTTTCCTCTTTCCACCTCTTACCTATTCAAAGTTTTAGTTCTAACGCCACCGATTTCCTCATTCAACAAGTACGTAGTTTGGGTCCTACATAAGGGATTCCTGTCCCTGCTTAGCTAATCTAGCTGCTTCTTTATTTTCTTGCACATCGTGAAGTCCCGGAACACTTATTTTTGGCTGACTAATTGTTCCAATACATCTTTGTATTTCAGGACCATTGAGCATCGGGTCCAAGGGAAGCAAATAATCTACAAATACTTTGTCAAAAACCGCCTTTTCCACAAAAATCGCGATTACTTTTTGTAATTTTTACTATTTTAACTGCTTGAGCTAGCAAAAGTATGCTATAACCAATCGTCCATTAACAAGAAAAGATTGGAAAAAATTTTTTTGTTAACTCTACAAATTATCAGTAAAACCGACTTTTCTAGAAAACTCATGATTACTTTTTATATTTATTGCTATTTTAACTATTCGAGCTAGCAAAAGTTTGCTATAACCAATCTTTCAATTACAAAAAAAGAATTATAAAAAAATTTTTTGTTAACTCTACAAATAATCTGTCAAAAGTCACCTTTCTCTACAAAAATCGCGATTACTTTTTGTAATTTTTGCTATTTTAACTGTTCGAGCTAGCAAAAGTTTGCTATAACCAATCTTCCAAATACAAAAAAAAATTATAAAAATTTTTTCGTTAACTGTACAAATAATCTGTCAAAAACCACCTTTTCCACAAAAATCGCTATTTCTTTTTGTAAGTTTTGCTATTTTAACAGTTTGAGTTAGCAAAAGCTTGCTATAACGAATCCTCCATTGACAAAAGGACATAAATAATAAAAACGTTTCTTCTAACTTTACAAATTACCAGCCAAAAGCCGCTTTTTCAAGAAAAACCGGTATTACTCTTTAGTATTTTTTGCTATTTTAACTGTACAAGCTAGCAAAAGTTAGCTATAACAAGACCTCCATCGACTAAAAAACGTAAGGTATAAAAACTTTTTATTTAGCTTTACAAAAAACAAGTCAAAAACCGCCTTTTGCGGAAAAATCATCTGTATATTTTCTGAGGCGGCTCCGTGGCGTAGTGGTATGTGTGTGACTACTACGCCCAAGGTCCCCGGTTCGAATCACGCACGTTAAAGATCCCTACCTTGCTTGGAACAGCAAGGGTTCGGCAAAATTCTGAATTTTCCAGGTAAAAAAAAACTCGCTTCCTGGCCAATGTAGTACCTTCGGGTGGAGCATTGGAAAATCAAATGTAATGTATATTTTCTGCTTTTGTTAATTCAACTGTACAAGTTAGCAAAATTTTGCTATAACCGCGTTTCCGTTGTCAAAAGAACTTAGGTTATAAAAATCTTTGTTTTAACTCTACGACTAACCAGCAAAAACCATCTTTTCCAGAAAAATAAACATTACCTTTTTAAGATTTTGCTATTTTAACTGTACATGTTAGGAAAATTTTGTTCCAACTGGGCCTCTATTGATAATAGGACATATGTTATAAAAAACTGTTGATATAACTCTATAAACAATCGGGCAAAAACCACTTTTAACAGAAAAATCGCCATTGTTTTTGTAGTTTTTGCTATTTTAACTGTAAAAGTCAGCAAACTCTTGCTATAACCTAACTTTTATTGACAAAAGGACATAAGTTAACATTTTTTTTGTCTATCTCCCTAAATAATCAGGCAAAGGCCATCTTTTACAGAAAAATTCTCATTGTTTTTGAATTATTTGCTAAATCAACTGTACAAGTTAGCAAAATTTTGATATAGCCAAGCCTCCATTTACAAAAACACTTAAGGTAAGCAAACTTTTTATTTAGCTCTACAAAAATAAGTCGAATACCGTTTTCTGGAGAAATCGCCAGTATATTTTTCTACTTTTGCTATTTCAACTGTACAAGTTAGGAAAATTTTGCTATAACAAAGCCTCCATTGACAGAAAAACTAAGGTATACAAACTTTTTATTTAGCTCTGCAAACAACAAGTTGAAACCGAATTTTCCAGAGATCTCGCCAGTATATTTTTCTACTTTTGGTTTTCTAACTGTGCTAGTTTAGCAAAATTTTTTCTATAACCAGGCCTCCGTTGACAAAAGAACGTAAGGTATACAAACTTTTTATTTAGCTCTACATAAACAAGTTGAAAACCGCCTTTTCAGGAGAAGTCGCTAGTATATTTTTCTGCTTTTGCTATTTCAACTGTACAAGTTAGCAAAATTTTGTTATAACTAAGGCTGCATTGACAAAAAAACGTAAGGTAACCAAACTTTTTATTTAGGTTTACAAAAAACAAGTGGTAAACATGTTTTTCATGTGAAGTCGCATGTGTATTTTTCTACTTTTGCTAATTCAACTGTACAAGTTAGCAAAATTTTGCTATAATCAGGCCGCCATTGACAAAAAAGCGTAAGGTATACAAACTTTTGTTTAGCTCTACAAAAAACAAGTTGAAAACCGCATTTTCCAGAGAAATCGCTAGTATATTTTTCTACTTTTGCTAATTCAACTGTACAAGTTAGTAAAATTTTGCTATAGTCAAGTTTCGATTGACAAAAACACGTGGGGTAAGGAAACTTTTTATTTAGCTCTACAGAAAGTAAGTGGAAAACCGCCTTTTCCGGAGAAGTGGTCAGAGTATTTTTCTACTTTTGCTAATTCGACTGAACAAGTTAGCAAAATTTTGCTATAACCAAGTTTCCATTGACAAAAAAATGTAAGGTATACAAACTTTTTATTTAGCTCTACAAAAACAAGTTGAAAACCGCCTTTTTCGTGGAAGTCGCCATTATATTTTTCTGCTTTTGCTATTTCAACTGTACAAGTTAGCAAAATTTAGGTTTACAAAAAACAAGTGGTAACCAGGCTTTTCCGGTGAAGTCACCTGTGTATTTTTCTACTTTTGCTAATTCAACTGTACGAGTTAGCAAAATTTTACTATAACCAAGGCTCCATTGACAAAAATACGTAAGGTAAGCAAACTTTTTATTTAGCTGTACAAAAACAAGTTGAAAACCGCCTTTTCCCTGGAAGTCGTCAGTATATTTTTCTGCTTTTGCTATTTCAACTGTTCGAGTTAGCAAAATTTTACGATAACCAAGGCTCCATTGACAAAAATACGTAAGGTAAGCAAAATTTTTATTTAGCTCTACAAAAACAAATCGAAAACCGCTTTTTCCGGAGAAATCGCCAGTATATTTTTCTACTTTTGCTAATTCAACTGTACAAGTTAGCAAAGTTAGCTATAACCAGGCCCCCATTGACAAAAAACCTAATGCATATAACCTTTTTATTTAGCTCTACAAAAAACATGCCGAAAACCGCCTTTTCTGGAGAAGTCGCCAGTATATTTTTCTACTTTTGCTAATTCAACTGTACAAGTTAGTAAAATTTTGCTATAGCCAAGTCTCCATTGACAAAAACACGTGGAGTAAGCAAACTTTTTATTTAGCTCTACAAAAAATAAGTGGAAAATCGCCTTTTCCGGAGAAGTCGCCAGAGTATTTTTCTACTTTTGCTAATTCGACTGTACAAGTTAGCAAAATTTTGCTATAACCAAGTTTCCATTGACAAAAAACTTAAGGTATACAAACTTTTATTTAGCTCTACAAAAACAAGTTGAAAACCGCCTTTTCCGTGGAAGTCGCCAGTATATTTTTCTGCTTTTGCTATTTCAACTGCACAAGTTAGCAAAATTTAGGCTTACAAAAAACAAGTGGTAAACAGGTTTTTCCGGTGAAGTCACCTGTGTATTTTTCTACTTTTGCTAATTAAACTGTACAAGTTAGCAAAATTTTGCTTTAATCAGGCCGCCATTGGCATAAAACGTAATGCATACAACCTTTTTATTTAGCTCTACACAAGACATGCCGAAAACCGCCTTTCCGGAGAAGTCGCCAGTATATTTTTCTACTTTTGCTAATTCAACTGTACAAGTTAGCAAAATTTTGCTATAATCATGCTTCGATTGACAAAAAACGTAAAGTATACAAATTTTTTGTTTAGCTCTACAGGAAACAAGTAGAACACCGCCTTTTCCGGTAAAGTCGTCAGTATATTTTTCTTCTTTTGCTAATTCAACTGTACAAGTTAGCAAAAATTTGTTATAACCAAGGTTCCCTAGACAAAAACACATAAGGTAAGCAAACTTTTTATTTACCTTTACAAAAAATAATTCAAATACCGCCTTTTCTGGAGAAATCGCCAGTATATTTATCTACTTTTGCTAATTTAACTGTACAAGTTAGCAAAATTTTGCTATAACTAAGGCTCCATTGACAAAAAACGTAAGGTATATAAATTTTTTATTTAGCTCAACAAAAAACAAATCGAAAACCGGCTTTTCCGGAGAAGTTGCCAGTATATTTCTCTACTTTTGCTAATTCAACTGTACAAGTTAGCAAAATTTTACTATAACCAAGGCTCCATTGACAAAAATACGTAAGGTAAGCAAACTTTTTATTTAGCTGTACAAAAACAAGTTGAAAACCGCCTTTTCCCTGGAAGTCGTCAGTATATTTTTCTGCTTTTGCTATTTCAACTGTTCGAGTTAGCAAAATTTTACGATAACCAAGGCTCCATTGACAAAAATACGTAAGGTAAGCAAAATTTTTATTTAGCTCTACAAAAACAAATCGAAAACCGCTTTTTCCGGAGAAATCGCCAGTATATTTTACTACTTTTGCTAATTCAACTGTACAAGTTAGCAAAGTTAACTATAACCAGGCCCTCATTGACAAAAAACCTAATGCATACAACCTTTTTATTTAGCTCTACAAAAAACATGCCGAAAACCGCCTTTTCTGGAGAAGTCGCCAGTATATTTTTCTACTTTTGCTAATTCAACTGTACAAGTTAGTAAAATTTTGCTATAGCCAAGTCTCCATTGACAAAAACACGTGGAGTAAGCAAACTTTTTATTTAGCTCTACAAAAAATAAGTGGAAAATCGCCTTTTCCGGAGAAGTCGCCAGAGTATTTTTCTACTTTTGCTAATTCGACTGTACAAGTTAGCAAAATTTTGCTATAACCAAGTTTCCATTGACAAAAAAACTTAAGGTATACAAACTTTTTATTTAGCTCTACAAAAACAAGTTGAAAACCGCCTTTTCCGTGGAAGTCGCCAGTATATTTTTCTGCTTTTGCTATTTCAACTGCACAAGTTAGCAAAATTTAGGCTTACAAAAAACAAGTGGTAAACAGGTTTTTCCGGTGAAGTCACCTGTGTATTTTTCTACTTTTGCTAATTAAACTGTACAAGTTAGCAAAATTTTGCTTTAATCAGGCCGCCATTGGCATAAAACGTAATGCATACAACCTTTTTATTTAGCTCTACACAAGACATGCCGAAAACCGCCTTTCCGGAGAAGTCGCCAGTATATTTTTCTACTTTTGCTAATTCAACTGTACAAGTTAGCAAAATTTTGCTATAATCATGCTTCGATTGACAAAAAACGTAAAGTATACAAATTTTTGTTTAGCTCTACAGGAAACAAGTAGAACACCGCCTTTTCCGGTAAAGTCGTCAGTATATTTTTCTTCTTTTGCTAATTCAACTGTACAAGTTAGCAAAAATTTGTTATAACCAAGGTTCCCTAGACAAAAACACATAAGGTAAGCAAACTTTTTATTTACCTTTACAAAAAATAATTCGAATACCGCCTTTTCTGGAGAAATCGCCAGTATATTTATCTACTTTTGCTAATTTAACTGTACAAGTTAGCAACATTTTGCTATAACTAAGGCTCCATTGACAAAAAACGTAAGGTATATAAATTTTTTATTTAGCTCAACAAAAAACAAATCGAAAACCGGCTTTTCCGGAGAAGTTGCCAGTATATTTCTCTACTTTTGCTAATTCAACTGTACAAGTTAGCAAAATTTTGCTATAACCAAGGCTCCATTAACAAAAAAAGTAAGGTATATAAATTTTTTATTTAGCTCAACAAAAAACAAGTCGAAAACCGGCTTTTCCAGAGAAGTCGCCAGTATATTTTTCTACTTTTGCTAATTCAACTGTACAAGTTAGCAAAATTTTGCTATAAACAGGCTTCCAGTGGCAAACAAGCGTAAGGTATACAAACTTTTTATTTAGCTCTACACAAACAAGTCGAAAACCGCCTTTTCTGGAGAAGTCGCCGGTATATTTTTTACTTTTGCTAATTCAACTGTACAAGTTAGCAAAATTTTGCTATAAACAAAGCTCTATTGACAAAAAAACCTAAGGTATACAAACTTTTATTTAGCTCCACAAAAAA
Organism: Platerodrilus igneus; assembly: GCA_036346225.1. Taxonomy (NCBI): domain Eukaryota; kingdom Metazoa; phylum Arthropoda; class Insecta; order Coleoptera; family Lycidae; genus Platerodrilus; species Platerodrilus igneus. Next base: position 600,630 of record JARFIW010000549.1, read on the forward strand.
CGTGGAAAACCGGCTTTTCCGGAGAAGTCGCCAGTATATTTTTCTACTTTTGCTAATTCAACTGTACAAGTTAGCAAAATTTTGCTATAACCAGGCCTCCGACTGACAAAAGAACATAAGTTATAACAAAGTATGAGTAATATTTGTGTACGACGCTATAATCGAACATAACCTTAGATGTACGAGTGACTCACGTTAATTAACCTCTGTGATATTGTCTTACGCAATAATGACTAATTGCTTCTATTTATCTTGCATCGTTGCTAATTGGCGTGACCTTTCTATCGGTTTTTTTCCTAGCAAATCCGCGTAAATCTCTGTGGTTCTATATCGTAAGTGGCGGAAATCTTCAAATGGAGAAGTTACGAGGCGATGGCTCGTGAGTTGCGAGAGGTCTTGACTTCCTTTTTCTCCCCTGTATCCCCCTACAAAATTTTGAAAACAAACCTTGACGGACAATTTGAACAAAGTGTACCTGTTTCCTAGCTCACACCTTTTCACATTTACCCGGCCCCACCGCCCTCCCTCTAAGGCAATCTAAAGTAAATCTAACAAGGGGCATTCGGGATGGTGGTCGTAGCTTCTAAGGTTGCTTTTACCAGCGGGGTTCTGTCTTAAGCTGCTCTAATTGGAGCTAATTTAAGATCTAGCGAAAGGTGGGAAAGTATTCAAAAAATATACAAACTTGTTCCTAATTTAAAAATCCTGACGATAGAGCGACACACTGCATCTATCCTTGTCTAACACACACATTTTTGAACACGTACAACAGATGCGGTTCACAAACGTTTGCACAATCTAGAACATTCCACAGAAATAAATAATATTGTGTCGATTTATTGCAACTGCTTGCTACATTGTTTTTAAACCGAAGCCGATATAAATTGTTTTATCCAAGCAATTAGTTATTACTTCTGTTTTGTTTATAAAATCTCGGGTTATCGAACGCACGCGTAAACAACATGCGCATAATCGCTTTTATAAACGATCCATGTTGGAATAGTCGGCGGTTTCAAGATGCCCCAGGTAAATTCTCTGGAGGTTTGTAGGCGTTTCGGAAATAACGACAGTTCTAGGACGTCCCTGCGACCACTTGGTTGAACGGATGCATAAACTCTTCTGGGCTCGCGGGACCAGAAATGTGACACTTTTTGGTATACCACAAGCCAGGTCAAGCTACCTCTAAAAGAAACCTGTACCTAATTTCAAAAACCGCGTAGGTTTAGAGTAAGAATCCCAGAAATTTAACGTTTTGATTCGAACCAGTGGTTCAAAATCAAATAAAAACAAGCCCCGGTTAGGATTTGAACCCGTATCTATGTATCGCAAGCTGCTGGCGTAAATGATAAGCGTGTTACAGGTTCAAATCCTAATCACGCATTGATCTTTCTTCTATTTTTAACCACTGGTTTGGTCCGAAACGCTATTTCTGGTTTAGTAAATAACCTCCTACTAATTACAGAATTAAACTTGTTTGTTCAAGTGCTAGGAAGTCAAAAACTAACCTAATCAAACATAATCCCTGTCGTGAGCAGACTTCGTGAGCGCGCGCGCAATCACTAGATCATACACTGACTTTGTGCATGTTTGCACAGGTTTGAGCTTGTTAATGCTGTAAAAACCTGCGCACTCAAACACAAACACTACTTATACATAAGAAACCATGAACGTAAACTTTCCGACCGGTACATTAATGCGCACACGTGTATTCGCACGTGCGTGCGCATACACAATGGCCTAAACTATGCGTCTATATACGCAAACATATGTAAGCGCGCGCACAGTCACGTGTACACAAGACTCAAGACCTACTGCGCGAATAAGCGCACAAGTACAAACAGGAACAATGCACAAGTTCGAATTTTTTACACCCCAACGCGCATACACAAACACTAACACTTCTGCATGTTTGCGCAGGTTTGAGCTTATTGATATCGCAAAAGCCCGCGCACATGAGCCCAAACATCGTTTACACACACGCAGGCATGGACGTAAACTTTCAGAATGGTAAAGCAACGCGCATTTGCGCGCACAGTCACGTGCACACAAGACTCAAGACCCACTGCGCGAAGAAACGCACAAGCACAAATGGGAACACATCGCAAGTTCAAATTTTACACGCCTTGAAAGCGCATACACAATCACTGACACTTGTGCATGTTTCCGCAGGTTTGAGCTTGTTGATGCTGCAAAAGCCTGCGCACATGAGCACACACGCCGCTTAATACACGCAGGTATAAACGTAAAGTTTCAGAGCCGTACACTAACGTGCAAACGCGCATTTGCACGTGCGTGCGCATACACAAGCATTGACACTTGTGCATGTTTGCGCAGGTTCGAGCTCGTTGATGCTGCAAAATCTTGCGTACACGAAAATGTACGCCGCTTACATAAACGCAAGCATGAACGTAAAGTTTTAGAAGTCTAAGTTTTAAACGCTTCTAACGCGCATACACAAACACTGACTTTCTGCGCAGGTTTGAGCGCGTTGATACTGCAAAAAGTCTGAGCACATGAACACAGACGCCGATTACTCACACGCAAACATGAACGTAAACTTTCACAATAGTACACCATCGCACACCTACGCGTGCGTGCGCATACATAAACGTTCAAAATATGCATATATGTAGGCATAAGCATGCAAGCGCGCGCACAGTCATGTGCATACAAGACTCAAGATCTACTGCGCGAAGAAGCGCACAAGTACAAACAGGAACAATGCGCAAGTTCGAATCTTTTACGCCCCAACGTGCATACACAAACACTGACACTTGAGCATTTTTGCGCTGGTTTGAGTTTGTTGATGCTGTAAAAACCTGCGCGCATAAGCACAAACACCACTTATAGCAACCATAACATAACCTTTTGGAACAGTACACTAACGCGTACACGCGCATACACAAACACCCAAGCTATGCGTCTATGTGCGCAAACATATGTAAGCGCGCACAATCACGTGCACACAAGACTCAAGATCTACTGCGCCAAGAAGCGCACAAGTATAAACAGAAACTATGCACAAGTTTGAATTCTTCACGCCTCTAACGCGTATAAACAAACACTGACACTTGTGCTTGTTTGCGCAGCTTTAATCTTGTTGATGCTGCAAAATTCTGCACACACGAGTACGCACGCCGCTTACATACACGCAAGCATGAACGTTAACTTTCGGAACAGTACACAAACGCGCACACGCTTATTCGCACATGCGTACGCATATACAAACGTTCAAACTATGCACCTGTGTAGGCAAAAGCATGTAGCCCGCGCAAAGCTACCTGCACACAAGACTGCGTGAAGAAGCGCACGAGTACAAACAAGAACAATGCACAAGTACAAATTTTTCATAACCCTAACGCGCATACACAAACACTGACACTTGTGCTTTGTGCGCAGGTTTGAGCTCGTTGATGCTGCAAAAGCTTGCGCACATTAGCACAAACGTAAACTTTTAGAATGGTACACCTTCGCGCATTTGCGCGTACGTGCGCAAACACAAACGCTCAAAATATGTGTGTATGTAGGCAAAAGCATTTAAGCGCGCGCACGGTCACGTGCATACAAGAATCAAGACCTACTGCGTAAAGAAGCGCACAAGTACAAACGGGAACAAAACACAATTTTGAATTTTGCACACCCCAACGCGAATTTGCGCGTGCGTGCGCATACACAAACGCTCAAAATATGCGTCTACGTACTCAAACACATGTATGCGCGCACTGTCACGTGCACACAAGATTCAAGACCTACTGCGCGAAGAAGCGCACAAGTACAAACAGGAACAGTGAACAAGTTCGAATTCTACACGCCCCTAACGCGCATACACAAACACTGACATTTGTCCAAGTTTGCTCAAGTTTGAGCTCATTGATGCTGCAAAATCCTGCGCACATGAGCACAAACGCCGATTACATACACGCAAGCATGAACTTAACTTTCAGAACGGTACACTAACGCGCATATCTAAATGCCCAACGTGTAGGTCTATGTAGGTAAAAGCATGTAAGCGCGGGCACAATCACGTGCATATAAAACTCAAGACCTATTGCGTGAAGAAGCGCACTAGTACAAACAGAAACAATGGACAAGTTCAAATTTTTTACGCCCCTAACGCGCTTACACAACCACCGACACTTTTGATTGTCTGCGCAGGTTTGAGCCCGCTGACGCTGCAAAACTGCTCTCACGAGCAACCACGCCGTTTACATACGCGCAAGCATGAACGTAAAGTTTCATAACAGTACACTAACTTCCAAACGCGAATTTGCACTGCGTGCGCATATCTAAACGCTCAAAATATACGTATACGTAGGCAAAAACATGTAAGCGCGCGCACAGTCATGTGTATACAGGACTCGAGATCCAACTGCGCGAAGAAGCGCAGAAGTACAAACAGGAACAAATGTGCAAGTCCGAGTTTTAAACGTTTTTAGCGCGCGTACACAAACACTGACACTTGGGCATGTTTGCGTAGGTTTGTGCTCGTTGATGTTGCTAACTTGCGCATATGAGCAGTACGCCGCTTACACACACGCAAGCATAAACGTAAACGTTTACAATTGTACTCTGACGCGCAAAAGCGCGTTGCGCGTGCGTGCGCATACACAAACGCTCAAAATATGCGTACACGCAGGCAAAAATGTATAAGCGCGCGCACAGTCACGTGCAAACAAGACTTAAGACCTACTGCGCGAAGAAGCGAACAAGTACAAACAAGCACAAACGCACAAGTCCGAGATTTACGTGCCTCCAATGCGCATACAAACACTGACACTTGTGCATGTTTGTGCAAGTTTGTGCTTGCTGATGTTGCTAACTTTGCGCACATGAGTACGCACGCCGCTTACACATACACAAACATGACGTAAATTTTCGGAATGGTACACTAACGCACACACACGCATGCGCTCCTCGTAACATACAACACGCGTACATCTGCGTACACAAACGTTTAAACTATGCGCATTTGTACGCAAACACATGCGAACGCGTGCGCACAGTCACGTTCACACAAAACTCAAGACCTATTGCGCGAAGATGCGCACAAGTACAAACAAAAACAATGCACAATTTCGAATTTTGCACGTCCCTAACGCACAAACACAAACACTGACACTTGTGTAAAATTGGGCAGGTTTGAACTCGTTGATGATGCAAAAGCCTGCACATACGAGCACACACGCCCTTTACACACACGCAAGCATGAACGCAAACCTTCGGAACGGTACACTAACGCGCAAACGCACATTTGCGCGTGCGTGCGTATACACACACGCTCAAACTATGCGAACATGTAGGCAAAAGCATATAAACGCGCGCACAGACACGTGCATACAAAACTCAAGACCTACTGCGCAAAAAAGTATGCAAGTACAAACAGGAACAAATGCACAAGTCCGAGTTTTGTACGCCTCCAACGAGCATACACAAACACTGACACTAATGCGCAAACGCGCATTTGCAAGTGCATGCGCATACACAAACGCTCAATCTATGCGTCTATGTACATAAAAGCATATAAGCGCGCGCACAGTCACGTGCATACAAGACTCAAGACATACTGCGCTAAGAAACGCACAAGTACAAACAGGAACAATGCACAAGTTCAAATATTACCCTTTCTCAATGCGCCTACAGTAACACTGATGCTTGGGATTGTTTGCGCAGGTTTGAGCTCGTTGATGCTGCAAAAGCTTGCGTATATGAGCACAAACGTCGATTACGCACACGCAAGCATGACGTAAACTTTCGGAACGATTCACTAACGCGCATCCGCAAGTGCGTGCGCATACACAAACGCTTAAACTACGCGTTTATGTACGCAAACGCATGTAAACACACGAACAGTCATGTGCACATAAAAGTCAAGACCTAGTGCACGAAGAAGCGCACAGGTACAAACAGGAATAAATGCACAAGTTGTAATATTACACGCTCCTAACGCGCATACACGTTTGTACATATTTGCGCAGGTTTGAGCACACTAATACAACAAAAAGCCTGCGCACACGAGCACAAACGCCAATTAGCACACGCAAGCATAAAGGTATACTTTCGGAACGGTATACTAACGCGCACACGCGCATTCGCTTTGTGCGTGCGCATACACAAACACTCAAACTATGTGTCTATATACGCAAAAGCATGTAAGTGCGCGCACAGTCACGTGTTCACAAGATTCAAGATCAACTGCGCTAAGAAGCTCAAAAGTACAAACAGGAACAAACGCACAAGTCCGAGTTTTAAACGCTTCTAACGCGCATACTCAAACACTGACATTTGGGCATTTTTGCGCAGGTTTCAGCTTGTTGGTTTTGCTAATGCTTGTGCACATGATCACGCACGTCGCTTATTCACATGCAAGCATGAACTTAAAATTTCGGGATGGTACACTACCGCAGGCACATGCATTCGTTCCTCGTAACATACAACACGCATATATTTGCGTACACAAACCTTCAAACTATGCGCATTTGTACGCAAACACATGTGAACGCGAGCGCACACTTACGTGCACATAAAACTCTAGACCTAGTGCACAAGTACAAACAGAAACAAATGCAGAAGTTTGAATTTTACACGTCCTTAACGCGCATACACAAACACTGACGCTTGTTCATGTTTACGCAAGTTTGAGCTTGTTGATGTTGCAGAAGCCTGCGTACACGAGCACACACGCCGCTTACACACACGCAAGCATAAACGTAAATTTTCAGAATTGTACTCTAACGCACAACCGCGCATTTGCGCGTGCGCGCGCATACACAAATCTCAAAATATGCGTACACGTAGGCAAACGCATGTAAGCGCGCGCACAGTCACGTGCATACAAGACTCAAGACCTACTGCGCGAAAAAACGCACACGAACAAATAGGAACTAATGCGCAAGTTCGTGTTTTAAACGCTTGTGCAGGTCTGAGCTTGTTGATGCTGCAAAAAGCCTGCGCACAAAAGCACAAACGTCGATTACACACACGCAAGCATGAACGTAAACTTTCGCAACAGTACACTAACGCGCAGACACGTGCATACACAAACGCCCAAACTATTTATGTACGCAAAAGCATGTAAGCGTGCGCATAATCACGTGTACACAAGACTCAAGACCAACTGTGCGCGGAAGCGTACAAGTACAAACAGGAGCAAATGCAGAAGTTTGAGTTTTATACGCTTGTAACGCGTATACACAAACAGTGACACTTGGACATGTTTGCGAGGGTTTGTGCTAGTTAATGTTGCTAAGCTTGCTGAAACGAGCATACACGTCGCATGCAAACGCATGTAAGTACGCGTGCACATTCACGTACACATAAGACTCAGGACCTACTGCGCGAAGAAGCGCACAAGTACAAACAGAAGCAATGCAAGGGTTCGAATTTTACACGCCCCTAACGCACATACACAAACACTAACACTTGTGTATCTGTGTGCAGGTTTAAGCTCGTTGATGCTGCAAAAACCTGTGTACACGAGCACGCACGCGTTACATACACGCAAGCATGAACGTAAAGTTTCAGAATGGTACACTAACGCACATTTGCGCGTGCGTACGTATGCACAAATGCTCAAAATATGCGTATATGTAGGCAAAAGCATGTGAGCGCGCGCACAGTCACGTGCATACAAGACTCAAAACCTACTGCGCAAAGAAGCACCTAAGTACAAACAGGAACAAATGCAGAAGTCCGAGTTTTACATGCCTCTAACGCGCATACACAAACACTGATGCTTGGGCGTGTTTACGCAAGTTTGAGCTTGTTGATGCTGCAAAATGTCTGCGCACACGAGCACGCACGTTGCTTAAACGCACGCAAGCATGATCGTAAACTTTTAGAATGGTACACTAATGCGCAAATGCGCTTATATACGTGCGAGCGCATAAAAAAACGCTCAAAATATGCAGATATGTAGGCAAAAGCATGTAAACGCGCGCACAGTCACGTGCATACAAGACTCAAGACCTACTGCGCAAAGCAGCACATGAGTACACACAGGAACAAATGCACAAGTTTGAGTTTCACACGCCTCTAACGGGCATATACAAACACTGACACTTGGGAATGTTTGCGCAGGTTTGTGCTTGTTGATGTTGCTAATCTTGCGCACATGAGCACGCATGCCGCTTGCACACACGCAAGCATGAACGTAAACTTTCAAAATTGCACTCCAAAGCGCAAACGCGCATTTGCGCGTGCGTGCGCATACATAAACGCTCAAAATATGCGTACATGTAGGCAAAAATATGTAGCGCGCACAATCATGTGCATATAAGACTTAAAACCTACTGCGCAAATAAGCGCACAAGTGCAAACAAGAACAAATGCCCTAGTCCGAGTTGTACATGCCTCCAACGCGCATACACAAACACAGACACTTGCGCATGTTTGCGCAGGTTTGTACTCGTTATGTTACTAACGTTGCGCACATGAGCACGCACGCCGCTTACACACACGCAAACAGGAACGTAAACTTTCAGGATAGGACACCAACGCGCGTTTGCGCAAAAACGTTAAAAATATGCGTACATGTAGGCAAAAGTATGTAAGCGCCCGCACAGTCACGTGCATACAACACGCAAGACCTAGTGTGCGTAGAAGCGCACAAGTTCAAATAGGAAAAATGCACAAGTTCGAGTTTTACACGCCCTCAACGTGCATACTCAAACACTAACACTTGTGCAAATTTAGGCAGGATTGACCTCGTTAAAGCTGCCAAAACCTGGGCACACGAGCACGCTCGTCGTTTATACATACGCAGATATGAACGTACTTTCGGAAGGGTACACCAACGCACATACACCAACGCACAACACGCGTACAAAAACGCACAAACTATGTGTACTCGTATGCGAACGCATGTAAACGCGTGAACATAAGACTCAAGACACAGCGAATGAAGAGCACAAGTAGAAACAGGAACAAATGCACAAGTCCGAATTTCAAACACCCCAACGCACATACACAAACACTGACACTTGTGCATGTTTGCACAGGTTTGGACTCGGTGATGCTGTAAAAACCTGCGCACACGAGCACAAACGCCTCATACACACACGCAAGCATGAACGTAAACTTTCAGAACGGTACACTAACGCGCAAACGCGGATTTGCACGTGCGTGTGCATATACAAACGCTCAAAATTTACGTATATGTAGGTAAAAGCATGTAAGCGTGCGCACAGTCACGTGCATAAAGACTCAACACTTACTGCCCGAATAAGCACACAAGTACAAACAGGAACAAATGCATAAATCTGAGTTTTAAACGCTTCTAACGTGCATACACAAACATAGACACTCAGTTATGTTTGCACACTAACACTGGCGCTTGTATATGTTTGTGCAGGTTTGAGCTCGTTGATGCCGCAAAAAACCTGCGCACATGAACACAAACGTCGATTCTACACACGCAAGCGTAAACGTAAACTTTCGAAACGGTACACTAACGCACACACGCGTATTCAAATTTCCCAAACACAAGACACCTACGTTTGCGTACAAAAACGCACAAACTATGCGTACTCGTACGCGAACGCATATAAGACCCAAGACCTAGTGCACGAAGAAGAGCACAAATACAAACAGGAACAAATGCACAAGTCCGAATTTCAAACACCCCAACGCACATACACAAACACTGACACTTGTGCATGTTTCCACAGGTTTGGGCTCGATGATGCTGCAAAAGCCTGCGTACACGAGCACAAACGCCACATACACACACGCAAGCATGAACGTAAACTTTCAGGACGGTACACTAACGCGCAAACGCGGATTCGCACGTGCGTGCGCATATACAAACGCTCAAAATATACGTATATGTAGGCAAAAGCATGTAAGCGTGCGCACAGTCACGTGCATAAAGACTCAACACTTACTGCCCGAATAAGCACACAAGTACAAACAGGAACAAATGCATAAGTCTGAGTTTTAAACGCTTCTAACGTGCATACACAAACATAGACACTCAGGTATGTTTGCACACTAACACTGGCGTTTGTATATGTTTGTGCAGGTTTGAGCTCGTTGATGCTGCAAAAAGCCTGCGCACATGAACACAAACGTCGATTCTACACACGCAAGCGTAAACGTAAACTTTCGAAACGGTACACTAACGCACACACGCGCAATCGAATCCCCCAAACACAAGACACCTACGTTTGCGTACAAAAACGCACAAACTATGCGTACTCGTACGCGAACGCATATAAGACCCAAGACCTAGTGCACGAAGAAGAGCACAAGTACAAACAGGAACAAATGCACAAGTCCGAAATTCAGTCGTCCCAATGCGTATACACAAACACTGACATCTGTAAGAGTTTAGACAGGTTTGAGCTCGTTTATGCTGCAAAAGTCTGCGCACACGAGCATATACGCGCCTTTTACATACGCAAGCTTGAACGGTACACTAACGCGCACACGCGCATTTGTATCACTCAAATACAACACGCGTACATTTGCGCACTAAAACGCTCATACTATGCGTATTCGTACACGAACACCTGTGAGCGCGCGCACAGTCACGTGCAAATAAGACTCAATTCCTATTGCACAAGAAACGCATAAGCACTAAGTACAAACACCAACAAATGCTCAAATATTGTGCAACTTAGACGCGATTCAAGGTATCAAAAAGTTAAAGCGAATTGCACAAAGAATTCAACATTTTTCCTTCTTAGCTTCGTTTGTGCTACGTTTGTGCTATATTGTGCTGGCTAGAATTAAAAATTTCGCGATTGTGCTTAAAGAATATCTAAGTTTTATGCAATGTAAAGCATCTAATACAATTTTGCAGGTAATAAAGTTCTAACGTTTCTTTGAACTCTTCGTTTGTGCTGAATTTGTTCTGGTTTGTGCCAAAAATTTCGCATTTGTACTTAAAGATTGTGCCAATTACACTCGATTTAAGATAGACAATTCTGCTTTCTAGAAGTCTTTTAATTTTATTTGCTTTGTTTGTGATGTTTGTGCTTTGTTGTGCCGGTCAGGGTAAAAAATTCTGCGTTTGTGCTCAAAGAATACTCAAGTTTAACGCATCTAATACAAATTGCTGAATTTGTTCTGGGTAGCGTCAACAATTCCGCATTTGTGCTTAAAGATTGCGCGAATTACACATGATTTAAGATAGACAATCCTACTTTCTAAAAGTTGAAGTAAATTTTCCAAAAGGTTTAAGACATTTTTAATTTGTTTGCTTTATTTGTGCTGTATTGTGCTGGCCAGAATTAAAAAATCTGAATGTGTGTCCAAAGAATGCTCAAGCTTTATCGAATTTAAAGCATTTAATACCATTTTGCAGAAAAACAAAATTAAAAGTTTTTAATTTTTTCGTTTGTGCTGAATTTGTTCTAAGTTGTGGCACAAATTCCGTGTTTGTGCTCAAAGATTGTGCAAATTATACGCGATTTAAGGTAGATGAGCCCGTTTTCCTGAAGTTGAAGTAAATTTCACCCAGAATAGAACGCTTCTTACCTTTATGCTTCATTTATGGTATGTTTGTGCTATGTTGTGCTGGATAGAATTAAAACTCCTGCGTTTGTGCTTAAAGAATACTTAAGTTCTATGTAATTTAAAGCATTTAATACGATTTTGCAGAGGAATAAATTCAAAAGTTTCTTTATTCTCTTCATTTGCTCCGAATTTATTCCGGGCAGCTTCAAACTCAAAAGATTTTTTCCTCCATTTGTGCTAAATTGTTCTAAGCAGCACCAAAGATTTTCAGATTGTTCTCATATATTGTGCAAATTACACACAAATTTGGGAAGAGAAGCCTGCTTTTAGGGAGCTCAATTGCATTTCACAAACCATTGGACACTTTTGAATTTATTTGCTTCGTTTGTGATTTGTTGCGCTTTGTTGTGCGGACCAGAACCGTAAATTCAGTGTTTGTGCTCTAAGAATTCTGCAGTGTTGTGTAATTTATATCATCTAATACAGTTTTCAGTTAAAGAAATTCAAAAGTTTCTTTAGTTTCGTCGTTTGTTCTGATTTGTTCTGAGCAGTGCCAACAATTCCGCATTTGTGCTTCGATTTAAGATAAGGAAGCGTACTTTCTGGAAGTTGAAATGAATTCCACAAATAGCTTAAGACCTTTTTACTTAATTTGGTTCGCTTGTGCTGCGTTTGTGCTATGTTGTGCTAATCAGGATCAAACATTATGCTTTAGTGCTCAAAGAATGTTCAAGCTTTATGTAATTTAAAGCATTGAATAGAATTTTGCAGGTAAAGAAATTCAAAAGTACCTTTCTTTTTTGCGTTTGTGCTGAATTTATTTTGGGCAGTACCAATCATTCCGCGTTTGTGCTCAAAGATTGTGCAAATTATACGTGATTTAAGGTAGATACGCATGCTTTCAGGAAATGGAAAAGTAAATTGCACAAAGAGTTGAACACTTTTTTCCTTGATGTTTCGTTTGTGGTATGTTTGTGCTGTGTTGTGCTGGCTAAAATTAAAAATTCTGCGTTTGTGCTTAAGTATTCCTCGAGTAATCTCAAGCATCTAACACGATTTCGCAGAAATTTAAAAGTTTTCTATTTTTTTTGTTTGTACCGAATTTGTCCCGGGCAGCTTCAAACTCAAAAGTTTTTTCCGTCCATTTGTGCTGAATTGTTCCAGGCAGTGCCAAAGATTGCCAGGTTGTTTACATATATAGTGCAAATTACACGCGAACTTGAGAAGGCAAGCCTGCTTTTAGGAAGCTGAACTGCATTCCACAAAGAATTGGACACTTTTGCCCTTATTTGCTTCGTTTGTGATTTGTTGTGCTGTGTTATGCGGACCAGAACCGTAAATTCAGCGTTTGTGCTCTAAGATTGTTCAAATTTTGTGTAATTTAAATCATCTAATACAGTTTTGCAGATAAAGAAATTCAAAAGTTTCTTTAGTTTCGTCGTTTGTGCTGAATTTGTTCTAAGCAGTGCCAACAATTCCGCGTATGTGCTTCGAGAGTGTGAGAATTACACTCGATTTAAAATAAGTAAGCGTACTTTCTGAAAGTTGAAGTGAATTCCACAAAGAACTTAATACCTTTTTTACTTAATTTGGTTCGCTTGTGCTGCGTTTGTGCTATGTTGTGCTAATAAGGATCAAGCGTTATGCTTTTATGTTCAAAGAATGCTCAAGCTTTATGTAATTTAAAGCATTGAATACAATTTTGCAGGTAAAGAAATTCAAAATCTTCTTTCTTTCCTGCGTTTGTGCTGAATTTGTTTTGGGCAGTACTAATCATTCTGCGTTTGTGCTCAAAGATTGTGCAAATTATACGTGATTTAAGGTAGATACGCCTGCTTTCAGGAAATAGAAGTAAATTGCACAAAGAGTTGAACACTTTTTTCCTTGATGTTTCGTTTGTGGTATGTTTGTGCTGTGTTGTGCTGGTTAAAATTAAAAATTCTGCGTTTGTGCTTAAGTATTCCTCGAGTAATCTCAAGCATCTAACACGATTTTGCAGAAATTTAAAAGTTTTTTATTTTTTCGTTTGTACCGAAATTTGTCCCGGGCAGCTTCAAACTCAAAAGTTTTTTCCCTCCATTTCTGTTGAATTGTTCCAGGCAGTGCCAAAGATTGCCAGGTTGTTTTCATATATAGTGCAAATTACACGCGAACTTGAGAAGGCAAGCCTGTTTTTAGGAAGCTGAACTGCATTCCACAAAGAATTGGACATTTTTGCCTTTATTTGCTTTGTTTGTGATTTGTTGTGCTGTGTTGTGCGGACCAGAACTTAAAATTCAGTGCTTGTGCTTTAAGTATTCGCAAATTTTGTGTAATTTAACTCATCTAATATAGTTTTGCAGATAAAGAAATTCACAAGTCCCTTAGTTTCGTCGTTTGTGCTGAGTTTGTTCTAAGCAGTGCCAACAATTCCACATTTGTGCTTCGAGATTGTAGGAATTACATTCGATTTAAGATAAGGAAGCGTACTCTCTGGAAGTTGAATTGAATTCCACAAATAGCTTAAGACCTTTTTACTTAATTTGGTTCGCTTGTGCTGCGTTTGTGCTATGTTGTGCTAATCAGAATCAAACATTATGCTTTTGTGCTCAAAGAATGCTTAAGATTTATGTAATTTAAAGCATTGAATACAATTTTGCAGGTAAAGAAATTCAAAAGTACCTTTCTTTTTTGCGTTTGTGCTGAATATGTTTTGGGGAGTACCAATCATTCCGCGTTTGTGCTCAAAGATTGTGCAAATTATACGTGATTTAAGGTAGATACGCCTGCTTTCAGGAAATAGAAGTGAATTGCACAAAAACTTCAACACTCTTTCCCTTGATGTTTTGTTTGTGATATATTTGTGCTGTGTTGTGCTGGCTAGAGTTAAAACTTCGGCGTTTGTGCTTAAGAATACTTAAGCTTTATGTAATCTAAAGCATTTAATACGATTTTGTAGAGGAAGAAATTAAAAAGTTTTTTTATTCTCTTCATTTGTTCCAAATTTATCCTGGGCAGCTTCAAACTCAAAAGTTTTTTTCCTGCATTTGTGCTGAATTGTTCTAGGCAGTGCCAAGGATTTTCAGGTTGTTCTCATATATTGTGCAAAATACACGCGAATTTGGGAAGAGAAGCCTGCTTTTAGTGAGCTCAACTGCATTTCACAAACCATTGGACACTTTTGCCTTTATTTGCTTCGTTTGTAATTTGTTGTGCTATATTGTGCGAACTTGAACCGTAAGTTCAGCGTTTGTGCTCTAAGAATTCTGCAGTGTTGTGTAATTTAAATCATCTAATACAGTTTTGCAGTTAAAGAAATTAAAATTTTTTTAGTTTCGTCGTTTGTGTTGATTTGTTCTGAGCAGTGCCAACAATTCCGCATTTGTGCTTTGAGATTGTGAGAATTACACTCGATTTAAGCTAAGGAAGCGTATTTTCTGGAAACGAATTCCTCAAAGAACTTAAAACTTTTTATTTTATTTGCTTCGTTTGTGCTGTGTTTGTGCTATGTTGTGCTAGTCTGGATCAAGATTTATGCTTTTGTGCTCAAATGCTCAAGCTCTATGTAATTAATTTAACGCACCGAATATAATTTTGCAGGTACAAAATTCAAAAGTTCCTTTCTTTCCTGCGTTTGTGCTGAATTCGTTTTGGGCGGTACCAATCATTCCGCGTTTGTGCTCAAAGATTGTTCAAATTACACGCTATTCGAGGTAGACAAGTCTGTTTTCAGAAAGCTCAAGAGAATTACACAAAGAATTAAACATTTTTAAACTTGTCGTTCGTTTGTGCTGTGTAATACTGGCTAGGTTTAAAAATTTTGCGTTTGTTTTCAAAGCAAGTTCAAGCTTTTTTAAAATACAAAGCAGCTAATACAATTAAGCTGATGACTCTAATCACTGAACTAATTCCTCATTTTCAATAACTTCGGTTTGTATATTTATCTACACCATTACTTAATTTACGCGCAACGTCCTATCGAATTTATACCACATTGCGACCTCACACTTCGATTAAAACTGGTCGCTCTACCAATTTTTCTAGTTGTAAATTGGTAAACTACAAGAATTCTACAAACTTCGAGAAAAGTCCAGAAATTTTGTGCTTTAACTACACCCTTGTAACTGTCAATCAACCTATTGTTAGTTTAACGACTTCCTACCTTTCGATTTTCAGTTTTAATTTTTGAGTTGCCGCAATATGAAACGGCTCAGGTAACGTTCGGATAAAGAACGTTTACGAGAAGGTCCATTGTTTAAGATGAGCTGGGTTCACGTGGACTTACGTAACAAGCTGTTTAGGCACGGGAAAGCCAGGAAATAAATTAGAACCGTTGAATTTCAAGAAATTGGTTATTGCGTACAATAAACCTTGATAAATAAGGTCACGATAGTACACTTCTGCAGTTGATAAATACAAGAAGTTGCGAGATTTTGCAATAAACAGTAACTGCAATACCAACAGTAAAAAAACTGAAATTACCAAAAGCTAGTGCAATTTCAGAAAGTAAACAAACTCGCTTATCGTACACGTTTTTCAGTTCCGTTCATAAATAAACGGTTATCTCAAGAGGGTATTGATAAGTGATATTTTAGTGTTCACTGTAAACATTCTCACACACGTGCAGAGATAAGTGTATCTAAGCTGTATGGTCAAGAAGACGAATGACGGTGCATTTGTTTTGATAAATATACAAATCTAAGAATCTGGTCTAGATCAAGAACGTTTTTATAGCACAAACTATGAGAAAAAAAGCTTCATGAACTATAAACATCGAATTTAGGAACCTGGCCGGCACAAACGTAGCACAAACGTAACACAAACAGCACAAACAAAGTAATTTTTAAGGGCACATGGATTGCCTACTCAAAATCACGTAAAATATGCCCAACCTTTGAGCATAAATGCGCAATTTTTAGCACAACCTAGAACAAACTGAGAACAAACGAAGGAAACTATCAACGCTTGAACGCAGTTTGACAGGGCTACATTAATTTGCACACCTTTTAAGTACCAATGCGTAGCTTGCGGCACTCTTCGGTACAAACTGAGCACAAATGAACAAAATAGTACTTTCAAAACTGCTTCCTGCAAAACTAGATCGGATATCTCAACACGTACAACAATTTGCACCTTTTTGAGCACAAACGCTAAATTTGGCGCTGCGCTCCACGGCACAAACGCAGCGCAAACAAACAAAATTAAAAATGCTAAACAACTATTCAATCCCCGTTCTACGGTTCCGCAAAGTTGTACTAGTTTTGAGCACAAAATTTGATTCTTCAGTGCTTTTCGAAACAAACGCAGCACAAACGAAGAATACAACCTGCTTCATTTAGATTTTATAAAACAAAAGCACACTTTAAGCACAAACGCAGAATACTTTACTGTGGCTAGCACAACCGCACAAATGAAGCACAAACAAAAGAAATACATTTAACATGTGGAATTCACTTCAACTTCCCAAAAGTAGACTTGTCTACCTTAAATCGTGTGTAATTTGCACAATCTTTGAGCACAAACGTGTAAATTTTGGCACATCCCAGAACAAACTCAAAACAAACGAAAAATAAGGGAAAATTTTGATATCATCATGAAAAATTGTTTTATATAAAGCTGGAGCATTTCTTCAGCCCGAAATAATAATTTTGACCGTGCCCAGCACAACACAGCACAAACGAAACACAAACAAAAAATCAAACCCTAAGTTGTTCAATTATTTGTGGAATTTACTTCAATTTCCTGTAACTTGTTTACCAGTATTCGTGTGTAATTTGCACAGTCTTTGAGCACAAACGACGAACTTTTGGCACAACTCAGAACAAACTCAGAGCAAACATAATAAATCAAAAGAAACTTTTGATTTCTTTATGCAAATTGTTTTAGATGTGTTAAATTCTATAAGGCTAGAGCATTTCTAAGTCCAAAATCATAATTTTGACCGTGCCCAGCACAATCCAGCACAAACGCGACACCCGCGAAAGAATCAAACCCAAAGGTGTTCAATTATTTGTGGAATTTACTTCAATTTCTTGTAAGTAAGTTGTTTACCAGAATTCATGTGTAATTTGCACAATCTTTGAGCACAAACGTGGAACTTTTCCCATAACCTAAAACAAATTCAGCGCCAACAAGAAGAAAAAAAAAGATCTTAAATTTCTTCATACAAAAATGATTTGCAGGTTTTAAATTACATAAAGCTTTAGCAATCTTCGAACTCTAGTCCGCACAACACTACACAAATAAAGCACAAACGAAAGAAATAAAAGTAGGCTTGTCTGCTTTAATTTGTGTGTAATTTGCACAATCTTTGAGTACAAACGTGGAATTTTTGGCACAGACTAGAACAAACTCAGCGTATACAAAAAAAAATAAATAAACTTTTAAATTTCTTTCTACAAAATGGTTATAGATTTTTTAAGTTACATAAAGCTTGAGCAATCTTTAAGCCCAAATGCAGAATTTAAACCCTAGTCAGCACAATATAGCACAAATAACGGAATAAAACAAGAAGGCATTCAATTCTTTGTGGAATGTACTTCAACTTCCTGAAAGTAGATTTGTCCACTTCAAATCGCGTGTATCTTGCACAATATTTTAGAACAAACTGGGAATCTTTTGCACTACCTAGAACAATTCAGCACAAACAGACGAAGTAAATAATCCTTTGAATTGTGTTACTGCCCACAACACATTCGGCACAAATGAAGAAAATAAACAAACTTTTTGAGTTTTTTACTTGCAAAATTGTATTAGATGCTTTAAA
Source organism: Platerodrilus igneus (assembly GCA_036346225.1). Lineage (NCBI taxonomy): Eukaryota > Metazoa > Arthropoda > Insecta > Coleoptera > Lycidae > Platerodrilus > Platerodrilus igneus. The sequence goes on from JARFIW010000549.1 coordinate 618,832, forward strand.
TTACAAAAAACTTAGCAATTTTTTAAGCACAATCGCTTAGTTTTTCACCTAAAACCAGCACAATACAGCACAAATAAAGCACAAACAAAGGAAATAAAATTAAACAGTTTTAAATTCTTTTTGGAATTTACCTTAATTTTCTAAAAGCAGATTTGTCCACCTCAAATCGCGTGTAATTTGCACAAACTTTAGCACAAACGTCAAATTTTAAGTTACTATTCAGAATAAATTTAGCACAAACGATAGATATCAAGAAACTTTGAACTTTTTACCTACAAAATCGTAATAGCCGCTTTAAATTACATAAAGCTTGAGTATTTTATGAGTACAAACGTAAAACTTTTGACTCTGGCCAGCATTAATACAGCACACATGTGGTACAAACAAAGAAAATTTTTTGAGCAATTCACTTCAGCTTCCGGAAAGCAGCTTTTTCTAAGTTAAATCACATGTAATCTGCACAATCTTTGAGAACAAACGTGGAATCGTTGATACTGCGTAAAACAAATTCAGTACAAGCGAGGAACTTCTTGAGTGCAGGCTTGTCTACCTTAAATTGTGTGCAATTAGTACAACTGTTGAGCACAAACGCGCTATTTTTAGAACTGCCTAGAACAAATTCAGCACAAACAAAGAAATGAAACAAACCATTGAATTGCTTTACCTGTAAAATCGTGTTAGATGCTTTAAACTGCGCACAAAAGCAGAATTTTTGAGCCTGACCAGCACAAACACAGCACAAATGACTCACAAACGAGGGAATTAAACCAAAGGGGTTTAGTTCAACTTCCTAAAAGTAGGCTTATCTGCCTTAATTCATGTGTAATTTGCACAATATTTGAGCACAAACGTGGAACTTTTGGCACAGTCTAGAACAAACTCAACGCAAACAAAAAGAATAAACAAACTTTTAAATTTCTTTCTACAAAATTGTTATAAGGTTTTTAAATAACATAAATCTTGAGCAATCTTTGGGCTCAAACAAGAGAATTTTGACCCTGTCCAGCACAACACTGCACAAATTAGGCACAGTCGAAAGAAATAAATTAAAACCTGTTTACTTCAACTTCTTGAAAGTTGGCTTGTCTACATTAAATTGTTGTAATTTGCACAATCCTTGAGCACAGACGCGGAACTTTTGGCACAGCCCAGAACAAATTTAGCACAAACAAAAAGATTAACTAACTTTTGATTTTGTTTCTACAAAATTGTTTTAGATGTTTTAAATTACATAAAGCTTGAGCAATCTTTGAGCCCTAATGCTGAATTTTGACCCTGGTCTGCACAACGCAGCACAAATGACACACAAACGAGGGAATTACACAATCTTTGAGCACAAACGTAGAACTTTTGGCACAGCCCAGAACAAATTCAGCACAAACAAAAAAGAATAAAGAAACTTTTGAATTTCTTCCTACAAAATTACCATGGGAGCTTTTTAATTACACAAAGCTTGAGCAATCTTTGGACTCAAACGTAGCATTTTGACCTTGCTTAGCACAAAACTGCACAAATGAGACAAACGAGGGAATTAATCCCAAAGGTGTTCAATTCGCTGGGAAATTTACTTCAACTTCCTGAAAGTATTCTTTTAAAAGTAGGCTTATCTGCCTTAATTTGTGTGTATTTTGCATAATCCTTGAGCACAAACGTGGAACTTTTGACCCAGTATAGAACAAACTCAGCGCAAACAAAAAAGAATAAAGATACTTTTGAATTTCTTCCTAAAAATTGTTATGGGTCTTTTAAATTACATAAAGCTTGAGCAATCTTTGAACCCAAATGCAGAATTCAAACCTTGGCCAGCACAAACCAGCACAAATAATAGAACAAAGCTGGAAGGTGTTCAATTCTTTGTGGAATTTACTTCAATTTCCGGAAAGCAGGTTTGCCCATTTCAAATCGCGTGTAATTTGCACAATATGTTAGAACAAACTGGGAATCTTTTGCACTACCTAGAACAATTCAGCACAAACGGACGAAATAACGAAACTCTTGATTTTTGGAACTGCCCACAACACCTTCGACACAAATGAAAAAAATAAAGAAACTTTTTAAGTTTTTTACCTGCAAAATTGTATTAGATGCTTTAAATTACACAAAACTTAACAATTTTTTAAGCACAATCGCAGAGTTTTTTACCCAAAACCACCACAATACAGCACAAATAAAGCACAAACAAAGGAAATAAAATTGAACAGCTTTAAATTCTTTTTGGAATTTACCTTAATTTTCTAAAAGCAGATTTGTCTACCTCAAATCGCGTGTAATTTGCACAAACTTTTAGCACAAACGCCAACTCAGAATAAATTCAGCACAAACGATAGACATAAAGAAACTTTGAATTTATTTACCTGCAAAATCGCATTAGTTTCTTTAAATTACATAAAGCTTAAGTATTCTTTGGGTACAAATGTAAAATTTTGACTCTGGCCAGCACAAATACAGCACAGATGTGGCAAAAACGAAGGAAATAAAGTTAGAAATTTTTTGTGCAATTCACTTCAGCTTCCGGATCGCAAGTAATCTGCACAATCTTTGAGAACAAACGTGGAATCTTTGCCACTGCGTAGAACAACTACAGCACAGGCGAGGAACTTCTTGAACGTAGGCTTGTCTACCTTAAATCGCGTACAATTGGTACAACCGTTGAGCACAAACGCGCCATGTTTGGAACTGCCCAGAACAAATTCAGCACAAACAAAGAAATGAAACAAACCATTGAATTGCTTTACCTGTAAAATCGTAGTTGCTTTAAACTGCGCACAAAAGCAGAATCTTTGACCCTGACCAGCACAAACACAGCACAAATAGGACACAAACGAAGAAAACAAAAGAAATTTTAAGTTTCAATGCCTGCAAAATTGTGTTGGTTGCTTTAATTTACATAAAGCTTGACATTGTTTTGAGTACAAACGCAGAATTTCTACCCTGTCTAGCACAACATAGCACAAACAAGTCACAAACGTTGGAAGTAAATCAACAGTGTCCAATTCTTTGTAAAATTTACTGCATTTTGGCGAAAGCAGGCTTGTCTAATCTAAACTGCGTGTAATATGCACAAGTTTGAGTACAAACGTAAAATTTTTGGTACCAACAAGAACAAACTCAGCACTAACAAAAAAATAAAAAAGTTTCTTAATCTCCTTACCTGCAAATTGTGTTTGTTGGTTTAAATTACATAAAGTTTGAGGATTGTTTGAGCACAAACTCAAAATTTTGGACTCTAGTCAGCACAAACAGCACAAATAAAGCACAAGCAAAGTGGATAAAATTAAAATGTGTTCAATACTTTGTGGAATTCACATCAGCTTCCTAAAAACTGACTCGTCTACCTTAAATCATGTGTAATTTGCACAATGTGTAAACACAAACACGCAAATTTTTGCACTGCTCATAGCAAATTCAGCACAAATGAAGAATCTTTTGAATTTCTTTACCAAAAAATCGTATTGGCTAACATGAATTACATAACACTAAAGCACAAACGCACAATTTTTGACACCAGCTTGCTCAAACGTGGAACAAACGAAGCACATAAGATGAAACCAATGCGCTGGACTACTTTAAATCACATAAAAGTTGCACAAATGCGGCACTTCTGGCACTGTCCAGCACGCACTCAACACAAACGAGGAAAATTAAAAACTTGAATTTCCTTACTTGTAAAATTGTATTAGATCTAACCCTAACCAGCACAAACCGCACAACTACAGCACAAACGAAAGAAGTAATGTTAAAAAGTGTTTAAATCTATGTACGAGTCAGGGTAGTGTTTGTTAAATGACGTCTAATTTGCACAATCTTTGAGCACAAACGCGCAATTATGGCACTGCTCAGAACAAATTTAGCACAAACAAATAAAATAGAAAACGTTTAAATTTCTATACTTGTAAAATTGTATTGCATTCTTTAAATTAGATAAAACTCGAGTATTCTTTGCACAAACGCTGAATTGCAACGCAGACTAGCACAAACACAGCACAAATGAGTCACAAACATAGGAAACAAATTAAAAAAAATGTTCAATTCTTTGTATAATTCACATCAACTGTTTAAAAACAGGCTTGTCTGCATTAAATCGCGTGTAATTTGTACAGTCTTTCAGAACAAACGTGAAATGTTTGGCACTGTCTAGAACAAACACAGCACAAACTCTGAAAATAAGAAACTTTTGAATTGCTGTATCTGCAAATCATTCTTTGAGCACAAACGAAAAAATTTGAGCATTACCAGCACAAACAGCACAAACGTGGCACAAATGAAGAATATAAAGTAAAAAAGAGCGTTCAATTCTTTGTGCAATTTGCACAAATTTGCACAAACTTGAAATTTTGACACTGTCTAGAACTAATTCAGCACAAACGAAAAATAAAAGAACTTTTTAATTTCTTTACCTACAAATTGCATTAGCTAGTATGAATTACATAAAGCTTGGCCATTTTTGAGCACAAACGCACAATTTATGACACCAGCCTGCACAAATGCAGGACAAATGAGGAACATACAAAGAAAATATGGCTAAAAAGTGTTCAGTTCTTTGTTCAATTCATTTCAATTTGAGCGCAAAGGCTAAAGTTTTAGCACTGCGTTACTCGGCACAAACAGCACAAACAAAAAAACTATTCAATTCTTCTGTCTGTAGAGTTGGAAGCTTTTTTAAATCACGTATTGCTCGAGCATCCTTTGAGTACAAACGTAGAATTTTTTTTCTTGACCACCACAAAAACAGCACCAGCGAAACAAATAAAGAATGTTTGGTACTGATCTGAACAAACTTAGCACAAATGAAAATGATAACGAAAACCTTAAATTTCTTTATCAGAAAAATTGTATTGGATGCTCTAGATTACATAAAGTTTGAACATTCTTTGAGGACAAACGCAGAATTTTGATCCTGGTTAGAACAACATAGCACAAACAAGACACAAACATAGAAATAACGTTAAAATGTGTTCAAGTTCTTGCAAAATTCACTGTAACTTCCTGAAAGTAGGCTTGTCTACCTTAAATTGCGTGTAACTTTCACAATTTTCTGCACAAACGTGGAGTTTTTCGTACTGGTAAGAACAAATATTCAGCACAAACGAAGAAAATCAAAACTTTTGAAAATCTTTACCTACAAATTGTATTAGATTGTTTAAACTTTATAAAACTCGAGCATTTCTTGCACAGTGCTTCAAAACAAACGCGAAATGTTTGGAATTGCCTAGAACAAATTCAGCACAAACAAAAAAAAATAACGAAACCCTTGAATTTTGTTACCTGTAAAATTGTAGATGCTTTGAGTTACATAAAGTTCGAACATTCTTTGCGTACAGACTCAGAGTTTTAACCCTGGCCAGTGCAACATCGCACAAATCAGGCACAAACGCAGAAAATAAATTTAAATAGAATTTTCTTCTGGCTCCATAATACAGCACAACAAGGTACAAATATCGAAAATAAATTTAAAGTGAGTCCAATTTTTTGTGAAATTCGCTTTATCTCGCTCAAAGCAGGCTTGCCTATCGTAAATCGCGTGTAGCTTGTACAGTCTTTCAGTACAAACGCTTCATTTTAGACACTGCTCAGAACAAATTCGGCACAAACGAAGGAAATAAAGGAACATTTAAACTTCTTTATCTGCAAAATTGTACTGGATGCTTTCAATCACATAAAACTTGAGCATTATTTGAGCACAAATGCAGAACTTTATACCCTGACAAACACAAAAAGTACAAATAAGGAACAAACGAAAGAAAAGCAAAAGGTGTTAAATTTGAGGTGAAATTTACTTTAGCTTCCTAACAGTAGGCTTTGCCTTACCTGAAATCGCGTGTGATTGGCACAATACTTGGGCACAATTGCGCAATGTATGGCACTGCCTAGAACAAACTCAGCACAAACGAAAAAATAGGAAAAGTTTTGGAAGTTCATTACCTGCAAATTGTATTAGATGCTTTAGATTACATAAAGTTTGAGCGCTAATGCAGAATATTTCACCAGCACAATACAGCACAAATAAAGCACAAACGAAAGAAATGAATATAAAAAGTTATTAATTCTTTGTGCAATTTAATTCAACTTCTTGAACTCAGGTTTGTTTATCTTAAGTCGCAGACAGTTAGCACAATCATTGAGCATGAATGCACAATTTTTGGTACTACCCGGAACAAATAGAGCACAAACAAAAAGTAAACTTTTTAATTTCTTTGCCTGCAAAATTGTGTCAGATTTTTAGTGTACACACGGCTTCCCGAAACGCTGACTTCGCTTTAAATTACATAAGACTTGAGCATTCCTTGATCACAAACGCACAATTTTTACTCTAGTTAGCACAAACACAACACAAGCGAAGCAGAAAAAAGAAGTAAATTTAAAAAGTGTTCAATTCTTTGCACAATTCTCTATAACTTTTAAAAGCAGTCTCTTTTGTCTCAAATTGTGAGTAATTTGCACAAGTTTTGAGCACAAACGCGAAAGCACAAACGAAGGAAAGCTTTTTGTAAAGTTGAATTGGCTACTCAAAATCACGTAAAATATGCCCAACCTTTGAGCATAAATGCGCGTTTTTTAGCACAACTTAGAACAAACTGAGAACAAACGAAGGAAATTAAAAAACTAAAAACTATCAAGGCTTGAACGCGGTTTGACTGGGCTACATTAAATTTGCACACCTTTTAAGTACAAATACGTAGCTTCTGGTACTGTTCGGTACAAACTGAGCACAAATGAACAAAATAGTAGTTTCAAAACCGCTTCCTGCAAAACTAGATCGGATATCTCAACACGGACAACAATTTGCACCTTTTTGAGCACAAACGCTAAATTTGGCGCTGCGCTCCACGGCACAAACGCAGCGCAAACAAACAAAATTAAGAATGCTAAACAACTATTCAATCCTCGTTCTACGGTTCCGCAAAGTTGTACTAGTTTTGAGCACAAAATTTGATTCTTCAGTGCTTCTCGAAACAAACGCAGCACAAACGAAGGAAAAAACCTGCTTCATTTAGATTTTATAAAGCGAGAGCACACTTTAAGCACAAACGCAGAATACTTTACCGTTGTTAGCATAACACAGCACAAATGAAGCACAAACAAAAGAAATACATTTAACGTGTGGAATTCACTTCAACTTCCCAAAAGTAGACTTGTCTACCTTAAATCGTGTGTAATTTGCACAATCCTTGAGCACAAACGCGGAACTTTTGGCACAGATCAGAACAACTTCGGCACAAACAAAACGACCAAATAACTTTTTAATTTCTTCTTACAAAATTGTTTTAGATGTCTTTAATTACATATAAAGCTTAAGCAATCTTTGAGCTGCCCAAATGCAGAATTTTGACCTTGGTTAGCACAACACAGCTGTATGGATAAAATAACAAAAGATATGTAAAACAATGACAATTTTTCCGGATAATGCAGATCTTTTTTTGGTTGCTTGTAGAGTTACAAGAAGGTTCTTTAATTCGCATTCTTTTGGCAAGAGAAGTTGGGTTATAGTAAATTTTTGCTAAACTTGTAGGGTTAAAATAGCATAAGACATATAAAACAATGACTTCCCCCGATAAGACAGTTCTTTTTTTGGTTACTTGTAGAGTTACAAGAAGGTTTTTTTAATTCGCATTCTTTTGCCAATGGGAGTTGGGTTATAGTAAAATTTTGCTAAACTTGTATAGTTAAAATAACAAAAGATATACAAAATAATGGCAATTTCTATGGATAAGACAGATCTTTTTTTGGTTGCTTGTGGAGTTACAAGAAGGTTTTTTAATTTCCATTCTTTTGCCAATGGAAGTTGGGTTATAGAAAATCTTTGCTAATTTGTATGGTCAAAATAGCAAAAGATGTGTAAAACAATGACAATTTCTCCGGATAAGATAGTTTTTTTTTTGTGGTTACTTGTAGAGTTACAAGGTTTTTTAATTCGCATTCTTTTGCCATTGGAAGTTGGGTTATAGTAAAATTTTTCTAATTTGTATGGTTAAAATAGCAGAAGATGTGTAAAACCATGACAATTTATATGGATAAGATAGTTCTTTTTGGTTACTTGTAGAGTTATAAAAAGGTTTTCTAATTCCCATTCTTTTGCCAAGAAAGTTAGGTTATAGTAAAATTTTGTTAAATTTGTATGGTTAAAATTACAAAGAATATGTAACATAATGACAATTTCTCCGGGTAACAGAGTTCTTTTTTTGATTACTTGTAGAGTTACAAGAAGGTTTTTTAATTCCCATTATTTTGCAAATGGAAGTTGGGTTATAGAAAAATTTTGCTAATTTGTATGGTTAAAATAACAAAAGATGTGTAAAATAATGACAATTTTTCCGGATAAGACAGTTCTTTTTTTGGTTACTTGTAGAGTTACAAGAAGGTTTTTTTTAATTCGCAATCTTTTGTCAATGGAAGTTGGGTTATAGTAAAATTTTGCTAATTTGTATGGTTCCAATAGCAAAAGATATGTAAAACCATGCCAATTTCTATAGATAAGATTGTTCTTTTTTGGTTTTCTGTAGAGATACAAAAAGGTTTTTTTAATTCGCATTCTTTTGGTTGGGTTATTGTAAAATTTTGCTAAACTTGTTTAGTTAAAATAACAAAAAATATGCAAAATAATGGCAATTTCTATGGATAAGATAGTTCTTTCTTTGGTGACTTGTAGAGTTACAAGAAGGTTCTTAATTCCCAATCTTTTGTAAATGAAAGTTGGGTTATAGTAAAACTTTCCTAATTTGTATGGTTAAAATAGCAAAGATGTGTAAAACCATGACAATTTCTATAGATAAGATAGTTCTTTTTTGGTTACTTGTAGAGTTATAAAAAGATTTTTTTAATTCGCATTCTTTTGTCAATGGGAGTTGGGTTATACTAAAATTTTGCTAATTTGTATGATTAAAATAACATAGAATATGTAAAATAGTGACAATTTCTCGGTATAAGGTAGTTCCTTTTTTGGTTACTTGTAGAGTTGCAAGAAGGTTTCTTTAATTTGCAATATTTTGTCAATGGAAGATGTTATAAAGTTAAATTTTGCTAATTTGTATGGTTAAGTACGCAAAATATACGAAAAACGATCGCGATTTCTCCGAATAAGATAGTTCTTTTTTTGGTTACTTGTAAAGTTACAAAAAAGTTTTTTAATTGGTATTCCTTTGTTACTGGAGGTTTAGTTACAGCAAAATTTGCTAACTAGTGTAGTTAAAATAGCAAAATATACGAAGAACAATGGCGATTTCTTCGGATAAGACAGTTCTTTTTTCGGTTAGTTGTAGAGTTACAAGAAGGTTTTTTAATTCTCATTTTTTTGGCAATGGAAGTTGGGTTATAGAAAATTTTTGGTAATTAGTATGGTCAAAATAGCAAAAGATACATAAATTGATGTCAATTTTTCCGGGTAAGACAGTTCTTTTGTTGGCTACTTGAAGAGTTACAAGAAAGTTTCTTAATTCCAACCTTTTGTCAATGGAAGTTGGGTTATAAAAAAATTTTGCTAATTTGTATGGTTTCAATAGCAAAAGGTATGAAAAACCATGACCATTTCTATGGATAAGATAGTTCTTTTTTTGGTTACTTGTAGGTTTATAAAAACATTTTTTAATTCGCATCCTATTGTTAATGGAAATTTGGTTACATCAAAATTTTGCCAATTTGTATAGTTAGAATAGCAAAATATACGCAAAACAATGACGATTTCTTTGAATAAGATAGTTCTTTTTTTGGTTACTTGTAGATTAATAAAATTATTTTTTAAATTCTTATTCGTTTGTTAATGGAAGTTTGGTTACAGCAAAATTTTGCCAATTCGTATGGCTAAAATAACAAAATATACGAAAAACAATGCCAATTTCTCCGGGTAAGATAGTCGCTTCTTTGGTTACTTGTAGGTTTATTAGAATTTTTTTTAATTCGTATCCTTTTGTTAATGGAAGTTTGGTTACAGCAAAATATTGCCAATTCGAATGGTTAAAATTGCAAAATATACGAAAAACAATGGCAATTTCTCTGGATATGATAGTTCCTTTTTTGGATATTTGTAGGTTCATATGATTTTTTTTTAATTCCAATCCTTTTGTTAATAGAAATTTGGTTACATCAAAATTTTGCCAATTTGTATGGTTAAAATAGCAAAATATACGCAAAACAATGACGATTTCTTCGAATAAGATAGTTCTTTTTTTGGTTACTTGTAAGTTTATAAATTTTTTTTTTAATTTGTATCCGTTTGTTAATGGAAGTTTGGTTACGGCAACATTTTGCCAATTCGTATGGCTAAAATAACAAAATATACGAAAAACAATGGCGATTGCTCCGGATAAGATAATTAATTTTTTGGTTACTTGTATGTTTATAAGAAAATTTTTTCTAATTCGTATTCTTTTGTCAATGGAAGTTGGGTTATAGTAAAATTTTGCTAATCTTTATTAGTTAAAATAACAAAAGATATGTAAAATAATGGCAATTTCTCTGGATAAGATAGTTCCTTTTTTGGTTACTTGTAGAGTTACACGAACATTTTTAATTTGCAATCTTTTGCCAATGGAATTGGGTTATAGTAAAAAATTGCTAATTTATGTGGTTAAAGTAGTATAAAGTACGTAAAACCATAACAATTTCTAGGAATAAAAAATTTTTTTTTTGGTTACTTGTAGAGTTACAAGAAGATTTTCTAATTAGCATTCTTTTGTCCAAGGAAGTTGGGTTAAGTAAAATTTTGCTAATTTGGTTAAAATCACAAAAGATAGGTAAAATAATAGCAATTTTTCCGTATGAGACAGTTCTTTTTTTGGTTACTTATGGAGTTACAAAAAAGTTTTTTAATTCGTGTTCTCTTGTAAACGGAAGCTTTGGTTACTGTAAAGTTTGCTAACTTGTATGGTTAAATTAGCAAAATATACGAAAAACAATGATGATTTCTCCAGATAAGGTAGTTCCTTTTTAGGTTACTTGTAGGTTTATAAAAATGTTTTTTTAATTTGTATTCTTTTGTTAGTGTAAGTTTGGTTGCAGCAAAATTTTGACAATTCGTATGGTTAAAATAGCAAAATATTCTAAAGTAATGGCAATTTCTCCAGATAAGATAGTCTTTTGTTTGGTTACTTGTAGAGTTACAAGATTTTTAATTCTCTTTTTTTTGTCCATGGAAGTTGGGTTATAGTAAAAGTATGCTAACTTGTATGGTTAAAATAGCAAAATATACGAAAAGCAATGGAGATTTCTTCAGATAAGATAGTTTTTTTTGGTTACTTGTTGGTTTATTAAAAAAATTTTTTTAAATTTGTATCCTTTTGTTAATGTGAGTTTGGTTACAGCAAAATTTTACCAATTCGTATGGTTAAAATAGTAAAATATACGAAAAACAATGGGGACTTCTTCAGATAAGATAGTTCCTTTTTTGGTTACTTGTAGGTTTATAAGAAATTCTTTTTTAAATACAATTCTTTTGTTAATGGAAATTTGGTTACAGTAAAATTTTGCCCATTTGTATGGTTAAAATAGCAAAATATACGCAAAACTATGACGATTTCTTCGGATAAGATAGTTTTTTTTTGGTTACTTATAAGTTTATAAAAACTTTTTCTAATTCGTATCCGTTTGTTAATGGAAGTTTGCTTACAGCAAAATTTTGCCAACTCGTATGGCTAAAATATAAAAATATACGCAAAACAATGACGATTTCTCCGGATAAGATGATTAATTTTTTGGATACTTGTATATTTATGAGAAATTTTTTTTTAATTTTAATTCTTTTGTTAATGGAAATTTAGTTACAGCAAAATTTTACCAATTCGTATGGCTAAAATAAAAAAATATACGCAAAATAATAACGATTTCGTCTTTGGTTACTTGTGGAGTTACAAAAAAGTTTTTTAACCCGTGTTCTCTTGAAATCGGAAGTTTTGGTTACTGCAAAATCTTCTAACTTGTACGGTTAAATTAGCAAAATATACGAAAAGCATTGGCGATTTCTCCAAATAAGATAGTTCTGTTTTTGGTTTTTTGTAGACCTACAGAAAGGTTTTTTAATTCGCATCCTTTTGCCAATGGAAGTTGGGTTATAGCAAAATTTTGCTAATTTGTATGATAAAAATAGCTAAAGATACGTAAAACAATGACACTTTCTCCGAATAAGATAGTTCTTTTCTTTTGTATGGTTAAAATAGCAAAATATACGTAAAAAAATGACCATTTTTCCGGATAAGATAGTACTTTTTTTGGTTATTTGTAGATTTACAAGAAGGTTTTTTGGTAATTTGTAGGTTCATTGGAATTGTTTTTTAATTCGTACTCTCTTGTTAATGGAAGTTTGGTTACAGTCAAATTTTGTCAATTCGTATGGTTAAAATAACAAGATATACGGAAAACAATGGCGATTTTTAGAGATAAGATAGTTCGTTTTTGGTTACTTGTAGAGTTAGAAAAAGGTTTCTTAATTCACATTCTTTTATCCATGGAAGTTGGGTTATTGTAAAATTTTGCCAATTTGTACGGTTAAAATAGAAAATATGCGGTTAAAATAGCAAAATATACGTAAAACAATGACAATTTCTTCGTATAAGGTAGTTCCTTTTTTGGTTACTTGTAAAGGTACAAGAAGGTTTTTAATTCCCATTGCTTTATTAACGTAAGTTGGCTTATAGTAAAATTTTGCTAACTTATATGGTTAAAATAGCTAAATATACAAAAAACAATGACAATTCCTTCAGATAGAATAGTTCTTTTTTTTGTTACTTGAAGGTTTATAAGAAAAAATTTTTTAATTCGGATCCTTTTGTTAATGAAAGTTTTGTAACAGCAAAATTTTGCTAATTTGTATGGTTAAAATAGCAAAATATTCGAAAAACAATGGCGATTTCTTCAGATAAGATAGTTCCTTTTTTGGTTACTTGAAAAGTTGCAAGAAGGTTTTTTAATTCCCATTTTTTTGTCAATGGAAGTTGGGTTATAGTAAAATTTTGCTAACTTGTATTGTTAAAATAGCAAAATATACGTAAAAAATGACAATTTCTCTAGATAAGATAGTTCTTTTTTGGTTACTTGTGGAGTTACAGAAAGGTTTTTTAATTCGCAATCTTTTGTCAAAGGAAGATGGTTTATTGTAAAATTTTGCTAAACTTGTATGATTAAAATAACAAAAGATATGTAAAATAATGACAACTTCTTCGGATAGAATAATTAATTTTTCGGTTTTTTGTAGCGTTGCAAAAAGGTTTTTTAATTCGCAAGTTGAGCTATAGTAAAATTTTGCTAATTTGTATGGTTAAAATAACTAAAGATATGTAAAATATTGGCAATTTCTTCGGATAAGATAGTTCTTTTTTTGGTTACTTTGTGAGTTACAAGAAGGTTTTTTAGTATCCATTCTTTTTTCAATGGGAGTTGTGTTATAGTAAAATTCTGCTAAACTTGTATGGTTAAAATAACATAAAATATGTAAAATAATGTCAACTTCTTCGAATAAAATAGTTCTTTTTCAGTTATTTGTAGAGTTACAAGAAGGTTTATTAATTCCCATCCTTTTGTCAATGGAAGTTGGGTTATAATAAAATTTTGGTAACTTGTATGATTAAAATAGCAAAGTATACGTAAAACAATGACAATTTCTCTGGATAAGATAGTTCTCTTTTTGGTTACTTGTAGGTTTATAAGAAATTTTTTTCTAATTTCTATCCTTTTGATAATGGAAGTTCGATTACAGCAAAATTTTGTCAAATTGTATGGTTGAAATAGCAAAAAATACAAAAAATAATGACGGTTTCTCCAGATAAGGTAGTTCTTTTTTTGGTTACTTGTACAGTTACAAGAAGGTTTTTTAATTCGCATGCACTTGTGCATGGAAGTTGGGTTATAGTAAAATTTTGCTAATTTATATGGTTAAAATAGCAAACGATGTGTAAAACAATTACAATTCCTCCGGATAAGATACATGTAAAACAATGGCAGTTTCTCCAGATAAGATATTTCTTTTTTGGCTACTTGTAGGTTTATAAGAAAAATTTTTCTAATTTGTATCCTTTTCTTAATGGAAGTTCGGTTATAGCAAAATTTTGCTAACTGCGTATGGTTAATGTGCCAGAATATAACGAAATAATGTCATTTGGTCTGGAGAAGAGAGTTTTTTTTGTTTGATTATTGCGTGGTTGTTTGTAGAGTTAGAAAAAGTTTCATGCCACTTCATGTTCTTTAGCCAATGGGAATTTGGTTGGAGCAAAGTTGTGCTAACTTGTATGGTTAAAATAGCAAAAAATATAAGAGATGGGTGCAATTTCTTTGGAAAAGTGAGTTTTTGATTAGGTATTTGTAAAGTTGACTGAAAAGTATTTTATTTCCACCACCGCGGATTTGCCCAGAACAAAACTTACTAAAAGAACTCGTAAAAGTTGTTGTTGCTGATTTGTTTTTCCCAACTGCGATCTTTGATTGCCTTAACCTTGGGTGTAATGGTGGCTCAAAAAAATCCCATATGATTTCTAGCTTCTTTAAAGAGTATTATTTTATTTAAGCGGAATCGATGATTAAAACAGGTAACTATTTTTTTTCTTTTGTACCTTCTGTACCCCGTCCCCTCTGAACCGCCCACCCTTTCTTGGCAAATCACGCTCTCACAAAGACTACCTTTTACTTCTTTGGGAAGTTTTTTTAGCGGTCCTTGGGAGGTTCGGGTGGAGCATTGGAAATGTAAAATGCACGGTCCTTGGGAAGTGTTGAGCTTGACATCATTTAGGGGGTTACCCTTTTGAGATAAAAAACAGCCCCTTTAATTCATTCATACATTAAAGAAGGCCAATTATGCTAATTTGTATGGTTTCAATAGCAAAAGATATGTAAAACCATGATAATTTCTATGGAAAAATAGTTCTTTTTTAATTCATATCCCCTTGTTAATGGAAGTTTGGTTACAGCAAAATTTTGCCAATTTGAATGGTAAAAATGGCAAAATATACGAATAACAATGACAATTTCTCCGGGTAAGATAGTCCCTTCTTTGGTTACTTGTAGGTTTATAAGAAATTCTTTTTTAATTCTAATCCTTTTGTTAATCGAAATTTGGTTACATCAAAGTTTTGCCAATTCGTATGGTTAAAATAGCAAAATATACGCAAAACAATGACAATTTTTTTGGATAAGATAGTTTTTTTTTGGTTACTTGTAGGTTTATAAAAAATGTTTTTTTAATTCGTATCCGTTTGTTAATGAAAGTTCGGTTACAGCAAAATTTTGCCAACTTGTATGGCTAAAATAAAAAAATATACAAAAAACAATGGCGATTTTTCCTGATAAGATAATTAATTTCTTGGTTACTTATATGTTTATAGAAATTTTTTTTTAATTCCAATCTTTTTGTTAATGGAAATTTAGTTACAGCAAAATTTTGCCAATTCGTATGGTTAAAATAGCAAAATATACAAAAAACAATAATGATTTTTCCGGATAAGACAGTTTCTTCTTTGGTTACTTGTAGAGTTACAAGAAGGTTTTTAATTTTCATTCTTTTGCCAATAAAAGTTTGGGTTATAGTAAGATTTTGCTATACTTGTATGGTTAAAATAACCTAAGGTATGTAAAATTATGACAATTTCTCCGTATAAGATAGTTCTTTTTTTGGTTACTTGTAGAGTTGAAAAAAGGTTTCTTTAATCGCTATCTGTTGTCAATGGAAATTGTGTTATAGTAAAATATTTCTAATTTTTATGATTAAAATAGCAAAATAAACGAAAGCAATGATAATTTTTCCAGATAAGTTTTTTTGGTTAATGTTAGGCTTATAAGAATTTTTTTCTAATTCGTATCCTTTTGCTAATGGAAGTTTGGTTACAGCAAAAGTTTTTCAATTCGTATAGTTAAAATAACAAAATATACGAAAAACAATGACGATTTCTCCAGATAAGATAGTTTTTTTTGGTTATTTGTAGAGTTATAAGAAAGTTTTTTATTTAACAACGTTTTGTCAATGGAAGTTGGGTTAGAGTAAAATTTTGTTAACTTATATGGTTAAAATAGCAAAATATACGAAAAACTATGACAATTTCACCGGATTAGATAGTTCCTTTTTTGGTTACTAATGGAGTTACAAAAACGTTTTTTAATTCGTGTTCTCTTGTAATTGAAAGTTTTGATTACTGCAAAATCTTTTAATTTGTATGGTTAAATTAGTAAAATATACCAAAAACAATGGCGATTTTTTCAGATAAGGCAGTTCTTTTTTTGGTTACTCGTAGGTTTATGGAATTTTTTTTAATTCGTATCCTATTGTTAATGGAAGTTTGGTTACAGCAAAATTTTGCCAATTCGTATGGTTAAAATAGCAAAATATACGAAAAGCAATGGCAATTTCTCCAAATAAGACAGTTTTTTTTTTGGTTATTTGTAGAGTTACAAGAAAGTTTTTAGTCCGCATTGTTTTGTCAATGGAAGTTGGGTTATAGTAAAATTTTATTAACTTGTATGGTTAAAATAGTTAAATATACGTAAAACAATGGCGATTTCTTTAGATAAGATAGTTCCTTTATTTGGTTATTTGTAAAGTTGCAAGGAGGTTTTTAATTCGTACTCTTTTATCCATAGAAGTTGGGTTATAGTAAAATTTTGCTAATTTTTATGATTAAAATAGCAAGATATACGAAAGCAATAACAATTTCTTTGGATAAGTTAGTTCTTTTTTTGGTTACCTATAGAGTTACAAAAACGTTTTCTAATTCGTTTTCTCTTGTAAACGGAACCTTTAGTTACTGCAAAGTCTTCTAACTTGGTTAAATTAGAAAAATATTCGAAAAACAAAGGCGATTTCTTCGGATCAGATAGTTCTTTTGTTGGTTATTTGTAGAGTTACAATAAGGTTTTTAATTCACAACTTTTTGTCAATGGAAGTTGGGTTATAATAAAATATTGCTAATGTTTATGATCAAAATAGCAAAATATACGAAAATAATGACAATTCTTCTGGATAACAAAGTGGTTTTTTAGGTTACTTGTAGAGTTTCAAAAGCGTTTTTTAAATGGATGTTTTCGTTACTGCAATATCTTCTAACTTGTATGGTTAAATTAGCAAAATAGATGAAAAACAATGGCGATTTCTTCAGACGTTAGTTTTTTTTGTTACTTGTATGTTTATAAGAATTTTTTTAAAGATATGTAAGATATGTAAAATAGTGACAATTTCTCCGGATAAGATAGTTTTTTTTGGCTACTTGTAGAGTTGCAAGAAAGTATTTTAATCCGCGTTCTTTCGTCCATGGGCTGTAGTAAAATTTTGCTAATTTTTATGATTAAAGTAGCAAAACATACGAAAGCAATGACAATTTTTCCGGATAAAGTAATTCCTTTTTTGGTTACTTGTAAAGTTACAAAAAGTTCTTTAATTTGAGTTGTCATGTAAACGGAAGCTTTGTGGTTAGTACAAAATCTTCTAACTTGTATGATTAAATTAGCAAAATATACGAAAAATAAAGGCGATTTCTTCAGATAAGATGGTTCCTTCTTTGGCTACTTGTAGAGTTACAAGAAGGTTTTTTAATTCGCATTCTTTTGTCCATGGAAGTTGGGTTATAGTAGGATTTTGCTAATTTTTAAGATTAAAATAGCAAAATGTACGAAAAACTATGACAATTTCTCAGGATAGGATAGTTTTTTTTTGGTTACTTGTAAAGTTACAAGAAAGTTTTTTAAATTTGCAATCTTTTGTCGACGAAAGTTGGTTATAGTAATATTTTGCTAATTTGTATGCTTAAAATAGCAAAAGATATGTAAAGCGGTCACAATTTTTCCGGGAAAGACTTGTGGAATTACAAATAAGTATTTAAATCATGTTGTCTTGCAAATGGAAGCTTTGGTTACTGCAAAATCTACGATCTTGTATGGTTAAATTCGCAAAATATACGAAAAACGATGGCGATTTCTCCAGATAAAATAGTTCTTTTTTGGTTACTTGTAGAATTATAAAAAAGTTTTTAATTCGGATTCTTTTGTCCATAGAAGTTAGGTTATAGTAAAATTTTGCTATATTGTATGACTGAAATAGCAAAATATTACGAAAACTATGACAATTTTTCCGGATACGATAGTTTTTTTTTGGTTATTTGTAGAGTTACAAGAACGTTTTTTAATTTGTATTCTCTTGTAAACAAAAAGCTTTGGTTACTGTAAAATCTTCTAATTTGTATGGAAAAATTGGCAAAATATACGAAAAACAATAACAATTTCTCCAGATAAGATAGTTATTTTTTTTGTTACTTGTAAAGTTACAAGAAGGTTTTTTAATTCCCATTCTCTTTTCAATGGAAGTTGGGTTATAATTAAATTTTTCTAACTTTTGTAAAAACAATGGCGACTTCGCCTGATAAGCTAGTTCCTTTTTTGGTTACTTGTAGAGTTACAAGAGGGTTTTTTAATTCGGATCCTTTTGTCCATGTAGGTTAGGTTGTAGTAAAATTTTACTAATTTTTATGATCAAAATAGCAAAATGTACTAAAATATTAGCGATTTCTCCAGATAAGATAGTTCTTTTTTTTGGTTACTTGTAGAGCTACAAGAAGGTTTTTCAATTCCCATTTCTTTGTCAATATAAGTTGGCTTATAGTAAAATTTTACTAATTTTTAGATTAATAAAGCAAAATATACAAAAAATACTGGCTATTTCTCCAGATAAGATAGTTTCTTTTTGGTTGCTTGTAGAGTTACAAAATTTTTTTAATTCCCATACTTTTCTCAACGGAAGTTAGGTAATAGTAAAATTTTGCTAATTCGTATAGTTAAAATAGCAAAAAATATGTAACACAATGACAATTTCTGTGGATAAGATATTTCTTTCTCTGGTTACTTGTGGAGTTACAAAAAGGTTTTTAATTATAGTTATCTTCTAAAGGGAAGCTTTGGTTACTGTAAAATCATGTAATTTTTATGGTTAAAATAGCAAAATAACGTAAAAACAATGACAATTTCTCCGGAAGAGATAGTTTTTTTTTTGGTTACTTGTAGGTTTATAAGAATATTTTTTTAATTCGTATCTTTTTATTAATAAAAATTTGGTTACAGCAAAATTTTGCCAATTCGTGTGGTTAAAATAGTAAAATATACGAAATACAACGGCGACTTCTCCAGATAAGGTAGTTCTTTTTTTGGTTACTTGCAAAGTTACAAAAAAGTGTTCTAATTTTTGTTCTTTTGTCCACGGAAGTTGGGTTATAGTCAAATTTTGCTAACTTGTATGGTTAAAATAGCAAAATATGCAGTAATACAATGACAACTTTTTCGGATAAGATAGTTCTTTTTTACTTGTTTTTGAGGAGTTGAAAAAAGCTTTTGAATTCGAGTTCTCTTGTAATCGGAAGCTTTGGTTACTGGAATATCTTCTAACCTGTATGGTTAAATTAGCAAAATATACGAAAAACAATGGCGATTTCTCCAGCTAAGATAGTTTTTGTTTTGGTTACTAATAGAGCTACAAGAAGGTTTTTTAATTCTCCTTATTTTGTCAGTGAAAATAGGGTTATAGCAAAATTTTGCTAACTTGTATGGTTAAAATAGTAAAATATAAGTAAAACAATGACAATTTCTATGGATAAGATACTTCTTTTTTGGTTACTTGTAGGTTTATAAGAAGAATTTTTTATAATTTGTATCCTTTTGTTAATGAAAGTTTGGTTACAGCAAAATTTTGCCAATTTGTATGGTTAAAATAGCAAAATATACGAAAAACAATGGCTATTTTTTCAGATAAGATAGTTCTTTTTTAGGTTGCTTGTAGAGTTACAAGAAGGTTTTTTATATTCCCGTTGTTTTGTCAATGGAACTTGGGTTATAGTAAAATTTTGCTAAACATGTATGGTTAAAATAGCAAAGGATATGCAAAATAATGATAACTTTCCCGGATAAAACAGTTTCGTTTTTGGTTATTTGCAAAGTTACAAGTAGGTTTTATAATTCCCATTCTTTTGCCAATGGAAGTTGGGTTATAGAAAATCTTTGCTAATTTATATGGTCAAAATAGCAAAAGATATGTAAAACAATGACAATTTTTCCATATAAAATAGTTCTTTTTTTTGTTACTTGTAGAGTTACAAGAAGGTTTTTTAATTTGCAATCTTTTGTCAAAGGAGGTTGGGTTATAGTAAAATTTTGCCAATTTGTATGGTAAAAATAGCAAAAGATATGCAAGATAATGACAGTTTTTCCTATTAAACAGTTCCCTTTTTGGTTACTTGTAGAGTTACAAGAAGGTTTTTTAATTCCCATTCTTTTGCCAATAGAAGTTGGGTTATAGAAAGTCATTGTTAATTTGTATGGTCAAAATAGCAAAAGATATGTAAAGCAATGACAATTTCTTAGGATAAGGTAGTTCTTTTTTTGGTTACTTGTAGAGATACAAGAAGGTTTTTAATTCGCTTTTTTTTGTAAATGGAAGTTGGGTAATAGTAAAATTTTGCTAATGTGTATGGTTAAAATAGCAAAAGATATGAAAACAATGACAATTTCTTCCGATAAATAGTTTTTTTTTGGTTACTTGTGGAGGTATTTACTTCGTGTTCTCTTGTAAACGAAAGCTTTGGGTACTGCAAAATCTTCTAACTTGTATTGTTAAATTAGAAAAAAAAACAAAAAACAATGACAATTTTTCCGGATGAGATAGTTGTTTTATTGGTTACTTGTAAAGTTACAAGAAGGTTTTTTTATTCCTATTCTTTTGTCAATGGTAGTTGGGTTATAGTACACTGTTGCTAATTTGTATGGTTAAAATAACAAAAAATGTGTAAAATAATGGCAATTTCTCCGGAGAAGATAGTTCTTTTTTTGGTTACTTGTAGAGTTACAATAAGGTTTTTAATTCTCATCTTTTGTCAATTGAAGTTGGGTTGTAGTAAAATCTTGTTAAACTTGTATGATTAAAATAGCAAAAGATATGTAAAATAATGACAATTTCTCCGAATAAGATAGTTCTTTTTTTGGTTATTTGTAGGTTTATAAGAAAAGTGTTTCTAATTTGTATTCTTTTGTTAATGGAAGTTTGGTTACTGCAAAATTTTGCCAATTCCTATGGCTAAAATAGTAAAATATACAAAAAACAATGGCAACTTCTTTTTTTGGGTACTTGTAGAGTTACAAGAAGGTTTTTTTTACTTCGCAATTTTTTGTTAATGGGAGTTTGGTTATAGTAAAATTTTGCTAATATGTATGGTTAAAATAACAAGAGATATGTAAAACAGTGACAATTTCTTCGGATAAAATGGTTCTTTTTTTGGTTACTTGTAGAGTTACAAAAAGGTTTTTTTAATTCCTATTCTTTTGGCAATGTATGTTGGGTTACAATAAAATTTTGCTAAACTTGTATGGTTAAAATAACAAAAGATATGTAAAATAATGACAATTTTTCCGGATAAGAGAGTCTTCTTTTTTTGACACTTGTAGGTTTATTAGAAAATTTTTTTAATCCGTATCCTGTTGTTAATGGAAGTTTGGTTACAGCAAAATTTTGCCAATTCGTATGGTTAACATAGTAAGAATTAAGAAAAACAATGGCGATTTCTCCAGATAATTTTACGTGCCAATCCAATTGGCACTTTAACATTGTATTTAGGTTAAGTTGATGTACGGAAGTTTCGCGCCATATTTTCAAAAGACGCGGTGCGCGGGAATTTTAAATAGACTAGGCGTGTACTTCCGCTACGTCAAAGTGCATTTGCGCAGATGGCACGACACTAGAGGGGTAGACGAATACTTCGCGCCGACGTGAAAAAGACAAAGAGTGGGGAAAAGTGGTGAGAGTTTTCGGTTGGACGCTTCAACGTGGCCTTTTGCCTTTGTTCTTCGAGTGAAGTGGTCGCTTTGAGGTATCGTATCGTGCCTTATCTCTAGTATGTAGATTTCCCTTCTGTTTTATCTTGTTTGTCGTTCCTTATAAAACCTGATCCTGCCGTTCCCTACATATTAGGTAGATAAATTTGCAGCCAACTCGAGGCAAACCGGACTCCAAGACCCTGATGTACATGCCCCACGTTGGGCGCCATTCTTATTACAATTTTATTGGTGAGTAATACATTTATATGGTCGATAAAACAGTCTACGGAGTACGTCGATAAATACAGTTACAAAGTCGGTAATACAGTTACCAAAGTTCATAAGATACATCGCGCAAGCGCAATGAATAAAGCGAGTGACGCCTCTAGCGGAGGGCAGCGCGAACCCTTTACAGGTTTCGCGTGGCCAACTACCATGACGTCATCATTGCCCCAAATTATATTGCGTGATAAACGGAAAATATAAAAATTTAAACAAAAAGAGTACTCACTCAGAGATCCGGCCTTCGCACGAAGTTGCGCTACGGTAGGCCTCTCCCAAGTCCATCCGGCTACAGCTCCGGAGGAATCACTATCTTTAATCCCTCCGGGATTTGGCAGTGATGACGTCATGGTAGTTGGCCACGCGAAACCTGTAAAAGGGGTTCGCGCTGCCCTCCGCTAGAGGCGCAACTCGCTTTATTCATTGCGCTTGCGCGATGTATCTTATGAACTTTGGTAACTGTATTACCGACTTTGTAACTGTATTTATCGACGTACTCCGTAGACTGTTTTATCGACCATATAAATGTATCACTCACCAATAAAATTCTAATAATAAGGTAGTTTTTTTTTTGGTTACTTGTACAGTTACAAGAAGGTTTTTTTAATTCGCATGCTCTTGTCCATGGAAGTTGGGTTATAGTAAGCTTTTGCTAACTTGTATGGTAGAAATAGCAAAATATACGCAAAACAATGAGAGTTTCTCCGGTAACTTGTAGGCTTATAAGAAAAATTTCTTTAATTCGTATTCTGTTGTTAGCGGAAGTTTGGTTATAGCAAAATTTTGTCAATTCTTATGGTTAAAATAGCAAAAGATGTGTAAAACAATGATGATGTCTCAGGATTCTGATTTGTTTATTTGTAGAGTTAGAGGAAAGTTTCTTAGTTATCCAAATTTGTTAATGGAAATTCGGTTACAGCAAAATTTTGCTAACTACGT
Source organism: Platerodrilus igneus (assembly GCA_036346225.1). Classification (NCBI taxonomy): domain Eukaryota; kingdom Metazoa; phylum Arthropoda; class Insecta; order Coleoptera; family Lycidae; genus Platerodrilus; species Platerodrilus igneus. Next base: position 641,806 of record JARFIW010000549.1, read on the forward strand.
ATGGTTAAAATAGAAAAATACACCCCAAACATTGGCATTTTCTCCAGAGAAGAGAGATTTTTTGTTTGGTTATTTGTAAAACCGAAAAAGAATTTTTTTCGTTTGGTTATTTGTACAGTTAGAAAAAGTTTAATTTAACGTAATATTCATTAGCCAATGGAAATTTGGTTGGAGCAAAATCTTGCTAACTGGTATGGTTAAAATAGCAAAAAATATAAGAAATGGTTGCAATTTGTCTGGAAAGTGAGTTTTTGATTAGGTATTTCCATCACCGCAGTTTTGCCTAGATAAAATTTACTATAAGAACTCATAAAAGTTGCTGTTGCTGATGGATGCTGGCATTGTTTTTTCCAACTACGATCTTCCATTGCGTTAAGCTTGGGTGCAATGGTGGCCCAAAAATTCCCATGGGATTTCTAGCTTCTTTAAAGAGCATTACACTAAATATTTTGTTTAAGCGGAATCGATGGATAAAACAGGTAACTATTTCTTTCTTTTCATTGCACCAACTCTTAATGTTGGTACTGTTCCCCGTCCCCTCTGAACCACCCACCCCTATTGGTAAATCACACTCTCACAAAGATTATTTTTGACTTTTTGGGACGTGTTTTAGCGGACGTTAGGAGCTCAATGTAGTACCTTCGAGTGGAGCATAGCAAAATCAGATGTAGCCGGACCTTGGGAGCTGTTGAACTTGACATCATTTAGGGGGTTACCCTTGTGAGATAAAAAACAGCCCCTTTAATTCATTCATACATTAAAGAAGGCCATTGCGCTCCTTGCGATAAGAGAACGTATTGCCCAACGTAATTGGATTTATTTAATCGTGGAGATTTGTTTATCAAAATGTCATAACCTACAAATTTGCACAAACAACAAAAAATGTAAACGCTTACTCACCTCTAGACGCAATTAAAAACAAGAGAAGAACACTCGAACCGAATAATCCACGCTACAATTTCAAACTAATCAAAATTTTGAAAAATATCGCATTTATAAACAAACAAGAACGAACGTAATCTTAAATAAACATAGTCAAACTAACGAAGTGAATTCTAATTCCGCGTTATAGAGGAAGAGGGAAAAACCTCTTCTTTGTTGAACAAACACAGGACAAATACATCAACATTATCAACATCAAATTGTTTGTTTCTTCTTATCACTTTCGTCATTGAAACCTTACGTTTCAAATCGCTAGGTTTGCCTCTAATTTAAGACTATTATTTTTCTTCCGCTGTTTTAGGAGGTTATCGAGACGAAGAACTGTGTCAATATCACACGGTCCTGGTGATAACCTTTAACCTCAAACTTTTATCGTGGTTACATTGTTTTTATTGTTGTAATCCAACGTTTTCTAGGAGATCTTTGAGCTTATCCGGGCCGATTTTTGGTATTTTAGGCCTTTTTGACGGTAAAAAGATTGTTAGAAAACACCAACCTTTGCTATATGTTGGAACCAGCTAACCAGGTAACCATTTGACATGACAGTCCAAGATCCTGGATTGCGTGTTCAGAACTCCAGTTAATAACAAATAAACCCTGCACCTTTCACAGTTCGACGACTACTTGTTGAAAACAGCTTGCCATGTGACGTCCTCCGTAATAAACCAAGAGGCAAACGGTATCCAAAATGTTTGAGCAAAGCTGGGCCGATTTTGGTTAGTAAGATACAAGGGTGTCTGCTATCCAGTGGAGTGGAAAGCTGTTATAACCAAAGTATGGGACTCTCCTTGCGGCATACCCAAAAACCACTCCCCTAGCGGGTACGTCTGCCAAGCGCATCCTAAAAGGCTTATGGTGCTGACCTTGGATAAGTTTTATACCCAGTCTGCAAAACCAGCACCCTGGATTATAGCGTACAGGTTTCTCGATGAAAGGGTATCTACTTCCTTCGGGTCTAACTTTGATCGGCCGAATAGGTGCTGTTTCCCTGTGTGGTTGGTGGTTACCCATCGGGCGCGTCCCCAGGCGGCGGATAGGGGAGGCCCAGTGTCACCACACGAGCAATCGTTCGCTGCCATTGGACTTTGTGAAGGAATAAGTCTAGCACTCGTGGTGATCCAGGACGTTGAGTGGCCTAAGAACCACAAAATACGGGGCAGCGAGTGAACCCCAGTGCGGCTTAAACCTGCACGTTGATGGTTAGACTAACCCCATATCGTGGACCAAACCACCAAAAACCCCTACTGCTATTGGGCCGGTAGCGGTTTGCATGGGGGAGACCACCTCGTGTTTCTGCCGTGCGAAACGACTTGTGGTTGAGCCACACTTGGGCGGGATTAGTTCCCTGGAGTCTGGCAACACACCGCTTTGGCCTGGATTTTACCTAAACGGGAGCTCGGGACTAACGCACCCCGATAAATCGGCTATGTCGTCGGGTCAGACTGCCGACTGGGTAAACTCTTTGGGGTGGGGGACGTGTAGCCGGTACTGCGGGTGAGTGACACATTCTACATGTGTGCTACTACAAGGCGGTATTTAGACTCGTGCATAACTTACCCTTGGGGGCTATATCATCTTGGTAGCCCTGGTGTCAAATGGCATCTCAGTTGGACTCCATGGTGGGTGGGAAGCCGGGAAGATCAATTATTACGATTTAACATGGATAAAAAGGTAATGTAGCCAATTTAGAGGGTGCGTCCTTGGACACCCCTAATCTATGTTGTAGACTTCAATAGAGGCGCAACAACAGCAGCCTCAACACAGCAGGCAGCAACACCAGCCAGAAGACTGGCAACAACAGCTCCCACAGAGGAAGAGTATCAGTGGGGCTGAACAGAAGGAAAGGAGGAAGGCTCGTCTGACGTTATGGATGGCTGCTAAGAATAAGGAGCAGCATCCTGACCGTTGGGCACCCTCCACCCTCAAACCTTCTACCTCCTCCCCAAGGCCGTTAGAGGCCAAATCGGGTACGAGCAAGAAAAGGATGCGATACGACGACACTCCACCTCAAGACAAACCCCCAAAAAGGGAGTTTAAGAGCGCTACCGCTCGCTCTGCCGTTAGCAGCTATGGGAGGCAGCTTTCAAGCACCTCCATGTAGCTGTGATCGACAAGTGGAACCTCTGGCGAAAAATAACCAAGCCTCAGGCTGAACTGTTACAAGACGTTGGACGAGTATTGGTTCCCCCTTCCCGATGGCACTCCTCCACCAGCGTTAAGGAATCAGACGTACTCGGGCAAGATCTTTCGGATCTGCCGCAAGGATGACCACTCCCTGAAGTGAATAACAGAGGCGGATGGCAACTTTCCACAGCTGTGGGAGGCTGAAGGCTTAGTGATCGTCTAAGTGGGATTGCTACCCAGTCTTCTGAAGGCGGCACTGTAGATTCCAGGACCTCCGAAAGACATAGATGTTCTCCAAAGACGTCTGAGGGCGCAAAACTCTTGGACAGATATATCCAATGGTGCGTTTCCACACCGCCACGAGGTACCATCCTCAGGGGAGGCTAGTTGTTTTTGGCGTTTGGGAGGATGTCAGGGACGCTATAGCCAGTAGGAAAACGAAGAGGGGGTCCTGGTGGTTGAGCCACACCTGGGGAGGGATTAGTTTCCTAGAGCCTAGCAACACGCCACTTTGGCCTGGATTTCACTTAAACGGGAGGTCGGGGCTAACCCATCTCGATCAATCGGCTTTGTCGTCGGGTCAGACTACCGACTGGGTGAGCTCTTGGTGGTTAGAGGCGTGCAGCCGGTACTGTGAGTGAGTGCACATTTTACATGTGTGTTACTACAAAGCGGTATTTTGGCTCGTGCGTAACCTACCCTTGGGGTGCTATATCTTCCTGGTAGCCCTGGGGCGGGATTAGTTCCCTGGAGTCTGGCAACACACCACTTTGGCCTGGATTTCACCTAGACGGTAGGTCGGGACTAATTCACCCCGATCAATCGGCTATGTCGTCAGGTCAGACCGCCGACTGGGAGCTCTTGGGGGTGGGGCACGTGCAGTCGGTACTGCGGGTGAGTGGCACATTCTACATGTGTTCTACTACAAAGCGGTATTTAGGCTCATGCGTAACGTACCCTTGGGGGCTATATCTTCCTGGTAGCCCTGGTGTCGATTGGCATCCCAGGTAGACTCCGCGGTGGATGGGGAACCGGGAAGATGAATTACTATGATCTAACATAGATAAAAAAGTAATGTAGCTAATTTAGAAGGTGCGTCCTTGGACACCCCTCAATCTATGCTGCAGACCCCAATAAAAACGCAACAACAGCAGCCTCAACACAGCAGGCAGCAACACCAGCCATAGGACTGGCAACAACAGCGCCCACGGAGGAAGAGGATCAGTGGCGCTGAACAGAAGAAAAGGAGGAAGGCACGTCTGACGTTACGGATGGCTGCTAAGGATAAGGAGCAGCATCTTTACCGTTGGGCACCCTCCACCCTCGAACCTTCTACCTCCTCCCCAAATCTGTTAAAGGCCAAATCGGGTAGGAACAAGAAAAGTATGCGATCCAATGACACTCCACCTCAAGCCAAACCCCCGAAAAGAGAGTGTAAAAGCGCTACCGGTCGCTCAGTCATTGGCAACTATGGAAAGGCAGCTTCCAAGCACCTCCATGTAGCTGTGATCGACAGGATGAGGAAAAATAACCAAGCCTCAGGCTGAACTGTTACAAGCAGCTATCGAGAAGGCGTTGGACTCCCTTCCCGATGGCACTATTCCACCAACCTTCAGAAGGTGGGCGTACTCGGGCGAGATCTTTTGGATCTGGTGCGAGAATGACAGAGGCGGTTGGTATCCTCCATCAGCTGTGGGAGGCTGCACGCCTAGTGATTGTCCAAGTGGGATTGCTACCCAGACTTCTGAAGATGGCACTGTAGATCGCGGGACCTCCGGAAGACATGGATGTTGTCCAAAGACGTCCGAGGATGCAAAACCCTTGGACAGATATATATATCTAAGTGGTGCGTCTTCTACACCGCTACAAGGGACCAGCATCAGGGGAAGCTGGTTGTTTTTGGCGTTGGGGAAGATGTCAGGGACGTTATAGTCAGTAGGGGAGGGAAGCTTACCTTGCGCCCCCTGTCTTGCAAGTTCGTCTGCAATTTCATTTCTCTTGAGTCCTTGATGGCCTGGCATCAGCTGTAATGTAACAGAGTTCTGCTGTGTCAGTTCATTAAGCGCCTCGATACATTTCCATACCAGTCTTGATAATACTTCCTGACTTACCAGAGCCGCCTGACTGTCAGACACAATATAGATGTGTTTTAATAAAGTCACCTCTTATTCCTTCCCGTACACTTTGCAGTATGGCGTGTATTTCCGTTTGAAAAACGGTAGCGTTTGTCCCTAGGGGAACACTTAAAAGTACTTCAGGTCTCTCCCAAAAGAGTCTAGATTTGGACCCGGTTTCCCCCTTAGAGCCATACTGCTCGCAGGTAATCTACCTTTTATTTTTTCCAACTCTACATCCTGAGCAACAGTTTTGAAGAGTGTATCCGGCGGATGTTTGGGAGGTATTTGGTCCGACCGCATCTCAAACAGATGCCCCCAATTTCTCTCAAGCAATCTCGTATGCTTTGTCCGTTCAATAATCCTAGACTGAAGGTTCTTAAGTCTGTATAGTCCAAGCTTTGCCTCCACCACCACCAAGTGTAGCTGGGGAAGGCCAAGGAGACACTTCATAGCAGCAATAGGCGTGGAACACATCGTTCCTGTAATACTTAGACATGCCAGTTTCTAGATCCTGCCCAACTTTATTTTGGTGTGTGATTGTTCAGCCTTGAGCAACCATACCAAGGCTGCATATGTTATTGCTGGTCTAGCCACACTAAGGTACAGCCAGTGTACCATGATTGGTCTTAGCCCCCAGGATTTGCCGCAAGTGCGTCTAGCTATTGCCAAAGAAGTTTGCGCCTTGCGTACGATCTTATCGATCTACAGGTTCCATGTGAGTTTGGAGTGTGACTCCCAAGTACACCACTTCGTCTGACAGGCCGGTTTTGTTACTGTTAAGGAAGAGAGGTGTAATGGCCGCAATCCTCCTTCTTCAAGTAAAAGGTACTAAAGTGGACTGTTGGGGTTGAATCTAAGGCCTTCTCCTGTTGCTCACCTCTCTACTATTTTCAGGTCTCTGATAATACTATTGTATTTTCCCTCCACTAAGACAGCCAAATCATCAGCATATCCTAGCGCGGTAAACCCTTCTCTGCTCAGCTCCCGCAACAATCCGTCTATAACTAGGTTCTACAAGAGGGGAGACAAATTCCTTTGGCACCCGGACCGCCATGGTATCAGCAAACAGTTCTGTGATTGCCACCCTTCCACTTAACATGCAGTGTATCCACCTGCAGCAAGTTTCCTCCATCCAAACTGATCTGGTATGCGTCGAGATGGAGCTGAAGGGTGTATTATCAAAGACTCCCTCGATGTCCAAAAAGATAGATAGAAAGATCTATTTGTTAGTTAGACTTTTTGACTGGAAACCAGCTGATGAATAGCGGACTCCTGCTCTAAAAACAAACTGGTTCGGGTGTAATGGGCTAGTTGCCCCTCTAATATGCCTGTCAAGCAGTTTTTCCATCGTCTTAAGAGGAAAAGACATAGACTGAATGGCCCGTAAGATTTTGCATGTGAGTAGTCCGTACGACCAGGTTTAGCTATCTTTAGGTTACAGCAAAATCTTGCTAACATGTTTGGTTAAAATAGCACAATATCCAAAAACAGTGGGGATTTTTGTGGAAAAGACGGTTTCTTTTTTGATTAATTGTAGAGTTACAAGGAAGGTTTTTAAATTAATGTGCTTTTGTCAATTTGGTGACCGCAAAATCTTGCTAACTTGTACAGTTAAAATAGCAAAGTGTACGAAAAGCAATGGTTATTTGTAGGAGCGCCCCCCCAGAACTGCCATATGACCAAAACGCCTTCTACAGCAATGTTATATGACAAAAGTGCCCTCCTACAGATGACCATATGACCAAAACACACCTTAGGCACTGCAATATGAACAAACTGCCCTCTAGAGCATTACCATCCGACCAGAACGCCCCCTACAACACTGCCATATCAGCAAAACGCCCCCATAGCAATATAATATGACCAAAGCATCCTCCTACAGATGACCATATGACCAAAACACCTCCTAGGCACTGCAATATGACCAAACTGCCCCCTAGAGCATTACCATACCACCAGAAAGCCCCTTAGAATATTGCCGTATGACCAAAACGCCTCCCATAGCATCGCCATTTAACCAAAGCACCCTCCTATAGATGACCACATGACCAAAACAACCCATAGGCACTGCAATATGACCAAAATACCCCCTAGAGCATTACCATACGACAAGAGCGCCCCCCCTAGAACATTGCCATATGACCAAAATGCCTCCCATAGCATTGCAATATGACCAAAGAACCCTCCTACAAAGGACAATATGACCAAAATAACCCCTAGGCACTGCAATATCACCAATATACCCCCTAGAATATTATCATACTACCAGAACGCCTCACTAGGACATTGCCATATAACCAAAACGCTTTCCATAACATTGCCATATGACCAAAGCACTCTCCTAGAAATTACCATATGACCAAAATACCACCTAGGTACTACACTATGACCATACCCCCTAGAGCATTGCCATATAACCAGGACGGCCCACAGAGAATTGCTATATGACCAAAACAAACACCTACAGATGATCAAAACACTCCCAGAGCATACCCATATGACCAAAATGCCCCCTAGAGCATTGCTATATGACCAAAATGCCCCTAAGAACTTTGCCATATGACCAAAACGCTTTCCATAGCATTACCATATGACCAAAGCACCCTCCTAGAGATCACCATATGACCAAAACATTCCCTAGGCACTGCAATATGACCAAAATACCCACTAGAACATTACCATACGACCAAAACGCCCCCTAGAACATTGCCATATGAGCAAAACTCTTTTAACAGCATTGCTAAATGACCAAATCATCCTCCTACAGATTACCATATGACCAAAATACTCCTTAGGCACTACAATATGACCAAAATGCCCCCCCAGAACATTGCCATATAACCAGAACGCCCCACAGAGAATTGCTATATAATCAAAACACCCACCTACAGATGATCACATGATCCAAACATCCCCAAACCATTTGTATATGACCAAAATGCCACCTAGAGCATTGACATACGACCAGAACGCCCCCTAGAACATTGCCATATGACCAAAACGCTTTCCATAGCATTGCCATATGACCAAAGCACCCTCCTACTGTAATATAAACAAAATACCCCCTAAAACATTACCATACGACCAAAACGCCTCCTAAAACATTGCCATATGACCAAAACGCTTCTCACAGCATTGACATATGACCAAAACTTCCACATACAGATGATCATATGACCAAAACACCCACTAGAGCATTGCCATATGACCAAAATGCCTTCTAGAGCATTGCCATACAACCAGAACGTCCTATAGGACATTGCCATATAACCAAAACGCCTCCCATAGCATTGCCATATGACCAAAGCACCCTCGTACAGATGACCATATGATTAAAACACCCCCTGTGCACTGCAATTAAACCCAAATGCCTCCTAGAGAATTGTCATATTACCAAAATGTTCTACTGTCCTACTGGCCGGCTAAAGCATTGCTATATAACCAAAACGCTCTCTTAGAGCATCGCCATATGACCAAGTAAATTTAGACGCTAGCAAAAATTTTGACTTAAAGTGGTAAGTGTTGCTTTGATTTCAAAAATTCTAAGAGATTTAAATTCTTCAAAAAATCATGGATTACAGACATGCCCAAACGCTCCCAAGGACCCTCTGGAAACCGTCATATGGGCCAATTTGTGTGTCAATTTCTGTCTACTGTAATGCCTTGTACGTTCAAACAGATGAGAGTCTATGCATGAGGAGTAGACCTTTATGAGAAAAAATTTGATCGAAATGAGAAGCTCTTTGTGCATAAAAATTGATCGATCTGAGAAGCTGCAGAAACCTTTCATTTGATGTTTTCCTATGCAACTCACGCCCAGGAAGCCTATTGCAAAATTATTTCTTATGTAGAAAAAATTATTATTAACAGTAAATAGTGGAAAAAATCTATTTTTTCCAGTGGCTCACGCTGGCAACTTGATTATTCAAGCAGAGAGGACTTTGGCTCTGCAAATGATGACAATCTTTAATAGAAATTAGTTTATTTAGGTACATGCTGTGCATAAAAAAAAATAACATGGCTTCCTCGTGCCTTAGTTGTCTACTATGAGCTTGTGTACGTGTCCAAAGTTTCAAAAACGTGTTCGTACAAGACTCTAACAACGTCAGCACCGTACAAAAAATCAATATGATTAAAATCTTCAACGTTGTGCAAGCAGACACAATTCGGCAGCTCGCTGTGTAACCGCACCACATCCTAGAACAAAAAAAGGTGCTTTAATTTCATACAACTACGAAAAATTCAAATACAAGCACAAACACGTTTTTATACACAAGCTGCAAGAACAAGAACCTACCAGTTACTAATTTTGATTGAATCTTTTTAATTTCTTTTTCCTTTTTTCTCTTAATTTGTATAAATATAATTGAACCTAGTTGAACAAATGATCAATCCTTGAAGATGATCCCTATTTTTTCTCCTAAAAACTAGCTGGACGATTGATCAACTGTGATTGTGGTCCTTCTAGTTTTCCTGGAAATAGTTGAACGAGATCAGCCTTGATCGTCCATAGAAATTAGACGAATGATGAACCCCTGATCATGCTGATCGATCAATTCCTGATCTAGGTCTTTATTTGCTTCTCCTACGAATTAGTTGGAGGAACGATCAGTCCTGATCAAATAAGTACCTCTGCCAGAAGTTGATCACTCGTCCAACGAGTTTCTAAGAAAATATTAACCACGATCAGGATAGAAAAATAAGGACCACGACCAGGGGTTACTCATTCGTCCAACTAATTCCTCTGAAAAGCAAATGAAAAGCAAAGTAACGACCACGATCAGGAGTAGGCAAGCACTTGATCGTTGGTCCAACTAATTTCTAGGGAAAACCAACAAGGACCACGACCAGGGTTGATCGATCATCCAACTAATTTCTAGAAAAAGAAAATAAGAACCACTATCAAGAATTGATCATCCGTTCGACTAATTTTTAGGAACGATCAGGGGTCGATTATTCGCCCTCCTAATTTCTAGGAAAAGCCAACAAGGACCACGATCAGGGTTGATCAATCATCCAACTAATTTCTAGAGAAAGAAAATAAGAACCGCTATCAATAATTGATCATCAGTTTGACTAATTTCTAGAAACCATCAGGAGGTCGATCATCCTTCCAACTAATTTCTATGGAAACCAAATAACGACCACGATTAGAAGTTGATCATTCGTCTAGGGACGGCAAGCAATTGACCATTGGTCCAACTATTTTCTAAGGAAAACAAACAAGGACCACGATCAGGGTTGATCAATCATCCAACTGATTTCTAGAAAAAGAAAATAAGAACCACTATCAAGAATTGATCATCTGTTCGACTAATTTCTAGAAACGGTCAGGAGGTCGTTCATTCGTCCAACTAATTTCTAGGGAAACCAAGTAACGACCACGATCAGGAGTTGATCATTCGTCTAGGGACGACAAGCAATTGGCCATTGGTTCTACTAATTTCTAGGGAAAGCAAACAAGGACCACGATCAGGGTTGATCAATCATCCAACTAATTTCTAGAGAAAGAAAATAAGAACCCCAATCAAGAATTGATCATCCGTTCAATTAATATGACCAAAGCACCCTCGTACAGATGACCATGTGACCAAAACGCCCCTAAGCACTGAAATATGACCAAAATGCCCTCTAACAGCATTACTATACAACCAAAACGCCTTCTGCCCAAAGCATTGCTAAATGACTAAAACGCTCACCCACAAATAACCACATGACAAAAACACCAACTATAGCATTGCCATATGACCAAAATGCATTGCCATACGACCAAAACGCTCCCCAATAGATTGCCAAACGACCAAAATGCCTCCCATAGCATTGCCATATGACCAATGCACTTTTCTACCGATGACGATATGACCAAAACACCCTCTAGGCACTGCAATATTACTAAAATACCCCTAAACCATTGCCATACAACTCGAACGCACTCTAGAACATTGCCATATCACCACAACGCCTCCCTTAGCTATATAATATGACCAAAACATCTTCCTACAGATGACCATATAACCAAAACACCCTCTAAGCACTGCAATATAACCAAACTGCCCCCTTGAGCATTACCATATGACCAGAACGCCTCCTATAACATTGCCATATGACCAATACGCCTCCCATAGTATCGCCGTATAACCAAAGCATTCTCGTACAGATGACCATGTGACCAAAACACCCTCTATGCACTGCAATATGACCAAAATACCCCCTAGAGCAATGCAATACAACCAGAACGCACCATAGAACATTGCCAAATCACCAAAACGCCTCCCATAGCAATATAATATGACCGAAGCACCCTCCTACACATGACCGTATGATTAAAACACCCCCTTGATAAACACGAATTCTTATCACTCAATTTAGCGACTCCATAGGCTCGTATTTCACCATATTTGAGTTGTGCTTAATTAAATAAAAAAGCTTGAAAAATAAATCGATATTCTATTATAGTGGACTGTATGTTTATTAAAAATATTGAATAAATTGAATATAAACATTACCGTGCAACACAACATATGTGCATCGATAAATAAATTTATAATACAAATTTTAATGTGAGAGCAATAAAACCACAACCCGCCGTTATAATGAACGTGCTAGCTAATCCGAGCATGGTCAAACCGCAACTGCTTTGTTCTTCTCGCAAGCCACCCCTTCTTATTTCAACAATGTAAGGATGGTTGCCCGTCGCTACCACCCCTAAGCACTGCAATATGACCAAAATTTTTCCTAGAGCATTGCCACACGATTCGAACGCCCCCTAGAACATTGCCATATGACTAAAACGCCTCCCATTGCATTACCATATGACCAAAGCATTATCCTACAGATAACCATATGACCAAAACACCCCCTAGGCACTGCAATAAGACTAAACTGCCCTCTAGAGCACTGCCATACAACCAGAACGCACACTAGAACATTGCCAAATTACTAAAATTTTTCCTAGAGCATTGCCATATGACTAAAACACCCCCTAGCCACTGCAATATGACCAAACTGCTATCTAAAGCATTACCATACGATCAGAAAGCCCACTAGAAAATTGCCAAGTGACCAAAACGCCCCCTATAGCATTGCCATATGACCAAAGCATTCTCCTACATATGACCATATGACCAAAACACCCCTTTCGCACGACAATCTGATCAAAATACCCCCTAAAGCATGGCCACCCGACCAGAACGCTTCCTAGAACATTGCTATATGACCAAAGCGCCTCCCATAGCAATAGGATATGACCAAAGCACTCTCCTATGGATGACCATATGACCAAAACTCCCCCTAGGTACTGAAATTTGACCAAAATGCCCCCTAGAGCATTTCCATATAACCAAAACGCCCCTCAGAGCATTTCATTATGACCAAAACGACCACATGACCAAAACACCCACTAGAGCATTGCCATATGACCAAAATGCACCCTAGAGCATTGCCATACGATCAGAACACCCCCTAGAGCATTGCCATATGACCAAAGCACTCTCGTACAGATGGCCATATGACCAAAACATCCTCACAGGTCCTGCAATATGATTGATTGATTGATCAATTCCTAATCGTGGTCTTTACTTGCTTCTCCTAGGAATTAGTTGGATGAACGTTCAGTCCTGATCGTGGCCCATATTTGCTTTCACTCGACATTAGCTGGACGAATTATCAACCCCTGATCTATCCTACAAATTGGACGAATGATCAACCCCTGACCATGGCCCTCATTTGCTTTTCCAAGGAATTAGTTGGACGAATGATTAACCCCTGATCGTGATCTTTGTTTACTCTCTTTTGAAATTAGTTGGACGAATTATCAGCCCCTGGTCGTGGTCCTTATTTTTATACCCTGATCGTGGTTAATATTTGCTTTCCTTAGAAACTTGTTGGACGAGTGATCAACTTCTGATAGAGGTGCTTATTTGTTTTCCCTAGTAATTAGTTGGATAAATCATCTACCTTGATCGTGATCCTAACTGGCCTTTCCTAAAAATTAGCTTGGCGATTGATTAATTCCCGATCGTGGTCTTTACTTGCTTCTCTTATGAATTAGTTGGATGAACGATCAGTCCTGATTGTGGCCCATATTTGCATTTATTCAACATCAGCTGGACGAATTAACAGCCCCTGATCGTTACTCCAACTTGGACGAATGATCAACCCCTGATCATGGACCTAATTTGCTTTTCCAAAGAATTAGTTCGACAAACGATCAACTCCCTGATCGTGATCTCTATTTACTTTCTTTTGACATTAGTTGGACGTTTGATCAGCCCCTGGTCGTGGTCCTTATTTTTCTATCCTGATCGTAGTTAATATTTGCTTTCCTTAGACACTAGTTGGACGAGTGATCAACTTCTGATAGAGGTACTTATTTAATTTCTCTAGAAAATAGTTGGATAAATGATTGACCCTGATCGTGACCCTAATTGGCGATTGACCGATAGGTAAGAAAATAAGGACCACGACCAGGGGCTAATCATTCGTCCAACTGATTTCATAAGAAAGCAAATAGAGATCAGCTGTTGATCATTCGTCCAATCTCTGAAGACGATCAGGGGCTGTTGATTCGTCCAGCTGATGTTGAGTGAAAGCAAATATAGGCCACAATCACGACTGCACGATCAGGAATTGATCAATCGCCAAGCTAATTTTTAGGAAAAGCCAATTAGGGTCACTATCAGGGTCGATCATTTATCCAACTAATTTCTAGGGAAAACAAATAAGTACCTCAGTCATAAGTTGATCACTCGTCTAACTGGTTTCTAAGGAAAGCAAATAGTAACCACGATCAGGGATTTGTCATTTGTCCTACTAATTCCTAGGTAGAAAAATAAGGACCACGGTCAGGGACTGATCATTCGTCCAACTAATTTCAAAAGAGAGTAAATAAAGATCACGATCAGGGGTTGATCATTCGTCCAACTTATTTCTTGGAAAAGCAATTGAGGGCCATGATCAGTGGTTGATTATTCGTCCAATTTCAAAGAACGATCAGGGGCTGGTAATTCGTCCAGCTAATGTCGAGTGAAAGCAAATATGGGCCACGATCAGGACTGATCGTTCGTCCAACTAATTCCTAAGGGAAGCAAATAAAGACAACGATCAGGAATTGATCAATCGCCAAGCTAATTTGTAAGAAAAGCCAATTAGGGTCACGATCAGAGTCGATCATTTATCTAATCAAATAAGTACCTCTAACAGAAGTTGATCACTCGTCCAAAGAGTTTTTAAGCAAAGCAAATAGTAACCATAACCAAAGATTCGTCATTTGTCCTACTAATTCCTAGGTAAGAAAATAAGGACCGTTCATTTATATTTCCAATGTTCCACCCGAAGGTACTACATTGGCCAGGAGGCGATTTTTTTGTTGCCTGGAAATTTAGAATTTTGCCGAACCCTTGCCGTTCCGGGCAAGGTAGGGATCTTTAACGTCCAACTGATTTCAGAAGAAAGCAGGTAAAGATCAGGGGTTGATCATTCGTCCAATCTCTGGAGACGATCAGGGGCTGTTAATTAGTCCAGCTGATGTTGAGTGAAAGCAAATATGGGCCATGATCAGGACTGATCGTTCGTCCAACTAAGTCCTAGGAGAAGCAAATAAAGACAACTATCAGGAATTGATCAATCGACCAGCTAATTTGTAGGAAAAACCAATTAGGGTCACGATCAGGGTCGATCGTTTATCTAATCAAATAAGTACCTCTAACAGAAGTTGATCACACGTCCAACGAGTTTCTAAGGAAAGCAAATAGTAACCATGACCAGGGATTCGTGATTTGTCCTACTAATTCCTAGGTAAGAAAATAGGGACCACGACCAGGGGCTAATTATTCGCCCAACTAATTTCAGAAGAAAGCAAGTAAAGATTAGGGGTTGATCATTCGTCCAATCACTGGAGACGATCAGGGGCTGTTAATTTGTCCAGCTGATGTTGAGTGAAAGCAAATATGGGCCACGATCAGGACTGATCGTTCTTCCAACTAAGTCCTAGGAGAAGCAAATAATGACAACTATCAGGAATTGATCAATCGCCAAGCTAATTTGTAGGAAAAACCAATTGGGGTCACGATAAAAGTCGATCGTTTATCTAATCAAATAAGTACCTCTAACAGAAGTTGATCACTCGTCCAACGAGTTTCTAAGGAAAGCAAATAGTAACCATGACCAAAGATTCGTGACTTGTCCTACTAATTCCTAGGTAAGAAAATAAAGACCACGACCAGGGGCTAATCATTCGTCCAACTGATTTCAGAAGAAGGCAAATAGAGATCAGCTGTTGATCATTCGTCCAATCTCTGAAGACGATCAGGGGCTGTTAATTCGTCCAGCTGATGTTGAGTGAAAGCAAATATGGGCCAGGATCAGGCCTGATCGTTCGTCCAACTAATTCCTAGGAGATGCAAATAAAGACCACGATTAGGAATTGATCAATGGCCAAGCTAATTTTTAGGAAAAATCAATTAGGGTCACGATCGGGGTCGATCATTTATCCAACTAATTTCTAGGGAAATCAAATAAGTACCTCTATCAGAAGTTGATCACTCGTCCAACTAGTGTCTAAGAAGAGCAAATATTAACCACGATCAGGATAGAAAAATAAGAACCACGACCAGGGGCTGATCATTCGTCCAACTAATGTCAAAAGAAAGTAAATAGAGATCACGATCAGGCGTTGATCGTTTGTCGAACTAATTCTTTGAAATCAGGGGTTGATCATTCGTCCAAATTGTAGGAACGATCAGGGGCTGTTAATTCGTCCAGCTGATGTTGAGTAAATGCAAATATGGGCCGCAATCAGGACTGATCGTTCATCCAACTCATTCCTAAGAGAAGCAAGTAAAGACCACGATCAGGAATTAATCAATCGCCAAGCTAATAGGAAAGGCCAGTTAGGATCACGATCATGGTAGATGATTTATCCAACTAATTACTAGGGAAAACAAATAAGCACCTCTATCAGAGGTTAATCACTCGTCCAACAAGTTTCTAAGGAAAGCAAATATTAACCACGATCAGGGTATAAAAATAAGGACCACGACCAGGGTTGATCATTCGTCCAACTAATTTCAAAAGAGAGTAAATAAAGATCACGATCAGAGCTTGATCGTTCGTCGAACTAATTCCTTGGAAAAGCAAATGAGGGCCATGGTCAGGGGTTGATCATTCGTCCAATTTGTAGGATCGATCCGAGGTTGATAATTCGTCCAGCTAATGTCGAGTGAAAGCAAATATGGGTCACGATCAGGACTGAACGTTCATCCAATTAATTCCTAGGAGAAGCAAGTAAAGACCACGATTAGGAATTGATCAATCAATCAATCATATTGCAGGACCTTAGAGGGTGTTTTGGTCATATGGCCATCTGTACGAGTGTTTTGGTCATATGGCAATGCTATGGGAAGCGTATTGGTCATATGGCAATGCTCTAGGGAGTGTTCTGATCGAATGGCAATGCTCTAGGGTGCATTTTGGTCATATGGCAATGCTCTAGTGGGTGTTTTGGTCATGTGATCATTTATATGTAGGTGGTCGTTTTGGTCATATGGAAATGCTCTGAGGGGCGTTTTGATTATATGGCAATGCTCTAGGGGGCATTTTGGTCGAATTTCAGTACCTAGGGGGAGTTTTGGTCATACGGTCATCTATAGGAGAGTGCTTTGGTCATATCATATTGCTATGGGAGGCGCTTTGGTCATATAGCAATGTTCTAGGAAGCGTTCTGGTCGTATGGCCATGCTCTAGGGGGTATTTTGGTAAGATTGTAGTGCGAAAGGGGTGTTTTAGTGTTTGGTGCTTTGGTGTTATGGCAATGCTATAGGGGGCGTTTTGGTCATTTGGAAATTTTCTAGTGGGCTTTCTGATCGTATGGTAATGCTCTAGGGGGCAGTTTGGTCATATTGCAGTGGCTAGGGGGTGTTTTAGTCATATGGCAATGCTCTAGGGAAAATTTTAGTAATTTGGCAATGTTCTAGTGTGCGTTCTGGTTGTATGGCAGAGCTCTAGAGGGCAGTTTGGTCATATTGCAGTGCCTAGGGAGTGTGTTGGTCATCTGGTTATCTGTAGGATAATGCTTTGGTCATAAGGTAATGCAATGGGAGGCGTTTTAGTCATATGGCAATGTTCTAGGTGGCGTTCGAATCGTATGGCAATGCTCTAGGGAAAATTTTGGTTATATTTCAGTGCTTGGGGGGTGTTTTAATCATACGGTCATGTGTAGGAGGGTGCTTCGGTCATATTATATTGCTATGGGAGGCGTTTTGGTGATTTGGCAATGTTCTATGGTGCGTTCTGGTTGTATTACAATGCTCTAGGGGGTATTTTCGTCATATTGCAGTGCATAGAGGGTGTTTTGGTCACATGGTCATCTGTACGAGAATGCTTTGGTTATACGGCGATACTATGGGAGGCGTATTCGTCATATGGCAATGTTTTAGGAGGCGTTCTGGTCATATGGTAATGCTCAAGGGGGCAGTTTGGTCATATTGCAGTGCTTAGAGGGTGTTTTGGTTATATGGTCATCTGTAGGAAGATGTTTTGGTCATATTATATAGCTAAGGGAGGCGTTGTGGTGATATGGCAATGTTCTAGAGTGCGTTCTGGTTGTATGGCAATGGTTTAGGGGTATTTTAGTAATATTGCAGTGCCTAGAGGGTGTTTTGGTCTTATCGTCATCAGTAGAAAAGTGCATTGGTCATATGGCAATGCTATGGGAGTCATTTTGGTCTTTTGGCAATCTATTGGGGGGTGTTCTGGTCGTATGGCAATGCATTTTGGTCATATGGCAATGCTATAGTGGGTGTTTTTGTCATGTGGTTATTCATAGGTGTGCGTTTTGGTCATTTAGCAATGCTTTGGGGGAAGGGCGTTTTGGTTGTATGGTAATGCTGTTAGAGGGCATTTTGGTCATATTTCAGTGCTTAGGGGCGCTTTGGTCCCATGGTCATCTGTACGAGGGTGCTTTGGTCATATTAATTGAACGGATGATGAATTCTTGATTGGGGTTCTTATTTTCTTTCTCTAGAAATTAGTTGGATGATTGATCAACCCTGATCGTGGTCCTTGTTTGCTTTCCCTAGAAATTAATAGGACCAATGGCCAATTGCTTGTCGTCCGTAGACAAATGATCAACTCCTGATCGTGGTCGTTTCTTGGTTTCCCTAGAAATTAGTTGGACGAATGATCGACCTCCTGGCCGTTTCTAGAAATTAGTCGAACGGATGATCAATTCTTGATAGTGGTTATTTTCTTTTTCTAGAAATTAGTTGGATGATCGATCAACCCTGATCGTGGTCCTTGTTTGCTTTCCCTAGAAATTAGTAGGACCAATGGCCAATTGCTTGTTGTTCGTAGACAAATGACCAACTCCTGATCGTGGTCGTTACTTGGTTTCCCTAGAAATTAGTTGAACGAATGATCGACCTCCTGGCCGTTTCTAGAAATTAGTCGAACAGATGATCAATTCTTGATAGTGGTTCTTATTTTTTTTTCTAGAAATTAGTTGGATGATTGATCAACCCTGATCGTGGTCCTTGTTTGCTTTCCCTAGAAATTAGTAGGACCAATGGCCAATTGCTTGTCGTCCGTAGACAAATGATCAACTCCTGATCGTGGTCGTTTCTTGGTTTCCCTAGAAATTAGTTGGACGAATGATCGACCTCCTGACCGTTCCTAGAAATTAGTCGAACGGATGATCAATTCTTGATAGTGGTTATTTTCTTTTTCTAGAAATTAGTTGGATGATCGATCAACCCTGATCGTGGTCCTTGTTTGCTTTCCCTAGAAATTAGTAGGACCAATGGCCAATTGCTTGTTGTTCGTAGACAAATGACCAACTCCTGATCGTGGTCGTTACTTGGTTTCCCTAGAAATTAGTTGAACGAATGATCGACCTCCTGGCCGTTTCTAGAAATTAGTCGAACAGATGATCAATTCTTGATAGTGGTTCTTATTTTTTTTTCTAGAAATTAGTTGGATGATTGATCAACCCTGATCGTGGTCCTTGTTTGCTTTCCTAGAAATTAATAGGACCAATGGCCAATTGCTTGTCGTCCGTAGACAAATGATCAACTCCTGATCGTGGTCGTTTCTTGGTTTCCTAGAAATTAGTTGGACGAATGATCGTCCTCCTGACCGTTCCTAGAAATTAGTCGAACTGATGATCAATTCTTGATAGTGGTTATTTTCTTTTCTAGAAATTAGTTGGATGATCGATCAACCCTGATCGTGGTCCTTGTTTGCTTTCCTAGAAATTAGTAGGACCAATGGCCAATTGCTTGTTGTTCGTAGACAAATGACCAACTCCTGATCGTGGTCGTTACTTGGTTTCCCTAGAAATTAGTTGAACGAATGATCGACCTCCTGGCCGTTTCTAGAAATTAGTCGAACAGATGATCAATTCTTGATAGTGGTTCTTATTTTTTTTTCTAGAAATTAGTTGGATGATTGATCAACCCTGATCGTGGTCCTTGTTTGCTTTCCCTAGAAATTAGTAGGACCAATGGCCAATTGCTTGTTGTTCGTAGACAAATGACCAACTCCTGATCGTGGTCGTTACTTGGTTTCCCTAGAAATTAGTTGAACGAATGATCGACCTCCTGGCCGTTTCTAGAAATTAGTCGAACAGATGATCAATTCTTGATAGCGGTTCTTATTTCTTTTTCTAGAAATTAATTGGATGATTGATCAACCCTGATCGTGGTCCTTGTTTGTTTTCCTTAGAAAATACTTGGACCAATGGCCAATTGCTTGCCGTTCCTAGACGAATGACCAACTTCTAATCGTGGTTGTTATTTGGTTTCCCTAGAAATTAGTTGGAAGGATGATCGACCTCCTGATGGTTTCTAGAAATTAGTCAAACTGATGATCAATTATTGATAGCGGTTCTTATTTTTTTTCTAGGAATTAGTTGAATGATTGATCAACCCGATCGTGGTCCTTGTTTACTTTCCCTAGAAATTAGGAGGGCGATTGATCGACCCCTGATCGTTCCTAGAAATTAGTCGAACGGATGATCAATTCTTGATAGTGGTTCCTATTTTCTTTTTCTAGAAATTAGTTGGATGATTGATCAACCCTGATCGTGGTCCTTGTTTGTTTTCCCAATGGTCAATTGCTTGCCTGTTCCTGATCGTTTTCGTTACTTGGTTTCCCTAAAAATTAGTTGGACGAATGATCGACCCCTGATTGTTTTTAGAAATTAGTCGGACAGATGATCAATTCTTGATAGCGGTTCTTATTTTCTTCTTCTGGAAATTAGTTGGATGATTGATCAACCCTGATCGTGGTTCTTTTTTGCTTTTCGTAGAAATTAGGAGGACAAATCGACCACCTTTTCTTGTGACCTTTATCTGTTTTTCTGCTAACGTTCGTTACCACTTCCAAAGGTGCTTGAAAGCTGGTGTGCGCCGGTGTGCATGTATAAACGTGTACGTGAGTACATATTAGCACGCATGCGCGCTTGTACGTACTCAGAATTAATACTGGTACACTTTGCCTTAATAGTATGGAACCACGATAAGAAAAACTGTTGCTTCTCTGAATCGTGCCAACTTTGGCTTAATTTACCTACCTTTGGCTGTGCCATATAATCGCAATCAGAGTAGTAAAGCGCCACGCGGCTTGCAACTCTACTCAAGTCATACGTGGGCGGTTTTTCCATCCTATACATTTGCAAATTGACATCTGAACCATAATCAAACTTCCTAAACGAGTCTAAAACATAAATTCATCACTTACTTGATTTAAACACGTCCTACCTGCAACGGCGTTTTGGGCGAAGTGATAGAGCTGATTGACCGACGCAGGGTGTGGTAGATTACTTAAAATGACCGAAATGTCGTCCTACAAATACATTAAATGACATCACTACTCCCACCAAGAGCCTTACTTGCTTCAACTGGTTCTTGCTGTATCCGCATATCAAATACAGCACTTCAAGTACCGCATCCTGAAGAATTCTTTTATTGCATCCCTTCTTATTAAGATAGGTTATGGCTGGCGTTAGCTGACGTGGCGGAAATTCAACCACGCCCACTGTCGTTGCCAAAGGCTAAAACTGGCCTTTTGCAACAGCAATCCTTCCTTAAGAACTTACCAAAACTAAACCATGAATCTTAATTCCTAATTTAACCAAAGGACTTGAAATACTCGTCACGTACGCAACGGGCGCAAGCGCTATCATGACCTGTATGTACTTGTTGTACTCTGGTTTTTCTGAGGTAAGTACGAAAAATGCTGTAGTCCCTTGTGATGTTCCAATGTAGGACAGGTTGCGGCAAGCTGTGACCTTGAGGATTAGATCTATCATTGCTGGCAAGTCGTAGACTCCCATTTCGTGAAAACTGTAAAAGAAGCTTGTTAGTCATTGAAGTTGGTCTTGTTTAACCTAGTTGGACAGGTGTTGCGCAGAAGCAACTGACGTAACGATAGTTTTAAAAATGTTGTGTTACGTTATTAATTTATAACTCATTGACCAATCAACTCCTATCAACTTTCATCGATTTTTATCAACTCTTGTCAACCTTTATCAACATTTGCTAACCTATAACTATCATCAACTCTTATCAACTCCTATAAATTCTCAACAATTTCACAATCTTCAATCAACTCAACAATTCTGCTACCTTTTATCAACGCATCCTTCTCAACACTTTCTATTAAATTATAACTCGATCAACTATCAACTCTATTAACTTTTATCAACTCTATCAACTTCCATCAACTGTTATCTACTCCTATCAACTCTTACCAACCCTTACTCCAATTTGCCAACCTATAACTATTTTCAACTCATCAATTTTTATCAATTCTGATTAATTCCATCAACTTTTATCAATATCATCTTTAATCAACTTATCAACCCCTAATACTTTTTCTAACTTATAACTCTTATCAATTAATCAACTCCTATCGACCCACATCTACCCTTATTCCCATTTGCCTACCTATAACTATCATTAACTTTTATCAACTTTTATAAATTCTCATTAATTTTATCAACTTCGATCGACTTATCAATTTTTCACCTTTTATCAACGCATCATTCTTAACCCTTTCTACTAAATTATGACTCTATCAACTATTCAACTCCTATCAACTTTTATCTACTACTATCAACTAAAACCAACTCTTATAGCTATTTGCCAACCTATAACAATCATCAACTTTAATCAACTATTATAAATTCGTATTAATTCCATCAACTTTTATCAACTGTTTTCAACTTTTAACCTTTTATCAACTTATCAACCCCTGAAACGTTTTATTAACTTATAACTCTTATAAATTAAACAACTTTTGTAAATCCTTAATTATTTGTATCAACCCTTATCACCATTTACCAAACTATAACTATAACTGTGACTATGACTATGACTATGACTATGACTATGACTATGACTATGACTATGACTATGACTATGACTATGACTATGACTATGACTATGACTATGACTATGACTATGACTATGACTATGACTATGACTATGACTATGACTATGGTTATGACTATGACTATGAGTATGAGTATGAGTATGACTGTGACTGTGACTACGACTGTCACTATAACTATGAGTATGACTATGACCATGACCATGACCATGACCATGACCATGGCCATGACCATGACCATGACCATGACTATGACCATAAACATAATCATGAACATAACCATGACCATAACCATGCATATGGCTATGACTATAACTATAACTATAATTATAACTATCTCTATCACTATTACTATGACTATGTCTATGACTATGACTATGACTATGACTATGACTATAACCATGACTATCAATATGACTATGACTGACTATGGCTATGGCAATGACTATGATCATGACCATGACCATGACCATTACCATGACTATGACTATAGCTATGACTATGACTATAGCTATGACTATGACTATGACTGTGAGTATGAATTCTGACTATGATTATGACTGTGGCTATACCCATTACTATGACCATGACCATGACCATGCCCATGGCCATGAACATAATCAAGACCATGACCATGACTATAACTACGACTATGACTATCGCTATGAGTATAACTATTACTATAACTATCTCTATCACTATCACTACCACTATTACTATCACTAACACTATGACTGTGACTATGATTATGGCTATGACTATGACTATGACTATGACTATGACTATGACTATGACTATGACTATGACTATGACTATGAGTATGACTATGACTATGACTAAGACTATGACCATGGCCATGGCCATGACCATGACCATGACCATGACCATGACCATAATCATGATTATGATCATGACCATGACCATGACCATGCATATGGCGATGACTATAACTATAACTATAATTACAACTATCTCTATCACCATCCCTATGACTATGACTATGAGTATGTTTATGTTTATGACTATGACTATGACTATAACCATGACTATCAATATGACTATGACTGACTATGGCTATGACTATGATCATGATCATGACCATGGCCATGACCAAGACCATGACCATGACTATTACTATAGCTATGACTATGACTATGGCTATGAGTATGACTTTTGACTGTAACTGTGACTATGACTTCTAACTGTGACTATGCTGTGACTATGCTATGACTATGACTATGACTATGACCATAACCATGACCATGACCATGATCATGACCATGACCTTGACCATGCTCATGGCTATGAACATAATCATGACCTTGACCTTGACCATAACTATGACTATGACTATGGCTATGACTATAATTATAACTATTACTATAACTCTCTCTAGCACTATCACTATCATTATCACTATGACTATGACTGTGACTATGCATATGACTATAACCATGACTATCAATATGACTGTGACTGACTGTGGCTAAGCTATGGCTATGACTATGATAATGATCATGACCATGAGCATAACCATGACTATGAATATAGAAATGACTATGACTATGACCGTGCATATGACTTCTGACGGTGACTGTGACTATGACTTCTGACGGTGACTGTGACTATGCTTCTGACTGTGATTGTGATTATGACTACGATTATGACTATGACTGTGACTATGACCATGCCCATGGCCATAAACATGATTATGGCCATGACAATGACAATGACCATGATTATGACTTTAACTATGACTATGACAATGACTATGACAATGACTATGACAATGACTATGACAATGACTATGACAATGACTATGACTTACTACGACTATGACTATAAATGTGACTATCATTATGACTATGACTATAACTATTGTTATAACTATAACTTTCACTGTCACTATACTTATGACTATGACTGTGATTTGGACTATGACTATGATTATAACCATGACTATCGATATGATTATGACCGACTATGGCTATGGCTTTTACTATGATCATGACAATGACCATGACCATGATCATGACCATGACTATGACTATTACTATTAGTATAACTAAGACTATGACTGTGACCTTGACTATGATTTCTTACTGTTACTGTGACTATGACTATGACTATGACTATGACTATGACTATGACTATGACTATGACTATGACTATGACTATGACTATGACTATGACTATGACTATGACTATGACTATGACTATGACTATGACTATGACTATGACTATGACTATGACTATGACTATGACTATGACTATAACTATGACTATGACTATGACTATGACTATGACTATGACTACGACTATGACTATGACTATTACTATGACTATGACTATGAGTATGACTATGACTATAACTATGGCTATGACTATGACTATGACAATGACTATGACTATGCTTATGACTATGACTATGACTATGACTATGTCTATGTCTATGTCTATGACTTTGACTATGACTATGACTATGACAATGACTATGACAATGACTATGACTATGACTATGACTATGACTATGACTATGACTATGACTATGACTATGACTATGACTATAAATATGACTATGACTATGACTATGACTATGACTATGACTATGACTATGACTATGACTATGACTATGACAATGTCTATGACTATGTCTATGACTATGACTATTGCTATAACTATCACTATGACTATGACTGTGACTATGACTATGACTATAACCACTACTATGACTGACTATGGCTATGGCTATTGCTATGACTATGATCATGAGCATAACCATGACTATGACTATGACTATGACTATGATTATGGCTATGACTATGGCTATGACTATTACTATGACTATGACTATGATTATGACTATGACTATGACTATGACTATGGCTATGACTGTTACTATGTTTATGACTATGACTATAACTTTAGTTATAACTGTAACCATAACTATAACTACAACTGTAACTATAACTTTTATCAATTAATCAACTCCTATCGACCTCCATCTACTCTTATCAATCCTTATCACCATTTGCCGACCTATAACTATTATCAACTGTTATTAAGAACTATAAATGCACATTATGTTGATTACCTTTTATCATTTTTTCACCTTTTTTCAACTAATCATTCTTAACACTTTCTATTAAAATATAACTATTCAAACTATTCAACTCCTATCAACTCTTACCAACCCTTACTTCTATTTGTCAACCTATACCTGTCATCGACTCATTAACTTCTACCAATTCTCATTAATTCCATCAACTTCTATCAACTTTTCGCCTTTTATCAACTTATCAACAACTGACACTATTTGCCAACTTACAACTCTCATGAATTAATCAACTCCTAATCGGTTTTTATCAACCCTTATCACCATTTGCCAACCTATAGCTATTATCAGATTTTATTAACTCCTATAAATTCTCATTAATTTCATCAACTTTTATCAGCTCATCAATTTTCATCTATTATCAACTCAACATTCTTAATACTTTCTATTAAATTATAACTCTATCAACTATTCAACTCTTATCAACCCTTATCTACTCTTATCAGTTCTTACCAACCTTTATCCCCATTTGGCAACCTATAGCTATCATCAACTTCTATCAATTCTCATTAATCCCATCAACTTATATCAACTTTTCACTTTTTATCAACTTATCAACCTCTGACACTTTTTATTAATTTATAACCCTTAGCAATTAATCATCTCCTATCCAATCTCATCGATTTTTATCAACCCTTATCACCATTTGCCCATCTATAACTATTATCAACTCTTATCAACTCCTATAAGTTCTCATTAACTTCATCAACTTCTAACAACTCAACAATTTTGCACCGTTTATCAATGGAGCATTCTTAACACTTTCTATTAAATTATAACTCAATCAACTATTCAACTCATACCAACTCTTATCTTCATTTTTCAACCTATAATTATCATCAACTCTTCTCAACTTCTATCAATTTGCATTCATCCCATCAACTTCTATCGACTTTTCACCTTTTATCAACTTATCAACCCCTAACACTTTTTATTATTTAAAACACTTATCAATTAATCAACTCCTACTAACCCATACTCCCATTTGCCAACCAATAACTATCACCAACTCTTATCAACTGCAATCAATTCTCATTAATTCCATCAACTTCTATCAACTTTTCGCCTTTTGTGAAGTTATCAACAACTGACACCTTTTGATAACTAATAACTCTTATCAATTAATCAACTTCTATCAACTTTCTTCGATTTTTATTAACCCTTATCACCATTTGCCAACCTACAATCATTTTCAACTCTTATCAAGTACTATAAATTCTAATTAATTCTATCAACTTCTATCAACTCATCAATTTTTTCATCTCTTATCAACTTATTACTTACTATTAAATTATAACTCTATCAACTATTCAACCTCTATCAACTCTTATCAACTTTTACCAACCCTTATCACCATTTGTCAACCTATAACTATTATCAACTCTTATCAACTTCTATCAATTCACATTAATTCCATCAACTTTTATCAACCTTTTATCTTTTATCAACTTATCAACCCTTGACACTCTTTATTAATTTATAACTCTCAGCAAGTAATCCACTCATATCGATAAGTGTTGGTAACACGATGTGGGTTGATTGAAGTTAATGTGTTGTCGATGTTATCGAGAATTGATAAGAGTTGATGTGTTGGAAGGGTTGATATGTTGACGAGAGCTGAGTGGATGAAAGATTGTTAAAAGTTTTAGTTAATGTTTTGGTGAGCGTTGAGCTATTAAAATGGCGATACAAGTTGATACGTGTCGAATAGATATGAACGTAAGTTGATAAGTTGTAACGAGAGTTCAGAGGAGTTGATATGTTGATTAATTGTATAAGTTGACGTGTTGATAAGAGTTGATGTGTTGAGGACAGTTAAGTTGATAGAAAGGCGATAAAGATTGATACAAGTTGATAAGCTTTGATAAAAGTTGATGAGGGTTCCGAGGAGTAGATATGTTGATAAATAGTAAAGGTTGATCTGTATTAATGGTAGTTGATGAGAGTTGATAGGAGTTAATGTGTTGAAGGCAGTGAGTTGACAGAAAGGCGATGAAGATTGAAACAAGTTGATAAGTTTTGACAAGCTTTCAGAGGAGTTGATAAAACGTAAAGGTTGATATGTGTTTATAAGAGTTGATACGAGTTGATGTGTTGAATACAGTTGAGTTGAGAAAAAGGCGATAAAGATTGATACAAGTTGATAAATTTTGATGAGAGTTGACAGTAGTTTCTATGTTGATAAATTGTAAAAGTTAATGTGTTGTTGATAGTTGATGGGAGTTGAGAGGAGTTGATGTGTTGAAGATAATTGAGTTAATAGAATGGCGATAAAGATTGATACAAGTTGATAAACTTCGATGACAGTTGATGAAAGTTCAGAGAAGTTGATGAATAGCAAAAGTTGATATGTGTTGATGATAGTTGGCGGAAGTTGAGGTGTTGATAGGAGTTGATGTGGTGAAGACAGTTGAGTTAACAGAAAGGCGTAAAGATTGATACAAGTTGATTAGTTTAGACGAAAACTCAGTGTAGTTGATACGTTAACATATCGCAAAAGTTGATGTGTTGTTGATAGTTGATGAAAGTTAATAGGAGTTAATGTGTTGAAAACAGTTGAGTTGATAGAAAAGCGATAAAGGTTGATACAAGTTGAAAAGTTTCGATAAAAGTTGATGACAATTTAGAGGAGTAGGTATGTTGATAAATAGTGAAAGTTGATAAGTGTTGGTGATAGTTGGCAGGAGTTGGGGAGTTGATAGGGGTTGATGAGTTAAAGACTGTTGAGTTGACAGATAGGTGATAAAGATGGATACAAGTTGATAAGTTTTGATGAGAGTTCAGAGTAGTTGATATGTTGATAAATCGTAGAAGTTGATGTGTTGTTGATAGTTGATAGGAGTTGATAGGAGTTGATGTGTTGAAGATAGTTGAGTTCAGAAGGACGATAAAGATTGATACAAGTTGATAAGCTCTAATGAGAGTTGAGAGTTCAGAGGAGTTGATCTGTCGATAAATAGTAAAAGTTGATATCTGTTGATGATAGTTGGCGGTAGTTGGAGAGTTGATAAGAGTTGATGTGTTGAAGACATTTGAATTGACAAAAGGCGATAAAGATTGATTCAAGTTGATAAGTTTTGCTGAGAGTTGACAGTAGTTTCTATGTTGATAAATTGTAAAAGTTAATGTGTTGTTGATAGTTGATGGGAGTTGAGAGGAGTTGATGTGTTGAAGATAATTGAGTTAATAGAATGGCGATAAAGATTGATACAAGTTGATAAACTTCGATGACAGTTGATGAAAGTTCAGAGAAGTTGATGAATAGCAAAAGTTGATATGTGTTGATGATAGTTGGCGGAAGTTGAGGTGTTGATAGGAGTTGATGTGGTGAAGACAGTTGAGTTAACAGAAAGGCGTAAAGATTGATACAAGTTGATTAGTTTAGACGAAAACTCAGTGTAGTTGATACGTTAACATATCGCAAAAGTTGATGTGTTGTTGATAGTTGATGAAAGTTAATAGGAGTTAATGTGTTGAAAACAGTTGAGTTGATAGAAAAGCGATAAAGGTTGATACAAGTTGAAAAGTTTCGATAAAAGTTGATGACAATTTAGAGGAGTAGGTATGTTGATAAATAGTGAAAGTTGATAAGTGTTGGTGATAGTTGGCAGGAGTTGGGGAGTTGATAGGGGTTGATGAGTTAAAGACTGTTGAGTTGACAGATAGGTGATAAAGATGGATACAAGTTGATAAGTTTTGATGAGAGTTCAGAGTAGTTGATATGTTGATAAATCGTAGAAGTTGATGTGTTGTTGATAGTTGATAGGAGTTGATAGGAGTTGATGTGTTGAAGATAGTTGAGTTCAGAAGGACGATAAAGATTGATACAAGTTGATAAGCTCTAATGAGAGTTGAGAGTTCAGAGGAGTTGATCTGTCGATAAATAGTAAAAGTTGATATCTGTTGATGATAGTTGGCGGTAGTTGGAGAGTTGATAAGAGTTGATGTGTTGAAGACATTTGAATTGACAAAAAGGCGATAAAGATTGATTCAAGTTGATAAGTTTTGCTGAGAGTTTAGAGCAATTTATATGTTGATAAATCGTAAAAGTTGATGTTTTGTGGATAGTTGATGGGAGTTGATAGCAGTTGATGTGTTGAAGATAGTTGACTAATAGAAAAGTGATAAAGATTGATACAAACTGATATACTTCGATGAGAGATCAGAGGAGTTGACGTGTTGATGAATAGTAAAAGTTGATATGTGTTGATGATCGCTGACGGCAGTTGAAGAGTTGATAATGGTTGATGTGTTGAATACAGTTGAGTTGATAGAAAGACGATAAATATTGATACAAGTTGATAAGTTTTGACGAGAGTTCAGAGAAGTTGAGACATTGATAAATCTTAAACGTTGATATGTGTTGATGATAGTTGATAGGAGTTGATGTGTTGAATACAGTTGAGTTGATAGAATGACAATAAAGATTGATAAGTTTTGATTAGAGTTTAGAGTTGTTGATAAATCGTAAAATTTGATGAGATGTTGATAATTGATAAAAGTTGATAGGAGTTGATGTGATGAAGACAGTTGAGTTGATAGAAAGACGATAAAGATTGATACAAGCTGATAAGGTCTGATGAAAGTTGATGAGAGTTCAGAGGAGTTGATATGTCGATAAATAGTAAAAGTTGATGTGTTGGTTATTGTTGCAGTAGTTGGAGAGTTGTTAGGAGTTGATGTGTTGAAGACAGTAGAGTTGACAGAAAGGAGATAAAGAGTGATACATGTTGATGTTTTAATGAGAGTTCAGAGTAGTTGATATGCCGATAAATAGTAAAAGTTGATGTGATGTTGATAGTTGATGGGAGTTGGTAGTAGTTGATGTTTTGAAGACAGTTGAGTTGATAGAAAAGCGATAAAGATTGATACAAGTTGATACGTTTAGATGCGGATTTGGAGGAGTTCGGATGTTGATAGATCATAAAAGTTGATATGTGTTGATAATAGTTGATGGGAGTTGATAGGAGTTGATTAGTTGAAGACAGTTGAATTGATACAAAAACGATAAAGAATGATACAAGTTGATAAGTTTTGATGAGAGTTCAGAGGCGTTGCTATGTTGATAGAGGTGTGTTGATGAGATTTGCCGAGAGTTGATAGGAGTTGACGACAGTTGGGTTAGCAGAAAAGTGATAAAGATTGATACAAATTGATGTTTTGATGAGTGCTCAAAGGAATTGATATGTTGATAGGTCGTAAAAGTTGATATGTGTTGATAATGGTTAACGGGAGTTGACAGGAGTTGACGTGTTGGCGACAGTTGAGTTGAGATAGGCGATAAAGATCGATACATGTTGATAAGTTTTGATGAGAGTTCAGAGGAGTTGATATGTTCATAAATCGTAATATTTGATGTGTTAATGATAGTTGAAAGCAGTTGGATAGTTAAGAGGAGTTGATGTGTTGAAGACAGTTGAGTTGAAAGGAAGGCGATAAAGATTGATACAAGTTGATAAGTTTATATGCGAGTTCGGAGAAGTTCGTTTGTTGATAGATCTTAAAAGTTGATATGTGTTGATAATAGTTGATAGGAGTTGATACGAGTTGACGACAGTTGGGTTAACAGAAAAATGATAAAAATTGATACAAATTGATGTTTTGATGAGTGCTCAGAGGAGTTGATATGGTGATAGGTTGTAATAGTTGATATGTGTTGATAATGGTTGACGGGAGTTGATAGAAATTGATGTGTGGGCGACAGTTAAGTTAACAGAAAGGTGATAAAGATTGATATAAGTTATTTTTTGATGAGAGCTCAGAGGAGTTCATATGTTAATAAATAGTAAAGTTGATGTGTTGAGGACAGTTGATGAAAGTTAATAGAAGTTGATATGTTGAAAAAATTTGAGTTTTTAGGAGGGCGATAAAGATTGATAAAAGTGTTGATGAGAGCTTGTAGGAGTTGATGTGTTGATGAGGGTTGAGTTGATAATAGAGTGATAACAGGCGATAAGTTGATAAAAGCGTGATAACAGTTGATTGGCGTTGACGAGGATTAAGAGTTGATAGTGGCTGAGGTGTTGATGAGAATTAAGTTGATAAAAGGTGATATAAGTTAATAAGTGTTGATGCGTGTTGATTTGTTGATAAGTTATGTGTGTCTAGTGTTGATAAACTTTAATAAGAGTTGATAAGATTTCGTCAGAAAGTACATTTGCAAGAAGAAAGCGGCCGGTGAAGATTTTCTTGTATTTGCAGCTCTTAACATTGGTTTTTTTTTACAAGAACCCAACAAACGTTTTGAAATTATAAGCCGGGTTCAGATACATGTGCATTGTAAAAAAAAGGTAAACCAGTCTGACGAGCTAGAAATATAGGACCACCATTTAGTTATCTAGCACTACTGACAGCGCTGTAGTCAATTTAAAACCAAAATTAAAATTGTTTGTTAGGAATTGTTGATCTACTGTTTTGATTAAACAGGAAATCGAATACAAAACTCTTACACTCGCTTACCTAAATTTCCAGTAGTCAACATCAGTATTAGGGTCGTAAATCCTGTGTCTTCTTGAATAATTATTTCCACGAAGGTTCCCCAACCAAACGTCATACCCTCGATCGGCTAAAAGATACGCAAGGCCTTTCTCAGGTCCAGTCAACACAAAATCTGCGCTACTTCCCATCATTCCGTGCATCAACAGTACGACTGGTTTACCTACTTCATCCTGGTAACCTTTTCCATGTGGTATACGATACATTTCCAACAGATAACCGTCTTCGGTTTCGATATCCTTGTAGACCTCGACCGGGTACCCGTACTTTTTGATCAGCTCCACCTACGACACTTTATTGAATACGCGCGGAATGGTATGGTACTTACAGGTGGTAGACCCACATCGGGGTGGTTGTTTGGCACAAACGTGCTTTGGAGGTAAGTGTACCAATCCTCGGGCGTTGTGTGGAGTTTTTCCCAAACGTTTTCGACGAGCGGGATCTTCGCCTTCATACATTTTAGGACGCGTGTGATGGGTTTTGCTCTGACAGGCTCGTAGAGCTTGTTAATTAGAAGAGCAGGTGAGGTGGTGGTCGCTCTTTTAGCAACCCTATGCGATTTTTCGTAGCAGAAGGTAAGGACCTCACCAGGTGTTGCTTTTACTTTAGCCCGGATGCGATTGACGAGCGTTAGTGGATGCGATTTGAACGGGTACGCAGCTGCGTTCCATACATTATTACACACGAATTCCATTGGTGGTGAGTTTAAAACAACTGAAGCTTAATAAATAACATCTACGTACATACCTGTGGCCTCTTGGATTAAAATACAAAGGAAACTTCACCTCAATCACATAAATAAACAGCAGGCTTTGTTTGATAATGTTCCTTAAGTAAACGAATGAATCAACCGTTGCGTCTGAAACCTACTTAAAATGATTTTAGGAATAGCGTCATGCTTGGAGAAGCTGGCCTTGGAATACCTGTTCCGTTTACGACTTTTTCTATACTACCTTTATTATTTTACGTCGTCCTTTAAGCTACTTAACGTGTGTTGTAAGGAAAGTACGTTGGAATTATCTAGCAGGAGCTGATAAGTACAAGCGGCCGTGCAAGGTCATGATTCATATCCTCTATGACAATGCCACTCGTAGATTGACAATGAAACACTATGCGAAAAGGTTGCATGTTTGTTAGAAGGCTGTACACGCGCTCTGAACGCATTAAAATAATTTGTTGTAAAGTTTTATGGCAAAACGCTTTTAATGTGCTCATCTTACACAAAAAAAGCGCCTGGTTACCTTAAAATAAGTGGCAATTTGCGCGATTGCGCATTAAATTTGTGCACATACTCGGGTTCGTGCGCGTTTCAAAATCGCAAGCGCATTAAAATAATTTCTTTCAAATTCTATGGCACGATCGTGCCTAATGTGCACAAACGCCTGAACAAATTGACGCCCAAACGTTACAAAACAACGCCTTAGAATATAAACGTAACCTGAAAATAAACAAAGAAACGAATAAAAACCAATTTACGCGATTACATATCAACTCATCTAAACTCTCATCAAAACTTATCAACTTGTATCAATCTTTATTGCCTTTTTCAACTCAACTGAATTCAATACATCAACTCCTATCAACTCCCCAACTCCCGTCAACTATCATAAACACATATCAACTTTTACGATCTATCAACATAGCAACGCCTCTGAACTCTCATCAAAACTTGTATCAATCTTTATCGCCTTTGTATCAACTCAACTGTCTTCATCTCATCAACTCCTATCAACTCCCATCAACTATTATCAACACATATCAACTTTCAAGGTCTATCAACATACGAACTCCTCCGAACTCGCATCCAAACTTATCAACTTGTATCAATCTTTATTGCCTTTCTGTCAACTCAACTGTCTTCAATACATCAACTCCTAACAACTCCCCAACTGCCGTCAATTATCATTAACACATATCAATTTTTACGATTTATGAACATATCAACTCCTCTGAACTCTCATCAAAACTTATCAACATGTTTCGATCTTTATCGCCTATCTCAACTCAACTGTCACCAACACGTCAACTCCTGTCAACTCCCGTCAACTATTATCAACACATATCAACTTTTACGACCTAACAACATATCAACTTCTCTGAGCACTCATCAAAACATCAATTTGTATCAATCTTTATCGATTTTTTGTTAACCCAACTGTCGTCAACTCCTATCAACTCCCGTCAAATCTCATCAACACATCAACTTTTAAGCTCTATCAACATAGCAACGGCTCTGAACTCTCATTAAAACTTATCAATTTGTATCAATTTTTATCGTTTTTGTATCAAACCAACTGTCTTCAACTCATCAACTCCTATCAACTCCCATCAACTATTATCAACACATATCAAGTTTTAAGATCTATCAACATACGAACTCTTCCGAACCTGCATCTAAACTTATTAACTTGTATCAATCTTTATCGCCTTCCTGTCAACTCAACTGTCTTTAACACATCAACTCCTCTCAATTCTCCAACTGCCGTCAACTATCATTAACACATATCAAATTTTACTATTTATTAATATATCAACTCTTCTGAACTCGCATCAACACTCATCGAAGCTTATCAACTTGTATCAATCTTTATCGCCTCCTATCAACTCAACTGTCTTCAACACATCAACTACTACGAACTCCCATCAACTATCAACATCACATCAACTTTAACGATTTATCAACATATCAACTACTCTGATCTCTTATCAAAACATCAACATGTATCACTCTGTATCGCTTTTCTGTCAACTCTACTGTCTTCAAGACATCAACTTCTAACAATTCTTCAACTCCTGCCAACAATCACCAACACATCAACTTTTACTATTTATCGACATATCAACTAATCTGAACTCTCATCAACTTTCATCAGAGCTTATCAACTTGTATCAATCTTTATTGTCTTTCTATCAACTCAACTGTATGCAACACATCAACTCCTATCAACTATCATCAACACATATCAACGTTTAAGATTTATCAACATCTCAACTCCTCTGAACTCTCGACAAAACTTATCAACTTGTATCAATCTTTATCGGCTTTCTATCAACTTAACTGTATTCAACACTTCAACCATTATCAACTCTCCAACTGCCATCAACGATCATCAACACATATCAACTTTCACTATTCATCAACACATCAACTCCTCTGAACTCTCATCAACTCTCATCGAAGTGTATCAGTTTGAATCAATCTTTATCACTTTTCTATCAACTCAACTATTTTCAACACATCAACTGCTATCAACTCCCATCAACTATCAACAACACATCAACTTTTACGATTTATCAACATATAAACTGCTCTAAACTCTCAGCAAAACTTATCAACTTGAATCAATCTTTATCGCCTTTTTGTCAACTCTAATGTTTTCAACACATCAACTCTTATCAACTCTTCAACTCCCGCCAACTATCAACAACAGATATCAACTTTTACTATTTATCGACATATCAACTCCTGTGAACTCTCAACTCTCATTGGAGCTTATCAACTTGTATCAATCTTTATCGCCTTCTATCAACTCAACTGTCTTCAACACATCAACTTCTAACAACTCTCCAGCTCCTGCCAACAATCACCAACACATCAACTTTTACTATTTATCGACATATCAACTAATCTGAACTCTCATCAACTCTTATCAGAGCTTATCAATTTGTATCAATCTTTATCGTCCTTCTGAACTCAACTATCTTCAACACATCAACTCCTATCAACTCCTATCAACTATCAACAACACATCAACTTTTACGATTTATCAACATATCAACTACTATGAACTCTCATCAAAACTTATCAACTTGTATCCATCTTTATCACCAATCTGTCAACTCAACAGTCTTCAACTCATCAACCCCTATCAACTCCCCAACACTTATCAACTTTTACTATTCATCAACATGTCAACTCCTCTAAACTATCATCAACTCTTATAAAACCTTATCAATTTGTATCAATCGTTATTGCTGTTCTATCAACTCACCCGCCTTCAATACCATCAACTACTATCAACTCCCATCAACTATCAACATCACATCAACTTTTACGATTTATCAACATATCAACTACTCTGATCTTTTATCAAAACATCAACATGTATCACTCTTTATCGCCTTTCTGTCAACTCTACTGTCTTCAAGACATCAACTTCTAACAATTCTTCAACTCCTGCCAACAATCACCAACACATCAACTTTTACTATTTATCGACATATCAACTAATCTGAACTCTCATCAACTTTCATCAGAGCTTATCAACTTGTATCAATCTTTATCGTCCTTCTGAACTCAACTATCTTCAACACATCAACTCCTATCAACTCCTATCAACTATCAACAACACATCAACTTTTACGATTTATCAACATATCAACTACTCTGAACTCTCATCAAAACTTATCAACTTGTATCCATCTTTATCACCAATCTGTCAACTCAACAGTCTTCAACTCATCAACCCCTATCAACTCCCCAACACTTATCAACTTTTACTATTCATCAACATGTCAACTCCTCTAAACTATCATCAACTCTTATAAAACCTTATCAATTTGTATCAATCGTTATTGCTGTTCTATCAACTCACCCGCCTTCAATACCATCAACTACTATCAACTCCCATCAACTATCAACATCACATCAACTTTTACGATTTATCAACATATCAACTACTCTGAACTCTCATCAAAACATCAACTTGTATCACTCTTCATCGCCTTTCTGTCAACTGTACTGATTTCAACACATCAACTCTTAACAACTCTCCAACTCCTGCCAAATATTACCAACACAACAACTTTTACTATTTATCGACATATCAACTCCTCTGAACTTTCATCAACTCTCATCAGAGCTAATCAACTTGTATCAATCTTTATCACCTTTCTGTCAACTCAACTGACTTGAAACAGTAACTCCTATCGACTACACAGTTCCCGTCAACTATCATCAACACATATCAACTTTCATTATTTATCAACATACTGAATTATCATCAACTCTTATCAAAGCTTATAAACTTATACCAATCTTTATCGTCTTTCTATCAACTCAACTGTCTTCAACACATCAACTCCTATCAACTCTCATCAACACATCAACTTTCAAGATTTATTTATCATTTCAACTCTTCTGAACTCATTATTTATTGCCTTTTTCAACTCAACTGAATTCAATACATCAACTCCTATCAACTCTCCAACTCCCGGCAACTATCATCAACACATATCAACTCTCTGACATCTCATCAACTCTCATCAAAGTTTATCAACTTGTAGCAATCTTTATCGCCTTTTTATCAACTCCACTGTCTTCAACACATCAACTCATATCAACTTTCATCAACACATCAAATCTTACTATTTAGCAGCATATCAATTCTAAACTCTCATCAAAACTTATCAATTTGTATCAATCTTTACCGCCTTTGTCAACTAAACTGTCTTCAACACATCAACTCCTATCAACTCCCATCAACAGATATAAAATTTTACGATTTATCAGCATATCAACTCCTCTAAACTCTCATCGAAACCTATCAACTTGTATCTATCTTTATCATCTTTCTTAAGTCAACTGTCTTCAACGCATCAACTCCGATCAACTATCTAACTCCCGTCAACTATCATCAACACATATTAAATTTTACTATTTACCAATATATCAACTCCTTTGAACTCTCATCAACTCTCATCGAAGCTTATCAAATTACATCAATCTTTATCGCCCTTCCATCAACTTCAACGTTTTCGACACATCAACTCCTATCAACTTTCATCAACACATTAAATTTTACTATTTAGCAGCATATCAATTCTAAACTCTTATCAAAACTTATCAATTTGTATCAATCTTTACCACCTTTGTCAACTAAACTGTCTTCAACACATCAACTCCTATCAACTCCCATCAACAGCTGTAAAATTTTACGATTTATCAGCATATCAACTCCTCTAAACTTTCATCGAAACCTATCAACTTGTATCTATCTTTATCATCTTTCTTAACTCAACTGTCTTCAACGCATCAACTCCGATCAACTATCTAACTCCCGTCAACTATCATCAACACATATTAAATTTTACTACTTGCCAATATATCAACTCCTTTGAACTCTCATCAACTCTCATCAAAGCTTATCAACTTATAGCAATCTTTATCGCTTTTCTATCAACTCCAACGTTTTCGACACAACTCCTGTTAACTCTCATCAACAATCATCAACACATATAAAATTTTACGATTTATCAGCAAATCAACTCTTCTAAACTCTCATCAAAACTTATCAACTGTTACGTGCCAATAAATTGGCCCTTAAACATTGTTTTTAGGTTAATTTTGATGTGCGGAAGATTCGCGCCATAATTTCAAAAGACTGGGGCGCGTATTTCCGTTACGTCACAGTGCGTTTGCGCCAGATCGCGCGACGCGAGTGAAGTAGGGAAAAGTGGGGACAAGTTTCCGGTGCTCTCTATAACGTGGCTTTTTTGCCTGAACCTTCGAGTGGAGTGGGCGTTTGAGGTATCGTATCGTGCTTGTTATTATTTATGTAGATTCCCTTGCCTAATTATCATTGTTGTCGCCCTTATACCTGGTTTTCCTTGTCCATTCCCTACATTGGTGATGAATTTGAAGCCGTAGGCAGAACCGCATTCCACGCCGGAGTGGAGACCTGAGATCGAATACAAGCTGTTTGGATGTGCGTGGGACGTACCCCCGTTAATCGTCGTTTCTTGTAAGAGGGTCAGCAGCAGTCTTTAGGGACGTGCAGCCACCATCTTTATCTATCCTGAAGGACGATAGGCGTACTTCGTGGAAATCTGGACCTATCATGTAAGTAATTACTGTATTACCTATTGTCTTACATTTATATAAATTTTCCGATTATTGCGCAATATAATTTGTGCATTGGTGACGTCATTGGCAGTTGGGCGCGCAAAATCTGTAATAAGGTTAGCGCTACTAACCGCCCGTAGAGTCGCTTTTTCATCGCGCTTGCGCGATGTATTTATCGACTTTTTAACTGTAATCATCGACAAATTGTGAGAATTCGCGGTTTTAAAGCGTAAGAAAATGTAACAATCTTTACCACCTTTGTCAACTAAACTGTCTTCAACACATCAACTCCTATCAACCCCGTCAACAGATGTAACATTATACGATTTATCAGCATATCAACTCCTCTAAACTTTCATCGAAACCTATCAACTTGTATCTATCTTTATCATCTTTCTTAACTGTTGAGTCATCAACACATCAACTCCGATCAACTATCTAACTCCCGTCAACTATCATCAACACATATTAAATTTTACTGTTTATCAACATATTAACTCCGCTATCACCTTATCAACTCTCATCAAAGCTTATCAACTCATATAAATCTTTCTCGCCCTTCTATCAACTCCACTTCCACACTTAAACTCCTATCAACTCTCATCAACACATCAAATTTTACAATTTACCATCATATCAACTGCTTTAAGCTCTCATCAAAACTTATCAACTTGTATCAATCTTTATCGCCTTTCTATTAACTCAACTGTCCTCAACACATCATCTCCTATCAACTCCCCAACTCTCGTCAACTATCATCAACACATATCAATTTTTACTGTTTATCAACATATCAACTCTTCTGACTTCTCATTGACTCTCATCGAAGCTTATCCTCTTATATTAATCTTTAGCGCCTTTCTCAACTCAAATGTCTTCAACACATCAACTCCTATCAACTCTGCAACTCCCGTTAACTATCATCAACACATCAAATTTCACGATTAATCAGCATATCAACTGCTTTAAACTTTCATCAAAACTTATCAACATGTATCACTCTTTATCGCCTATCTCACCTCAACTGTTTTCAAGACATCAACTCCTATCAACTACCCAACTCTCATAAACTATCATTAACACATATCAACTTTTACGGTTTATCAACATATCAACTTTTTCAAACGCTCATCAAAACCTATCAACTTCTATGAATCTTTATCGCCTTTTTCAACTCAACTAACTTCAACACATCAACTCTTATCAACTTTCCAACTCCCGTCAACTATCATCAACACATACCAAATTTAACTGTTTAACTTCTTTACCATCTCATCAACTTTCATCAAAGTTTATCAACTTCTATCAATCTTTATCGCCTTTCTATCAACTTCACTGTCTTCAACACATCAGCTTCTATCAAATCTCCAACTCCCGTCAATTATCATCAACACATCATATTTTACTGTTTATCAGCGTATCAACTCCTCTAAACCCTCATCAAAATTTATCAACGTTTATCAATCTTTATCGCCTTTCTCACCTCAACTATCTACAACATATCAACTCCTGTCAACTCCCCAACTGCCCTCAACTATCATCAACACATTAAATTTTACTATTTACCTACATATCAACTTCTTTAACATTTTATCAACTCTCATCGAAGCTTATCAACTTTTGTCAATTCTTGTCGCATTTCTATCAATTCCACTGTTTTCAACACATCAACTTGTATCAACTCACATCAACTCTCATCAACACATATCAAGTTTTACGATTTATCAGCAGGTCAACTCCTCTAAACTCTCATCAAAGCTTATCAATTTGCATCAATCTTTATCGCCTTTCTCTTCTCAACCGTCTTCAACACATCAACTCCTATCAACTCCCCAACTATCATCAACACACATCACCCTTTACGATTTATCAACATATCAATTCTTCCAAACTCTCATCAAAACCTATCAACTTCTATCAATCTTTATTGTCTTTTTCAACTAAACTGTCTTCAACACATCAACTCCCCAACTCCCGTCAACTATCATCAACACGTCAAATTTTACTGTCTATCAACATTTCAACTCCTCTAACATTTCATCAACTCACACCGAAGCTTATCAATTAGTATCAATCTTAATCGCCTTTCTCAACTCAACTGTTTTCCACACATCAACTTCTATCGACTCCCCAACTCCCGTTAACTATCATCAACACATCAAATTTTGCGATTTATCAGCATATCAACTACTTTAAACTCTCATCAAAACTTATCAACAGATATCACTCTTTATCGCCTTTTTCACCTCAACTGTCTTCAACACATCGACTCAATCAACTCACCAACTCTCATCAACTATCATCAACACATATCAACTTTTACGATTTATCAACATATCAACTTTTCCAAACTCTCATCAAAACTTAACTTCTATCAATCTTTATCGCCTTTTTTAACTCAACTGCCTTCAACACATCAACTCCTATTAACTCCTCAACTCCTGTCAACTATCATCAACACATATCGAATTTGACTGTTTATCAACATTTCAACTCTTCTAACATTTCATCAACTCTTATCGAAGCTTATCAATTTGTATCAATCTTAATCGCCTTTCCCAACTCAACTATCTTCAACACACCAACTCCTATCAACTGTTTAACTATCATCAACAAATACCAAATTTTACTGTTTATCAATATATCAACTCCTCTGATATCTCATCAACTCTCATCGAAGCTTATCAACTTATATTACA
Organism: Platerodrilus igneus; assembly: GCA_036346225.1. Lineage (NCBI taxonomy): Eukaryota > Metazoa > Arthropoda > Insecta > Coleoptera > Lycidae > Platerodrilus > Platerodrilus igneus. The sequence goes on from JARFIW010000549.1 coordinate 683,530, forward strand.
CTTTATCGTTTTTCTATCAACTCCACTGTCTTCAACACATCAACTCTTATCAACTTACAGCCCTTATATCAGCTCAACTTCTCCCAACTCTTGTCAACCTTCCTCCACAATGTGCCCGCATGCGCATTGAGATTATAACCTGCCGGATTGCAAACACATGAGCTGTAATGCGGTTAGATCGGCAACGTTTTTCAATTGTTTTAATATGAACCTCGACCTTTTATGACGCATTACACAGAGTCCGATAGGGGCCTTTACAAATGGCGGCCCATCGGCCTCATGTTGCATTTTAAAATTAAAGCCGAAGGCTTTTCACTGTTGTCGCGAAGAAAACGGCGTAGGAAAAAGTAGAGTTGTAAGATGTTGCCGCCGTACTGAACTTGCATTTAAGCTGACGCTAGTGACGTCATTGCAATATACTAAGGAGGATTTAAATATTCCAGAAGTGCCCTACTAGTGTGATATAAAGGTAGACAATTTTGGGGAAAATTTTGAACACGTTTGGCCTGCTGAGGGTAGAAGGGGTTATTCCAATTTAAGATTGATCTGAGGAGAATTCAATTTGTTTTGCAAGGTAGAAAAAAATAATCGCTTATTTCCGTCTTATCGTTGTTTGTTGCTAATTCACAAATAGATATCGATTTTGTTATCGGGCAAGTTAAAACACGTTAATCACCCACCAAATTGAACTAGTAACTACTTCTGAAACCAATCGTACGACATCGCGCATTTTTCTTGAGCCTTGCACAAATAACGCGCGCCTCTTCAAAAAGTTTCCACCATCTGCATCACCGCAAACGTAACAAAAACCGACAAAGGAATCGATCAGCTGACGGTACACTCACCGATATCACTAATGCACTGATAAGATAAATAAATCGTTCACCTGTATCCAACAACAAAGAAACCCAGTTTTCCCAAACTCATACTAAACTCGGTCGCTTCTCTTGCGGTCCGGCTGATTTTGCCAAAATGGTCGTTGTGTTCGAAGGATTATGGAAGACGACCTCTGCTGTCGCACAAGCAGCGCCGCTTCAAATAGTGAATTCAGTCCAGGACATGGTAAAATCAGCACCGCGAAAAATTTTGACCAACATCTTCAAAAGCCGCTTCGTCAACTACGCGCTCGAAACATCACCAGCTGAAATTATCACCAACGTCCTGGACCCGCTCAAACTTACAAAAACAGAAAAGGTTATTAACGAACTATGCGATAAGGTTCCACTTCTTCACAACGTACGCAAGAAACTCAACGTGCCTGCGATCGAGTGGTACAACTACCTCTTCAGCTCCTTCGAACCACACCCCAATAAAGACATCGGCCTAACACCTGTAAGTACCTCAACTTGGTCTCATTTTGTACAGCGTTTTCCAGGTCGAGATGATTAGAAGAAACGACTACCCGGTCGAAGTATACAAAGATATCGTGACTGAAGATGGGTATCTTCTGGATCTATACAGGATACCTCACGGGAGGTCCAACAAAGAAGAGCGTTTCAAACCTGTGGTGTTCTTGGTGCATGGTTTTGTGACGAGCTGTGCTGATTATCTAGTAGCAGGACCTGATAAGGCCCTTGGGTATATGCTAGCCGATATGGGGTACGATGTCTGGCTTGGAAACCCTCGTGGAAGTCTTCATTCCCGCAAACATATGGAGTACAACCCAGACTGCGATAAGAAGTTCTGGGACTTTAGGTAATTTTGAAAACTTGCTATTTTCTAGTGAGTAAAGATATGTTTAGTTGTGCAATATTGTGTGTCCTCCTGAAACAATAGTAAGTTCGTAGCTAACCTTCCCTAGCAGTGTGATCGATCTAAATTATTGTCCTATTTTCTGTTCGCTTACACCAAAACAAAACTAGATACTCCCTAGAGTTAGACTCGAATTTTAGGTTAGATTTCTAGATTGAAAGAAATATAGGACTTTTATTGACAAAGATTGATAAGGTTTTTGTTAAAACAAGTATGCAACTTTTTAGCACAAAGTTTTTCAAAATATTCAGGGTATCCAGAATTTTCAATACCTTTGTAACAGAAGAATTTCAGGATTTTTGGCTCTTCAGAACTATTCAAGATATTTCAGGATTTAGACAAATTTTAGAATTTTTATGGTTTTCGGAATTTTTAAGATATTTGAGTGTTCAAGAATCGTTAGAATCCTTCGGGATTTCAAAACTTTTAGAATTTTAGGATTTCTGCGATTTCAGGATTATTCCAGAGTTTACTAGATTTTTAGAATTATTCTGGATATTTCAGGATATACACCATTTTTAGGATTTTTATGGCTTTCAGAATTTTCAAGATATTTGAGTGTTCAAGATTCGTTACAATCCTTCAGGAATTCATAACTTTTAGAATTTTACGGTTTTTGTAATTTCTAGATTTTTCCAGAGTTTACTAGATTTTCAAAATTATTCTAGGTATTTCAGAATATACACTATTTTTAGGATTTTCATGGTTTTAAGAATTTTTAAGATATTTGAGTTTTCAAGATCCGTTAGAATCCTTCAGAAATTCTGAATTTATAGAATTTTACGATTTTTGCAATTTCTAGATTATTTCAGAGTTTATTAGATTTATAGAATTATTCTGGATATTTCGTTAGAATTTTCATGGCTTTCAGAATTTATAAATATTTGAGTTTTCAAGAACCGTTAGAATACTTCAAGATTTCAGAACTTTTAGAATTTTACGATTTTTGAGATTTGTAGATTATTCCGGAGTTTACTAGATTTTCAGAATTATTCTGGATATTTCAGGATCTACACCAATTTTAGAATTTTTATGGCTTTCATAATTTTTAAGATGTTTGAGTTTTCAAGACCCGTAAGAATCCTTCAGGATTTCAGAATTTTTAGAATTTTAGGATTTTTGCGATTTCAGGATTATTCCAGAGTTTACTAGATTTTCAGATTTATTCTGGATACTTTAGAATCTGCGCAATTTTAGGATTTTCATGGCTTTCAAAATTTTTAAGATGTTTGAGTTCTCGAGATTCGTAAGAATCCTATAGGATTTCAGAACTTTTAGAATTTTAGAATTTTTGCAATTTCAAGATTATTCCAAGGTTTACTAGATTTTCAGAATTATTCTGGATATTTCAGAATCTACACAATTTTTACGATTTTCATGGCTTTCAGAATTTTATAAATATTTGAGTGTTTCTAGATCCGTTAGATCCTTCAAGGTTTCATAACTTTTAAAATTTTAAGATTTTAACGATTTCAGGATTATTCCAGGGTTTACTCGAGTTTCAGAATTATTCTGGATATTTCAGGATCCACACAATGTGTAGGATTTCTAAGGCTTTCAGAATTTCTAAGATACCTGAGTCTTTAAGAGTCGTTAGAATCCTTCAGGATTTCAGAACTTTTAGGGTTTTAAAATTTTTGCCATTTCTGGATTATTCCAAAGTTTAACTAAATTTTCAGAATTATTCTTAGATATTTCAGTACTACATAATTTTTACGACTTTCATGGCTTTCAGAATTTAACAGATATTTGGTTTTCAAGATCCGTTAGAATCCGTTCAGATTTCAGTACTTTTAAAATTTTAAGATTTTAATGATTTCAGGATTATTCCAGGGTTTACTAGATTTTCAGAATTATTCTGGATATTTCAGGAATCTACACAATGTTAGGATTTTCATGGCTTTCAGAATTTCTAAGATACCTGAGTCTTCAGATCCGTTAGAATCCTTCAAGGTTTCAGAACTTTTAGGGTTTTAAAATTTTGCCATTTCTGGATTATTCCAGGAGTTAACTAGATTTTCAGAATTATTCTTGGATACTTCAGGATCTACACAATTTTACGACTTTCATGGCTTTCAGAATTTACTAAGATACCTTTGGTCTTTAAGAGTCGTTAGAATCCTTCAGGATTTCAGAACTTTTAGGGTTTTAAAATTTTTGCCATTTCAGGAATATTACAGAGTTTACTAGATTTTCAGAATTATTCTGGATACTTCAGGATCTACATAATTTTACGATTTTCATGGCTTTCCGAATTTTAATAGATATTTGGTGTTTCAAGATTCCGTTAGAATCCTTCAAGGTTTCAGAACTTTTAAAATTTTAGCATATTTTAACAATTTCAAGATTATTCCAAGGTTTACTAGATTTTCAGAATTATTCTGGATATTTCAGGATCTACACAATGTGTTAGGATTTTCATGGCTTTCAGAATTTTATAAATATTTGAGTCTTTCAAGATCCGTTAGAATCCTTCAGGTTTCAGAACTTTTAAAATTTTAAGATTTAGCCATTTCAGGATTATTACAGGGTTTACTAGATTTTCAGAATTATTCTGGATAACTTCAGGATCTACATAATTTTACGACCTTCATGGCTTTCCGAATTTAATAGATATTTGGTCTTTCAAATCGTTAGAATCCTTCAGGATTTCAGAACTTTTAGAATTTTAGCATTTTTGCAATTTCAAGATTATTCCAAGGTTTACTAGATTTTCAGAATTATTCTGGATATTTCAGGATCTACACAATTTTACGATTTTCATGGCTTTCAAATTTATAAGATATTTGAGTTTTCAAAATTCGTTAGAATCCTTCAGGATTTCAGAACTTTTAAAATTTTAAGAATTTTAAACGATTTCAGGATTATTCCAAGGGTTTACTAGATTTTCAGAATTATTCTGGATAATTCAGAATCTACACAATTTTACGATTTTCATGGCTTTCAGAATTTCTATAAATATTTCAGTCTTTTAGATCCGTTAGAATCCTTCAAGGTTTCAAAACTTTTAAAATTTTAAAATTTTGCCATTTCAGGATTATTCAGGGTTTACTAGATTTTCAGAATTATTCTGGATATTTCAGGATCTACACAATGTGTAGGATTTCTAAGGCTTTCAGAATTTCTAAGATACCTTAGTCTTCAAGAGTCGTTAGAATCCTTCAGGATTTTAGAACTTTTAGGGTTTTAAAATTTTTGCCATTTCTGGATTATTCCAAAGTTTACTAAATTTTCAGAATTATTCTAGATATTTCAGTACTACACAATTTTTACAATTTTCATGGCTTTCAGAATATTATTGATATTTGAGTTTTTCAAGATCCGTTAGAATCGTTCAAGATTTCAGTACTTTTAAAATTTTAAGATTTTAATGATTTCAGGATTATTCCAGGGTTTACTTGAGTTTCAGAATTATTCTGGATATTTCAGGATCTACACAATGTGTAGGATTTCTATGGCTTTCAGAATTTCTAAGATACCTGAGTCTTCAAGAGTCGTTAGAATCCTTCAGGATTTCAGAACTTTTAGGGTTTTAAAATTTTTGCCATTTCTGGATTATTCCAGAGTTAACTAGATTTTCAGAATTATTCTTAGTACTTCAGGATCTACATAATTTTTACGACTTTCATGGCTTTCAGAATTTAACAGATTTTTGGTTTTCAAAATTCGTTAGAATCCTTCAGGATTTCAGGACTTTTAGAATTTTAGAATTTTTGCGATTTCAGGATTATTCCAAGGTTTACTAGATTTTCAGAATTATTCTGGATATTTCAGAATCTACACAATTTTTACGATTTTCATGGCTTTCAGAATTTTATAAATATTTGAGTGTTTCAAGATTCCGTTAGAATCCGTTCAAGGTTTCATAACCTTTAAAATTTTAATATTTTAACGATTTCAGGATTATTCCAAAAGGGTTTACTAGATTTTCAGAATTGTTCTGAATATTTCAGGATCCACACAATGTTTAGGAACTTTCATGGCTTTCAGGATTTTGTAGATATTTGTAAGTCTTTAAGAGTCGTTAGAATCCTTCAGGATTTCAGAACTTTTAGGGTTTTAAAATTTTGCCATTTCAGGAATATTACAGAGTTTACTAGATTTTCAGAATTATTCTGGATACTTCAGGATCTACATAATTTTTACGACCTTCATGGCTTTCCGAATTTAATAGATATTTGGTTTTCAAAATTCGTTAGAATCCTTCAGGATTTCAGAACTTTTAGAATTTTAGCATTTTTGCAATTTCAAGATTATTCCAAGGTTTACTAGATTTTCAGAATTATTCTGGATATTTCAGGATCTACACAATTTTTACGATTTTCATGGCTTTCAGAATTTTATAAATATTTGAGTTTTTCAAGATCCGTTAGAATCCTTCAAAGATTCAGAACTTTTAAAATTTTAAGATTTAAACGATTTCAGGATTATTCAGGGTTTACTAGATTTTCAGAATTATTCTTGGATAATTCAGGATCTACACAATGTTTAAGATTTTCAAAGGCTTTTATAATGTTATAGATACCTTTGAGTCTTTCAAGATCCGTTAGAATCCTTCAGGATTCAGAACTTTTAGGGTTTTAAATATTTTGCCATTTCAGGATTATTCCAGAGTTTACTAGATTTTCAGAATTATTCTGGATACTTCAGGATCTACATAATTTTTACGACCTTCATGGCTTTCCGAATTTAATAGATATTTGTTTTTCAAAATTCGTTAGAATCTTTCAGGATTTCAGAACTTTTAGAATTTTAGAATTTTTGCGATTTCAGGATTATTCCAAGGTTTACTAGATTTTCAGAATTATTCTGGATATTTCAGGATCTACACAATTTTTACGATTTTCATGGCTTTCAGAATTTTATAAATATTTGAGTTTTTCAAGATCCGTTAGAATCCTTCAAGGTTTCATAACTTTTAAAATTTTAAGATTTAAACGATTTCAGGATTATTCCAGGGTTTACTCGAGTTTCAGAATTATTTTGGATAATTCAGGATCTACACAATGTGTAGGATTTCTAAGGCTTTCAGAATTTCTAAGATACCTCAGTCTTTAAGAGTCGTTAGAATCCTTCAGGATTTCAGAACTTTTAGGGTTTTAAAATTTTTGCCATTTCAGGATTATTCCAGAGTTTACTAGATTTTCAGAATTATTCTGGATACTTCAGGATCTACATAATTTTTACGACCTTCATGGCTTTCCGAATTTAATAGATATTTGTTTTTCAAAATTCGTTAGAATCCTTCAGGATTTCAGAACTTTTAGAATTTTAGAATTTTTGCGATTTCAGGATTATTCCAAGGTTTACTAGATTTTCAGAATTACTCTAGATATTTCATGATCCACACAATTTTTAGGATTTTAATGGGTATCTGAATTTTTAAGATATTTCAGTTTTTCAAGATTCGTAAGAATCGTTCAGGATTTCAGAACCTTTAGAATTTAAGGATTTTTGCGATTTCAGGATTATTCCAAAATTTACTAGATTTTTAGAATTGTTCTGAATATTTCAAAATCTACACAATTTTTAGAACTTTCATGGCTTTCAGGATTTTGTAGATATTTGTAATTTCAAGAGTCGTTAGAATCCTTCAAAATTTCATTACTTTTAGAATTTTAGGATTTCAGAGAGTTCAAAATTATTCCAGGGTTTACTAGATTTTCAAAATTAATCGGGACACTTCAGGATCGACACAATGTTTGAGGATTTACATGGCTTTCAATTTTTTTTTAATATTTGAGCTTTCAAGAACCGTTAGAATCCTACAGGATTTGAAAACTTTTAAAAATTTACGATTTTTGCGATTTCAGGATTATTCTACGATTTACTAGATTTTCAGAATTATTCTGAATATTTCAGGATCTATACAATTTTTAGGATTTTCATAGCTCTCCGGATTTTTAGGATATATGAGTTCTTCAAGATCCGTTAGAATTCTTCAAAAATTCAGAACTATCTAAATCTAGATCTAGATTATTGCAAAGTTTACTAGATTTTCAGAATTATTCTGGGTATTTCAGAAACTACACAATTTTTAAGATTTTCAAAGCTTTTATAATGTTATAGATATTTGAGTTTTCAAGATCCGTTAGAATCCTTCAGAAATCCAGAATTTTTAAAATTTTAGTTTTTTTGCGATTTCAGGATTATTCCAGAGTTTACTAGATATTCAGAATTATTCAGGATATTTTAGGATCTACACAATGTACAGGATTCTCACGGATTTCAAGATTTTTTAGATATTTGAGCTTTCAATCTCCGTTAGAATCCTTCGGGATCTCAGAACTTTCAGAATTTTAGGATTTTTGCAATAACAGGATTATTTCAGAATTCAGAATTATTCTGGATATTTCAGAATTTACACAATTTCTAGGATTTTCAATGATTTCGGAATTTTTAAGATATTTGAGTTTTCAGGAGCCGTTACAATCTTTCAAGGATTCAGAACCTTTAGAATTTTATGATTTTTGCAATTTCTAGATTATTCCAGAATTTACTAAATTTTCAAAATTATTCTGGATATTTCAGGTTCTACACCATTTTTAGGATTTTCGTGGCTTTCAGAATTTTATAGATATTTGAGTTTTCAAGATTCTCTAGAAGTTTTCAGGATTTCAGAACTTTTAGAATTTTAGGATTTTCGCGATTTCAGGATTATTCCAGTGTTTACTAAATTTTCAGAATTATTCTGGATATTTCAGGATCTACACCATTGTTAGGATTTTCATGGCTTTCAGAATTTTAAGATATTTGAGATTTTCAAGATTCGTTAGAATCCTTCGGAATTTCAAAACTTTTAGAATTTTAGGATTTTTGCGATTTCAAAATTATTCCAGAGTTTACTAGATTTTCAGAATTATTCTGGATATTTCAGGATTTACACAATTTTTAGAATTTTCATGGTTTTTCGAATTTTATTGGTTTTTGTGTTTTCAAAATCCGTTAGAATTCTTCAAGATTTCAGAACTTTTAGAATTTGAGATTTTTTGCGATTTCAAAATTATTCCAGAGTTGTCTAGATCTTCGGAATTGTTCTAGATATTTCAGGATCTGCACAATTTTTAGGATTTTTATGGCTTACAGAATTTTTAAGATCCGTTGAATCCTTCAGGATTTCAGAACTTTTAGGATTTCTGCGATATCAGGATTATTACAGGGTTTACTAGATTTTTAGAATTATTCTGAATATTTCAAGATCTACACAATTTTTAGCATTTTCGTGGCTTTCAGAATTTTTAAGATATTTGAGTTTTCAAGCTCCGTTAGAATCCTTAAAGATTTTAGAACTTTTAGAATTTTAAGATTTTTGCGATTTCAGGATTATTCCAGGGTTTACTAGATTTTCAGAATGATCCTTTATATTTTAGGATCTACACAATTTTTACAATTTTCATGACTTTCAGAATTTTTTAGATATTTGAGTTTTCAAAAGTCGGTAGAATTCTTCAGAATTCAGAACTTTTCGAATTTTAGGATTTTTGAGACTTTCAGATTATTCCAGGATTTACTAGGTTTTCAGAATTATTCTGGATATTTTAGGATCTACAAAATTTGTAGGATTTTTATAGCTTTTACAATTTTATAGAAATTAGAGTTTTTAAGAGCCGTTAGAGTCCTTCAGGATTTCAGAACTGTTAGAATTGTAAGATTTTTGCGATTTCAGGATTATTCCAGGGTGTACTAGGTTTTCAGGATTATTCTGGATATTTCAAGATCTACATAATTCTTAAGATTTTCATAGCTTTCCGAATTTTATAGATATTTGAGTTTTTCAAGATGCGGTGGAATCGTTTATGATTTCGGAACTTTTAGAATTTTAGGATTTTTGCGTTTACAGGATTGTTCCAGAGTTTACTACATTTTCAGAATTATTCTGGATATTTCAGGATTTACACAATTTTTAGGATTTTCATGACTTTCAGAATTCTTAACATATTTGAGCTTTTCAAGATTCGTAAGAATCTTTCAGGATTTCAGAACTTTTAGAAGTTTTGGATTTTTGTGATTTCAGGATTATTCCAGGGTTTAGTAGATGTTCAGGATTATTTTGGATATTTCAGGATCTATTTTACGATTTTCATGACTTTTGGAATTTTTAAGATATTTGAGTTTTCAAGATTCGTAATAATCGTTTAGAATTTCAGAAGGTTTGGAATTTTAGGATTTTTGCGATTTCAGGATTATTTCTGGGTTTACTAGCTTTTCAAAATCATTCTAAATATTTCAGGATCGACACAATTTTTAGGATTTTCATGGCTTTCAGAATTTTGTAGATATTTGAGTTTTCAGGAATCGTTAGAATCTTTCAAGATTTCAAAACTTTTAGATTTTTAGAATTTTGCGTTTTTAGGATTATTCCAGAGTTTACTAGATTTTCAAAATTACTCTGATATTTCAGGATCTACACAATTTTTAGGATCCTTATGGCTTTCAGGATTTTATAGATATTTGAGTTTTCAAGAGTTGTTGAAAGCCTTCAGGATTTCAGAACTTTTAGAATTTTCGGATTTTTGGGATTTCATGAATATTCCAGGGTTTACTAGATTTTCAGTATTATTCTGGATATTTTAAAATCTACACAATTTTTAGGATTTTCATGGCTTTCAGAATTTTAAAGATATTTGAATTTTCAAGATTCGTTAGAATCCTCCAGGTTTTTAGAACTTTTAGAATTTTATGATTTTTGCGATTTGCAGATTATTACAAAGTCTACTAGATTTTCAGAATTATTTTTCTGGATCATTTCAGAATTTTACTACACATTTAGTTTTAGAGGATAAATCTTCATGGACTTTCAGAATTTTACAGATTTAGATTTTGCTTCAAGATTCGTTCAGAATTCTTCTAGGATTTTCAGAAACTTAGAATATTTCAGAGTTTTACAGAATTTTGGATTTTCAGGCTTTCAGATTTATAAGATTTTCAGAGATTTTCAGAACCTTGAGAATTTTTTAGTACTTTCAGAATTTTAGGGTTTTTGCAATTCCATGGAATATTTGAAATTTTTCTGGATTTTCAGAACTGTTTAGAATATTTCAGGATCTACACAATTTTAAATTTTCAGAGCTTCAAATTTTAAGATATTTGAATTTTCAAGATTCGTTGGAATTCCTCAGGATTTCAGAATTTTCACGATTTTTGTATTTCATAGACTATTCCAGAAATGTTTACTAGATTTTCAGAACTTATTCTAGGATATTTCAGGTATTACATCAATTTTGGGACTTTTCATGGCTTTCAGAATTTTATAGATATTTGAGATTTTCAAGATTCGTTAGAATTCTTCAGAGACTTCAGAATTTTTAGATTTCAGAATTTTAGGATTTCAGCGATTATTCCAGGTTTACTAGATATTCAAATTTTTAATATTGTTCAAAACTAGATTCAGGATATTTCAGGATTCTACACATTTAGGTTTTACATTGATTTTCAGGTTCTTTCAGCATATTTGCTATTAGATAATTTGATTTATATTTCAAAGATCCGTTAGAATCCTTCAAGATTTCAGAAATTTTACGGTCTTTGTGATTTCTAGACTATTCCTGAGTTTACTAGATTTTCAGAATTATTCTGTAAATTTCAGGATCTACACACTCTTTACAATTTTTATGTCTATCAGAAGTTAATAGATATTTGAGTTTTCAAGATTCATTAGAATCCTTCAGGATTTCAGAACTTTTGAAATTTTAGGATTTTTGCGATTTCAAGATTATTCCAGAATTTAACAAGATTTTCAAAATTTTTAAGATATTTGAGTCATCAAGAACCGTTAGAATCCTTAGAGATTTCAGAATTTTTAAAGTTTTAGGGTTTTAGCGATTTCGGGATTATTCCATGGTTTACTAGATTTTCGGAATTATTCTGGATATTTCAGGATCAACACAATCTTTAGGATTTTTATAACTTTCAGAAGAAGATTCGTTAGAATCTTTCAAGATTTCAGAACTTTTAGAATTCTACGATTTTTGCGATTTCTAGATTATTCCAGAGTTTACTAGATTTTCAGAATTATTCTGCATACTCCAGGATCTACACAATTTTTACGACTTTTATGGGTTTCAGAAATTTATAGATATTTGAATTTTCAAGATCCGTTAGAATCTTTCAGGTTTGCAGAACTTTTAGAATTTTAGGATTTTTGCGATTTCTAGATTATTCCAGAGTTTACTAAGTTTTCAGAATTATTCTGGATATTTCAGGATCTACACAATTTTTACGATTTGCATAGCCTTCAGAAATTTATAGATGTTTAAGTTTTCAAGAGCCGTTAAAATCCTTCAAATTTTAGAACTTTTAGAATTTTAGGATTTTTGCGATTTCTGGATTATTCCAGAGTTCAGAATTATTCTGGATATTTCAGGATTTACACTATTTCTAGGATTTTCATGGCTTTCAGAATTTTTAAAATATTTGAGTCTTCAAGAACCGCTAGAATCCTTCAAGATTTCAGAACTTTTAGAATTTTACGATTTTTGCGATTTCTAGATTATTTCAGAGTTTACTAAATTTTCAAAATTATTTTTATGGCTTTCAGAATTTTATAGATATTTGAGTTTTTAAGATCGGATAGAATCTTTCAGGATTTCAGAACTGTTACGAGTTTAGGATTTTTGCGATTCCAATATTGTTCCAGAGTTTATTAGATTTTCAGAATTATTTTGAATATTTCAGGTCCTACAGAATTTTTAGGATTTTCATGGCTTTCAGAATTTTTAAGATATTTGAGTTTTCTAGAACCGTTAGAATTTTTCAAGATTTCAGATCTTTTAAAATTTTGGAACTTTTGCGATTTTAAGATTATTCCGGGATTACTACATTTTCAGAATTATTCTAGATACTTCAGGATCTACACAATTTTTAGAATTTTCATGACTTAGAATTTTTAAAATATTTGAATTTTCAAGATTCGTTAAAATCCATCAGGATTTCAGAACTTCTAGAATTCTACGATTTTTGCTAGTTCTAGATTATTCCAGGGTTTACTAGATTTTCAGAATTATTCTGGATATTTCAGGAATTACACAATTTTTAGGATTTTTTATGCCTTTCAGAATTTTATAGATATTTGAGATTCTCAAGAGTCGTTAGAATCCCTTAGGATTCCTGAATTTTTAGAATTTTAGGATTTTGGCCATTTCAGGATTATTCCAGGGTTTACTAGATATTCAGAATTATTCTGGATATATTAAGATCTTCACAATTATTAAACTTATCATGGCTCTCAGAATTTTATAGATATTTGAGTTTTTAAGATCCGTTAAAATCTTTCAGGATTTCAGAACTTTTAGAATTTTAGGATTTTTGCGATTCCAGGATTATTCCAGGGTTTTCTAGATTTGCAAAATCATTCTGAATATTTCAGGATTTTCATGGCTTTTAGAATTTTTAAGATATTTGTGTTCTTTAAGATTTGGTAGAATACTTCAGGAGTTTAGAACTTTTGGAATTTTAGGATTTTTGCGATTTTGGGATTATTCCAGGGTTTACTAGATTTTCAGAATTATTCTGATATTTCAAGATCTACACAATTTTTACGATTTTCATTGCATTTTATAGATATTTGAGTTTTTATGAGTCTTTAGGATTTTAAAACTTTTAGAGTTTTAAGATTTTTGCGATTTTAGGATTATTCCAAAGTTTACTAAATTTTAGAATTATTCTTGATTTTTCGGGATCTACATAATTTTTAGGATTTTCATAGCTTTCAGAATTTTATAGATCTTTGAGTTGTCAAGATTCGTTAGAATCCTTCAGGATTTCAGAAGTTTTAGAATTTTAAGATTTTTGCGATTTCAGAATTGTTCCGGGGTTTACTAAATTTTCACAATTATTCTGGATATTTCAGGATCTACACAATTTTTAGGAGTTTCATGGCTTTTAGAATTTTATACATATTTGAGTTTTCAAGAGCCTTTAGAATCCTTTCGGATTTCAGAACTTTTGGAATTTTAGGATTTTTGCGATTTTAGGATAATTCCAGGGTTTACTAGATTTTCAAAACTATTTTGGATATTTCAGGATCTACAAAATTTTTGGGTTTTTTATGGCTTTCAGAATTTTTAAAATATTTGAATTTTCAAGAACCTTTAGAATTCTTCAGCATTTCAAAATTGTTTGAATTTTACGATTTTTGCGATTTCTAGAATATTTCAGAGCTTACTAGATTTTCAGAATTATTTTGGTTATTTCAGGTCCTACACGATTTTTAGGATTTTCATGGTTTTCAAAATTTTTAAGATATTTGAGTCTTCAAGAGCCGTTAGAATTCTTCAAAAATTCAGAACTTTTAGAATTTTACGATTTTTGCGATTTCTAGATTATTCCAAAGTTTACTAGATTTTTATAATTATTTTGGATATTTCAGTATCTACACAATTTTTAAGATTTTCATGTTTTTTAGAATTTTTAAGATATTTGAATTTACAAGATTCGTAAGAATCATTCAGGATTTCAAAAGTTTTAGAATTTTAAGATTTTTGCGATTTCAGGACTATTCCAGAGTTTACTAGATTTTCAGAATATTCTGGATATTTCAGGATCTACACAATTTTTAAGAGTTTCATGGCTTTCAGAATTTTTAAAATAATGGAGTTTTTCAAAATTCGTAAAAATTCTTTAGGGTTTCAGAACTTTTAGAATTTTAGGATTTTTGCAATTTCAGGATTATTCCAGAGTTTACTTAGATTTTCAGAATTATTCTGGATTTTTCAGGATCTACACAATTTCTAGGATTCTCATGGCTTTCAAAATACTGAAAAATCTTAAAAGTCCTGAATCACTTGAACATTCTGAAAATCTTTGTTGTCCCGAGGGAATTAAAGAAATCCTTAAGAATCTTTAGAAATCCTAAAACTCCTAAAGCATCCTAAAAACTTTGGATATCTGAAAACTCTCAGAAAACCTGCAATTATCAATATCATTAAAGTACTAAAAAAATCTTAATAATCTAAAGCTCCTAAAATTTCAAGGAAATTCTGAAATTCCTGAAACATCTTTAAAACCTTGAAAATTAAATCTTGAAGAGCTGTCAACATCCCGAGATTTCCAAACTCCTTGTAATATACTAAAAACGCTGAAAAATAGTGAAAATCCTAAAGTTCCTGAAACGTCTTTGAAACTTTGAAAACCTTTTAAATCTCGAAACCCTTGAAAACTGTAAACATATTTAATTTTCCGAAGTCCTTGTAATATACTAAGAATACGAAAAATTTGGAAATTCCTGAAATACTAAAGTCCCGAAATAGAAATATTCGAAAAATCCAGAAAATCTCGAAATGCTGAACAATCAAAAATGTCGTGAATCACTTGAACACCCTAAAAAATCTTCAATATCCTGAAAGAATTAAAGAAATCCTTAAGAATTCTTTGAAAGCCTAAAACTCGTAAAGTATCCTTGAAAAATCTGAAAACTTTTAAAGAACCTACAATTATCGAAATCCTGAAAGTACTGAGTAAAATTGAAAACCTCTGAAACCCCAGAAATCTTAAAAAACTTGAAAACGTCTAATAACTTGAAAATCTGGAACAAATACTAAAATTCCTGAAAGTACTAAATTGCCCTGAACAATCTGACATATTGAAAATTTTGAAATTGCAGTATATCCCGAAAGTACTAAAGTATCCCAAATAATTTTGAAATTCTTCGAAATATTCTTAAACCCTTGAAAAATTCGAAAAACCCTGAGAGATCCCAAAATTTCTGTAAATTTGAAAGCACTAATAATCCTGATCGTCCTGACATGTTAAAAATTTTGAAAATCCCAAATATCGTTCAAGTACTCAAAAATTCTTAAAAATCCTAAAATTCCTCAAAATATATGAAATTGTTTCTTCTGATATTATCATACGAAATAAAAAGGATCATATACCACCGAACTGCAACAAATAGAAGTGGTTACAAAAGTTAGTAACACAGAATATATATGTTACACTGCCTTCGACCGAAAAGAAAAAAAAATTTGAGGTTAAGTCAATTCTCGAAAAATCCTAATTTTCCCGATAATTCTGAAAAATATTGAAAGTCCTTGAAATTCTGAACTTTTTGAAACATGCCAGAAATCTTGAAAATCCCGAAAATTCGTACACAACCTACCTTTTCTGAAACCCTAAAGATGTGCTAAGAATACTGATAAATTTTGAAATTCGTGACAGTACTAATATCCTCAAAATTTAGAAACATTCCGAAAATCCTGAATAAATGCTTAAACTTTTAAAAATTTCAAGACTCTAGAAAGCCTTTAAGGTCCTGAATCACTTGAACATTATGAAAATCTTGAATGTCCTGAAGAAATTAAATAAATCCTTAAGAATTCTTAAAAAACCTATAACTCATAAAATATCCTTGAGAAATTTGAAAACCCTCAAAGAATCTGTAATTATCGAAATCTTGAAAGTTTTGAGAAACTCTAGAAAATCAAAAATCCGTAAAACGCCTAATAATTAAGAAAATCGAGAACAATTACTACAATTACTGAAAGTATAAAAATCTTGAAGATTTTGACGTCTTGAAAATTTTGAAATTGCCGAATATCCTGAAGGTACTCAAAAATCTCAAATAATTCTGAAGATCCTTAAAATATTCTTAAACCCTTGAAAAGTTCAAAAAATCCGGAAGAATTCCAAAGTTTCTGTAAATTTGAAAGCATTAAAAATCCTGAACGTCCTGAATATATTAAAAATTTTGAAAATTCCAAATATCGTATAAGTACTCAATAATCTTTTAAAATCTTAAAATTCTTTAAAATAGTCAATTCCTGAAAAATCTTGTAATATTTGGATAAATCCAAATGTGCCAGTTACTGCCATTTGCAGTTAAAAATATTGAAAGTCTGAAATCTTGAAATTCCTGGAATTCCTGAATCATAAAAACTTTTAGAATTTTACGATTTTTGCGATTTCTAGATTATTCTAGAGCTTACTAGATTTTCAGAATTATTCTGGTTATTTCAGGTCCTACACGATTTTTAGGATTTTCATGGTTTTCAAAATTTTTAAGATATTTGAGTCTTCAAGAGCCGTTAGAATTCTTCAAAAATTCAGAACTTTTAGAATTTTACGATTTTTGCGATTTCTAGATTATTCCAAAGTTTACTAGATTTTTATAATTATTTTGGATATTTCAGTATCTACACAATTTTTAGGATTTTTATGTTTTTTAGAATTTTTAAGATATTTGAATTTACAAGATTCGTAAGAATCTTTCAGGATTTCAGAAGTTTTAGAATTTTACGATTTTTGCGATTTCAGGATTATTCCAGAGTTTACTTAGATTTTCAGAATTATTCTGGATATTTCAGGATCAACACAATTTTTAGGAGTTTCATGGCTTCCAGAATTTTAAAGATATTTAAGTTTTTCAAGATTCGTAGGAATTATTCAGAATTTCAGAACTTTTAGGATTTTTGCGATTTCAGGAGTATTCAAAATAATCTAGGTTTTTTAAAAATTTCTTAGGATTTCCAGATCAGTATTTTTAGTACGTTCAAGAACTGTTCCAAATTTTCTTGGGTTTTCAGAACTTTCAAATTATTTCGGGATCTACACTATTTCTAGGATTTTCATGGTTTTTTAAAATTTTTTGATGTTTGAGATAATCAAGATTCGTTAGAATCTTTCAGTTTTAAAATTTTTCAATACTTTCCTAATTTTAAGATTCCAGGATCATTCAAAATTTTTCTGGTTTTCAGAACTGTTCAGGACATTTCAAAATTCTCACAAATTTCAAGATGCTCATGGGTTTCAAAATTTTTGAAATATTTGATATTTTCAAGGGTTTTAGAGTTTTTCAAAGTTTCCAGAACCCTTAGTATTATTAGTACTTTTAGAATTTCAGGATTTTTGTGATTCCAGGAATATTCAAAATTCCTTTGGATTTTTATAACTATTCAGGATATTTTGGGATTTACACAATTTTTCGGATATTTATAGCTTTTTTAAGATATTTGAGGTTTTCGAAATTTGTTAGAATTCTTTACAGTTTCCAGGACCTTCAGTTTTTTAGTATCTTTAGAAATTTAGGATTTCTACGATTCCAGAATTATTCAAAATCTTTCTGGATTTTCAGAACTATCAGGATATTTCAGAACCTACACAATTTTCAAGATCTTCATGGGGTTCAAGATTTTTAAGATATTTGAAATTTTTTAGGTTTTTTGGAATTTTCCAGGGTTTCAAGATATTTCAGTATTTTTAGTACTTTCAGAAACTGTTCAAAATTCTTTTAGGTTTGCAGAACTATTCGGAAATTTGGGGACTACACAATTTTTGGGATTTTCATGACTTTCAAAATTTTTATAACGTTTGAGATTTTTAAGATTTGTTAAAATTCTTCAAGGTTTTCAGAACCTCCAGAATTTCTTTAGTACTTTCAGAATTTTAGGTTTTTGCGTTTCTAAGATTATTTATAATTTTTCTGGATTTTCAGAACTGTTCAGGATATTTCAGAACCTACACAATTTTCAAGATCTTCATGGGGTTCAAGATTTTTAAGATATTTGAAATTTTTTAGGTTTTTTGGAATTTTCCAGGGTTTCAAGATATTTCAGTATTTTTAGTACTTTCAGAAACTGTTCAAAATTCTTTTAGGTTTGCAGAACTATCCGGAAATTTGGGGACTACACAATTTTTGGGATTTTCATGACTTTCAAAATTTTTATAACGTTTGAGATTTTTAAGATTCGTTAAAATTCTTCAAGGTTTTCAGAACCTCCAGAATTTCTTTAGTACTTTCAGAATTTTAGGTTTTTGCGTTTCTAAGATTATTTATAATTTTTCTGGATTTTCAGAACTGTTCAGGATATTTCAGAACCTACACAATTTTCAAGATCTTCATGGGGTTCAAGATTTTTAAGATATTTGAAATTTTTTAGGTTTTTCGGAATTTTCCAGGGTTTCCAGATTTTTCAGTATTTTTAGTACTTTCAGAAACTGTTCAAAATTGTTTTAGGTTTGCAGAACTATTCGGAAATTTGGGGACTACACAATTTTTGGGATTTTCATGACCCTCAAAATTTTTATAACGTTTGAGATTTTTAAGATTCGTTAAAATTCTTCAAGGTTTTCAGAACCTCCAGAATTTCTTTAGTACTTTCAGAATTTTAGGGTTTTGTGTTTCTAAGATTATTTATAATTTTTCTGGATTTTCAGAACTATCAGGATATTTCAGAACCTACACAGTTTTCAAGATCTTCAGGGAGTTCAAGATTTTTGAGATATTTGAAATTTTCTAGGTTTATGGAATTTCCTAGGGTTTCCAGATTTTTCAGTATTTTTAGTACTTTCAGAAACTGTTCAAAATTGTTTTAGGTTTGCAGAACTATCCGGAAATTTGGGGACTACACAATTTTTGGGATTTTCATGACCCTCAAAATTTTTATAACGTTTGAGATTTTTAAGATTCGTTAAAATTCTTCAAGGTTTTCAGAACCTCCAGAATTTCTTTAGTACTTTCAGAATTTTAGGTTTTTGCGTTTCTAAGATTATTTATAATTTTTCTGGATTTTCAGAACTGTTCAGGATATTTCAGAACCTACACAGTTTTCAAGATCTTCAGGGAGTTCAAGATTTTTGAGATATTTGAAATTTTCTAGGTTTATGGAATTTCCTAGGGTTTCCAGATTTTTCAGTATTTTTAGTACTTTCAGAAACTGTTCAAAATTGTTTTAGGTTTGCAGAACTATCCGGAAATTTGGGGACTACACAATTTTTGGGATTTTCATGACCCTCAAAATTTTTATAACGTTTGAGATTTTTAAGATTCGTTAAAATTCTTCAAGGTTTTCAGAACCTCCAGAATTTCTTTAGTACTTTCAGAATTTTAGGTTTTTGCGTTTCTAAGATTATTTATAATTTTTCTGGATTTTCAGAACTGTTCAGGATATTTCAGAACCTACACAATTTTCAAGATCTTCATGGGTTCAAGATTTTTAAGATATTTGAAATTTTTAGGTTTTCGGAATTTTCAGGGTTTCCAGATTTTTCAGTATTTTAGTACTTTCAGAAACTGTTCAAAATTGTTTTAGGTTTCAGAACTATTCAGGAATATTTGAGACTACACAATTTTTGGGATTTTCATGACTTTCAAAATTTTATGATGTTTGAGATTTTCAAGATTCGTTAGAATTCTTCAAGGTTTTCAGAATCTTCAGAACTTTTTTAGTACTTTTAGAATTTTAAGGATTTTGCGATTTCTAAGATTATTCATAATTTTCTGGATTTTCAGAACTGTTCAGGATATTTCAGAACCTACACAATTTTCAAGATCTTCATGGGGTTCAAGATTTTTAAGATATTTGAAATTTTCTAGGTTTTGGAATTTCCAGGGTTTCCAGATTTTCAGTATTTTAGTACTTTCAGAAACTGTTCAAAATTGTTTTAGGTTTTCAGAACTATTCAGGATATTTCGAAATCTACACAATTTTGGGATTTTCATAACTTTCAACATTTTTATAACGTTTGAGATTTTCAAGATTCGTTAGAATATTTCAGGGTTTTCAGAACCTCAGAACTTTTAGTACTTTCAGAATTTTAGATTTTACGATTTCTAAGATTATTTATAATCTTTCTGGATTTTAAGAACTTGTCGAGATATTTCAGAACTTATACAATTTTCAAGATCTTCATGGGTTCAAGATTTTTAAGATATTTGAAATTTTTAGGTTTTTGGAATTTTCAGGGTTTCCAGATTTTCAGTATTTTAGTACTTTCAGAAACTGTTCAAAATTGTTTTAGGTGTTCAGAACTATCAGATAATTTCGTAGATCTACACAATTTTTGGGATTTTATAGCTTTCAAATTTTTATGATGTTTGAGATTTTCAAGATTCGTTAGAATGTTTCAGGGTTTTCAGGAAGCTTCAGAATTTTTAGTACTTTCAGAATTTTAAGATTTCTACGATTGCAAAATTATTCCAAATCTTTCTGGATTTTAGAATTGTCGAGATATTTCAGAACTTATACAATTTTCAAGATCTTCATGGGGTTCAAGATTTTAAGATATTTGAAATTTTTAGGTTTTCGGAATTTTCAGGGTTTCCAGATTTTCAGTATTTTAGTACTTTCAGAAACTGTTCAAAATTGTTTTAGGTTTGCAGAACTATTCGGAAATTTGGGGACTACACAATTTTGGGATTTTCATGACTTTCAAAATTTTTATAACGTTTGAGATTTTTAAGATTCGTTAAAATTCTTCAAGGTTTTCAGAACCTCCAGAATTTTTTAGTACTTTTAGAATTTTAGGTTTTGCGTTTCTAAGATTATTTATAATTTTCTGGATTTTCAGAACTGTTCAGGATATTTCAGAACCTACACAGTTTTCAAGATCTTCAGGGGGTTCAAGATTTTTAAGATATTTGAAATTTTTTAGGTTTTTCGGAATTTTCCAGGGTTTCCAGATTTTTCAGTATTTTTAGTACTTTCAGAAACTGTTCAAAATTGTTTTAGGTTTGCAGAACTATTCGGAAATTTGGGGACTACACAATTTTTGGGATTTTCATGACTTTCAAAATTTTTATAACGTTTGAGATTTTTAAGATTCGTTAAAATTCTTCAAGGTTTTCAGAACCTCCAGAATTTCTTTAGTACTTTCAGAATTTTAGGTTTTTGCGTTTCTAAGATTATTTATAATTTTTCTGGATTTTCAGAACTGTTCAGGATATTTCAGAACCTACACAATTTTCAAGATCTTCATCGGGTTCAAGATTTTTAAGATATTTGAAATTTTTTAGGTTTTTCGGAATTTTCCAGGGTTTCCAGATTTTTCAGTATTTTTAGTACTTTCAGAAACTGTTCAAAATTGTTTTAGGTTTTCAGAACTATCAGTATATTTCGAGATTTACACAATTTTTGGGATTTTTATAGCTTTCAAGATTTTTATGATGTTTGAGATTTTCAAGATTCGTTAGAATGTTTCAGGGTTTTCAGGAGCTTCAGAACTTTTTAGTGCTTTCAGAATTTTAAGATTTCTACGATTGCAAAATTATTCCAAATCTTTCTGGATTTTAAGAATTGTCGAGATATTTCAGAACTTATACAATTTTCAAGATCTTCATGGGGTTCAAGATTTTTAAGATATTTGAAATTTTTTAGGTTTTTCGGAATTTTCCAGGGTTTCCAGATTTTTCAGTATTTTTAGTACTTTCAGAAACTGTTCAAAATTGTTTTAGGTTTGCAGAACTATTCGGAAATTTGGGGACTACACAATTTTTGGGATTTTCATGACTTTCAAAATTTTTATAACGTTTGAGATTTTTAAGATTCGTTAAAATTCTTCAAGGTTTTCAGAACCTCCAGAATTTTTTTAGTACTTTTAGAATTTTAGGTTTTTGCGTTTCTAAGATTATTTATAATTTTTCTGGATTTTCAGAACTGTTCAGGATATTTCAGAACCTACACAGTTTTCAAGATCTTCAGGGGGTTCAAGATTTTTAAGATATTTGAAATTTTCTAGGTTTTTGGAATTTCCTAGGGTTTCCAGATTTTTCAGTATTTTTAGAACTTTCAAAAACTGTTCAAAATTGTTTTAGGTTTTCAGAACTATCAGGATATTTCGAAATCTACACAATTTTTGAGATTTTCATAACTTTCAACATTTTTATGATATTTGAGATTTTCAAGATTCGTTAGAATATTTCAGGGTTTTCAGGAGCTTCAGAACTTTTTAGTGCTTTCAGAATTTTAAGATTTTTACGATTGCAAAATTATTCCAAATCTTTCTGGATTTTAAGAATTGTCGAGATATTTCAGAACTTATACAATTTTCAAGATTTTCATGAGCTTCAGAATTTTTAAGATATTTGAAATTGTATAGGTTTTTTTGAATTTCTCAGGATTTCCAGAATTTTAGTATTTTCAGAGACTGTTCAAAATTTTTTTAGGTGTTCGAAACTATAAAGATAATTCGTAATCTACACAATTTTTGTGATTTTCATGGCTTTCAACATTTTTATGATGTTTGAGATTTTCAAGATTTGTTAGAATCTTTCAGAATTTTCAGAAGCTTTAGAATTATTTAGTACTTTCAGAATTTTAGGATTTTTGCGATTCCAGGATTATTAAAAAATTTGCTCAATTTTATTAACTGGTCAGAATATTTCAGAAATTACTTCATTTTCAAGAATTCCGTGGATTTAAAAATTTTTAAGATATTTGAGGTTTTTAGAATTTTTCAGTGTTTCCAGGATTATTCTAAATTTTTCTGGATTTTCAGAACTGTTCAGGATAGTCCAGAACCTATTCAATTTTCAAGATTTCTATGGGTTTCAGGATTTTTAAGATATTTGATATTTTCCAGGTTTTTTCTAGTTTCTCATGGTTTCCAGATCCTTCTGTATTTTTAGTACTTTCAGAGACCGTACCGAATTTTCTTGGGTTTTCAGAACTCTCAGGTTATTTCGGAATCTACACAATTTCTGGGATTTTTATGGCGTTCACTCTAGAACGCAACAACATGAAAGACGGAATGGAGGATCAGTATTTATGCATGCATACCCTTCAGAGAGTTGTTGCTCCTTATCATTTGGTCGAATTTATCTCCTTGGACCAAAAAACACAAGCTTGTATCCCATTAACTTCTTCGCTACTCTAATAGTCTGACATTCTTGCTCTTACGATTTGAGGTTGCAGTTTAACTTTACCTAGCATTCTTAGCGCTGCATCCGTCACCAACCTGACTTTTTTTAGCTTTCACGAAATCGGGATGTACGACCTACCAGCAATGATCGACTTCATACTAGCAACAACCAGGCAAAAAACACTAACGTACATAGGAATGTCACAAGGCACCGCGGTTTTCTTCACCCTAGCATCCGAGAGACCCGAGTACAACCAGAAAATAAACCTCATGGTCGCCTTAGCACCAGTTGCTCACCTCAGTAGTGCTCTCACCTGGGTCAACCGACTTGGTCCAATTATACGTCACGCTATAAATGTAAGTAGGCCCCAATTAGTCATTTTTTGTATACATGTTTTAGCACGCGCGTGATTTCATTGGACCAATGGAGTTTCCACACAAGAGCTTCCAAGATGTGATGTCTGTTTTTTACAATAACATCCAGAGCAAGGGCTTTTTCCAGGATATTATTATACAGGTTTTGTTTGTGCTGTTTGGATCGAATTACCAACAACTTGATGCGGTACGTAGACTGGGCTGAGTCGGTGTACGAAGACAACTTACAGCTACGCTGAACACCTTTAGCGATGCAGAAGTTTAAAAAACCTGCACCGCTGATCAAAATCACCGTAGCTGTAGACACAAACTTTCAGGTACTCAGCACCCTCTCTTAACCTCTTCAATTTTTCCAGGACGTCTTCCCTGTTCTACTAAGCACCCTTCCACACTCCAGCTCCATGAAACAATGGCTTCATTTCACACAGATAGCCATATCAGGTACTCTCCCCATTTTGTTCTTACCTCTATACGTGTAAAAATTACAGGGCGGTTTCAAAAATTCGACCATGGTTCAAAGACCAATATGGAAATGTACGGAGCGCGAGATCCTCCAGAGTACGACTTGAGCAGAGTGGAAGCACCAGTGGTGTTGTTCTACTCCAACGGCGATCACCTCTCTAATACATCAGTGAGTTGTCATCGTAAAGGTTGTTAAATTTCTTTGTTTTGTAGGATGTGATGAAGCTACAGAAATCTCTGGCTAACTGCGTGCACGCCTATGAAGTTGAAGATCAAAATTTTAACCATATTGACTACTTTACGGCTGTTGATATCGTTCCGTTGCTGAATCGACACGTTATTAGGGTTGTGGATGAGTACTGTTCGTGTGGATTGACGTAGATGGAGCTTGTGTTATAAAAAGGCTTTAATAAAGATTGGATCTACAATGAGGTTGCTGCGGGATTGTAAATGACGCGGTACATCAACTGATATTATATTTATACCTTTATAATTATTGTTTAAATACGCAATCGTGTAGGATATATTTTTTAGAAGACACAAATAAAGATTTTATTGTCTCTAATAATTCAGAAAATTATATTTGTAGTTCACTTTTTATGACCAATGGAGTATGAGTAGATAAACCATAGCAATTCGGTCTAAAATACAAGATGTCGTAACAGTGACGTCATTAGCGGACGATAAACATGGTAGCCGCGTGTTCTGAATCGGGTGACTATGAAACAAACCTCAATACGAATTTTTAAAAACAATCGTTCGCAATAAACAAAATTGAAACAAAGGAACCACGAAAGTAACGATCATACAACATGACCTGCGCAGTAAAACAGCAACCATATCCTAAAGAAACGTCTCGAGCTTTTCTACTTTTTGTTAACAAAGATATATGGCGTTTTTTATCGTTAACCATTTGTAATCTTTCTACTAACAAAGATTCATAATATTTTATTAACGAAAATATACCCTTTTTTTTATCAACAAAAGCATAGATCTTTTATCAGCATAGATTTATGATTAAAAATCTTCTTGTTAGCAAAGATTAATAACATTTTTGTTAACGGAAATTTAAAGCTGCTTAGTGTCATTTAGTGCCACTTAGTATTACTCGGAGTTATTCAATGTTAGTTATTGGAAACTACTCAAAAGTTGTCAAAAGTATTAATTAGGGTTACTTAGTGTCGCTCAATATTACCCAGAGTTATTCAGTATCACTCCGGTAGTACTCAAAGTTACTCAGAGTTACTTGGTGTCACTCAGTGTTATCTTAAGTAGCTCAAAGTTACTCAAGTGTTACCTAAGTTGTTATTCGAGACTTTACTCAAGGTGTTACTCAAGGTGTTACTCAAAGTGTTACTCAAAGTGCTACCCAAAGTGTTCCTCAAAGTGCTACTCAAGGTGTTACTCAAAGTGTTACTCAAGGTGTTACCTAAGGTATTACTCAAGGTGTTACTCCGGACGTTACTCATGGTATTGCTTAAGGCGTTACTCAAAATGTTATTCAAGGTGTTACTTAAGGAGCTACTCAAGTTACTCAAGGTGCTACTGAAGATGTCCCTCAAGGTTTTACTTAAGGTATTACTCAAGGTATCACCCAAGTTGTTAAGGAGTTCCTGAACGCGTTATTCAAGGTGTTACTTAGGATGTTGCTCAATGTCTCTCTCAAGGTGCTACTCAAGATGTTCCTAGACCTGTTACGCTAGTTGTTACTCAGGGTGTTACTCGGGTGTTATTCAAGATGTTACTCAAGGCGTTTTTCAAGGTGTTACTCAAGCTGTTACTCAAGGTACCTAAAGTGTTACTCAAAGTGTTACTCATGGTGTTACTCAATGTGCTACTCAAGGTGTTACTCAAGGTGTTACTCAAGCTGTTACTCAAGGTGTAGGCGGCTCCGTGGCGTAGTGGTATGTGTGTGACTACTACGCCCAAGGTCCCGGGTTCGAATCCCGACACGGTCCGCTTGAAAAATGTTAGGCGAGCATTTTTCTCAAAAATACACCCTCGTTCGGATGAGAGGTAAAATGGAGGTCCCGTGTGTGAGTGTTGTCACGCACGTTAAAGATCCCTACCTTGCTTGGAACAGCAATGGTTCGGCAAAATTCAAAATTTTCCAGGTAAAAAAAAAAAAACTCGTTTCCTGGCCAATGTAGTACCTTCGGGTGGAGCATTGAAAAATCAAATGTAATGTTACTCAAGGTGTTACTAAAGGTGTTATTCAAGATGTTATCCAAGGCGTTACTCAAAATGTTGCTCAATGGCTCACTGAACGTGTTACTCAAGGTGATATTTAACGTATAACTCAGAGTGTTTCTCAAAGTGTTACTCAAGGTGTTACTCAAGGTGTTACTCAAGGTGTTATTCGAGACTTTACTCAAGGTGTTACTTAAGGTGTTACTTAAGGTGTTACTCAAGGTGTTACTCATTGGTGTTACTCAAGGTGTTACTCAAGGTGCTACTGAATATGTCCTTCAAGGTGTTACTCAAGGTGCTACTGAAGTTACTCAAGGTGTTACTCACGGTGCTACTGAAGAAGTCCCTCAAGGTGTTACTCAAGGTGTTACTTAAGGTGTGGCTCAAGATGTTACTCAAGGTGTTCTCAGGTGTTACTCAGGTGTTACCCAAGGTATTATTCAAGGTGTTACTCAAAATTTTACTAAAAATGTCACTGAAGGTGTTACTCAAGGTGTTGCTCTGGACGTTACTTATGGTGTTGCTTAGGCGTTACTCAAAGTGTTATTCCAGGTGTATACTCAACTTACTTAAGGTGCTACTGAAGATGTCCCTCAAGGCGTTACTCAAAGTGTTATTCAAAGTGTTACTTAAGGTGCTACTCAAGTTACTCAAGGTGCTACTGAAGATGCCCCTCAAGGTATTACTTAAGGTATTGCTTAAGGTATTACTCAAGGTATCACCCAAGTTGTTAAGGTGTTCCTGAACGCGTTGTTCAAGGTGTTACTTAGGATGTTGCTCAATGTCTCTCTCAAAGTGCTACTCAAGATGTTCCTAGACCTGTTACGCTAGTTGTAACTCATGGTGTTACTCGGGTGTTACTCAAGATGTTACTCAAGGCGTTTCTCAAGATGTTACTCAAGCTGTTACTCAAGGTACCTAAAGTGTTACTCAAAGTGTTACTCATGGTGTTACTCAATGTGTTACTCAAGGTGTTATTCGAGACTTTACTCAAGGTGTTACTCAAGCTGTTACACAAGGTGTTACTCAAAGTGTTTCCTAAAGTGGTACTCAAGGTGTCATTCAGAGTGTTGCTAAAGA
Organism: Platerodrilus igneus; assembly: GCA_036346225.1. Taxonomy (NCBI): domain Eukaryota; kingdom Metazoa; phylum Arthropoda; class Insecta; order Coleoptera; family Lycidae; genus Platerodrilus; species Platerodrilus igneus. The sequence continues at coordinate 710,959 of JARFIW010000549.1, forward strand.
TGTTACTAAAGTGTTTCTCAGAGGTGTCACGCAAGGTGTTACTCAAAGTGTTACTTAACGTATACTCAAGGTAATACTTAAAGTATTATTCACGTTGTTACTCAAAGCGTTACTCAAGGGATTACTCAAGGCTTTATTACTCAAGGTTTTTTACTCAAGGTTTTATTACTCAAGGTGTTATCAAGGTGTTACTCAAGGTGCTACACAAGATCTTATTAAACGTGTTAGCTGAAGTGATACTCAAGGTGTAAATTAGGGTGTTACTCAAGGTGTTATCTAAAGTCTTACTCAAGGTGTCACTCAAGGTGTTACTCAAGGTGTTACTTAACTTATTACTCAAGGTATTACCAAACATGATACTCAAGGTGTTACTCAAGGCGCTGCTTAACGTATTACTCAAGGTGATACCTAAAATCTTACTTGCGTTGTTACTCAAGTTGTTACTCAAGAAATTACTCAAGGTGTTACTCAAAGCTTTATTACTCAAGGTTTTTTACTCAAGTTATTACACAAGGTGTTACTCAAGGTGTTATTCTAGGTGTTTCTCAAGGTGTTACTAAAGGTGTTATTTAAGGTATTACTCAAAGTGTTATTCAAGGTGCTACTCAAAGTGTTACTCAAGGTGTTACTCAAAGTGTTACTCGACGTATTACTTAAGGTGTTACTCATGGTGTTACATAAGGTGTTGTTCAAGTTAATTATAAAGGTGTTATTTAACGTATTACTCAAGGTGTTACCCAAAGTGTTACCTAAAGTGTTACGCAAAATGTTACTGAAGGTGTTACTCAAGGTGTTACTTAAGGTGTTACTCAAGGTGCTACACAAGGTGTTACTGAAGTTGCCACTCAAGGTGTTACTCAACGTATTCCCCAAAGTGTTACTCAAGTTGTTACTCAAGGTGTTACTCCAGGTTTTCTTACTCAAGGTTTAATATTTCAAGGTGTTACTCAAGCTGTTACTCAAAACGTTACTAAAGGTGTTACTGAAGGTGTTAGTCAACGTATAACTGAAGTCGCTATTTAAGATGTTACCCAAGGTGTTACTCAATGTCTTACTCAAGGTGTTACTCAACGTATTATTTAAGGTGTTACTCAAGGTGTTACAAAAGTGTTACTCAGGTGTTACCTTGAGTGTTACTCAACTTGTCACTCAAGGTGTTACTCAACGTATTAATTAGGGTGTTACTTAAGGTGTTACTAAAGATATTACTCAAGTTGTTACTCAAGGTGTTACGCCACGTGTTACTCAAGGTGTTACTCATGGTGTTACCTAAAGTGTTACGCAAAGTGTTACTAAGGTGTTACTCAAGGTTAAACTAAAAGTGTTTTTCAAGGTGTTACTCAAGTTTTTACTCAAGATGTTACTGAAGGTGATACTTAAGGTGTTACTCAAGCTGTTACGCAAAGTGTTACTCAAGGTAAAACTAAAGATGTTCATCAAGGAGTTTTTCAAGGCATTTCCCAAGGTGTCACATAAAGTATTCACTAAGGTGTCACACAAGGTGTTACTAAACGTGTTACTTAAGGTGTTACTAAAGATGTTACTCAAAGTGTTACTTAACGTATTACTCAAAGTATTACTCAAGGTGTTACCTAAAGTGTTACTCAAGGTGTTACGTAATGTGTTACTTAAGGTGTTACCTAAAGTGTTACTCAAGGTGTTACTCGAGGCGTTATTATTCAAGGGTTTACTTAAGGTGTTACTGAAGGTGTGTCTCAATGTGATACTACTCCAGGTGTTACTCAAGGTGCTACTCAAACGTATTACTCAAGGTGTTACTCAAAGCGTTATTACTTAGAAGCTTACTCATGGTGTTACTCAAGGCGTTACTATTCTAGGTGTTACTCGAATTGCTACTCAAACGTATTACTCAATGTGTTACCTAAAACGTTAGTCGCGTTGTTACTCAAGGTGTTACTTAAGATGTTACTGACGGTGTTACTCAAGGCTTTATTACTCAAGGTTTTTACTCAAAGTTTTTACTAAAGGCATTACACTAGGTGTTACTCAAGGTGTTACTTAAGGTATTAATCAAAGTGTTACTCCAATTGTTACTCAACGTATTACTTAAGGTGTTATTCAAGGTGCTACTAAAGATGTTACTTAAGGTGTTACTAAAGGTGTTACTTAACGTATTACTCAAGGTGTTATTCAAGGTACTATTCAACATGTTACTCATGGTGTTACTCAAGGTGTCACTCAACGTATTACACAAGGTGTTACCCAAAATGTTGCCTAAAGCGTTACTCAAGGTGTTACTGAAGGAGTTATTCAAGGTGTTACTCAAGGTGTTACTTAAGGTGTTACTCAAGGTGTTACACAAGAAGTTACTAAAGTTGTTACTCAAGGTGTTACTCAAGGTATGCCCCAAGGTGTTACTCAAGTTGTTACCCAAGGTGTTACTAAAAGTGTTACTCCAGGTTTTGTTATTCAAGGTTTTATTATTCAAGGTGTTACTCAAGTTGTTACTCAAGGTGTTACTCAAGATGTTACTGAAGGTGTTAATCAAGGTGTTACTGAAGGTGTTACTCAACGTAATACCCAAGTCGTTATTTAAGGTGTTACTCAATGTTTTTCAAGGTGTAACACAACGTATTACTTAAGGTGTTACTCAAGAAGTTACCTAAAGTGTTACTCAAAGTGTTACCCAACGTATTATTTAAGATGTTACTCAAAGTGCTACTCAAGGTGTTACTTAACATGTTACTCAAGATGTCACTCAAAATATTACCTAAAGTGGTACTCAAGGTGTTACTTAAGGTGTTACTCAAGGTGTTACTGAATGTGTTTCTCAAGGTGTTACTCAAGGTGTTACTCGAGGTGTTACTCAAGGTGTTACTTAAGGTATTGCTCAAGGTGTTACACAAAGTGTTAGTCAAGTTGTTACTCAAGGTGTTACTCAACGTATTACGCAAGGTGTCACACAAGGAGTTACTCAAGATGTTATTCAAGGTGCTACTTAAAGTGTTACTCAAGGTGTTAGTCAAGTTGTTACCCAAGGTGTTACTCAAGGTGTTACTTCAAATTTTGTTACTCAAGGTTTTTATTATTCAAAGTGTTACTCAAGTTGTTAGTCAAAGTGTTACTCAAGATGTTACTTAAGGTGTAATCAAGGTGTTACTTAACGTAATACTTAAGTCGTTATTTAAGATGTTACCCAAGATGTTACTCAACGTTTTACTCAAGGTGTTACACAACGTATTACTCAAGGTGTTACTCAAGATGATACCTAGAATGATACTCAAGGTGTCAATCAAGGTGTTACTCAACGTATTATTTAAGGTGTTACTTAAGGTGTTATAAGGATGTTACTCAAGGTGTTACTCAAGGTGTTACCCAATGTATTACTCATGGTGTTACTCAGGGTATTATCTAAAGTGTTACTCAAGGTGTTACCTAAGGTGTTACTCAAGGTGTTACTCAAGGTTTTACTCGAGGTGTTACTCAAAGTGTTACTTAAGTTGATATTCAAGGTATTACACAAGGTGTTAGTGAAGTTGTTACTCAAGGTGTTACTCAACGTATTACTCAAGGTGTCACAAGGAGTTCTCGAGATTTTACGCAATGTATTACTCAAGGTGTCACACAAGGAGTTACTCAAGATGTTGCTCAAGGTGTTACTGAAGGTGTTACTCAAAGTTTTATTACTGAAGGTTTTGTTACTCAAGGTGTTACTCAAGGTTTTGTTACTCGAGGTGTTACTTAAGGTGTTACTCAAGGTGTTACTCAAGGTGTTACTAATGGTGTTGCTCAAGGTATTACTTAAGTGTTAATCAAGGTGTTACTAAGATGTTACTCAAGGTGATACTCAAGTTGTTACTCAATGTATTACTTAAGGTGTTACTGAAGCTGTTACACAACGTGTTACTTAAAGTGTTATTCAAGGTGTCGTTCGAGGTGTTACTCAACGTATTACTAAGAGTGTTACTCAATGTGTTACCTAAAGTGTTACTCAAGGTGTTACTTAAAGTGTTACTGAAAGTGTTACTGAAGGCGTTACTCAAGGTGTTACTCAAGACGTTATTACTCAAGGTTCTACTCAAGGTGTTACTTAAGGTGTTACTTAAGGTGTTACTCAAGGTGTTACTTAAGGTGCTACTCAAAGTGTTACTCAAGGTGTTATTGAAGGTGTTACCTAAAGTGTTACTCAAGGTGTTACCTAAAGTGTTACTCAAGGTGTTACTTAAGGTATTATTCAAGGCGTTACTTAAGGTGTTACACTAGCTGTTGCTCAAGTTGTTACTTAAGCGGTCACTTAACGTATTACTCAAGGTCTTACTCAAGGTGTCACTCAAGGTGTTACTCAAAATATTACTTAAGGTGTTACCCAAAGTGTTACTCAAGGTGTTACTCAAGGTGCTACTCAAGGTGTTACTAAAGGTGTTACTCTAGGTGTTACTCTAGGTGTTACTCCAGGTGTTACTCAAGGTGTTACTTAAGGTGTTACAGAAGGTGTTGCTCAAGTTGTTACTCTAGGTGTCACTTAACGTACTACTCAAGGTGTTACTCAAAGTGTCACTCGAGATGTTACTCCAAGTATTACTCAAGGTGTTACTCAAGGCGTTACTCAAAGTGTTACTTACGGTGTTACTCGAGGTGTTACTCAAAGTGTTACTTAAGGTGTTACTCAAGGTGTTACTCATAGTGTTACTCTAGGTGTTAGTCAAGTTGTTACCCAAGGCGTTAATCAAGGTGTTACTAAAGATGTTGCTCAGGCGATACTCAAGGTGATACTTAAGGTGTTACTCATCGTATTATTCAACGTGTTACACAAGATGTTGAACAAGGTGTTACCTAAAGTGTTACTCAAGGTGACACTGAAGGTGTTACTGAAAGTGTTACTAAAAATGTTACTCAAGGCGTTACTCAAGGTGTTACTCAAAGTGTTACTCAATGTGTTATTCAAGGTGCTACCAAAAGTGTTACTCAAGGTGTTGCTGAAGGTGCCACTGAAAGTGTTACTCAAGGTGTTACTTAAGGTGTTACTTAAGATGTTACTCTAGGTATCACTCAAGGTGGTACTCAAGGTCATTGACCTTTACTGTGTCCTTCAGTGTTACTCATGAGTTACTCAAAGTGCTATTTATTGTTATTCTGACAACGAAGCCCTTGTGTGTGCGTTTAATCCTTGCAAAAGTTAAACTATCAGAAATACCGGGATAGTGCAAAATTTTTTACATAAATAAAAGTATGGATCATTATAGCTTTAGTCGTACAAATTAATAAATCTCCATAATTATACCATGCGCATATAATTCCGGAAATGCTATTTTCCTAACTACCTGCTTCGTGTAATCCACTACAATTTGCTCGATTATTATGACAAGTGTTAATTATGTAGGCAGCTCTTCCGCTCCTCCTTATTGCTTATTTAAATTCAAAACAGCTTGTAGCAATAAATATAGCAAGCCAAGAATTCGTTTGTTTTTAAGGTGAGTGGTTATAGTTATTTTGAGCAACATTTAATCCTTCTCTTGGATTATGTCTCTAAGTAGCTCACGCGAAATTGTTCCGACATCTTTGTTGTTTTATTATTATACTGCAGACTGGGAGTTGGTGTTCGATTACTCGAACAGATCGAGTTCTCTTTGGACTGACCAGAAAATGATTACCGAGATCAACAAATACCTCTCGAAACTTTTTCAGGCCATCAAGAGCCAGAGAAAAACCACATCGACCTCATGTCCTGCAGGCAAATTGAGCTGTTTTGCAGATAGAAGGAATTGAGGAAGAACAGCAAATCCCACTTAGGGAGGTGACCGATTACGTATCAACTCAGTCGTCCATCTCTAGGGTTACAACGAGATCCAAGGCGAGAGGATTGTCCAGAGGATCTAGGTACCTCACGAGGAAAAGATTCTAGTGAGCTACCCTACTCCTCCTGTCCAGTGACGGATCAGTTTCACTTCGCTTTTGCGTGAAGTTGACAACCGTCAGCTCAACTCTGGGTCTTCAACCAATAGGAGGGCGCTTATATCCTTACTAATTGGGTATCGATTTTTTTCCCAGTTTGATATCTAATGGGTATTTAGATTCTTGCCCAGCATTGCATCCCAAATATGTCCACATAATGTGTAATAATACCCAGCTCTATAACAACCTATTTAGGCTTGCTCTACACCAGATCTATAATTTCACCCCTACCTTTATCCTCACCCTCCCCAGGCATAATTAGGCCGCTTTTTTCCTAATTAAATTTTCCTATGGTGTTATCGGGAGCATTTTTTCTGAGAAATAAACAAAGTATACATCGGATTTTCGGCAGTTTCTCTTTGAGAACGCAGAAACCGATTCATCCCCATTTCTAAAAAAAATGGGTTACCTCCTTTTTCTTTAACGTATTGCTCTTTGGCAAAACAACCACCAACAATCTACTACTTTGACAGATCCACCCTCAGGTGGTTCTACAAAAAGCAAGCACATCTTTCTCCTGAGAAATATTAAATCAAGTAATTTTGAATATTTTTAGGGCTCTGAAATGGAAATTTTACTTGCTTTTATTACTTAGTTCAATTAGTTTAATAAATTGAATAATTAAAATTTTTAGAAATTATTTTAATTGCTCTAATTATTTTATTTTGATTATTTTAATTATTTTGATTTTATTAATTTTAATTGTAATTATTTCAACCTTAATTACTTTAAATAATTTTATTATTTAAACTTTAATTATTTCAGAAGCTTTAATTGTTTTTATTTTATTTTATACAGATATAAAAAATTATTTCACTTAGTTGAATTATTTAAATAACGCTAAATTTTAATTAGTTTTATTAGCTTTATGCTTCAATTATTTCATTTTGATCATTTAAATATGTTTAATTATTCGAAATCTAATTATTTTAATTGATTTTTTTATTTGTATTATAAACAATTCAATTATGCTGTTTAGTGATCTTAATTTTAATTAAACCAACTAGTGAACTCATTTCAAACTTAATTATTTTAATTGCTTTATCATTTCTATTTTAAATTTTACATCTAATGAATGGTTTAACAGTTCTAATATTTTCGTTCTAATAATTTCATTTTATTTATTAATTTTAATTTATTTCTTTTGCATATTTTAATTAATTCAATTAGTTTTATAAGTTAAATAGTTATAATTATTTCTGTTCAAATAATTTCAGTTAATTTAATTAACTTGATAGCTTTAATTAATTGATTGTGATTATTTCAGTTATTTCTTTTTTAAATATTTCAATTAGTTTGATAAGTTTAATTCTAATTATTTCAATTTTAAATATATCAATTGATTTAATTGTTTCAATTATAATTATTTTAATTGCTTTAACTTTTTATTTTAATTACGTTAAATAGTTTAATTAGTTTGATAATTTTGGTTAATTCAATTTAATTATTTCTATTAGTTCAAATATTTCAATTTTAAGAGCTTTAATTGCTTATGCTTTAATTAATTCATTGAGCTTAATTATTTAATTGCTTTAATTACTTTTTTTAAATTATTTTATTGTACAATTAGTTTTTTAATCAAATTATTTTTATTAGTATAATTATGTCAATTACTTTAATTATTTCTACCTTAACTATTTCAATTTATTCAAATAATTTTAATTATTTTAATTTAAATTATTTTATTTAGTTTAGTAATTTCAATTCTAATCATATTAGTTACTCCCATTATTTGTACTTTAATTAACTTAATTGATACAATTATTTAAGTAATTTTATTTATAACAATATTAATTATTTCAATTCAGTTGCTTTAATTATTCTTGTGTTAATTATTTCAATTATTCTAATTAAATAGATAATTTTAATTATTTAATTTTTTATTTCAATTAGTTAGTTATTTTAATTACTTTAGTTATTCTTCTTTTAACTATTTCAATTAGTTTAAAGTGTTTAATTTTAATTATTTTAGTTCCTTCCATTATTAACTATTTCAATTTTAATTATTTTCACTGTTTTTCTATTTTAATTATCTTCTATAGTTTAATAGTCTTGAAAATTTTGGTTATTTCATTTTAATTAGTGGAATTATTTTTATTTTAGTGGCTTTAATTACTTATATTTTAACTAAGTTTAGTCAATTTAACTAGTTAATTAATTTAATTTTAATTATTTCAGTTAAGCTCAATAATTTCAATTTTAATTACTTCAATTGCTTTAGTTCTTTCTACGTTGATTAGTTAAGTCTTAATTTTAATTTGAAATATTTTAATTGTTTTAACAAACTTTATTTTAATTATTTCAATTAGTTTAAATAGTTCGGTAATTATTTCAGTTAGTTCAATTTTAGTTGCTTCAATTGATTTAATTGTTTTATTTTAATTTTTTTCAATCAGTTTAATTAGTGAAATTTCTTTGTTAGTTAGTTCAGTTAGTTTAATTATTTCAATTTTAATTACTATTATTGTATTTAGTTTAATTAGTTAAATACTTTTGTCTTCGATTTAAGTATTTTAATTAGTATAATTATTTCTAGTTTAGTTATTTAATTAGTGTAATAGTTTCAATTATTTTAATTTTAATTATAGCAATTAGTTTAATTATTAAAATCCTAATTGTTTTAATTACTTCCGTTATTTATATTTTAATCAGCAAAGTGTAATTAGTTAAATAATTTTAATTACTTCAATTTTATTTGTTTGAATTAGTTTAATTATTTCAACTGTATCGTTTTAATTATTTGTATTTTAATTTAATTAGTTTTGTAGTTTTAATTATGTCAATTTTACTACTTCAATTTTAATTATTTTAATTCCTTCTATTATTTATATTTCAATTAACTCTGTGTAATTAGTTATGTTATTTTTAGTCGTTTCAATTTTAAATATTTCAATTAGTTTAGTTATTTCAATTTTAATTGTTCTAATTATTTATATTTTAATTAATTCAGTTTAACTAATTAGTTTATAGTTTTATAATGTCAATTTTACTACTTCAGTTTTAATTATTTTAATTGCTTCTATTATTTGTATTTTAATTAGCTGAGTGTAATTAGTTATACGATTTTTAGTCATTTTAGTTAATTCAGTTAATTTAATTAGTTTTGTAGTTCTAATTAAGTCAATTTTACTACTTCAATTTTAATTATTTTAATTTCTTTCATTATTTATATTTTAATTAACTCAGTTTAATTAGTTATATGATTTTTAGTTACTTCAATTTGAAATATTTCAATTAGTTTAGTTATTTCAACCGAAATTGCTTTAATTATTTGTATTTTAATTAATTCAGCTAGTTTAATTAGTATAATTTCAATTCTACAGAATCCACACCGGCTGCGCCACTTACACATTTAATAAAATCATGTTTTCTAGACGAGAGTGTTACAATCGCCAAGGTAAATTCATCTAGTACTGAACGGTTCTCTACACGTAGCAATTCTGCCTCTACCAACTTGAAATATTAGAATAAAAAAATAAATAATAAATTGCGATTTTGAGACATCGGTTTTAACCTGCTATCACTTTTCCGGCGCGTTGTATTGGTAATTATTTAGTAAGAGCATATTTTAGATTGTGTATACGCCCAACTAGTTCACAAACAATTGAGCTGGCTGTAGTAGCTTTTAGCCCACCAAACCTAAAACTTACTTTTTGTGCAGGATTCACTTTCGGACGTTGTATTAAAAACCTTTTCCGCCATTTCAACACGTCAGATACTTCACTATACCCAAATTGTTAATTCAGGTAAGTGGTCTATTTCTTATTGATCACGTTATTTTTTATTTATCTCAAAGGCTTGAGGCTCATGAACCTTCAAGACCTTGTAAATAGAAACGTAGTCGCTGCATAATAATAATTGTCGAAGTGTTACGATGGTGAAGCTAGTATGAGTGGTCAAATGTTAGCTATCGTTTTGTGTACGAGTTTTTCGCCCAGCTATACCCAAATAACACTTCTTATTTAAACTACTTAGAATTCCATTTCGCCAACTAATTAAAACATTTTCAGGCGTATTCAGAAAATACGACTTCGGCGCAGACGCAAACCTGCAGAAATATGGTTCTAGAACGCCTCCTGTTTACAATATCAGCAAAGTAACGGTTCCTGTCGCCATCTATTACTCGCAGAACGATTGGTTGTCTAACTACCAGGTAAGTTGCGCGTGCTGTATTGATACAACGTTAAACTTGTTGCAGGATGTCGAGAATTTGTGCGAGCAACTGCAACACTGTATATATAAGTATAAAGTGTTAGATAGTCATTTTAACCACTTCGATTTCATAGTAGCAGTAGATGTAGTTAAGTTAGTTTTTAACGACTTGTTTAAATTTTTGGACGAGTACAATAGAGTTTGATTTTGTTTTACTAGGGTTTTGCAAAATTAATCATGCAGTACCAGAGCACGTCACCTACACGTTTTATCGTACATTACTACTATTTTTATTTATTAGCATTTAACTAAGGATAAAGGCCATGTCATGCACACCGACTGCGCCAGTTACGCCACGTGCTCAGATTTCCCACAGGTTTAATGGCAGAAATAACCCACCTCCTGTTGAGTGGCCAATGGTATAAATTCCGTTGGGACGTTTTGGACGAGTGCAATAGAAATATTACGTAGAGTTTGGTTTTGTTTTACCAGAGTCTCGCAAAATTAATCATGCGGTACCAGAGCACGTCACCTACACGTTTTATCGTACGTTACTACTATTTTTATTTAATAGCATTAAGGTAAAGATAAAGGTATAATTTGTAAATGCCATACCGTCTACAACGACTGCGCCAGTTACGTCACGCGCTCAGATCACCCACAGGTTTAATGGCAGCAATAACCCATCTCATGTTGTTTGGTCATGGTATAAATTTCGTTGGGACGTTTTGGACGAGTGCAGTAGAAATATTACGTAGAGTTTGATTTTGTTTTACTAGGGTCTCGCAAAATTAATCATCCAGTACCAGAGCACGTCACTTACACATTTTATTGTACGTTACTGCAATTTTTATTTATTAGAGTTAAGCTAAGGATAAAGGTATAATTTGTAAATGCCATGTCATGCACACCGACTGCGCCAGTTACGCCACGCGCCCAGATTTCCCATAGGTTTAATGACAGAAGCAACTCACCTCCTGTTGAGTAGCCATGTTATAAATCCCGTTGGCACGTTTTGGACGAGTACAATAGAAATTACGTAGTTGGATTTTGTTTTACTAGAGTACGCAAAATTAATCATGCAGTACCAAAGCACGTCACCTACACGTGCGTTACTACTATTTTTATTCATTAGCATTTAGCTAAGGATAAAGGCCATGTCATGCACACCGACTGCGCCAGTTACGCCACGCTCTCGGATTTCCCACAAGCTTAATGGCAGAAATATCCCACCTCCTGTTGAGTGGCCATGGTATAAATCCGTTGCGATCCCCAACCTCTATAATAATAACTTACCACTGATTTTCCAATGGCGGTGGTCTTGGTAGTCTGGCAATTTTTCGCGGAGGGGTGAGGGGTGGAAGCAATTACAAACTATTTATTTTAAAATCAAACATTTATTTTTGGAAGTGTTTCTATAAGTATATTTTATGTATGAGGACGTACCCAAAGCCATTTACAATTTAGAGCACTGTCTGTGAGCGTACTTTTTCTTCTTAAGGGTTCGATAGCTTGTCGCGCATCCTTAGGACGTTGATTTTTCAATATTCGTGGTTCTTAAGCACAACGGCAAAGGAATCACAGCCACTGACTAACCGAGAACGTTCAGCTAAACGATAGTAGTCTTAAGTTTGAAATAGCCTGGTCTGAATTTCAACTGGAACACAGTTCGTGGTCGCCTATCACATCTGGGAACCAAAGTACCACTGATTTTCCGAAAACGTCCAGTTAAATGGCCGTGGTCTTTAACCTTGGGGTCTATTCTTCATATCTGTGTCTAGATACCACAGGCTAAATTAATCTTTCATCTCTTTGCAAGTGCCTCGATTAGACCTGGTAATTTTGGGGAGCAGCTGATGCGATGGTACAGCCTTTTGGCGCTGTTGGGGTGACAGAACATCAGTTTTCTATACCTGTATTTCAACTCTGTTCGACCTGGTGATTTTAGAGAGTAGCTGATGCGATGTTGCAGGCTCCTGGTGTCCAGGCTGGCGGTACTGGCATGTCTATTGTTCTGCACTAGCTTCTATTGCATTTCAAGTATTTCCTAGACCTGGTGATTTAGGGAGTAGCGGACGCGATGTTACAGCCGCTTGCCGCTAGCAGATGGTGCTGGAACGCCGATCGTACTGTTACAGCATTTTGGCGCCAGAAAAAGGTATTGGAGCGTCGATAAGTCTGCGAGTTCTATCCGTAATCAAGTTTTACGGTTAGTCCAAAGATTTTAGTGGTCGCCTATACGATGATACAGCTTCTTAACGCCTGCAGGAGCTACTGGAACGCCGGTCATCTTGCACAGACTTCTATCCGCATTTCAAGCACGTTTGTTTGGCTAGGCGTTTTTAAAGGGTGGTTGATGCGATGCTACAGACTTCTTCTGCCAACTAGCGGTACTGGAATGTCGATCGGTCTACACGAGCTTCTATTGCATTTCAAGTACTACCCTAGATTTAGGGAGTAGCTGACGCGATGTTACAGCTGCTTGGCGCTAGCAGGTGGTGCTGGAACGCCGATCGTATTGCTACAGCATCTTGACGCCAGACAGAGGTACTGCCGATCATTCTGCGGGTTCTATCCGTAATCCAGTTCTTCATTTAGTCCAAAGATTTTAAGGGTCGCTGATGCGATGTTTGAGCTCCTTAGTACATGCAGGAGCTACTGGAATGCCGATCGTCTTAAATAGGCTCTTCTAAGGGGTAACTGATGCGATGTTACAGACTCTTTGTGCCAGCTGGCGGTACTGATATGTCGATTGCTCTGCCCGAGCTTTATATTTCATTTCAAGTACTTCCCTAGACCCACGGATTTAGGGAGTAGCTGACCCGATATTACAACCGCTTGGCGCTGGCAGGTAGTGCTTCAACAGCATCTTGACGCCAGACAGAGGAACTGGAGCGCCGATCATTCTACGAGTTTCATCCATAGTCCAGTTTTTCATTTGGTCCAAAGATTTTAGCGGTCGCTGATGCGATGTTAGAGCTCCTTAGCTCCTGCAAGAACTACTGGAACGCCAGATCGTCTTGCACAGGTTTCTATCCGCATTTCAAGCACTTCGTTTGACTTTTCTAAGAGGTAGCTGATGCGACGTTACATGCTTTTTGTGCCAGCTGGCGCTACTGGAATGTCGATTGTTCTGCACGGGCTTTCGATTGCATTTCAAGTAGTACCCTAGACCTGGCGATTTAGCGAGTAGCTGACGTGATGTTACACCCGCCTGGCGTTAACAGATGGTGCTGGAACGCCGATGTACAACATATTCGCGCTAAACAAGTTCTTCTATCCGTAATCAAATTATACTTTGTCCCGAAGATGCGGTGTTACAGCTCCTTAGCGCCTGCAGGAGCTACTGGAACGCCGATCGTCTTGCACAGTCTTCTATCCGCATTTCAAGCACACCATTTGGCTTGGCGTTTCTAAGGAGGTGATGCAATGTACAGGCACCCTGGTGCCATATGGCGGTACTGAAATGTCGCTCGTTCTGTGAGAGCTTTTATTGCATTTTAAGTACTACCCTAAACCTGGCGATTTAGGGAGTAGCTGACACGATATAATAACCGCTTGACACTGGTAGATGGTGCTGGAACGCTGATCGTACTGTTACAGCACGTTAACGCCAGAAAGAGGCACTGCGAGTTCTTCTATCCGTATTCAAGTTCTAGGTTTGGCCCGAAGATTTTAGGGTTGCTGATGCGATGTTACAGCACCTTGGCGCCTGCAGGAGCTACTGGTACGACGATCGTCTTGCACATGTTTCTATCCGCATTTCAAGCACTCCCTACAGCTTGGCGTTTTTAAGAAATAGCTGATGCAATGTACAGGCATTTATACGGGCATTTATAATTATTTATAATTATTTAATATTATTTACTATTATTTATAATTATTTATTATTATTTATAATTATTTATTATTATTTATAATTATTTATTATTATTTATAATTATTTATTATTATTTATAATTATTTATTATTAGTTATTATTATTTATAATTATTTATTATTATTTATAATTATTTATTATTATTTATTATTATTTATAATTATTTATAATTATTTATAATTATTTATAATTATTTATAATTATTTATAATTAATAATATATAGGAACACTGTGGCACAATTTGAATAAAATGAAAAACCCTTACCACAAAAAATATTTAAAATACCAGATACGTATTTCGACCACTATGTGGTCATCATCAATAGCAAATCTGTAATTAAACAATAATTAAATAATAAAACAATTCACTTGTTGTTAAGAACACCAGCCTGCGGGTGAGGAGGATATCCTCGATAGTGTTTAAAGCAACAACATAGTAAATTGTATGTTCGGAAGGTTCACTTCAGCCTAAGTGGTGAGGGGAATATCCTCTGAAGTGTTCCAGAACAACAGCTAATTATTATTTAATTACAGATTTCCTACTAATGATGACCACATAGTGGTCGAAATACGTATCTAGTATTTTAAATATTTTTAATTTTTTTCAATTAATTATTTATAATTGTTTATTATTGTTTATTATTATTTACTATTATTTATAATTATTTATATATTGTTTATAATTTCTTATAATTATTTATCATTGTTATTAATTTCTTATAATTGTCTATAATTATTTATAATTATTTTTAATTATTAATAATTGTTTATAATTTTATAATTGTTTATAATTTTTATAAATATTTATAATTATTTTATTTATTTATATTTATTTATATTTATTTATAATTCTTTTATTTATTTGTAATTATTTATAATTAGTTTTATTTATTTTTATTTATTTATAATTATTTATAATTATTTATATTTATTTATAATTTTTTAAATTATTTATAATTATTTATAATTATTTATATTTTATAATTATTTATAATTATTTATAATTTATTATAATTATTTATAATTATTTATAATTATTTATAATTATTTATAATTATTTATAATTATTTATAATTATTTATATTTATTTATAATTATTTATATTTATTTATAATTATTTTTATTTATTTATATTTATTTATATTTATATTTATTCATATTTATAATTATTTATAATAATTTACAACTATTTATAATTATTTATGATTATTTATAATTATTTATAATCATTTATAATCATTTATAATTATTTATAATTATTTATAATCATTTATAATCATTTATATTCATTTATAATCATTTATAATCATTTATAATGATTTATAATTATTTGTAATCCTTTATAATCATTTCTAATTATTTAAAATTATTTATTACCATTTATAATCATTTATAATTATTTATAATTATTTATAATTATTTATAATTATTTATAATTATTTATAATTATTTATAATTATTTATAATTATTTATAATTATTTATAATTATTTATAGTCATTTATAATTATTTATAGTTATTTATAGTTATTTACAATTATTTATAATTATTTATAATTATTTATAATTATTTATAATTATTTATAATTATTTATGATTATTTATAATTATTTATAATTGTTTATAATTGTTTCTAATTATTTATAATTGTTTCTAATTATTTATAAATATTTATAATTATTTATAATTATTCATAATTATTAATAATTATTAATTAATTATTAATAATTATTAATTAATTATTAATAAATATTTTTCGTGAGCAGATGATGCGATGGTGCAACTCCTTGAAAAGCCCTCGGGTTATCCTTTTGCGTGCATTTCTAACTGTATTTATAATACTACGCTTGGCATAAATCGAAGCTGGCAATTTTGGAGAAAAGGTGATGCGATGGTACAGCTCTCTGGTGCGAAAAAGACTACTGCAAATCTAATGGTTTATTCCTTTGCACGTACTTTTAATTGTATTTCCAGTACCCAGCTTGGCGTAAATCGAACCTGACGTTATTGGGCAGCAGGTGATACGATGGTGCAATTTTCTGGTACCGATAGCTTATTCTTTTCCACGTATTTCTAACTATTTTAAGTACTACGCATGACATATATCAAAGCTGACAATTTTGGGGACCAAGCGATGCGACGGTGCAACTCCCTGGTGCCAACAAGAGTACTGGAAATCCGATAGTTTATTTTCTGCACGTACTTTTAGCTGTATTTCATGTACCACGCATAGGTTAATTTGAAGTTGGCGATTTTGGTGAGCAGGTGATGCTATAGTGCAAGTTCCAGGTGCAAATAGGAGTGCTAGACAACCGATAGTGTATTCTTTTGCAGGTACTTCTGTTTCGAGTATAAAGATTGGCGTAAATCGAAGCTGGCGTTTTTGGGGACCAGGTGATGCGATGGTGCAACTTTGTGGTACCGATGGCTTATTTTTTTGCAGGTATTTCTAACTGTTTTAAATACTACGCTTGACATTAATCACAGCTGGCGATTTTAGGAAAAAGGTAATGCGTTGGACAACTCTCTGGTGCCAACAAGGATACTAGAAATTCGATCGTTTAATCTTTGCACGCATTTTTAGCTGTATTTCAAGTACTACGTTTAACCTCAATCAAAGTTGGCGATATTGGTGAGAAGGTGATGCGATGGTGCAACTTCCTGGTGCAAATATGGGTACTGGACAGCCGATAGTTTATTCTTCTGCACTGTTTTAAGTAATAAGCCTAGCGTAAGCCAACGCTGGCGTTTTTGGGTAGCAGGTGATGTGATGGTGCAACTTTCTGGTACCGATGGCTTATTCTTTTGCAGGCATTTCTAACTATTTCAAGTATTACGCTTGTAATAAGTCGAAGCTGACAATTTTAGGGAGCGTGAAACTTCCTGGTGTTAACAAGGGTACTGGAAAATTAATAGTTTATTTTTTGCACAAACTCCAAACTGTATTTCAACTACTAGGCTTAATCTAAATCGATGTTGGCGATTTAGGTGAGCAGGTGTTGCGATAGTGTAGCTCTCTGGTGCTAGTGGGGTGATTGGTAACTGTACTACGTTTTAGCCAAACAGAAGCTAACGTATTTGGTGAGCAGGTGATGCGATAGTGCAACTCCCTAGTGCCAATAGGGTTTATACTTTGGCACGTACCTCTAACTGTATGTCAAGTACTACACTGTGCCAAAACAGAAGCTGGCGTTTTTCGTGACCAGTTGATGGAATGGTGCAACTCCCTGGTGCCATGAGGGGTACTGGAAAGCCGATGGTTCATTCCTTTGCTCGTACTTCTAATCGTGTTTAAGTACTAAGCTTGATATAAATCGAAGCTGGTACGATAGTGCAACTCCTTGGTACCTCAAACTGTATTTCAAGTACTAAGCATGGAGTAAATAAAAGTTGACGTTTGTGGGAAGCAGGTTATGTAATGGTGCAACTCCATGATGCCAACAGAAATACTGGAAATCCGATAGTTTATTCTTTTGTATGTACTTCTAACTGTTTTTCAGGTACTAAGCTTAGCCTAAATTGGTGTTGGCAATTTTGGTGGGCAGGTGATGTAATAGGCCAACACCATGGTGCCAGTGGAAGTACTGGCAAGTTGATTGTTATTTTTTTGCACCTACTTTTAGCTGCATTTCTAGTACCTAAACAGAAACTAACATTTTTGGTGACCAGATGTTGCGATATTGCAATTCCTTGGTGCCAGTAGTGCTAGAGGAAAGCCGATGATTTATTTGTATTTTCATAAATCGATGCTGGTAGTTTTTGGAAGCAAATGATGCGATGGTGCGACCCCTTGGTGCCAATGAGGATTCATTCTTTTGCATGTACCTTTAGCCGTTTGTTAAGTACTACGCTCTACCTCAACAGAAGCTGACGTTTTTGTGACCAGGTGTTGCGAAAGTGCAAATTCCCGGGGACAATAGGGGTATTGGAAAGCAGATGGTTTCACGTACTTCTAACTACTTTAAGTACTACGTCTAGCTTGAATCGACGCTGAAGATTTTTGGGAGCAAGTGATGCGATGCTGCAACCCCTGGATGCCAGTGGGGTACCGGCAAGTGGATCGTTTATTCTTTTGTATTTATTTTTAGCGGTGTGTCAAGTACTACACTTTACATAAAGAGAAACTGGTGTTTTTGGTAGGCAAAATGCGATGGTGCAATTTCTTAGTGCCAACGGGGAATAAATTGAAGCTGAAGATTTTAGGAAACAGGTGATGCGACCGTGCATCTCACTGGTACCAACCGAGGTACTGAAAAGTCAATGGTTTATTCTTTTACACGTACTTCCAACTGTATTTCGGGTACTATGTGCCGCTTAAATTGATGTTGGCAGTTTTAGTGAGCAGGTGATGCGATGGTTCAACTCCCTGATGCCAATAGGATGCTGAAAACCTATCGTTATTCTTATGCACGTACTTCTCATGATATTGCTAGTACTTAGCTGGAAATTTTTGGGCGCAAGTGATGCGATAGTGCAACTCCCTGGTGCCAATAGGTGTACTGGAAAGCCCGCAGTTTATTCTTTTGAAGTATTTCTAACTGTATTTGAAGTACTAAGGTTGTCGTAAACGAAAGTTGGAGTTTTTGGGAAGCAGGTGAGGGGTGGTGTAACTCCTTGCTGCCAACAGGTGTACTGGGAAGCCGTTGATTTATTCTTTTGCACATACCTCTAACTGTATTTCTAGTACTAAGTTTGACGTAAATGGAAGCTGGCTTTTTTAGGGAGCAGGTGCAACCTCTTGGTGCCAACTGGTGTACTGGCTTACTCTTTTGCAAGTACTTCTAACTGTTGTTTCTAATACTACGCTTGGCATAACCTGCAGCTGGCGGTTTTGGGGAGCACGCGTTGTGATAGTACAACTCTCTAGTGCCCGTGGGGGTACTAGCAAATCGATCGTTCACCCTTTTGTACGTACTTCTAACGGTATTTCAAGTACTCCACTAGATCTAACTCAACACTGGTGATTTTGGGAGCAAGTGATACGATGGTGCAATCTTCTGGAGCCGGTAGCTGGTACTAAAAAGTCGATGGTTTATTCTTTTGCACGTACTTCTAATTGTATTTCTAGTAATAGTTTGACGTAAATGGAAGCTGGCGTTTTCAGAGAGCAGGTGATGCATTGGTGCAACTTCTTGGTATCAACTGATGTACTGGAAGGGTGATGGCTAATTCTTTTGCAAGTACTTCAGTGTTTCAAATTGGCATAAACTGCAGCTGGCGGTTTTGGGAAGCAGGCGTTGTGATAGTACAACTCCCTAGTGCCAGTGGGGGTAGTAGCAAGTCGATCGTTCACGCTTTTGTACGTAGCTCTAACAGCATTTCAAGTACTACACTAGGTCTAACTCAACACTGGTGACTTTGGAAGAAAGTCATACGATGGTGCCACCCTCTGGTGCCGATAGTTGGCATTGAAAAGCCAATGGTTTGATTCTTTTGCACGTCCCTCTAACTGTTTTTCTAGTATTAAGTTTGATGTAAATTGAAGCTGGCGTTTTAAAGAAGCAGGTGATGCATTTGTGCAACTTCTTGGTGTCAACTGCTGTACTGGAAAGACGATTGCTTATTCTTTTGCAAGTACTTCTGCGGTTCAAATACTACGCTTGGCATAAACCACAGTTGGCGGTTTTGGTGAGCAGGTGTTGTGATACTACAACTCCTTAGTGCCAGTGGGGTACTAGCAAGTCGATTTCAAGTACTACACTAGGTCTAACTCGACACTGGTGACTTTGGAAGCAAGTGATACGATGATGCAACCCTCTGGTGCCGATAGCTGGTACTGAAAAGCCAATCGTTTATTTTTTGCACGTACTTCTAACTGTATTTCAAGTACTAAGCTTGGCGTCAATCAAAACTAGCGTTTTTGGGAAGCAGGTGATGCGTTATTGCAGTTTCCTGGTACCGATGTCTTTTGCACGTATTTCTAACTATTTCGAGTACTACGTTTGGCACAAATCAAAACTGGCCGTTTTTGGAGCAGCTGATGTGCTGCAGCAATTCCCTTGTGCCAACAGAGGCACTGGAAAACCGATGGTTGATTTTTGCACGTACTTATAAACGTATTCCAAGTACTATGCTTTACCTAAAGAGAAACTACGGTTTTGGGGAGCAGGTGGTGCCATGTTGCATCTTCTTGGTGTCTATGGGAGTACTGTAAAGTAGATGGTTAATTTTTGCACGTATTTCTAACTGTACTTCCAGTACTACGCTTAGTATAAATCGAAGTTGGCAATTTTGGTCAGCAGGTGATGCGATAGTACTACTCCCAAGTGCAAATAGGCATTCTGTACAGCCGTTTGCACGAACTTCTAATTGTTTCGACTATTAAGTTTGGCGTAAATCAAAGCTGACGTTTTTGGACAACAGGTGATGCGATGGTGCAACTTCCAGGTACCAAAATGGGTACTGGACAAGTATATTCTTTTGCTCGTACTTCTGTTTTAAGTATTAAGCTTTTCATAAATCGAAGCTGGTGTTTTTGGTGAGCAGGTGATGCGATGGTGCAACTTTGTGTTACGGATGGCTTATTCTTTTGCACGTTTACGCTTGGCAATCAAAGCTGGCAATTTTGAGGAGCAGGTGATGGTGCAACTCTCTGGTGCAAAAAAGAGTACTGGAAAGCTGTTGGCTTATTCTTTTGCACGTGCTTCTAACTGTATTTTAAATACTACACTTAGCCTAAACCAAGTTTGCGATTTTGGTGAGCAGGTGAAGCGATAGTACAACTCCCAGGTGCAAATAGAAGTATTGGACAGACGATAGTTTATTCTTTTGCACGTACTTCTAACAGTTTCAAGTATTAATCTTGGCGTAAATCGAAACTGGCGTTTTTGTGGAGCAGTTGATGCTATGGTGCTTCCGATGACTTCTTCCTTTGCACGTATTCCTAACTAGTTTAAGTACTACGCTTGGTATAAATCAAAGCTGGCAATTTTGGAGAGCAAGTGATGCGTGAAAATTCCTGGCGTCGGTAGGCGTAGTGGAAGGTCGTTTTTTCTACGTATTGTGAGTATTAAGTCTGCCGTAAATCGAACTGGCGTTTTTGGTGAGAAAGTAAAGCGATAATGCAGCCCCTTGGTGCTAAATGTACAGAAAAGCCGGTGACTGTGCTTTACGGTTCCAAAATTCCCACAAAAGCAATTTCAACCTAGTTGGGCGCCACCAAATTTTACTTCTTATGTATTTTTATATGCAACACCAAGCAGTTCCCAAACGAAAACTGTTTCAACCATTCAACCTCAAACACCACACCACACTTACCATTGAACAAGTCGTCGTCGCTTATATAAACAGACTGACACTGCAGCTTCACCGTAAAACTCTTGGTACGATCCTGATTGTAGAACATAACCTCACAATCGTAAAACAACGCACGCTCGCGTTTTCCTATAAACTGTGCCACCCAATACACCTTTCCGTCAGTATCCATCTTATGCTTAAACCAGAACAGCTCCCCGTGGGCTTCAACCATAACCCCCAGGTACGTTAAACTTAACGGCAGCAACTTACCGCTAACTTCGCGGTAGAAAAAATCATGCCCGCCTGAGTGACAGTGGTCCTTGATCTCATCCAACTTCCCAAACCAATGACAATTATCTTGCGCGCACTTTAACCGATTGAACCTGCAAACTTGCTCGTGCAAATCCCGTTCGCTGAGTTTTATTTTGGCGTTGCACCCCAGCGCGTTGTTATTGCAAGGTAAAGGAAGTTTCTCGGCAAGGAGCTCGAGGGAAATGTTTCTGATCGATGTGACTGACCCTAAGCAACAAGGACAGTTGATCAACTGGTTTTTGCACGTGTCGCAGACGCTGTGGCCGCCTTTGCAAAGCCTAATGGGCGGGATCATGTAGTTAACGCAAATTTGGCACTTTAAAATTGGTGCTAGCTCATCGCTCATAAGATCCATTGCTTGCGGAAGCGAAGGAACATCCGGGTTTACTGAAAGCTTGCCTGAGGATGATGTGGTTGCGTGCTCGTTTACTGACAGTTTCATGCAAATTTTCTGATTTGGTCGGTTATTAAGTTTTCGATTTATCATTAAAGTCACATGAACGATATCTAGGTCAAATATTTCCTATCGTAAAGGTCTATTTATAAATTAGATTGTCTTAGATTAGGAAATTAGAAAAATGTTTTTGTCAGCGATTTGTACATCGAAACGACGGTTTTCTGAAAAACGTTTGGGGTTGTGTACTTCTCCAAATACGTAAGAAAATCTGGCTCGTTGTAGCTGAAAAGAAAACTTTCGTCTCGATTTATTAAGGTCCACCATCGGAGAACGATAAACAAACTTCTCCTGATTTTTTTATGTGCGTGAAGTTAGCCGCGACTTTGTAAGCACTAATGCTCTTACAGGTGTCGAAATTTAGTCCTTCGTTAGTTCTTTTTAGTGCTTTATAAAAGAAGATCGCCGAATAATCGTCTCTCCAAAAATAATAATTTATAATTTTCCAACGGAACTTCACGCTAAGCTTCAGCTTAGTCATAAAGCACTAAAAAGCACTAAGGAAGCACTAATTTTTGGCTGAAACAAATTTTTAAGTGTAAAACAAGTAGCGATCAGTTGTCAAGTTAGCTGCAAAAAGTATGTAACCACAACTTTTCTATTAGAAATCGCACGTCGCTGAGATTTAAAACAATAAAGAGCACTAACGAAGCACTAACTTTTGGCTGCAAAAGTTTTTTGAAACTAAAATAAAACGCGAATGGAAATGAAAATATAAGAAGTCAAAACTTTTTTATTAGTGGTCCTGTGTTGCTTAGTTATGAAGCACTAAAGAGCACTAACGAAGCAATATCTTTCGGCTGCAAAAGTGTATTGATATTAAAACGAAACGCGACTGGAACTGAAAATATAAGTGGCCACAATTTTTTTATTAGAAATCGTACGCCGCTAAGATATGGAGCACGAAGGATCACTAATGAAGCACTAACTTCCGCTAGAAACAAAATTTTTTAATTTGAAAAACCGCGGCCAGTTAAGTAGCCACTACCTTTTTACTAATAGTCCTACGCTGTCGAGTTATGAAGCACTAAAGAACACTAACAGAACACTAACTTTTGCCTGCAAAAGTTCTTTGAATTAAAATGAAATGAAAATGAAAATATAGGTGGTCACAACTTTTTTTATTAGGAGTCCCTCGTCACTGAAACATGAAACTTTAAAAGGCACTAACAAAGCACTAACTTTCGGCTAAAACAAAGTTTTGAATTTGTAACAAACCGAGGCCAGTTGTGAAGTTATCCGCAAAAAAAGTGGCCATTAAAAGCCTTAACGCCCCTGAGTTATGAAACACTAAAAAGCACTAACCAAGCGATATCTTTCAGCTACAAAAGCGCATTGGCATTAAAATAAAACGCGACTGGAACTAAAAATATAAGTGACACACAACTTTTTTAATAGAAGTCGCACGTCTCTAGGATATGAAGCACTAAGGAGCACTAATGAAGCACTAACTTTTGCTTGGAACGAATTTTCGAATTTGAAATAAACCACGGTCAGTTGTGATGTTAGTCGCAAAAATTAAGTAGTTATTACTTTTTTATTAGTAGTCTAACACCGCTTAGTTATGAAGCACTAAAGAGCACTAACGAAACAATATCTTTTTACTGCAAAAGTGTGTTGATATTAAAACGAAACGCGACTGTAACTGAAAATATAAGATGGCCACAATTTTTTTATTAGAAATCGTACGCCGCTAAAATGTAGAGCACTAATAAAGCACTAACTTTCGCTTGAAACAAATTTTTAAATTTGAAAAAATCGCGGCCAGTTGTGATGTTAGCCGCAAAAAATTAAGTAGCCACTACTTTTTACTAATAGTCCTACGCTGTTGAGTTATGAAGCACTAAAGAGCACTAACGAAACACTAACTTTAGGCTGCAAAAATTCTTTAAAATTAAAATAAAGAGCGACTGCATTTGAAAACAGAGGTGACCACAACTTTTTTTATTAGAAGCCTCATGCCACTCAAACGTAGAGATCTATAGAGCACTAACGAAGCACTAACTTTTGGCTGAAGCAAATTTTTTAATTTGTAAGAAACCAAGGTCAGTTGTGAAGTTAGCCGCAAAAAACAAGTAGCCACAGCCCTTTTTTTAAAAGTTCCACGTCACTGAGTTGTAAAGCACTAGAGAGCACTAACGAAACACTAACTTTCGGTTGATAAAGTTCTTTGAAATTACAATAAAACGCGAATGGTAAAGAAAATAAAAGTGGCCACAACTTTTTTACTAGATGCCCCATGTCACTGATACATGGAGATCTAAAGAGCACTAACGAAGCACTAACTTTCGGTTAAAATGAATTTTAGAATTTGAAATAAACCGCGGCTGGTTGTAAAGTTAGCCGTAAAAAGTATGTGACCACAGCTTTTTATTGGAAGCCCCATGTCACTAAAACGTGGGGATCTAAAAAGCACTAACCAAGCACTAACTTTCGGCTGCAATAAATTTTGAATTTGAATTAAACCGCGGCTAGTTGTAAAGTTAGCCAAAAAAGTATGTGGTCACAACTTTTTTTATTGCTAATACCACGTCAATGAGCTGTACATCACTAGAAAGCACTAACAAAGCACTAATATTAGACCGCAAAAGTGTTTTAAAATTAATGCAAAATATATGTGGCCACAACTTATATTTTCATTTACAGTCGCGTTTTATTTTAATTTCCAAGAACGCTTGCAGCCGAAAATTAGTGCTTTGTTAGTTCTCTTTAGTGCTTTATAAAAGAAGATCGCCAAATAATCGTCTCTCCAAAAATAGCAACTTATAATTTTCCAGCGGTACTTCACATTTAGCCGAGGTTTTTTATAGTCGAAAGATAGTGTTTTGTTAGTGTTCTTTAGTGCTTTAGATCTCAGTGACGTATCGGCTTCTAAAAAAAAGTTGCGGCTACATACATTTTTGCTAACTTCACAACTGGTCACGGTTTGATACAAATTCAAAAATTCGTTTTACCCGAAGGTTAGTGCTTCGTTAGTGCTTATTTAGTAGCACTAACTAAAACACTGAACTTTCGTGAAAAGATAATAAAACGGACTTAACTGAACAATGTATTGCACACTTTATTTTAAAGTCTATATCTGAGCATTGTAAAGTTTAAAGAGCACTAAGAAGCACTAACTTTGGTCTTAAAAGAATTTTTGAATTTGGACAAACCCGGCCAGTTTGAAGTTAGCCGCAAAAAATTCAGAACTTTTTATTAGAGTCCTATAGTTATGAACTAAACACTAACGAAACACTAATTTGTCTGAAGCGCATTCTTAAATTTAAAAGCACTAAACGCAGCACTAACAAAGCTCTTAATCTTCGCTAAAACATAATTTTTGAATTTGAAGCATAACCGCGGCTCAGTTATAAGTTAGCCGCAAAAATGTAATATGGTCACAACTTTTATTTAGTACAGTCCTATACAGCTTAAAGCACTAAAAGCACTAACGAAGCACTAATTTTCGGCTGAAACGATTTTTAAATTTAAAACAAGACGCGAGTTGTGAAGTAGCTGCAAAATAAAGTAGCCACAACTTTTTTATTAGAAGTCGTACGTCGCTAAGATTTGAAACACTAAAGAGCACAACAAAGCACTAACTTTTGGCTGCAAAATTGTTTAAAAGTAAAATAAAACGCGACTGGAAAATGACAATTAAGTCAAACTTTTTTAGCAGTTCACCCTTACGTTATGAAGCAGTAAAGAGCACTAACGAAGCATATCTTTCGTGCTACAAAGTTATGCATATTAACAACGCGACTGAACTTGATAACATAAGTGCCAAACTTTTTATTAAAGTCTCATCAGCGCGTGAAGACTTACTAAGAACATAATTGTGCGCTACTATTAAATGGCACTATTTGTTTAAATAAACCTGCGCCAGTTGTGATGTTAGCCGCAAATTTAGTAACTACTTTTATGACTGGAGTTCCACGCCACAAAGTTATGAAGCACTTAAATACGACTAACAAACACTAACTTTGCCGCTGCAAATTAGAAAAGTAGCAAAATTAAACGCGTACTGGAACTAAAATTAAGTGGCAAACTTTATTATTTAGCGACTTCGACTAAACAGAAGGCGTTAAGAGCCAATATACGTATTTAGCTACACTTTTGTGTAACGAATTTTAATTTCAAAAACTCAAGGCCAGTAGTGTTTGAGGCTATTCAGCGCGCACTAAATGAAAATTGTGGCGAACTCTTTTTCGAGTCTCCACGCCCTAGTTTGTTTAAATTCAAAACACTTTTAAGCGAAATTAGTGCTCGTTAGTGACTCTTTAGTGCTTCATGTCACTGAAAACGTGGAGATCTACTAAAAGTTGTAGCACTTAACTTTGCGAGCTAACTTAACAAAGTGCGCTAGTTTCGTGCTAAATTAAAAATTTTTTAATTTGAAATAGTGATTCGTTGTGCTCTTTAGTGCTTTATAAGTTCAGCGACTGCACTACTAATAAAAGTTGTAGCCACTTTTATTGCTAGTTCACACTGGTCAGTTTGTATAAATTCTAAAAATTCTTGAGCCGAAAGTTAGTGCTCGATAGTGCTTTAGTCTTATGTTTCAGCGACTGGACTTCAATAAAAGTTGGCCAACTATATTTTCAGTTCCAGTCGCATTTGTTTTAATTTCAAAAACTTTTCAGCCAAAAGTTAGTGCTTCGTTAGTGCTCTTTAGTGCTTTATAAGTACGCGTACGTTCACTAAAAAAAGTTGTGGGCCACTTAGGGCTTTTTACTATTAAATGCGCTTATGTTTCAATTCAAAGATTACTTTTTGCAATAGTTAGTGCTTTGTTAGTGCTCTTTAGTGCTTCATCTTCAGCGGCGTAGGACTTCTAATAAAAAGTTGTGGCCGCTTATGTCTTCAGTTACAGTGGCATTTTGTTTTTATTCGAAAAAACTCTTGCAGCCGATAGTTAGTGCGTCGTTAGTGCTATTTAGTTCTTTATGTTTCAGTGACATGGGATTTCTACTAAAAAAGTCATAGCCACTTAGATTTTTACGGCTAACTTCACAACTGGCCGCGGTTTGTTGCAAATTCAAAAATTTGTTTCAGCCAAAAGTTAATGCTCCGTTAGTGCTTTTTAGTGCTTTATGTTTTAGCGACGTTCGACTTCTAAAAAAAGGGTTGTGGCCAATTATATTTTTAGCTCCTTTTGTGTTTTGTTTTAATTTCAAAAAACTTGTGCAACCAAAAGTTAGTGCTTTGTTAGTGCTTTATAACTCAGCGGCGTAGCACTACTAATGAAAAGGTTGTGGCCACTTACTTTTTGCGCTATTACAACTGGCCTCAGTTTGTTTAAAATTCAAAGATTCCTTTTAGTCGAAAGTTAGTGCGTCGTTAGTGACCTTTAGTGCTTAATGCTTCAGTGACGTAGACTTCTAAAAAAAGTTGTGGCCTTCATTTTTCGATCTAACTTACAATGGCGCAGTTTGTTTAAATTCAAAATTTGTATTAACAGAAATTTAGTGTTTCGTTGGTGCTCTTTAGTGCTTTATAATTCAGCGATGCACTACTAATAAAAAAGTTGTAGCCACTTTTAGCGGCTTATTTCACAACTGGTCACGGTTTGTATCAAATTTAAAAATTCGTTTGAGCCGAAAGTTAGTGCTTCGATAGTGCTCCTTAGTGCTTCATGTTTCAGCGACGACTTCCAATAAAAAAGTTGTGGCCAATTATATTTTCAGGTTCAGTCGCATTTTTTTAATTTTTAAAAAACTTTTACATCCGAAAGTTTGTGCCTTGTTAGTGCTCTTTAGTGCTTCATTACTCAGCGACGTACGACTTCTAATAAAAAGTTGTGGCCGCTTATCATTTCAAACTTCCGCGTTTGTTTCAAATTCAAAGATTCTTTTTAGTCAAAAGTTAGTGATTTGTTAGTGCTCTTTAGTGCTTCATGCTTCAGCAACGTACGACTTCTAACAAAAAGGTTGTGGCTCATTATTTTTTCAGTTTCAATAGCAGTTTGTTTTAATTGCAAAAATTTTTGCAGCAAAAGTTCGTGTTTTGTTAGTGCTCTTTAGTGCTTCATAACACAGCGGCGTGCGGCTTCTAATAAAAATGTTTGGCCTTACATTTTCGCAGTTTGTTTCAAATTAAAAAATTCGTTTCAGCCAAAGGTTAGTTCTGTGTTAGTGCTCTTTAGTACTTCTTGTTTCAGTGACTTCTAATAAAAAGGTTATTGCCAATTATATTTTCAATTCCAGTAGCGTT
Source organism: Platerodrilus igneus (assembly GCA_036346225.1). NCBI lineage: Eukaryota > Metazoa > Arthropoda > Insecta > Coleoptera > Lycidae > Platerodrilus > Platerodrilus igneus. Next base: position 739,100 of record JARFIW010000549.1, read on the forward strand.
TTGTTTTAATTGAAAGAATTTTTGCAGCGGAAAGTTATGCTCTTTAGTGCTTCATAACTCAGCGACGTACGACTTCTAATAAAAATGTTGGCCACATTACATTTTTCGCTGTTTGTTTCAATGTGCAAAATTGTTGTTTCAGCCGTAAGTTAATGCTTCTTAGTGCTTTTTAGTGCTTCATGTTTCAGCGACGTACGACTTCTAAAAAAAAACTGTGGCCAATTATATTTCAGATCCTTTCGCGTCTTGTTTTAATTGCAAAAGCTTTTGCAGAAGAAAGTTAGTGCTATGTTAGTGCTCTTTAGTGCTTCATTACTCAGCGACGTACGACTTCTAATAAAAATGTTTTGGCCGCTTACATTTTTGCAGTTTGTTTCAAATTCAAAAATTTGTTTCAGCCGTAAGTGAGTGCTTTGTTAGTGCTCTTTAGTGCTTCATGTTTCAGCGACGTACGACTTCTAAAAAAAAACTGTGGCCAATTATATTTCAGATCCTTTCGCGTCTTGTTTTAATTGCAAAAGCTTTTGCAGAAGAAAGTTAGTGCTATGTTAGTGCTCTTTAGTGCTTCATTACTCAGCTACGTACGACTTCTAATAAAAATGTTTTGGCCGCTTACATTTTGCAGTTTGTTTCAAATTCAAAATTTGTTTCAGCCGTAAGTGAGTGCTTTGTTAGTGCTCTTTAGTGCTTCATGTTTCAGCGACGTACGACTTCTATAAAAAAACTGTGGCCAATTATATTTCAGATCTTTTCGCGTCTTGTTTTAATTGCAAAAGCTTTTGCAGAAGAAAGTTAGTGCTATGTTAGTGCTCTTTAGTGCTTCATTACTCAGCGACGTACGACTTCTAATAAAAATGTTTTGGCCGCTTACATTTTGCAGTTTGTTTCAAATTCAAAAATTTGTTTCAGCCGTAAGTGAGTGCTTTGTTAGTGCTCTTTAGTGCTTCATGTTTCAGCGACGTACGACTTCTATAAAAAAACTGTGGCCAATTATATTTCAGATCCTTTCGCGTCTTGTTTTAATTGCAAAAGCTTTTGCAGAAGAAAGTTAGTGCTATGTTAGTGCTCTTTAGTGCTTCATTACTCAGCGACGTACGACTTCTAATAAAAATGTTTTGGCCGCTTACATTTTTGCGTTTGTTTCAATTCAAAATTTGTTTCAGCCGTAAGTGAGTGCTTTGTTAGTGCTCTTTAGTGCTTCATGTTTCAGCGACGTACGACTTCTAAAAAAACTGTGGCCAATTATATTTCAGATCCTTTCGCGTTTGTTTTAATTGCAAAAGCTTTTGCAGAAGAAAGTTAGTGCTATGTTAGTGCTCTTTAGTGCTTCATTACTCAGCGACGTACGACTTCTAATAAAAATGTTTTGGCCGCTTACATTTTTGCAGTTTGTTTCAAATTCAAAATTTGTTTCAGCCGTAAGTGAGTGCTTTGTTAGTGCTCTTTAGTGCTTCATGTTTCAGCGACGTACGACTTCTATAAAAACTGTGGCCAATTATATTTCAGATCCTTTCGCGTCTTGTTTTAATTGCAAAAGCTTTTGCAGAAGAAAGTTAGTGCTATGTTAGTGCTCTTTAGTGCTTCATTACTCAGCGACGTACGACTTCTAATAAAAATGTTTTGGCCGCTTACATTTTGCAGTTTGTTTCAAATTCAAAATTTGTTTCAGCCGTAAGTGAGTGCTTTGTTAGTGCTCTTTAGTGCTTCATGTTTCAGCGACGTACGACTTCTATAAAAAACTGTGGCCAATTATATTTCAGATCTTTCGCGTCTTGTTTTAATTGCAAAAGCTTTTGCAGAAGAAAGTTAGTGCTATGTTAGTGCTCTTTAGTGCTTCATTACTCAGCGACGTACGACTTCTAATAAAAATGTTTTGGCCGCTTACATTTTTGCAGTTTGTTTCAAATTCAAAATTTGTTTCAGCCGTAAGTGAGTGCTTTGTTAGTGCTCTTTAGTGCTTCATGTTTCAGCGACGTACGACTTCTATAAAAACTGTGGCCAATTATATTTCAGATCCTTTCGCGTCTTGTTTTAATTGCAAAAGCTTTTGCAGAAGAAAGTTAGTGCTATGTTAGTGCTCTTTAGTGCTTCATTACTCAGCGACGTACGACTTCTAATAAAAATGTTTTGGCCGCTTACATTTTTGCAGTTTGTTTCAAATTCAAAATTTGTTTCAGCCGTAAGTGAGTGCTTTGTTAGTGCTCTTTAGTGCTTCATGTTTCAGCGACGTACGACTTCTAATAAAAACTGTGGCCAATTATATTTCAGATCCTTTCGCGTCTTGTTTTAATTGCAAAAGCTTTTGCAGAAGAAAGTTAGTGCTATGTTAGTGCTCTTTAGTGCTTCATTACTCAGCGACGTACGACTTCTAATAAAAATGTTTTGGCCGCTTACATTTTGCAGTTTGTTTCAAATTCAAAATTTGTTTCAGCCGTAAGTGAGTGCTTTGTTAGTGCTCTTTAGTGCTTCATGTTTCAGCGACGTACGACTTCTATAAAAAACTGTGGCCAATTATATTTCAGATCCTTTCGCGTCTTGTTTTAATTGCAAAAGCTTTTGCAGAAGAAAGTTAGTGCTATGTTAGTGCTCTTTAGTGCTTCATTACTCAGCGACGTACGACTTCTAATAAAAATGTTTTGGCCGCTTACATTTTTGCAGTTTGTTTCAAATTCAAAATTTGTTTCAGCCGTAAGTGAGTGCTTTGTTAGTGCTCTTTAGTGCTTCATGTTTCAGCGACGTACGACTTCTATAAAAACTGTGGCCAATTATATTTCAGATCCTTTCGCGTCTTGTTTTAATTGCAAAAGCTTTTGCAGAAGAAAGTTAGTGCTATGTTAGTGCTCTTTAGTGCTTCATTACTCAGCGACGTACGACTTCTAATAAAAATGTTTTGGCCGCTTACATTTTTGCAGTTTGTTTCAAATTCAAAAATTTGTTTCAGCCGTAAGTGAGTGCTTTGTTAGTGCTCTTTAGTGCTTCATGTTTCAGCGACGTACGACTTCTATAAAAAAACTGTGGCCAATTATATTTCAGATCCTTTCGCGTCTTGTTTTAATTGCAAAAGCTTTTGCAGAAGAAAGTTAGTGCTATGTTAGTGCTCTTTAGTGCTTCATTACTCAGCGACGTACGACTTCTAATAAAAATGTTTTGGCCGCTTACATTTTTGCAGTTTGTTTCAAATTCAAAAATTTGTTTCAGCCGTAAGTGAGTGCTTTGTTAGTGCTCTTTAGTGCTTCATGTTTCAGCGACGTACGACTTCTATAAAAAAACTGTGGCCAATTATATTTCAGATCCTTTCGCGTCTTGTTTTAATTGCAAAAGCTTTTGCAGAAGAAAGTTAGTGCTATGTTAGTGCTCTTTAGTGCTTCATTACTCAGCGACGTACGACTTCTAATAAAAATGTTTTGGCCGCTTACATTTTGCAGTTTGTTTCAAATTCAAAATTTGTTTCAGCCGTAAGTGAGTGCTTTGTTAGTGCTCTTTAGTGCTTCATGTTTCAGCGACGTACGACTTCTATAAAAAAACTGTGGCCAATTATATTTCAGATCCTTTCGCGTCTTGTTTTAATTGCAAAAGCTTTTGCAGAAGAAAGTTAGTGCTATGTTAGTGCTCTTTAGTGCTTCATTACTCAGCGACGTACGACTTCTAATAAAAATGTTTTGGCCGCTTACATTTTTGCAGTTTGTTTCAAATTCAAAATTTGTTTCAGCCGTAAGTGAGTGCTTTGTTAGTGCTCTTTAGTGCTTCATGTTTCAGCGACGTACGACTTCTATAAAAAAACTGTGGCCAATTATATTTCAGATCCTTTCGCGTCTTGTTTTAATTGCAAAAGCTTTTGCAGAAGAAAGTTAGTGCTATGTTAGTGCTCTTTAGTGCTTCATTACTCAGCGACGTACGACTTCTAATAAAAATGTTTTGGCCGCTTACATTTTTGCAGTTTGTTTCAAATTCAAAAATTTGTTTCAGCCGTAAGTGAGTGCTTTGTTAGTGCTCTTTAGTGCTTCATGTTTCAGCGACGTACGACTTCTAAAAAAAAACTGTGGCCAATTATATTTCAGATCCTTTCGCGTCTTGTTTTAATTGCAAAAGCTTTTGCAGAAGAAAGTTAGTGCTATGTTAGTGCTCTTTAGTGCTTCATTACTCAGCGACGTACGACTTCTAATAAAAATGTTTTGGCCGCTTACATTTTTGCAGTTTGTTTCAAATTCAAAATTTGTTTCAGCCGTAAGTGAGTGCTTTGTTAGTGCTCTTTAGTGCTTCATGTTTCAGCGACGTACGACTTCTATAAAAAAACTGTGGCCAATTATATTTCAGATCCTTTCGCGTCTTGTTTTAATTGCAAAAGCTTTTGCAGAAGAAAGTTAGTGCTATGTTAGTGCTCTTTAGTGCTTCATTACTCAGCTACGTACGACTTCTAATAAAAATGTTTTGGCCGCTTACATTTTGCAGTTTGTTTCAAATTCAAAATTTGTTTCAGCCGTAAGTGAGTGCTTTGTTAGTGCTCTTTAGTGCTTCATGTTTCAGCGACGTACGACTTCTATAAAAACTGTGGCCAATTATATTTCAGATCTTTTCGCGTCTTGTTTTAATTGCAAAAGCTTTTGCAGAAGAAAGTTAGTGCTATGTTAGTGCTCTTTAGTGCTTCATTACTCAGCGACGTACGACTTCTAATAAAAATGTTTTGGCCGCTTACATTTTTGCAGTTTGTTTCAAATTCAAAAATTTGTTTCAGCCGTAAGTGAGTGCTTTGTTAGTGCTCTTTAGTGCTTCATGTTTCAGCGACGTACGACTTCTATAAAAAAACTGTGGCCAATTATATTTCAGATCCTTTCGCGTCTTGTTTTAATTGCAAAAGCTTTTGCAGAAGAAAGTTAGTGCTATGTTAGTGCTCTTTAGTGCTTCATTACTCAGCGACGTACGACTTCTAATAAAAATGTTTTGGCCGCTTACACTTTTTTGGTAGTTTGTTTTAAATTCAAAAATTTGTTTCAGCCGTAAGTGAGTGCTTTGTTAGTGCTCTTTAGTGCTTCATGTTTCAGCGACGTACGACTTCTAAAAAAAAACTGTGGCCAATTATATTTCAGATCCTTTCGCGTCTTGTTTTAATTGCAAAAGCTTTTGCAGAAGAAAGTTAGTGCTATGTTAGTGCTCTTTAGTGCTTCATTACTCAGCGACGTACGACTTCTAATAAAAATGTTTTGGCCGCTTACATTTTTGCAGTTTGTTTCAAATTCAAAAATTTGTTTCAGCCGTAAGTGAGTGCTTTGTTAGTACTTTTTAGTGCTTCGTGTATCAGCGACGTACGACTTCTAAAAAAATGTGGCCAACTTATATTTCAATCCTTGCGGTTTGTTTCAATTGCAAAAGTTTGTTTCAGAAGAAAGTTAGTGCTATGTTAGTGCTCTTTAGTGCTTCATGTACTCAGCGACGTACGACTTCTAATAAAATGTTTGGCCGCTTACATTTTGCAGTCTTGTTTAATTCAAAATTTGTTTCAGCGAAGTAGTGCTTGTTAGTGCTCTTTAGTGCTTCATGTTTCAGCGACGTACGACTTCTAAAAAACTGTGGCCAAGTTATATTTCAGATTTAGAATGGTATGTTTTAATTGCAAAATTTTCAGAAGAAAGTTAGTGTTGTTAGTGCTCTTTAGTAGCTTCGTATTACTCAGCGACACGACTTCTAATAAAGGAATTGTTTCTCGTGACGCGTCTTGACATTAGTTTGAGTTTGTTTGCAGATATTAAAATCTTGTTCTCAGAACCGATAACGTGAAAGTCGACTTTTTAGTAGACTCTTAGAAAAATGATAGATGTCTTAGGAACAATGTTTCAGAAACACGTGACGTTGATTTCACGTAAAAAGTATGTTCTCAACCGAACGTATTGATCGGTTGTTTTGCACGTAGTACAGTTGTACTTATCAAATTGCAAAAAACTATTTCGCGAAGAAATTTGGCTAATGTTAGAAACGCGTCTTAGTGATAGTTGATACGTTGTTTTGCACGTAATGCAAAACGTATACCCAAACGAAACGTGCAAAGCCGAAGTTCATCGATCGGATTTAGAAAAATAGGTAGATGTTTGTACTCAACCAAACGTGCAAAATAACGAAATTTTTGAGATACATTTTTAAACTAAATCTCGTGAAACGCGGCTTAGTTGATACTTTATTTTGCACGTAGTGAAACGTGCAAAAACTTGGCCTTGGCCATTAGATACCAAAAATAAGTTGTCTGAACGTCATGGGACAAATTAGGTTGAGTCTGGAAGTGTTAAAGCGTCCTGAGGAAGTAAATTATAGAGGAGTTGTGTACAGCGATTGGCGTTTGTTTATTCAATAGCTCTTGATAACCATGAACTCTTCTATCTTATAATCGTCGCCGTTACATTTTCTAGATTTCACGCTTGGCGGCGTTCGTCACACCTGTCAGTCATCCAACACTTTAACAAAAAATCCTAGGTATTGTTGTAGAAAATTCCTTGCACGCATATAAAGACACAATATAATAATAATTATCGATATATACGTAACGTCTTTATTAGATCTCCTTGATTATTAGGAAAAAACGACCTCTAACGGTCAGGTAGATAATCACACGCCACGGTTATTTATGGAACAAACCTGTTATGGAACATATACACGAGGCGTTAGTTATTCTCAAGCATGTACGTTATAATAAGGGTCGAGTCGTATGCATAAGAATTATTTTATTGCGCTGAAACGGCCGTAATAACTTGAACATTTACGACCGCCACCACCACAACCGATATAATAGTGGGTTGATCGTAAATTACCATTTCATTGTAATGTGGCGCATTTGCGTCATACTTCATATCGTGTTAAAACCAGCAAGGCTCGTTGCTATGAAATAAAACCGCCACAAATGTCTTGTAAGTTGATTCATGATGATGGGACGATGGTTCTTTTCTCTTTGGAATTGTAATTGTTGGAGCAGTTTATGTTGGCATAAATTAGGTATTTATGTTCTTTGCGTGATTGTCTTTTTGTTTTTGAATGCGTTGCGAAAGACTGAACGACGCATGGGAGCGCTGGTGCATTCTCTACAAGTGGAGGGCACAATTAAACCCGTTACAATTATTTCACTCCTGAGGGACATGCTTAAACCGAACAAACTTGTAGCTGTTTTTAAAATCGTAACAACCCTTATTGAGAAACTGCCCCTACAAGACCAAGTCTAATTAAATACTAATAGCAGGTGCTCCTGGTTTCCAGAAACTCTTAGGGGTTTGCTTCGACCTTTCCTGTACAATTTAATTATCTAAGAATTCTATAAATAGGAGCAAGTTTTTAAATTTCAAAACGTGTTACAAGCCAACTGGCATGTATCATGTTTAGATTTAATTTGTAAATAAATTGCCGCGTGTTTTTAAATGAATACGCCAACTTTCGCCGCTTCGGACAGTCGCGTCTGCGCAAAGTGATGCGGAGTGCGCGCGTGGTGTAAAAATACGCGATTAGCTACAAGAAATGGACAAACCAACAACTTTCTAGTGGTAGGTATCTTGTGTATCTTAGGTATATAAGTTCCTTTTTATCTTGCCTGATGTTTCTTTACCTGGTGCTTTTTCATCCCCTACGAGTGGAAAAGAGTTTAGGTCGGATAGAAATTTGATGCCAACAATGACGTAACTTAACCTCACAAAGCACCGAGGGACCCTGAGATGAATTTCCGAAATGCCACCAAGTGAATAATTTGTTCTAATTTAAATTGTGCATGCAAATTTGACTTAGATAGCGATTGCACCACCCTAAAACCGTGGTCGGTATAAGTTACAACATGGCGGGTAAATTTACCGCGTGATTATGCGTTGAATTATAACAATGACGGAAGTATAACAAACGATCCCAGAAGTTTCCAGAAAATATTCATAAAAAAATTAAAATTACTACGAAATTTTCAAACCGGAACAGCCGTTACTAAGTTTTGGCGTGATCCAGACTAACAAACTTTGCTACTCGATGAACTTCATCCCGGGTTCCAGAGGGTTTTAGAAGACCGAAAACATGTGATTGATAACAATTACCTTGACCTACTTAAAAATCTACGTCTTTTTTAAACCGGAAACACCGTTACTAAGTTTCGGCATGTTGCAGATCAACAAACTTCGCTACTCGAAGAACTTCATCCCGGTTTCCAGAGGGTTTTAAAAAACCGAAAACGTGATTGATGAAAATCTTTTTGATCTACTTAAAAATCTACGTATTTTTAAACCGGAACAACCATTGTTAAGTTTTGGGCATAATCTAGACAAACAAACTTCGCTACTCGTTGAACTTATCACGGTTTCCAGAGGGTTTTAAAAGACCGAAAACGTGATTGATAAAAATCTCCTTGATCTACTTAAAAATCTACGTAGTTTTTTAAATCGGAACAACCGTTACTAAGTTTCGGCATGTTGCAGATCAACAAACTTTGCTACCCGTTGAACTTTATCCCGGTTTCCAGAGGGTTTTAGAAGTGTGATTGATAAAAATCTCTTTGATCTACTTAAAAATCTACGCATTTTTTAAACCGGAAAAACCGTTACTAAGTTTTGGCACGATCCAGACCAACAAACTTCGCTACTTGTTAAATTTAATCCCAGTTTCCAGAGGGTTTTAGGAGACCGAAAACATGTGATTGATGAAAATCTTCTTGATCTACTTAAAAATCTACGTATTTTTAAACCGGAACAACCGTTACTAAGTTTTGCCATGATCTAGACCAACAAACTTTGCTACTCGATGAACTTTATCCCGGTTTCCAGAGGGTTTTACAAGACCGAAAACACGTGATTGATAGAAATCTCTTCGATCTACTTAAAAGTCTACGTATTTTTTAAACCGGAAAAACTGTTACTCGATGATCCAGACCAACAAACTTCGCTCTTCGACGAACTTCATCCCGGCTTCTAGAGGAATTTAGAAGACCGAAAATATGTGATTGATAAAAATCGCTTGATTTACTTAAATATCTACGTTTTTTTATACCGGAGCAACCGTTACTAAGTTTCGGCATGATTCAGAACAACAAACTTCGCTAAACGTTGAACTTTATTTCGGTTTCCAGAGGGTTTTAGAAGACCAAGAACATGTGATTGATATAAATCTCCTTGATCTACTTAGTAGTCTACGTATTTTTTAAACCGGAGCAACCGTTGGTAAGTTTCAGCGTGAACCAGACTAACAAACTTTGCTACTCGTTGAATTTTATCCCGGTTTCCAAAGGGATTTAAAAGACCTAAAACATGTCATTGATCTCCTTGATTTAATTAAAAACCTACGTCTTTTTAAACCGGAATAACCATTACTAAGATTCGGCATAATCCAGGCCAACAAACTTCGCAACTCGTTGAACTTAATCCCGGTTTCCAAAGGGTTTTAAAAGACCGAAATCGTAATTGATAAAAATCGTTTGATCTACTTAAAAATCTACGTCATTTTAAGCGGAAACACCGTTGCTAAGTTTCGGCATGGTCCAGACCAACAAACTTCGCTACTCGTTAAACTTTATCCCGGTTTCCAGATAGTTTTAAAAGACCAAAAACGTGATTGATAAAAATCTTCGTGATCTACTTAAAAATCTATGTATTTTTAAAACCGGAGCAACCGTTATTAAGTTTCGGCATGATCCAAACCAATCAACTTCGCTGCATGTTGAAGTTTATCCCGGTTTCCAGAAGGTTTTAGAAGACCGAAATCGTGATTGATAAAAATCGCTTGATCTACTTAAAAAAATGTACGTCTTTTTTAAACCGGAATAACTGTTACCAAATTTTGGCATGAACCAAACCAAAAAAGTTCACAACTCGATGAACTTTATCTCGATTTCCAGAGGGTTTTAAAAAACCTAAAACATGTGATTGACAAAAATCTCCTTGATTTACTTAAAAATCTACGTATTTTTAAAACCGGAACAACCGTTACTAAGTTTTGGCATGATCCAGACCAGCAAACTTTACTATTCGTTGAACTTTAACCCGGTTTCCAGAGGGTTTTAAAAAACCGAAAACGTGATTGAGAAAATTTTTTTTGATCTACTTAAAAATCTACGTATTTTTAAACCGGAACAACCGTTACTAAGTTTCGGAATGATCCAGACCAACAAAGTTCGCTACTCGTTGAACTTAATCCCGGTTTCCAGAAGGTTTTAGAAGACCGAAAACACGTGATTGATAAAAATCGCCTTGATCTACTTAAACGCTACGTATTTTTTAAACCGGAACAACCGTTACTATGTTTCGGCACGATCCAGACCAACAAACTTCGACACTCGTTAAATTTAATCCCGGTTTCTAGAGGGTTATAAAAAACCAAAAACATGTGATGGATAAAAAACGCTTTGATCATTTTAAAAATCTACGTATTTTTTAAACCGAAACAACCCTTACTAAGTTTCGGCATCATCCAACTCAACAAAGTTCGCTACTCGTTGAACTTAATCCCTGTTTCCAGAGGGTTTTAAAAGATCGAAATCGTGATTGATAAAAATCGCTTGATCTACTTAAAAAATCTACGTCTTTTTTAAACCGGAATAACCGTTACCAAATTTTGGCATGAACCAAACCAAAAAAGTTCGCAACTCGATGAACTTTATCTCGATTTCCAGGGGGTTTTAGAAAACCTAAAACATGTGATTGATAAAATTCTCCTTGATCTACTTAAAAATCTACGTATTTTTAAAACCGGAATAACCATTACTAAGTTTCGGCATAATGCAAACCAACAAACTTCGCTACTCGTTGAACTTAATCCAGGTTTCTAGAGGGTTTTAGAAGACCGAAAACACGTGATTGATAAAAATCTCCTTGATCTACTAAAACGCTACGTATTTTTTAAACCGGTACAACCGTTACTATGTTTCGGCACGATCCAGACCAACAAACTTCGATACTCGTTAAATTTAATCCCGATTTCCAGAGGGTTATAAAAACCAAAACATGTGATGGATAAAAAAACGCTTTGATCTTCTTAAAAATCTACGTATTTTTTAAACCGGAACAACCGTTACTAAGTTTCGGCATTATCCAGGCCAACAAACTTTGCTACTCGTTGAACTTAATTCCGGTTTCCAGAGGGTTTTAGATGACCGAAAACATCTGATTGATAAAAATTACCTTAACCTACTTCAAAATCTACGCATTTTTTAAACCGGATCAACCGTTACTAAGTTTCGGCATGATCCAGGCCAACAAACTTTGCTACTCGTTGAACGTTAATCCGGTTTCCAGAAGGTTTTAAAAGACCAAAAACGTGATTGATGAAAATCTTTTTGATCTACTTAAAAATCTACGTATTTTTAAACCGGAACAACCGTTGTTAAGTTTTGGGCATGATCTAGACAAACAAACTTAGCTACTCGTTGAACTTATCCCGGTCTCCAGAGGGTTTTAAAAGACCGAAAACGTGATTCATAAAAATCTCCTTGATCTACTTAAAAATCTACGTAGTTTTTTAAATCGGAACAACCGTTACTAAGTTTCGGCATGTTGCAGATCAACAAACTTTGCTACCCGTTGAACTTTATCCCGGTTTCCAGAGGGTTTTAGAAGTGTGATTGATAAAAATCTCTTTATCTACTTAAAAATCTACGCATTTTTTAAACCGGAAAAACCGTTACTAAGTTTTGGCATGACACAGACTAACAAACTTCGCTACTTGTTGAACCTTATACCGGTTTCCAGAGGGTTTTAAAAACCGAAAACATGATTGATAAAAATCTCTTTGATATATTTAAAAATCTACGTATTTTTAAACCGGAACAACCGTTACTAGGTTTCGGCATGATACAGACCAACAAATTTCGCTACTCGATTAACTGTCTCGCGGTTTCCAGAGGGTTCTAGAAGACCGAAAACGTGTGATTGATAAAATTACCTTGGTCTACTTAACGATCTACGTATTTTTAAACCGGGACAACCGTCACTAAGTTTCGGCATGGTCCAGACCAACAAACTTCGCTACTCGTTAAACTTTATCCCGGTTTCCAGATAGTTTTAAAAGACCGAAAACGTGATTGATAAAAATCTTCGTGATCTACTTAAAAATCTACGTATTTTTAAAACCGGAGCAACCGTTATTAAGTTTCGGCATGATCCAAACCAATCAACTTCGCTGTTTGTTGAACTTTATCCCGGTTTCCAGAGGGTTTTAGAAGACCGAAAACACGTAATTGATAAAAATCTCTTTGATCTACTAAAAAATCTACGCATTTTTTAAACCGGAACAACCATTACTAAGATTCAGCTTGATCCAGACCAACAAACTTTGCTACTCGATAAACTTTATTCCAGTTTCCAGAGGGTTTTAAAAGAGCAAAAACATGTTATAAATAAAAATCTCCATGATCTACTTAATCATCTACGTATTTTTTAAACCGGAACAAAAGTTACTAAGTTTCGGCATAATCCAGACCAACAAGTTTCGCTACTCGATGAACTTTATCTCGGTTTCCAGAGGGTTTTAGAAGACCGGAAGCATGTTTTAGATCAAAATTTCCTTTATCTACTTAAAAATCTACGTATTTTTGAAACCGGAACAACCGTTACTAAGTTTCGGCTTGATCGAGACCAACAAACTTTGCTACCCGTTGAACTTCATCCCCGTCTCCAGAGGGTTTTAAAAGACCGAAAACATATGATTGAAGAAAATCTTATTGATCTACTTAAAAATCTACGTATTTTTGAAACCGGAACAACCGTTACTAAGTTTCGACATGATCCAATACATTACATGTGATTTTCCAATGCTCCACCCGAAGGTACTACATTAGCCAGGAAGCGAGTTTTTGTTACCTGGAAAATTTTGAATTTTGCCGAACCCTTGCTGTTCCAAGCAAGGTAGGGATCTTTAACGTGCGTGACAACACTCACACACGGGACCTCCATTTTACCTCTCATCCGAACGAGGGTGTATTTTGTGAAAATGCTCGCCTAACATTTTTCAAGCGGACCGTGTCGGGATTCGAACCCGGGACCTTGGGCGTAGTAGTCACACACATACCACTACACCACGGAGCCGCCTGACATGATCCAATACAACAAACTTTGCCACTCGTTGAACTTCATCCCCGTCTCCAGAGGGATTTAAAAGACCGAAAACATGTAAATGCTAAAAATGTTTTTGATCTACTTAAAAATCTACGTATTTTTAAAACTGGAACAATAGTTGCTAATTTTCGCTATGATCCAGACCAACAAACTTCGCTACTCATTGAACTTTATTCCTGTTTCCAGAAGGTTTTAAAAAACCAAAAACATGTGATTAATAAAAATCTCTTTGATCTACTTAAAAATCTACGTACTTTTTAAACCCTAACAACCGTTACTAAGTTTTGGTACGATCCAAATTAACAAACTTTGCTACTCATTGAACTTTATCCCGGTTTCCAGAGGGTTCTGGAAGACCGAAAACATGTAATTGATAAAAATCTCTTTAATCTACTTAAAAATCTACGTATTATTAAACCGGAACAATTGTTGCTAAGTTTCGGCAAGATCCAGACCAACAAACTTCGCTACGCGTGAAACTTAATCCCGGTTTCCAGAGGGTTTTAAAAGACAGAAAACATGTGATTGATAAAGATCCCTTTGATCTACTTAAAAATCTATGTATTTTTAAACCGGAACAACCGTTATTAAGTTTTGGGCATGATCTAGACAAACAAACTTCGCTACTCGTTGAACTTATCCCGGTTTCCAGAGGGTTTTAAAGACCGAAATAGTGATTGATAAAAATCGCTTGATCTACTTAAAAATCTAAGTCTTTTTTAAACCGGAAACCGTTACTAAGTTTTCAGAGAGTTTTAAAAGACCGAAAACATATAATTGATAAAAATTTTCTTGATCTACTTAAAAATCTACATTATTGTAAACCGGGACAACCGTTACTAAGTTTTGGCATGATCAAGACCAATAGACTTCGCTACTCGCTGAACTTAATCCGGTTTCCAGATGGTTTTAGAAGACCGAAATCGTGATTGATAAAGATCGCTTGATCTACTTAAAAATCTAAGTCTTTCTTAAACCGGAAACCGTTACAAAGTTTCGGCACGATCTAGACCAACAAATTTCGCTACTTGTTGAACTTAATCCAGGTTTTCAAAAGTTTTTAAAAGACCGACATCGTATGATTGATAATAATCTTCTTCATCTACTTAAAAGTCTACGTATTTTTTAAACCGGAACAACCGTTACTAACTTTTGGCATGATCCAGACCAATAAACTTCACAACTCGTTGAACTTTATCCCGGTTTCCAGAGGGTTTTAGAAGACCGAAAACATGTGACTGATAAAAATCTCCTTGATCTACTTAAAAATTTACGTATTTTTAAACCGGAACAACCGTTACTAAGTTTCGGCATGATCCAGACCAACAAACTTTGCTACTCGTTGAACGTTAACCCGGTTTCCAGAGGGTGTAGAAGACCAAAATCGTGATTGACAAAAATCGCTTGATCTACTTAAAAATTTACGTCTTTTTAAACCGGAAACACCGTTACTAAGTTTCGGCACGATCCAGACCAACAAACTTCGCTACTTGTTAAATTTAATCCGTTTCCAGAGAGTTTTAGAAGACCGAAAACATGTGATTGATAAAATCTCCTTGATCTACTTAAAATCTACGTATTTTTAAACCGGGACAACCGTCACTAACTTTTGGCATGATCCAGACCAACAAACTTCGCAACTCGTTGAACTTAATCCCGGTTTCCAGAGGGTTTTAGAAGACCGAAAACATGTGATTGATAAAAATCTCCTGGATCTACTTAAAAATCTACGTATTTTTAAACCGAAACTACCGTTACTAAGTTTCGGCACGATCCAGACCAACAAACTTCGCTACTTGTTAAATTTAATCCGTTTCCAGAGAGTTTTAGAAGACCGAAAACATGTGATTGATAAAAATCTCCTTGATCTACTTAAAAATCTACGTATTTTTTAAACCGGGACAACCGTCACTAACTTTTGGCATGATCCAGACCAACAAACTTCGCAACTCGTTGAACTTAATCCCGGTTTCCAGAGGGTTTTAGAAGACCGAAAACATGTGATTGATAAAAATCTCCTGGATCTACTTAAAAATCTACGTATTTTTAAACCGAAACTACCGTTACTAAGTTTCGGCATGATCCAGACCAACAAACTTCGCTACTCGTTGAACTTTATCCCAGTTTCCAGAAGGTTCTAGAAGATCGAAAAGTGTGATTGATAAAATCTCCTTGTTCTACTTAAAGATCTACGTACTTTTTAAACCAGGACAACCGTTACTAAGTTTCGGCATGATCCAGAACAACATACTTGGCAACTCGATGAACTTTATCCCGGTTTCCAGGTGGTTCTAAAATACCGAAAACGCGTGTTTGATAAAAATTACCTTGATCTACTTAAAAATCTAAGTATTTTTAAACCGGAACAACCGTCACTAAGTTTCGGCATGATGTAGACCAACAAACTTCGCTACTCGTTGAACTTTATCCCAGTTTCCAGAAGGTTCTAGAAGATCGAAAAGTGTGATTGATAAAATCTCCTTGCTCTACTTAAAGATCTACGTACTTTTTAAACCGGGACAACCGTTACTAAGTTTCGGCTTAATGCAGAACAACAAACTTTGCAACTCGTTGAACTTAATCTCGGTTTTCAGAGGGTTTTAGAAGACCGAAAACATGTGATTGATAAAAATCTCCTTGATCTACTTAATAATCTACGTATTTTTTAAACCGGGGCAACCGTTACCAAGTTTCGGCATGATCCAGAACAACAAACTTCGCAACTCGTTAAACTTAATTCCGGTTTCCAGAGGATTTTAGAAGACCGAAAACATGTGATCGATAAAAATCTTCTTGATCTACTTAAAATTCTACGTATTTTTTAAACCGGAACAACCGTTACTAAGTTTCGGCATGATCCAGACCAACAAACTTTGCAACTCGATGAACTTTATCCCGGTTTCCAGAAGGTTTTAAAAAACCAAAAACGCGTGTTTGATAAAAATTATCTTGATCTACTTAAAAATCTACGTATTTTTTAAACCGGAACAACCGTTGGTAAGTTTCGGCATGAAACCGACCAACAAACTTAGCAACTCGATAAACTTCATCCCGGGTTCCAGGGGTTTTAGATGACCGAAAACATGTGATTGATAAAATCAGCTTGATCTACTTAAAATCTACATATTTTGAAACCGGAACAACCGTTACTAAGTTTCGACATGATCCGACCAACAAACTTCGCTACTAGTTGAACTTAATTCCTGTTTTCAGAGGGTTTTAAAAACCGAAAACGTGATTGATAAAAATTTCTTTGATCTACTTAAACATCTACGTATTTTTAAACCGGAACAACCGTTGGTAAGTTTCGGCATGAAACCGACCAACAAACTTAGCAACTCGATAAACTTCATCCCGGGTTCCAGGGGGTTTTAGATGACCGAAAACATGTGATTGATAAAAATCAGCTTGATCTACTTAAAAATCTACATATTTTGAAACCGGAACAACCGTTACTAAGTTTCGACATGATCCGACCAACAAACTTCGCTACTAGTTGAACTTAATTCCTGTTTTCAGAGGGTTTTAAAAAACCGAAAACGTGATTGATAAAAATTTCTTTGATCTACTTAAACATCTACGTATTTTTTAAACCGGAACAACCGTTGGTAAGTTTCGGCATGAAACCGACCAACAAACTTAGCAACTCGATAAACTTCATCCCGGGTTCCAGGGGGTTTTAGATGACCGAAAACATGTGATTGATAAAAATCAGCTTGATCTACTTAAAAATCGACGCATTTTTTAAACCAGAACAACCGTTACTAAGTTTTGACATGATCCGACCAACAAACTTCGCTACTAGTTGAACTTAATTCCTGTTTTCAGAGGGTTTTAAAAAACCGAAAACGTGATTGATAAAAATCTCCTTGATGTACTTAAAAATCGACGCATTTTTTAAACCAGAACAACCGTTACTAAGTTTCGACATGATCCGACCAACAAACTTCGCTACTAGTTGAACTTAATTCCTGTTTTCAGAGGGTTTTAAAAAACCGAAAACGTGATTGATAAAATTTCTTTGATCTACTTAAACATCTACGTATTTTTTAAACCGGAACAACCGTTGGTAAGTTTCGGCATGAAACCGACCAACAAACTTAGCAACTCGATAAACTTCATCCCGGGTTCCAGGGGGTTTTAGATGACCGAAAACATGTGATTGATAAAAATCAGCTTGATCTACTTAAAAATCGACGCATTTTTAAACCAGAACAACCGTTACTAAGTTTCGACATGATCCGACCAACAAACTTCGCTACTAGTTGAACTTAATTCCTGTTTTCAGAGGGTTTTAAAAAACCGAAAACGTGATTGATAAAAATTTCTTTGATCTACTTAAACATCTACGTATTTTTTAAACCGGAACAACCGTTGGTAAGTTTCGGCATGAAACCGACCAACAAACTTAGCAACTCGATAAACTTCATCCCGGGTTCCAGAGGGTTTTAGATGACCGAAAACACGTGATTGATAAAAATTACCTTGACCTACTTCAAAATCTACGAATTTTTTAAACCGGATCAACCGTTACTAAGTTTCGGCATGATCCGACCAACAAACTTTGCTACTCGTTGAACGTTAATCCGGTTTCCAGAGGGTTTTAAAAGACCGAAAACGTGATTGATGAAAATCTTCTTGATATACTTAAAGATCTACGTATTTTTAAACCAGAACAACCGTTACTAAGTTTAGGCATGATCCAGACCAAAAAACTTCGCTACTCGTTGAAATGTACGTGCTGAGTCTCAAGAAAAACTGGAATTCGACAAAAATTGCCGCGTAAAGAATTTTGCTAATTTACGTCTCAATAATGTTGTATCAACTTGAAAATTCCTGCAATTTTAAATTTCCATAAAAATTTTCAATCAAATGCACGTGTTGAGTTTCAAGAAAAAGCTCTAGAATTCGAAAAAATGCGAGTAAATAATTTTGGTAGTTTACGTCTCAAAAATGATATTTCAGCTTGAAAAATTTCTACTACTTTAAATTTCCATGGAAATTCCCGATCAAATGCACATATTGAGTCTCAAGAAAAACTCTGGGATTCGACAAAAAATGTCGTGTAAATAATTTTGTTAGTTTACGTCTTAAAAATGTTGTTGCAGATTGAAAAATTCCAACAACTTTAAATTTCTAAGGTAATTCCCGATCAAATGCACGTATTGAGTCTCAAGAAAAACTTTGGGATTCGACAGAAAAAATGTCGTGTGAACAATTTTGCTAGTTTACGTCTCAAAAATGTTGTAGCAACTTGAAAATCCCTACAACTTTAGATTTCTATGATAATTCTCAATCAAATGCACGTGTTGAGTTTCAAGAAAAAGCTCTAGAATTCGAAAAAATGCGAGTAAATAATTTTGGTAGTTTACGTCTCAAAAATGATATTTCAGCTTGAAAAATTTCTACTACTTTAAATTTCCATGGAAATTCCCGATCAAATGCACATATTGAGTCTCAAGAAAACTCTGGGATTCGACAAAAATGTCGTGTAAATAATTTTGTTAGTTTACGTCTTAAAAATGTTGTTGCAGATTGAAAAATTCCAACAACTTTAAATTTCTAAGGTAATTCCCGATCAAATGCACGTATTGAGTCTCAAGAAAAACTTTGGGATTCGACAGAAAAATGTCGTGTGAACAATTTTGCTAGTTTACGTCTCAAAATGTTGTAGCAACTTGAAAATCCCTACAACTTTAGATTTCTATGATAATTCTCAATCAAATGCACGTGTTGAGTTTCAAGAAAAAGCTCTAGAATTCGAAAAAATGCGAGTAAATAATTTTGGTAGTTTACGTCTCAAAAATGATGTTTCAGCTTGAAAAATTCCTACTACTTTAAATATCCATGGAAATTCCCGATCAAATGCACGTATTGAGTCTCAAGAAAAACTCTGGGATTCGACTAAATTGCCGCGTGAAGAATTTTGCTAGTTTACGTCTCAATAATGTTATAGCAACTTGAAAATTCCTGCAATTTTAGATTTCCATAAAAATTATCAATCAAATGCACGTGTTGAGTCGTAAGAAAAATCTCTGAGATTCGAAAAAATGTCGAGTAAACAATGTCTCAAAACTGTTGTTACAATTTGAAAAATTCCTACAACTTTAGATTTCCATGAAAATACTCGATCAAATGCATGTGCTGAATCTCAAGAATTACCCCTGGAATTCGAAAAAAATTGCTGAATAAACAATTTGCTAGTTTACATTTCAAAAGTGTTGTTGCAACTTGAAAAATTCCTACAACTTTAAATTTCCGTGAAAATTCTTGAAAAAAAGCTCTGGAATTCGAAAAAATTGCGGGTCAACAAATTTGGTACTTTACATCTCAAAAATGCTGTTGCAACTTAAAAAATTCCCACAACTTTAAATTTGCAAGGAAATTCTTGATCAAATGCACGTATTGAGTTTCAAAAGAATTCTGATATTCGAAAAAAGTTGCCGTGTGAAGAATTTTGCTAGTTTACGTCTGTAATGTTGTAGTAACTTGAAAAATTCTTAGAACTTTAGATTTTCATGAAAATTTTCGATCAAATGCACGTGTTGAGTGTCAAGAAAAAGCTCTGGAATTCGAAAAAATGCGAGTAAATAATTTTGGTAGTTTACGTCTCAAAAATGATGTAGCTTGAAAAATTGCTACAACTTTAAATTTCCAAAAAAATTTCCGATCAAATGCATGTATTGCGTCTCAAGAAAAACTCTGGTATTCGAAAAAATTGCCGTGTGAACAATTTTGCCAATTTACGTCTCAAAAATGTTGTTGCAACTTGAAAAATTCCTAGAACTTTAAATTTCCAAGAAAGTTCCCAATCCAAAGTACGTTTTAGGTTTCGAAAAAAACCGCAGGAGATCGAAGTAAATTGATTAAACATTTTTGCCAGTTTCAATTGAAAAATTGCAAGAACTTTAAGATTTCCAAAGAAATTCTCGATCAAATGCGCGTATTAAGTCTCCACAAAGACTTCTGGAAATATAAATAAATTAAGTAAACGATTTTACCAATAAGCGTCTCAAAAAAACCGTTTCAATTAAAAAAATTCTTACAACTTTAGATTTCCAAAGAAATTTTCGATCAAATGCACGTTTTGAGTCTCAAGAAAAATCCCTGGGATTCGAAACAAGTCGACGAGTAAACAATTTTGCCAGTTTACGTTTCAAAACTGTTGATGCAATTCGAAAAATTCCTTCAACTTTAGACTTCAAAAGAAATTCTCGGTTAAATGCACGTGTGGAGTCTCAAAAAAACCTCCGGAATTCAAAAAAAATTGCCGAATAAACAATTTTGCCAGTGTATGCCTCAAAAATGCTGTTGCAACTTGAAATGTTCCTACAACTATGGATTTCCAAGGAAATTGTCGATGAGCTGCACGTGCTGAAACTCAAGAAAAACCTCTGGGATTCGAAAAAAATTGTCGAGTAAACAATTTTGCTAGTTTACGTCTTAAAAGTGCTGTTTCAACTTGAAAACTTCCTACAACTTTAGATTTCCATGGAAATTTTCAATAAAATGCACATGTTGAATCTCAAGAAACAGTTCTGGATTTCGAAAAAATGCTAAGTAAACAATTTTGACAGTTTACGTCTCAAAACTGTTGTTGCAATATCAAAAATTTCTACAACTTTAGACTTCTAATGAAATTCTTGATCAATTTCACGTCTCAAGAGTCTCAAGAGAAACCTCTGAGATTCGAAAAAATTCCGAGTAAGCAATTTTGCCCGTTTGCGTCTCAAAAATGTTATTGCAGCTACAATTTTAAATTTCTAATGACATTCCGGATCAAATGCACGTATTGAGTCTTAAGGAACCTATAGTATACGAAAAAAATTACGAACTGAATAATTTTGCTAGTTTACGTCTCAAAAATGTTGTTGCAACTTGAAAAATTCCTGAAACTTTAAATTTCCAAAGAAACTTTGGATCAAATGCACGTTTGGAGTCTCAAGAAAAACCTTTGGAATTCGAAAAAAGTTGACGAGTAAACCATTTTGCCAGTTTACGACACAAAAATGTTGTTGCAGCTTGAAAAATTCCGACAACTTTAAATTTCCAAGGAAATTTCCGATAAAATTCTCGTATTGAGTCTCAAGAAAAACTCTGAGACTCGAAAAAAATTGCCGAATGAACAATTTTGCTAGTTTACGTTTCAAAAATGTTGTATCAACTTGAAAAATTCCTAAAACTTTAGATTTCCAGATAAATTCTCTGCCAAATGCACGTGTGGAGTCTTAAGAAAAACATCTAGGATTAAAAAAATTACCGAGTAAACAATTTTGCCACTTCACGTTTCAAAATTGTTGTTACAGCTTGAAAAATTTCTACAACTTTAGATTCCCAGGGAAATTATCGGTCAAGTGCACGTGTTGAGTTTCAAGAAAAACCTCTGGAATTCAAAAAAATTGCCGACTGAACAATTTTGCTAGTTTATGTCTCAAAAATGTTGTGACCTGAAAAATTCCTAGAACTTTAAATTTCCAAGGAAATTCTCGTTCTAATGCACTTATTGAGTCTCAAAAAAAACTCTGGAATTTGAAAAAGTCTACAAGTAAACAATTTTGGCAGTTTACGTTTCAAAACTCTTGTTGCAATTTGAAAAATTCCTACAACTTTAGATTTCCAAGGAAATTCTCGGTCAAATGCACGTGTTGAATTTCAAGCAAAAACCTCTGGGATTTGAAAAAAAGTCGACGAGTAAACAATTTTGGCAGTTTACGTCTCAAAACTGTTGTTGCAATTTGAAAAATTTCTAGAACTTTAGATTTTCAAGGAAATTTTTAGTCTAATGCACGTATTGAGTCTCAAGAAAAACTCTGGGATTCGAAAAAAGTTGCCGGGTAACAGTTTTGCCAGTTTACGTCTGAAAAATGTTGTAGCAACTTAAAAATTCCTACAACTTTAGATTTCCATGAAAGTACTCGAACACATGCACGTGTTGAGTTTCAAGAAAAACTCTGGGATTCGAAAAAAGACGACGATTAAACAGTTTTGCCAGCGTAAACTGTTGTTGCAATTTTAAAAATTTTTTTCAACTTTAGATTTCAAAGGAAATTCTTGGTCAAATGCACGTGTTGAGTCTCAAGAAAGTCTCTGAAATTCCAAAAAATTGTCGAGTAAACAAGTTTGCCGGTTTACATCTTAAAAATGTTGTTGCAACTAGAAAAATTCCTATAAATTTAGATTTCCAATAAAGTTCTCGATCCAATGTACGCCTTAAGTTTCGAGAAAAACCTCTGGAAATCGAAGTAAATTGAGCAAAAAGCTTTGCTAGTTTACGTCTCAAAAAAGCTGTTTCAGTTTGATAAATTGCCGAACTTTAGATTTCCAAAGAAACTGTCGTTCAAGTGCGCGTCTTAAGTGTCCAGAAAGTCATCTGGAAATCGAAATAATTTGAGTATACGATTTTACCAGTAAGCGTCTCACAAAACAGTTTAAATTTGAAAAATTCCAACAACTTTAAATTTCTAAAAAAAATTTCGACGAAATGCACGTTTTGAGTTTCAAGAAAAACTTCTGGGATTCGAAAAAAAACGACGAGTAAACAATTTTGACAGTTTATGTCTCAAAACTTTTTTAAAATTTTAAAAATTTCTACGACTTTTTCAAATTTAAACTGTTTTGTGAGACGCTTACTGGTAAAATCGTATACTCAAATTATTTCGATTTCCAGATGTCTTTCTGGACACTTAAAACGCGCACTTGAACGACAGTTTCTTTGGAAATCAAAAGTTCTACAATATATCAAACTGAAACAGCTTTTTTGAGACGTAAAGTGTCAACACTTTTTACTCAATTTACTTCGATTTCCAGAGGTTTTTCTTGAAACCTAAGACGTACATTGGATCGGAAACTTCTTAGGAAAACTAAATTTATAGGAATTTTTCAAGTTGTTGCAACATATTTGAGACGTAAACTAGCAAATTTGTTCACACGACATTTTTGTCGAACCCTAAAGTTTTTCTTGAGACTCAATACGTGCATTAGATCGAGAATTTCGTTGTAAATTTAAAGTAGTAGAATTTTTCAAGCTGAAACAGCATTTTTGAGGAGTAAACTACCAAAATTTTTTACTCGCATTTTTTTCGAATTTGAGAGCTTTCTCTTGAAACTCAATACGCGCATTTGATCGGGAAGTTTCTTGGAAATTTAAAGTTGTTGGAATTTTTCAAGTTGCTACAACATTTTTGAGACGTAAACTAGCAAAATTGTTCGCACGGCAGTTTTTGTCGAATCCCAGAGTTTTTCTTGAGACTCAGTACGTGAATTTGATCAAGAATTTCCTTGGAAATTTAAAGTTGTAGGAATTTTTTAAGCTGCAACAGCATTTTTAAGACGTAAACTACTAAAATTGTTTACTCGCAAGTTTTCAAATTCTAGAGCTTTTTCTTGAAACTTAACACGTGTATTTGATTGAGAATTTTAATGAAAATCTGAAGTTGTAGGAATTTTCAAGTTGCTACAACACTTTTGAGACGTAAACTGGCAAAATTGTTTACACGGCAATTGTTTTCAAATCTCAGAGTTTTTTCTTGACCTCGGCACGTGCAGTTGTTCGACAAGTTTCTTAGAAATTTAAAGATTTTTTCAAGTTACAACATGTTTGAGACGTAAACTAACAAAATTGTTCAGTTGGCAAATTTTTTCGAATTCCAGAGTTTTTTTGAAACTCAATGCATTTGATAGTAAATATCCTTGGAAATTTAGAGCTGTAGCCGCAACAATATTTTTGAGACGTAATCGGGCAAATTTTTTTACTCGTCCTTTTTTTTGAATCCCAGAGGTTTTTTTGAAACTCAGCACTCCCATTTAATCAACAATTCCTTGGAAATATAAAGTTGTAGGAATTTTTGATATTGTAGCAACAGTTTTGAGACCTAAACTGTAAACATTTTTTACTCGACAATTTTTTTCGAATCCCAGAGTTTTTCTTGAGACTCAACACGTGCATTTGATCGAGAATTTTCATGGAAATCTAATGTTGTAAAAAATTTTCGAGTTGCAACAACATTTTGAAATGTAAACTCGCAAAATTGTGTACATGGCAATTTTTTTCGAATCGCAGTGTTTTTCTTAAGACTCAATAAGTGCATTTGACCGAGAATTTCTTTGAAAATCCAAAGCTGCAGGAATTTTTCAAATTGTAACAACACTTTTGAGACGTAAACTAGTAAAATTGTTTACTCGGCAATTTTTTTCGAAACTCAAAGTTTTTTCTTAACCTCAGCACGGGCAGTTCATCGACAATTTCTTTGGAAATCTAAAGTTGTAAGAATTTTTCAAATTGCAATAACAGTTTTGAAACGTAGATTAACAAAAGTGTTCAAACGATAATTTTTTTCGAATCCCAGAGTTTTCTTGAGAGTTAATACGTGCATTTGATCAAGAATATTCTTGGAAATTTAAAGTTTTAAGAATTGTTCAAGTTACAACAACATCTTTGAGACGTAAAGTTGTTCAGTCGGCAATTTTTTTCAAATCCCAGAGTTTTACTGAGACTCAGCACGTGCATTTGGTCGAGAATTTTTTTGGAAATCTAAAGTTGTAGGAATTTTTCAAGCTGCTACAGCATTTTTGAAACGTAAACTAACAAAATTGTTTACTCTCATTTTTTTCGAATTCCAGAACTTTTTCTGAAACTCAACACGCGCATTTGACTCAGAATTTCCTTGGAAATCTGAAGTTGTAGAAATTTTCGAGTTGCTACAACATTTTTGAGATGTAAACTAGCAAAATTGTGCATTTGATCCGGAATTTCCTTGGAAATTTAAAGTTGTCGGAAATTTTCAAGCTGTAACAATATTTTTGAGACGTATACTTACAAAATTGTTCACACGGCAAATTTTT
Source organism: Platerodrilus igneus (assembly GCA_036346225.1). Taxonomy (NCBI): domain Eukaryota; kingdom Metazoa; phylum Arthropoda; class Insecta; order Coleoptera; family Lycidae; genus Platerodrilus; species Platerodrilus igneus. Next base: position 763,990 of record JARFIW010000549.1, read on the forward strand.
TTGAGTCCTAGAGCTTTTTTGAGACTTAATACGTGCATTTGATCGGGAATATGCTTGGACATTTTAAGTTGTAGCTGCAGCAAGATTTTTGAACCGTAAACGGGCAAAACCTTACTCGGCATTTTTCTCAACTCCCAGAGGTTTCTATTAAGACTCAGCAGTGCCCTTGATCAACAATTTCCTTGGAAATTGAAAGTTGTAGAAATTGTTCGTATTGCAATAATAGGTTTGAGACGTAACCAGTCAAAATTGTTTACTTGGTAATTTTTTTCGAAACCTAGAGGTGTTTCTTGAGATTCAACACGTGCATTTTATCGAGAATTTCCATCGAAATCTAAAGTTATAGGAATTTTTCAAAAGGTGCAACAACACTTTTGAGATGTAAACTGGCAAAATTGTTCACTCAGCAATTGTTTTCGAATCCCAGCGTTTTCCCTTGATACTCAATACGTGCATTTGATCGGGAATTTTCTTGGAAATTTAAAGTTGTAGCAATTTTTTAAATTGCAACAAGAGGTTTGAAAGGTAAACCGAAAAAATTGTTTACTCGGTAATTTTTTTGAATTCCAGAGTTTTTCTTGATCCTCAATACGTGAATTTGATTGGAAATTTCCAGGGAAATTTAAAGTTGTAGGAATTTTTCAAGATGCAATAACATTTTTGAGACGTATACTTGAAAAATTGTTTACTCGGCAATTTTTTCGAATTCCAAAGTTTTTCTTGAGACTCAATTCGTGTGTTTGATCGAGAAAATTCTTGGAAATTTAAAGTTTTTCGAGCTCCAACAATATTTTTGAGACGTAAACTTGCAAAATTGTTTACTCAGAAATTTTTTCGAATTTCAGGGGTATTTCTTGAGACCCAGCACGTGCATTTGATCGAGAATTTCATTGGAAATCTAAAGGTGTAGGAATTTTTCAAGCTGCTACAGCATTTTAGAGACGTAAACTGGCAAAATTGTTTACTCGTCGACTTCTTTCGATTCCCAGAGGTTTTTCTTGTAATTGAATACGTCCATTTGATCGAAAATTTCTTTAGAAATTTAGGCTGTAGGAATTTTTTTAATTGATACAGCTTTTTTGAGACGTTTGCTGGCAAAACATCTTCTTTGAGAAATAAACTGGTAAATTTGTTTAACCAGCAATTTCTGTATATGTAAGTCGCGCATTTGTTTGAAAATTTCCTTGGAAATCTAAAGTTGTGAAAAATTTTCAAATTGCAACAATAGTTTTGAGACGTAAACTGGCAACATTGTTTACTCTTCAACTTCTTTGAATTCCAAAGGTTTTGTCTTGAGGCTCAAAACGTACACTTGATCGAAAATTTCTTTGGAAATCTAAAGCTGTAGGAATGTTTCAAATTGAAACAGCTTTTTCGAAACGTTTGCTGGCAAAACAACTTCTTTGAGAAGTAAACTGGCAAAATTGTTTACTCGGCAATTTCTGTATACTTAAGTAGCGCCTTTGTTTGGAAATTTCCTTGGAAATCTTAAGTTGTAGGGATTTTTCAAATTGCAACAACAGTTTTGAGACTTAAACTGGCAAAATTGTTTACTCGTCAAGTTTTTCGAATCTCGGAGGATTTTCTTGAGGCTCAAAACGTACATTTGATCGAAAATTTCTTTGGAAATCTAAAGCCGTAACAATTTTTTAAATTGAAACAGCTTTTTTGAGACGCTTGCTGGCAAAACAGCTTCATTGAGAAGTAAACTAGCAAAATTGTTTACTCGGCAATTTTTTTATACTTAAGTAGCGCATTTCTTTGGAAATTTCTTTGGAAATCTTAAGTGGAAAGAGATTTTTCAAGTTGCAACAATAGTTTTGAGACTTAAACTGGCAAAATTGTTTACTCGTCAACTTTTTCGAATCCCAGAGGTTTTTGTTGAGACTCAAAACGTACATTTGATCGAAAATTTCTTTGGAAATCTAAAGCCGTAACAATTTTTTAAATTGAAACAGCTTTTTTGAGACGCTTGCTGGCAAAACAGCTTCATTGAGAAGTAAACTAGCAAAATTGTTTACTCGGCAATTTTTTTATACTTAAGTAGCGCATTTCTTTGGAAATTTCTTTGGAAATCTTAAGTGGAAAGAGATTTTTCAAGTTGCAACAATAGTTTTGAGACTTAAACTGGCAAAATTGTTTACTCGTCAACTTTTTCGAATCCCAGAGGTTTTTGTTGAGACTCAAAACGTACATTTGATCGAAAATTTCTTTGGAAATCTAAAGCCGTAACAATTTTTTAAATTGAAACAGCTTTTTTGAGACGCTTGCTGGCAAAACAGCTTCATTGAGAAGTAAACTAGCAAAATTGTTTATTCGGCAATTTTTTTATACTTAAGTAGCGCATTTCTTTGGAAATTTCCTTGGAAATCTTAAGTTGTAGGGATTTTTCAAATTGCAACAACAGTTTTGAGACTTAAACTGGCAAAATTGTTTACTCGTCAAGTTTTTCGAATCTCGGAGGATTTTCTTGAGGCTCAAAACGTACATTTGATCGAAAATTTTTTTGGAAATCTAAAGCTGTAACAATTTTTTAAATTGAAACAGCTTTTTGAGACGTTGCTGGCAAGACAGCTTCTTCGAAAAGTAAACTGGCAAAATTGTTTACTCCGCAAGTTCTGTCTACTTAAGTCGCGCATTTTCGGAAATTTCTTTGGAAATCTTAAGTTGTAGAGATTTTCAAGTTGCAACAATAGTTTTGAGACTTAAACTGGCAAAATTGTTTACTCGTCAACTTTTTCGAATCCCAGAGGTTTTTGTTGAGACTCAAAACGTACATATGATCGAAAATTTCTTTGGAAATCTAAAGCCGTAACAATTTTTTAAATTGTTACAGCTTTTTTGAGACGCTTGCTGGCAAAACAGCTTCATTGAGAAGTAAACTAGCAAAATTGTTTACTCGGCAATTTCTGTATACTTAAGTAGCGCCTTTGTTTGGAAATTTCCTTGGAAATCTTAAGTTGTAAGAATTTTTCAAATTTCAACAACAGTTTTGAGAAGTAAACTGGCAAAATTGTTTACTCGTCAAGTTTTTCGAATCCCAGAGGTTTTTGTTGAGACTCAAAACGTACATATGATCGAAAATTTCTTTGGAAATCTAAAGCCGTAACAATTTTTTAAATTGTTACAGCTTTTTTGAGACGCTTGCTGGCAAAACAGCTTCATTGAGAAGTAAACTAGCAAATTTGTTTACTCGGCAATTTCTGTATACTTAAGTAGCGCCTTTGTTTGGAAATTTCCTTGGAAATCTTAAGTTGTAAGAATTTTTCAAATTTCAACAACAGTTTTGAGAAGTAAACTGGCAAAATTGTTTACTCGTCAAGTTTTTCGAATCTCGGAGGATTTTCTTGAGGCTCAAAACGTACATATGATCGAAAATTTCTTTGGAAATCTAAAGCCGTAACAATTTTTTAAATTGTTACAGCTTTTTTGAGACGCTTGCTAGCAAAACAGCTTCATTGAGAAGTAAACTAGCAAAATTGTTTACTCGGCAATTTCTGTATACTTAAGTAGCGCCTTTGTTTGGAAATTTCCTTGGAAATCTTAAGTTGTAGGGATTTTTCAAATTGCAACAACAGTTTTGAGACTTAAACTGGCAAAATTGTTTACTCGTCAAATTTTTCGAATCTCGGAGGATTTTCTTGAGGCTCAAAACGTACATTTGATCGAAAATTTCTTTGGAAATCTAAAACCGTAACAATTTTTTAAATTGAAACAGCTTTTTTGAGACGCTTGCTGGCAAAACAGCTTCATTGAGAAGTAAACTAGCAAAATTGTTTACTCGGCAATTTTTTTATACTTAAGTAGCGCATTTCTTTGGAAATTTCTTTGAAATCTTAAGTTGGAAGAGATTTTCAAGTTGCAACAATAGTTTTGAGACTTAAACTGGCAAAATTGTTTACTCGTCAACTTTTTCGAATCCCAGAGGTTTTTGTTGAGACTCAAAACGTACATTTGATCGAAAATTTCTTTGGAAATCTAAAGCTGTAGGAATTTTTGAAATTGAAACAGCTTTTTTGAGACGTTTGCTGGCAAGACAGCTTCTTCGAAAAGTAAACTGGCAAAATTGTTTACTCCGCAAGTTCTGTCTACTTAAGTCGCGCATTTTTCGGAAATTTCTTTGGAAATCTTAAGTTGTAGAGATTTTTCAAGTTGCAACAATAGTTTTGAGACTTAAACTGGCAAAATTGTTTACTCCGCAAGTTCTGTCTACTTAAGTCGCGCATTTTTCGGAAATTTCTTTGGAAATCTTAAGTTGTAGAGATTTTTCAAGTTGCAACAATAGTTTTGAGACTTAAACTGGCAAAATTGTTTACTCGTCAACTTTTTCGAATCCCAGAGGTTTTTGTTGAGACTCAAAACGTACATATGATCGAAAATTTCTTTGGAAATCTAAAGCCGTAACAATTTTTTAAATTGTTACAGCTTTTTTGAGACGCTTGCTGGCAAAACAGCTTCATTGAGAAGTAAACTAGCAAAATTGTTTACTCGGCAATTTTTTTATACTTAAGTAGCGCATTTCTTTGGAAATTTCTTTGGAAATCTTAAGTTGTAGGGATTTTTCAAATTGCAACAACAATTTTGAAACTTAAACTGGCAAAATTGTTTACTCGTCAAGTTTTTCGATTCTCGGAGGATTTTCTTGAGGCTCAAAACGTACATTTGATCGAAAATTTCTTTGGAAATCTAAAGCTGTAGGAATTTTTGAAATTGAAACAGCTTTTTTGAGACGTTTGCTGGCAAAACAGCTTCTTTGAGAAGTTAACTGGCAAAATTGTTTACTCATCAATTTTTGTATACTTAATCGCGCATTTGTTTGGAAATTTCTTTGGAAATCTTAAGTTGTAAGAATTTTTCAAATTTCAACAACAGTTTTGAGAAGTAAACTGGCAAAATTGTTTACTCGTCAAGTTTTTCGAATCTCGGAGGATTTTCTTGAGGCTCAAAACGTACATTTGATCGAAAATTTCTTTGGAAATCTAAAGCCGTAACAATTTTTTAAATTGAAACAGCTTTTTTGAGACGTTTGCTGGCAAAACAGCTTCTTTGAGAAGTTAACTGGCAAAATTGTTTACTCATCAATTTTTGTATACTTAATCGCGCATTTGTTTGGAAATTTCTTTGGAAATCTTAAGTTGTAAGAATTTTTCAAATTTCAACAACAGTTTTGAGAAGTAAACTGGCAAAATTGTTTACTCGTCAAGTTTTTCGATTCTCGGAGGATTTTCTTGAGGCTCAAAACGTACATTTGATCGAAAATTTCTTTGGAAATCTAAAGCTGTAGGAATTTTTGAAATTGAAACAGCTTTTTTGAGACGTTTGCTGGCAAGACAGCTTCTTCGAAAAGTAAACTGGCAAAATTGTTTACTCCGCAAGTTCTGTCTACTTAAGTCGCGCATTTTTCGGAAATTTCTTTGGAAATCTTAAGTTGTAGAGATTTTTCAAGTTGCAACAACAGTTTCGAGACTTAAACTGGCAAAATTGTTTACTCGTCAACTTTTTCGAATCCCAGAGGTTTTTGTTGAGACTCAAAACGTACATTTGATCGAAAATTTCTTTGGAAATCTAAAGCCGTAACAATTTTTTAAATTGAAACAGCTTTTTTGAGACGCTTGCTGGCAAAACAGCTTCATTGAGAAGTAAACTAGCAAAATCGTTTACTCGGCAATTTTTTTATACTTAAGTAGCGCATTTCTTTGGAAATTTCCTTGGAAATCTTAAGTTGTAGAGATTTTTCAAATTGCAACAACAGTTTTGAGACTTAAACTGGCAAAATTGTTTACTCGTCAACTTTTTCGAATCTCGGAGGATTTTCTTGAGGCTCAAAACGTACATTTGATCGAAAATTTTTTTGGAAATCTAAAGCTGTAACAATTTTTTAAATTGAAACAGCTTTTTTGAGACGTTTGCTGGCAAGACAGCTTCTTCGAAAAGTAAACTGGCAAAATTGTTTACTCCGCAAGTTCTGTCTACTTAAGTCGCGCATTTTTCGGAAATTTCTTTGGAAATCTTAAGTTGTAGAGATTTTTCAAGTTGCAACAACAGTTTCGAGACTTAAACTGGCAAAATTGTTTACTCGTCAACTTTTTCGAATCCCAGAGGTTTTTGTTGAGACTCAAAACGTACATTTGATCGAAAATTTCTTTGGAAATCTAAAGCCGTAACAATTTTTTAAATTGAAACAGCTTTTTTGAGACGCTTGCTGGCAAAACAGCTTCATTGAGAAGTAAACTAGCAAAATCGTTTACTCGGCAATTTTTTTATACTTAAGTAGCGCATTTCTTTGGAAATTTCCTTGGAAATCTTAAGTTGTAGAGATTTTTCAAATTGCAACAACAGTTTTGAGACTTAAACTGGCAAAATTGTTTACTCGTCAAGTTTTTCGAATCTCGGAGGATTTTCTTGAGGCTCAAAACGTACATTTGATCGAAAAATTTTTTTGGAAATCTAAAGCTGTAACAATTTTTTAAATTGAAACAGCTTTTTTGAGACGTTTGCTGGCAAGACAGCTTCTTCGAAAAGTAAACTGGCAAAATTGTTTACTCAGCAAGTTCTGTCTACTTAAGTCGCGCATTTTTCGGAAATTTCGTTGGAAATCTTAAGTTGTAGAGATTTTTCAAGTTGCAACAACAGTTTTGATACTTAAACTGGCAAAATTGTTTACTCGTCAACTTTTTCGAATCCCAGAGGTTTTTGTTGAGACTCAAAACGTACATTTGTTCGAAAATTTCTTTGGAAATCTAAAGCTGTAGGAATTTTTGAGATTGAAACAGCTTTTTTGAGACGTTTGCTGGCAAGACAGCTTCTTCGAAAAGTAAACTGGCAAAATTGTTTACTCAGCAAGTTCTGTCTACTTAAGTCGCGCATTTTTCGGAAATTTCGTTGGAAATCTTAAGTTGTAGAGATTTTTCAAGTTGCAACAACAGTTTTGAGACTTAAACTGGCAAAATTGTTTATTCGTCAACTTTTTCGAATCCCAGAGGTTTTTGTTGAGACTCAAAACGTACATTTGATCGAAAATTTCTTTGGAAATCTAAAGCCGTAACAATTTTTTAAATTGAAACAGCTTTTTTGAGACGCTTGCTGGCAAAACAGCTTCATTGAGAACTAGCAAAATTGTTTACTCGGCAATTTTTTTATACTTAAGTAGCGCATTTCTTTGGAAATTTCCTTGGAAATCTTAAGTTGTAGGGATTTTTCAAATTGCAACAACAGTTGTGAGACTTAAACTGGCAAAATTGTTTACTCGTCAAGTTTTTCGAATCTCGGAGGATTTTCTTGAGGCTCAAAACGTACATTTGATCGAAAATTTTTTTGGAAATCTAAAGCCGTAACAATTTTTTAAATTGAAACAGCTTTTTTGAGACGTTTGCTGGCAAGACAGCTTCTTCGAAAAGTAAACTGGCAAAATTGTTTACTCCGCAAGTTCTGTCTACTTAAGTCGCGCATTTTTCGGAAATTTCTTTGGAAATCTTAAGTTGTAGAGATTTTTCAAGTTGCAACAACAGTTTTGAGACTTAAACTGGCAAAATTGTTTACTCGTCAACTTTTTCGAATCCCAGAGGTTTTTGTTGAGACTCAAAACGTACATTTGTTCGAAAATTTCTTTGGAAATCTAAAGCTGTAGGAATTTTTGAGATTGAAACAGCTTTTTTGAGACGTTTGCTGGCAAGACAGCTTCTTTGTAAAGTAAACTGGCAAAATTGTTTACTCAGCAATTTCTGTATGCTTAAGGCGCGCATTTGTTTGGAAATTTCTTTGGAAATGTAAATTTGTAACGATTTTTCAAATTGAAACAGCTTCCTTGAGACGCAAGCTGCCAAAATTGTTTCCACAGCAGTTTATGTCGAGTTTCAGAGGTTTGTTTGTAGACTTATGACCAGCATTTGGTCATGAATATCCTTGGAAATCGAAATTTTCAAAAAATTTTCAATGAGACTTAGGTTAGCAAAGGTTTCCAGAAGTTTTGAGGGACTTAAGACTTGTTTTGTTTCACAAATTTCTGGAAGAAACAACACAAACTTTCCGCTCCATGTGTGAATGCTAGGTTAAACTCTGGCTTGTTCTCGAAAAACAAAAGGAAATCTAGACGTTTTAGGCTTTAGGTGCGGTTCCAAAAAACAAACGGTCACCAAGCTATGGATTAAATTTGCGTTCCTCCATGATGGATTTGAAGATACTGTCAGTACCTGCATTCCTCTAGCTCCCTGTTCTTCCATCGCGGTTGCAAAGTAATTTATTTACAATCAATCGACCTGCCAGATCATCCAAGCTCAAAACCGCATTAAATTCAGAAGCACTTATTTAATTATCAGCCGCAGGTTGCATTCAAACTTTTTCTTCGGTTGGCATTACTTGGGTATAAAAATCAGTTCATTAACATTGCTCGTTGGGCCACTTCTCTTTGTTTTTTGTCTGGGTTTAACCAGTCACTCCTAACTATTACAAGAGAAGATGAGTGGGTCCTCGATCATTATTCAACAGTGTGCGAATTCATCACTTGACTTCTTAAGATGTGTGCACGTACGGACGGACGGACGGACGCAACGTGTGCGAGGGACGAGTTCGGTGAATTACCGAATAGTAGAAACTGGTTTGCTTTTTTGGCAAACAACAAACGATTTATTTAAATGCGTGCTCGGTTCAGTTGGAGAGAATGTGGTTTTTATGTGGCAACTGTTGAATTCTGTACCGTTTTTCTTGGAAACTGCATTCGGGTTTTATGATTCGAAGAAGTCGGTCGAGTCGCAGTTACCAGTAGAATTTTTACGACCTCCTACAACTTTGTGTTAAATATTTTCGATCTGAGACGCAATTTTCATGCTGCTTTGAAGCTTGTAACGTGAAGAATCGTCTAACGAAAGAAACGAGATTGAGATTTCATAGCTAGAGCTCGCTTTGCAACTTCAAAGACACCTCCCTCTGGAAATAATAATACAACTTTTCGTTAATCGGATTGAGATTGTCTCTGTGCTTGAGTCCCATGAAACAATTTAGCAAAAACGAAATTTTCAATTCGGAACAACCTTTTTTTAGTCGTGGCTTTTTTGAGACCTAGTTCAGGACAAGTGAGACATTTCCCAACGAGTCAACTTATACTGAACTAGGTCTCAAAAAACTGTAGTCTACAAAAACTGGATAAACTTTAATAAGTGTCAATATTTATACGCGAGATTTTCAATCTGGAACAACTGTTTTAAATTATGACTCTTTTGAGACCTAGTTTTAAAAAGGGAGATATTTCCCAACGAGCAAACCTTTTCTGAACTAGGTCTCAAAAGTGCTGTAGTCTACAACAGGTTCTGTAAAGCTGGATAAAGAGAGTTGCTGCTCTTTTAAGGCTCACTTCAAAACAAGTGAGACATTTCCCAAAGAGTAAACTTTTACTGAACTAGGTCTCAATAGTGCTGTAGTCCATAAAAGTCTCTGTAGAGCTGGATAAATCTTAATGAGTGTCAAGCTTTATACACGAGATTTTCAATCCGGAACAACCGCTTGGAGTTGCGGATCTTTTGAGACCTAGTTCAAGAGAAGTGAGACATTTCCCAACGATTAAACTTTTACTCAACTAGGTCTTAATAGTGCTGTGGTCTAGAGAAGCCTCTGTAGAACTAGATAAATCTTAATGAGAGTCAACGTTTATACGCGAGATTTTTAATCCAGAAAAACTGTTTTGAGTTGCGGCTTTTTTGAGACTTAGTTCAAGTTATGTGAGACATTTCGCAACGAGTAAGCGTTTACTGAACTACGTTACAATAGTTCTGTAGCCTACAAAAGTTTCTGTAAAGCTGGATAATCCTTAATGGGTGTCAATGTTTATACACAAGATTTACAATCCGGAACAACCGCTTTGAGTTTTGAGCTTTTTTGAAACTTACTTCAAGACAAGTGAGACATTTCCCAACGAGTACACTTTTACTTTACTAGGTCTCAAAAGTGCTGTAGTCTATAAGAGTTTCTGTAAAGTTGAATAAATCTTAATGAGCGTCAATGTTTATACACGAGATTCTCAATCCGGAACAACCGCTTTGAGTTGCGGATTGTTTGAGACCTAGTCCAGGACAAGTGATATATTTCCCATCAAGTTAAACGTTTACTGAACTAAGGTCTCAAAAGGGCTCTCTGTAAAGCTGGATAAACTTCAATTAGTCTCAACGAGATTTTCAATCCAGAACAACCTCTACGAGTTGCACCTTTTTGAGACCTAGTTCAAGATAAGTGGGACATTTTCAACGAGTAAACTTTTACTGAACTTGGTCTCAAAAGCGTTTTCTGTAAAGCTGGCTAAATGTTAATGGGTGTCAATGTATATACACGAGATTTCCAATCCCGAACAACCGTTTTTATCGTTTGAGACCCAGTCCAGGACAATTGAGACATTTCTCAGCGAGTAGATTTTTACTGAACTAGGTCTCAATAGTGCTGTAGTTTACAAAATCTCTGTAGAACTAGATAAATGGTAATGAGTGCATTGTTTATACACGAGATTCTCAATGCAAAATATACTCTTTGAGTTGTGGCGCTTATAAGACTTTGTTCAGGGCAAGTGAGACATTTCCTAATGAGTAAACCTTTACTGAACTAGGTCTCAAACAGGTCTCAAACGGGATCTCTGTAAAACAGGATAAATCTTAATGAGTGTCAACGTTTAAGCACGAGATTCTCAATCCGGAACAAACTCTTTGAGTTGTGGCGCTTTTAAGACCTAGTTCAGGGCAAGTGAGACATTTTCCAATGAGTAAACTTTTACTGAACTAGGTTTCAAACGGAATCTCTGTAAAACTGGATAAATCTTATTGAGTGTCAATGTTCCCACACGAGAATTTCAATCCCGAACAACCGCTTTTATCGTTTGCGACCCAGTTCAGGACAAGTGAGACATTTCCGATCGAGTAAACTTTTACCGAACTAGGTCTCAAAAGGATTGTCGTTTAAAAAAGTCCCTGTAAAGCTAGATTTTCAATCCGGATCAATCTCTTTGAGTTGCGGTTTTTTTGAGACCTAGTTCAAGACAAACGAGACTTTTCTAGCAATTAAACTTTTACTGAAATAGGTCTCAAAATGACTGTACTCTACAAAAGTCTCTGTAAAGCTGGATAAACCTTAATGGGTGTTAACGTTTATACACGAGATCTTCAAGCCACAACAACTGCTTTGAGTTGCGGCTCTTTGAGACCTAGTGAGACACAAACTTTCCTGAACTAGGACACAAAAATGCTGTAGTCTACAAAAGTTTCTGGTAAGCTGGATAAATCTTAATGGTATCCAATGTTTACGCACAAAATTTTCAATCCGGAACAACCTTTTTTAGTTTTGGCTTTTTTGAGAACTATTTAAAAAATATTGAGACATTTCCCGACGATTCTTTTACTGAACTAGGTCTCAAAAGGCCTGTAGTCTATAAACGTCTTTGTAAAGCTCGATAAACCTTAATAAATATCAAAGTTTATACACGAGATTTTTAATCGGGGACAATCTCTTTGAGTTGTGCTCTTTTGGGAACTAGTTCAGAAAAGTGAGACATTCCCCAACGATTTAACTTTTACTGAACTAGGTCTCAAAAGTGCTGTAGTCAGTAAAAGTCTCTGTAAAGTTTGATAAATCTTAATAAGTAAAAATGTTTATACATGGGATTTTCAATCTGGAACACTGCATTGTGTTGCGACTCTCTTGAGACCTAGTTCAGGACAAGTGAGACATTTCCCAACGAGTAAACTTTTATTGGACCAGGTCTCAAAAGGGCTGTAGTCTACAAAGGTCTTTATATATCAAGATAAAGGTTAATTAGTGTCAATCTCTATACACGAAATTACAATTCGGAACGACCGCTTTGAGTTGCGGCTAATTTAACACCTAGTTCACGGCAAATGAAACATTTCCTAACAATTAAACTTTTACTGAACTAGGTCTCCAAAGACTGTAGTTTACAAAAGTCTCTGTAAAGATGGATAAATCTTTATGAGTGTCAATGTTTATACACGAGATTTTCAATACAGAGCAACTGTTTTGAGTTGTGTTCTTTTGAGACCTAGTTCAGGACAAGTGAGACATTTTCCAACAAGTAAACTTTTAGTTGACTAAGTCTCAAAAATGCTGTAGTCTATAAAAGTTTCTGTAAAGCTGGTTAAACCCTTATGACTGTCAACGTATATACACAAGATTTTCAATTCAGAACAACTGCTTTAAGTTGCGGCTCTTTTGAAACCTAGTTCAGAACAAGTGAACATTTCCCAATTTGCAATATTTTCTGAACTAGATTTCAAACATGCTTCAGTCTATAAAAGTCTCTGTAAGGTTGGATAAATCTTGATGAGTATCAATGTCTATACACGTTGAGTTGCGGTTCTTTTGAGACCTAGTTCAGGAAAAGTGAGGCATTTCCCAATGGTTGATTTTTTACCGAACTAGGTCTCAAATGACTGTAGTCGACAGAAGTCTCTGTATAACTCGATAAACCTTAATGAGTGTCAATTTGAATACACGAGATTTACAATCCGAAACAACTGCGTTAAGATGCGGATCTTTTGAGACCTAGTTCAGGACAAGTGAGACATTTTCCGACGAGTAAACTTTTACTGAACTAGGTCTCAAAAAGGCTCTTTGTAAAGTTGGCTAAATCTTAATGAGTGCCAATGTCTATACACGAGATTGCCAATCCAGAACAAGCGCTTTTATTGTATGAGACCCAGTTCAGGACAAGTGTGACATTTCCCAACGAACAAACATTTACTGAACTAGGTCTCAATAGGACTATAGTCTACAAAAGTATCTGTAAAACTGGATAAATCTTAATGACAGTCAATGTTTATACACGAAATTCTCAATCCGGAACAAACTGTTTGAGTTGCGGTTTTTTTGAGACCTAGTTTAGGGCAAGTGAAATATTTCCCAACGAGTAAATTTTTACTGAACTAGACCTCAAAAGGTTCTCTGTAAAGCTAAATAAATCTCAATGAGTGTCAACGTTTATACACGAGATTTTCAATACGAAACGACCTCTTTGAGTTGCGGCTCTTTTGAGACCTAGTTCAGGACAACAGAAACATTTGTAAATTTTCAAATCGGATCAACCCTTATTGAGGCGCAACGGTTTTGAGACAGAGCGGGAGCATTGTTTCTTAAACTACAGCGTCATTGAGATTTATACCTTTGAAATTGGTTTTGTGGTATAGTCTTTTAAAGACGTAGCCGACGTCCCAATTTTCAGGGGCTTTAAAAGGCTCAAGACTATTTTTGATGATTATAATATTTCAAATCGGGTTTTTGAGTTGCAGCTGATTTGAGACCTCTGTCGATTTGCTTATTGAGCCACAACGTTTATGAGACCTAGATAACTGGAACTGTTTTTGTAGGTATAGACTTTTTGGGACCTTGCCCAACTCATTACTACGCCCTGATTTCCACGGGTTTAACCAGACTTGAGATCAGTGAAATTGTTTATTGAGTTACGCCATCCTTGAGATCTAAATCATCGGAATTGTATTTTGAGTTATAGTCCCTTTAAGACCTAACGTACTCGATTTACAGAGGTTTTACAAGACCTGTGTCTGTTTTTCAAATTGGTACAACCCTTTTGAAACCTAGATTGACAAATTTGTTTTTGAGTTATAGCATCCTTGAGATCTATATCACTTGAACTTTTTGAGATATATTCTTTTTAACACCTAGCCCTACTCATAGCAACCTCCCGATTTCCAGAGGTTTTAAGAGACTTGATACTATTTTTCAGAGATTGTCAATTTTCAAATCGAAACAACCCTTATTGAGAAGCAACAGTTTTAAGACAGATTGATAGAATTGTTTATTAAGCTACAGCGCTTTTGATATCTAGAGCAATGGAATTAATTTGTAATTTAGTCGTTTTGAGACCTAGTCCTTCTCATTGCGACATCCCGATTTCCAGAGGTTTTAAGTACTTGAGACTGCTTTTTAAATAGGAAGAATCGTTATAAAGTTGCAACTGATTTGAAACCTAGACCGGCAGAATTGTTTTTTGAGTCTCAGTGTTTTTGAGATCTCGAGCACTGGAGTTAATTTTTAATTTAACCCTTTTGAGACCTAACCTTACTCATTACACATCCCGATTTCCAGAGGTTCTAGGAGACTTGAGACTGTTTTCCAGATGTTTATAAATTTTCAAATCGGAACAACCTTTATAGAGTTACAACTATTTTAGGACCTAGATCAGCAGAATTGTTTATTGAGTTATCGCGTTTTTGACATCTAGATCATTGGATTTGACGTTTGATGTATAGCTTTTTTGAGACTTATCCCGACTCATTACTACGTTCCTATTTCCAGAAGTTTTACGAGAGTTGAGGCTGTTTTCAGATTATTGTAAATTTCCAAATCGAAACAACTCTTATTTATTTTTAATAAAAAGTTTTATAAGTTGCAACTGTTTAAGACCTAGGTGAGACGGATTGTATATTGAGTTACAGTGTGTTTGAGGCCTAAGTTATTGGAATTGTTTTTTGAGTTATAGCCCTTTTGAGACCTAGATGTACTCATACACGAGATATTTAATTCGGAACTACTACTTTGAGTTGCGGGTCTTTTGAGACCGTGTTCAAGACAAGTGGGACAGTTCCCAACAAATAAACTTCTACTGAACTAGGTTTCGAAAGTACTGCAGTGTATAAAAGTCTCTGTAAGACTGCATAAACGAGACATTTCCAAACTAGTAAACTTTTACTGAACTAGGTCTCAAAAGTGCAGCAGTTTATTAAAGTCTCTGTAAAGCTGAATAGATCTTAACGAGTGTCAATGTTTATACACGAGATTTTCAATCCGAAGCTACCTCTTTGAATTGCGGCTCTTTTGAGACATAGTACAGGACAAGTCAGACATTTCCCAACGAGTAAACTTTGACTGAACTAGGTCTCAAAAAAGCTCTCTGTAAAACTGAATAAATCTTAATGAGTGTCAACGTTTGTACACGAAATTTTAAATTCGGAACTACCTCTTTGAGTTGCGGCTCCTTTGAGACCTAGTTCAGAAAAAGTGAGACATTTCCTAACGAACAAACTTTTACTAAACTAGGGCGCAAAATTGCGGTAGTCTATAAAACTCTGTAAAGCTGGATAAATTCTAATGAATGTCAATGTTTGTACACGAGATTTTTAATCTGGAACTACCTCATTGAGTTGCGGCACTTTTAAGACCTAGTTCATGAAAAGTAAGACACTTCCAAACGAATAAGCTTTATCTGAACTAGGTCTCAAAAAGCTGTAGTCTACAACAATCTCTGTAAAGCTGAATAAATCTTAATTAGTGGCATTGTAAATCCTCGAGATTTTCAACCCGGAACAACTTATTTGAGTTGCGGCTCTTTTGAGACCTAGCTTAGAACAAGCGAGCAAAATTTTCAGAAGTAGGTCTCAAAAGTGCTATAGTCTAAGAAGTTTCTGTAAAGCTGGACAAACCTTAATGTGTGTCAATATTTATACGCGAGATTTTCAATCCGGAACCTCTTTGAGATGTAGCTCTTTTGAGACATAGCTCAAGACAAGTGAGACATTTCCAAACAATTGAACTTTTACTGAACTAGATTTCAAAAGGACTTATTTCAAAAAAGTCTGTGTATAGTTGGATAAATCTTAATGAGTATCAATACTTATAAACGAGATTTTCAATCCGGAACAACTGCGTTGAGTTGCGGCTCTATTGAGACCTAATTCAAAAAACGAGCTAAGTTTTACTAAACTAGGTCTTAAAAGTGCTGTAGTCCATAAAAGTTACTGTAGAGCTGGATAAATCTTAATGAATGTCAATGATTTCCAATTCAGAACAACCTCTTTGAGTTGCGGCTCTTATGAGACCTAGTTCAGGACAAGTGAGACATTTTCCAACGAGCAAACCTTTTCTAAACTAGGTTTCAAAGTGCCGTGGTCTATAAAAGTCTCTGTAGAGCTGAATGAACCTTAACGAGTGCCAATGTTTGCACACGGGATTTTCAATCCAGATCAATCTCTGAGTTGCGGCTCTTTTGAGACCTAGTTCAGCACAAGTGAGACATTTCCCAACGATTAAACCTTTATTGAACCAGTTCTCAAAACGCTGTAATATACAAAAGTTTCTGTAGAGCCGGATAAATCTTATTTAGTGTCAATGTTTATACACGAGATTTTCAATCTTGAATAACCGCTGAGTTGCGGCGTTCTTGAGACCTAGCTTACGACAAGTGAGACATTTCCCAACGAGTAAACTTTTACTGAACTAGGTCTTCAAAAGCCTCTGCAGAGCTGGACAAATCTTAACGAGTGTCAATGTTTATACGCGAGATTTTCAATCCGGAACAACCTCTTTGAGTAGCGACTCTTTTGAGACCCAGTTCAGTACATATGAGACATTTCCCAACGAATAAACTTCTACTGAACTAGGTCTTAAAAGTGCTGTAGTCTATAGAAGTTTTTACAAAACTAAATAAATCTTAACGAGTATCAACGTATAAACACGAAATTTTTAACCACGGACTATGTATTTAAGTTACGGCTCTTTTGAGACCTAGTTCAGGAAAAGCAAGACATTTCCTAACAGCAAACCTTTTCTAAACTAGGTCTTAAAGGTGCTGCAATTTATAAAACCTTCTGTAAAGCCTGATAAATCATGAGAGTCTATGTTATACACGAGATTTTTAATCCTCTTTGAGTTGCGGCTACTTTGAGACTTAGTTCAGGAAAAGCAAGACATTTCCTAACAAACAAACTTTTCCGAACTAGGTCTCAAAAGTGTTGTAGTTTATAAAAGCCCTGTAAAGCTGGATAGATCTTAATGTCAATTTTTATACACGAGATATTTATTCCGAAACATCTGCGTTGAGTTGCGACTGTTTTGAGACCTAGTTCAGGGAAAGCGAGACATTTCTCAACGAGCAAACTTTTTCTAAACTAGGTCTCAAAGGTGCTGTAGTCTGTAACTACCTTGTTTCTATTAGTCTTTCGTTTGTTCTATTATTTGTTTGATATTTTGTTTGTTATTGTTATTTTTGTTTGTTCGCCTTGTAAGTTTAGTTACTTGTTGAGCTTTGTTCTTCGATGTTGCTTTGTTTGTGCGCTTTTGTTTATTTGTGCATTTTTGTACCATTTGTCATCGTTTGAATGTTACTTGTTTCTGTTTTTGTAAGCGTTTACCCTTGTTTTTCAAGTATTTTCTTTTTAGTTTGTTCGTTTGTTCCTAGGTCTATTTTAATGTTTGTTCTTGAGATAGAGAAGAAATCTCTCAATTCTTAGCATTTCCAAAATTCCATTGGAACTAACTCTCTGTGTGTACAATTTCTTAATATGGCCCTTCTAGAGACCGGGAGCGAATTTGATTTGGTGCCTAGAAGTACAAAGCGACTGGAAGTGGAGGATTGCGTGTGCGATATCCCATAAATTCGCTCATTGCTTATGCATAATAAATCAACCAACTACAATTTAATTAAAAGAATGTACTAGAAACTCCTTTTCATTCTTGGTACTCTATTATTAGGGAGTGTTAACAGTTCTTGTATGTAAGCAATTTGTTTTTCTGACCAGCAGAGCTTGACTTATTCAAGATAAATTATTTAGTATTAACATCTAATTAGATAGTGTTAACAATAAAAATAGTAAGTATAACGTGTGTGTGCTTTCCACGATCTACCTGTAATTACATACTGAAATTATTAATCTGCAGCATACATCACGCATAATGCAACTTAACCAAGTACGTCTTCGAATATTATTCACATGGGATTCATGTGCGTTTGTTTTATGATTTTTGACTTAATCAAATTTGTAGCCAGGAGTAAATCAGCAAGTTATTGCACAAACGGGGATATGAAGCACTAAAGAGCACTACCGACCCGCCATACGGTCTGCCATACATAAGAAACGTCAAGTGTAATTAAATACAGAAATTATTTACGAAGGAAGGACCTAAAAATACTGTTTTCTTTGAGAAGTAACTTAGATGGCAATAAAAAGCACTAAACGCGCACTAACGACTACAAGAACAAGTTAATGCACATACAGAAAGCCTGACATGCATGAAACGCCTCAAATATAGACAAATATAGGAATTATTCACGAAAGAAGAGTCTTAAAATATCATGTTCATAATGAAAAGTACCTTAGAAGGCACTAAAAAGCACTAACGGCGCACTAACGACTAGATGAACCAGTTAATACACAAACAGAAACTCCGACATACATAAGACGCCTCAAATATAGAAACTATTTAGGAAGGAAGAGCCTTAAAATTTCATGTCCACCCTGAAAAGTACCTTAGAAGTCACTAAAAGCACTAACAGCGCACCAACGACTAGATGAACAAGTTAATGCACAAACAGAACGTCTGACGTACATGAGACGCTTCAAATATAACCAAATATAGAAATTATTTACGAAAGAAGAGTCTCAAAATATCATGTTCACCATGAAAAGTACTTTAGAAGGCACTAAAATGCACTAATGGCGCACTATCGACTAGATGAACACGTTAATGCACAAACAAAAGTTTAACATACATGAGTCGACTCAATTATAATCAAATATACAAATTCTTACGAAAGAAGAGTCTCAAAATATTTAGTTCACCAAGAAAAATACCTTAGAAAGCACTAAAAAGCACTAACGGCCCCCTGATGATTTGATGATCAAGAGCAAAAAGCCTGACATACAAGACGCCTTAAAGATAATCAGAACAGAAATTATTTACAAAAATAAGAATCTGAAAGTATCTAGTTCGCTCTAAAAAGCAACTTAGAAGGCACTCAAAAGCACTAACTATGACGTGACGATTAGATGATCAAGACCAGAAAGCCTGACATACATAAAACGCCTTAAATATAACCAGTATAGAAATTGTTTACGAAAAAAGGTCTGAAAGTATCTAATTCTCCCTGAAAAGTACCTTAGAAGGCACTAAAAAGCACTAACGGCACACTAACGCCTAGATGAACCAGTTAATGCACAAACAGAAAGTCTGACATACATGAGCCGACTCGAATATAATCAAATATAGAAATTATTTGCGAAAGAAGGGCCTTAAAATATCCTGTTCACCCAGAAAAGTACTTTAGAAGGCACTAAAAAGCACTAACGGCGCCCTGACGATTAGATAATCGACAGCAGAAGGTTTGACATACATAAGACGCTTAAAATATAAACCATATAGAAATTATTTACGAAAAAAGGAGTCTGAAAATATCTAGTTTATCCTGAAAAGTACTGAAAAGCACTAACGGCGTCCTGACGATTAGATGAACAAGTTAACGCACAAACAGAAAGTCTGACATACATGAGACGTCTCAAATATAATCAAATGTACAAATTATTAACAAAAGAAGAGCTTCAAAATATCTTGTTCACCCTGAAAAGTACCTTAGAAGGCACTAAAAAGCACTAACGGCGCACTAATCACGGAATGAACCAGTTAATGCACAAACAGAAAGTCTATCATGCATGATCCGACTCAAATATAATCAAATGTACAAATTCTTTACAAAAAAAGAGTCTTAAAATATCTAGTTCACGCTGAAAAGTACCTTAAAAGGCACTAAAAAGCACTAACGGCGCACTGACCACTAAATGAACAAGTTAATGCACAAACAGAAAGTCTATCATGCATGATCCGACTCAAATATAATCAAATATACAAATTCATTCCGAAAAAAGAGTCTTAAAATATCTAGTTCGCCTTGAAAAGTACCTTAGAAAGCACTAAAAAGCACTAACGGTGCGCTGAAGATTAGGTGATCAAGACCAGAACGCCTGACATACATAAGACGCCTCAAATATAATCAAGCATAGAAATTATTTACAAAAGAAGAGTCTTAAAATATCTACCTCATTTTGAAAAGTACTTTAGAAGGCACTAAAAAGAACTAACGGTGCCCTAACAATTAGATGATCAAGACCAGAAAACCTGACATACATAAGACGCCTTAAATATAATCAGAATAGAAATTATTTACCAAAAAAGAATCTGAAATTATATAATTCGCCCTGAAAAGTATCTTAGAAGGCACTAAAAAGCACTAACGGCGCCCTGACGATTAGATAATCAAGACCAGAAAGCCTGACATACATAAGACGCTTCAAATATAACCAGTATAGAAATTATTTACGAAAAAAGAGTCTGAAAGTATCTAGTTCGCCCTGAAAAGTACCTTAAAAGGCACTAAAAAGCACTAATGGCACACTAACACGTAGATGAACCAGTTAATGCACAAACAGAAAGTCTGATATACATGAACCGACTCGAATATAATAAAACATAGAAACTATTTGCGAAAGAAGGGTTTTAAAATATCCTGTTCGCCTAGAAAAGTACCTTAGAAGGCACTAAAAAGCACTAACGGCGCCCTGACGATTAAATGATCGACAGCAGAAGGTTTGAGTTATATAAGACGCTTCAAATATAATCTCATATAGAAATTATTTACGAAAATAAGAGTCTGAAAATATCTAGTTTATCCTGAAAAGTACTGAAAAGCACTAACGGCGTCCTGACGATTAGATGAACAAGTTAGCGCACAAACAGAAAGTCTGACATACATGAGACGCCTCAAATATAATCAAATGTACAAATTATTTACGAAAGAAGAGCTTCAAAATATCTTGTTCACCCTGAAAAGTACCTTAGAAGGCACTAATAAGCACTAACGGCGCACTAATCACGGAATAAACAACTTAATGCACAAACAGAAAGTCTAACATACATGAGTCGACTCAATTATAATCAAATATACAAATTCTTACGAAAGAAGAGTCTTAAAATATCTAGTTCACGCTGAAAAGTACCTTACAAGGCACTAAAAAGCACTAACGGCGCACTAATCACTAAATGAACAAGTTAATGCACAAACAGAAAGTCTATCATGCATGATCCGACACAAATATAATCAAATATACAAATTCATTTCGAAAAAGAGCCTTAAAGTATCTAGTTCGCCTTGAAAAGTACCTTAGAAAGCACTAAAAAGCACTAACCGTGCGCTGAAGATTAGGTGATCAAGACCAGAACGCCTGACATACATAAGACGCCTCAAATATAATCAAACATAGAAATTATTTACGAAAGAAGAGTCTTAAATATCTACTTCATCCTGAAAAGTACTTTAGAAGGCACTAAAAAGCACTAACGGCGCCCTGACAATTAGATGATCAAGACCAGAAAACCTGACATACATAAGACGCCTTAAATATAATCAGAATAGAAATTATTTACGAAAAAAGAATCTGAAAGTATCTAGTTCGCCCTCAAAAGTACTTTAGAAGACACTAAAAAGCACTAACGGTGCCCTGACGATTAGATGATCAAGACCAGAAAGTCTGACATACATTAGACGCCTCAAATATAATCAGAATAGAAATTATTTACGAAAAAAGAGTCTGAAAGTATTTAGTTCGCCCTGAAAAGTACCTTAGAAGGCACTAAAAAGCACTAACGGCACACTAACGCGTAGATGAACCAGTTAATGCACAAACAGAAAGTCTGATATACATGAACCGACTCGAATATAATCAAATATAGAAATTATTTGCGAAAGAAGGCCCTTAAAATATCCTGTTTACCCTGAAAAGTACATTAGAAAGCACTAAAAAGCACTAACGGGGCCCTGACGATTAGATGATTGAGAACAGAAAGTCTGACATACATAGGACGCTTCAAATATAATCAAATATAGAAATTATTTACGAAAAAACAGTCTGAAAATATCTAGTTTATCCTGAAAAGTACTAAAAAGCACTAACGGCGTCCTGGCGATTAAATGAACAAGTTAACGCACAAACAGAAAGTCTGACATACATGAAACGACTCAAATATAATCAAATGTGCAAATTATTTACGAAAGAAGAGCTTCAAAATATCTTGTTCGCCCTGAAAAGTACCTTAGAAGGCACTAAAAAGCACTAACGGCGCACTGACAATTAATTGATCAGGAGCAGAAAGGCTGGCATGCATAAGACGCGTCAAATATATTTAAATATTCAAATTATTTACTAAAGGAGAGTTTTAAAATATTTTGCGCATCCTGAAAAGTACCTTCGTAGGCACTAAAAAGCACTAGATAAACAAGTTAATGCACAAACAAAAGACCTGACATACATGAGACGCCTCAAATATAATAAATATAAACATTATTTGCAAAAGAAGAGCCTTAACATATCTTGTTCACCTTGAAAAGTACCTTAGAAGATACTAAAAAGCACTAACGGAGCACTAACGACTAGATGAACAAGTTAATGCACAGACAGAAAGTCTGACATACATGAGACGTCTCAAATATAATCAGATATAGAAATTATTTACGAAAAAAGTACCTTACAATATCCTATTTACCCTGAAAAACACCTTAGAAGGCAGTAAAAGCACTAACGGCGCACTAGCCACTAGATGAGCAATCTATTGCACAAACAGAAAGTCTGACATACATGAGACCCCTCAAATATAATCCAATATACAAATTCTTGAAGAAAGAAAAGCCTTAAAATATCTAGTTCACCCTGAAAAATACCTTAGAAGGCACTAAAAAGCACAATCGACGCACTAGCGGCTAGATGAAATTAATGCACAAACACAAAGTCTGACATACATAACACGCCTCAAATATAATCAGATGTAGAAATTATTTACGAAAGAGGCGACTCAAAATATCTTGTTTACCTTAAAAAGTACTTTAGAAGGCCCTATAAAGCACTAACGGCGCACTAACGACTAGATGAACAAGTTAATGCACAGACAGAAAGTCCGGAATACACGAGACGCCACAAATATAATCAGATATAGCAATTATCTACGAAAGCAGAGTTTTACAATATCTGGTTTACCTTGAAAAGTATTTTAGAAAGCACTAAAAAGCACTAACGGCACACTAACGACTAGATGCACAAGTTAACACACAAACAGAGCCTGACATACAGGAAACGCTTCAAATATAGTCCAATATAGGAATTATTTACGAAAGAAGAACTTTATTAGTATCCTTTAACAGGATACTAAAAAGCACTAACGGCGCACTAACGATTTGACGAACAAGTTAATGCACAAACGGAAAGCCTCACATATATGAGATGCCTCAAACATAATCAAATATAGAAGTTATTTACAAAAAAAGAGCTTGAAAATATCTTGTTCTTCCCTGAAGATCGCTTCACTAAACAAAGCGTGAAGTTGAAGTAATAGGTAATTATAAATATTTATAAATAATTATAAAACATTATAAAGGATTGTAAACATATGTAAACTATTATAAATAATTATGATGGTTTATAAACAATTGTCAATAATTATAATCGCCTATAAATTACAAAAAATAATTCTAAATAGTAAAATTTAGCTATAAATGATTGTAAACAATTATAAATAATTATAAATAACTTTAAATAATTACAAATATCTATGAACAATTATTAATAACTAGCTATAATAGTAAATATCTATTATTACATACGAATAATTGCAAATAACTATATATAGTTATAAATAATTGTAAATTGTTATAAATAAATATGAATAATTATAAATGATTATAAATAATTATAACTAATTATAAATAATTTTATATACATTTATGAATAATTATAAAAGATAAAAACAACTATAAATATTCGTAATTATTCATAATACATTATAAACAATTACACTTGATTTTAATGATTATAAATAATTATAAAAGATAATAAATAATTATAATGATAATAAATACTTCTAAACAATTATAAATAATTATAAATAATTATAACTAATCATCAATAGTTATAAATAAATATAAATAATTAGAATAATAATAATTACAAATAATAAAAATAATAATAATTATAAATAATAAGAACCAATAATAAATAATTATAAATAATAGGAAATAATGATAGGTAATTAAAATAATAAAAACAATAAATAATAGAAAATACTTATAAACAAGTATAAATAATAATAAATAATTATAAAGAATATACTAAAAATTGTTATAACTAGCAATAAATTATTATAAACAATTACAAATTATTGTAGTAATTATAAAACTTATTAATAATTAGAAATATTTATAAAAAATAATTATAAATAATAATAAATTACTATTAACAACGATAAATAATTATAAAACAGATAAGGATAAATAATTATGAATAACTATAAATAATTATAAATAACTATGTATGTCAAATTATAATAATTGAAAATTATCATTAATTATAGATAACTATAAATAATTATAAAAAATTGTAAATAATTATAAACAATCATAAATGATTTTAAATAATTGTAGAGCACAGAAACGACTATAAATAATTATAAATGATTATAAATAGCTAAAAATAATTAGAAATAACTAGAAATAATTATAAATAATTAAAGATAATTATGAATAATTATAAATAGTTGGAGACAATTATACGCAATTGGAAATAATTTAAAAAAAATTCACAATAATTATAAATAATTTGAAACATTCAGAAACAATAACAAATTGTAAATTGTTGTACACAATTATAAATTATTGTAAATATCTGACAGTTATAATAAATAATTCTAAACGATAATAAATTACTATACTATCAATAACTATAAATAATTAAAAATAATAATAAATAATTATAAATAATAACAGATTACAGCAAATGATTATGAATAATAGTAAATAATTATAAATTATTTTAAATTAATGTAAATAATTGTAAAGTACTTTAATAAATTGATTATTTTAATCATTAATAGAATTGTTAACTATTTCGTTGCCTTTTCCATTGTTAATATATGTAACTTTATTTATCACGTTCTTAATAAACACAAAGACTGTTATTACTATTGTAAATATTCTAAATTATTATACTAGCAATCAATTATTATAACTAGAAATATATAATTACAAATAATTAAAAATAGTTATAAACAATTATGAATTCATAACCATAATTATAAATAACTATAAATAGCTGTAATAAATATAGAAATGCCATTGGTTAATTATAAATGATCATAAATAATTGTAAATAACAAAAAGCAGCTAGAAACACTTATAAATGGTTAAAAATAATTATAAACAATGTAAATAATCATTACTATTTAAAAAGAACCATAAATAATTAAAACTAATTAGAAACAGTTAGAAATAATTAGAAACAAATAGAAACAATTATAAATAATTATACCTAATGATAACTAAACGTAGATAATTATAAATAATAATAAATAGCCAGAAATAATTATAAATTATAATAGACACTTACAAATATTAAAAATAATTATAAATATCAATAAATGATGTGAAATAGCTATAGATAATTAGAATTATAAATTATTAAAAAATTTAAAAATAATTATAAACCATTTTAATAATGAAAATTAAGATAATTAGTGATAAATAATTATAATTAAAAAACAATTATAAATAATTATAGATAGTCATAAACAGCTAGATTACAATAGCTACAAATTACTATAATAAATATAAATAATTACAACAATTATAAATCATCATAATAACCTTAAATAATTATAATAGCTATAGATAGGTATAATAATTATAAACAATTATAACAAATTTAAATAATTATAATGTATATAAATTAATATAAATAATTCTAGAAAATTATAAATAAGTATAAGTGATTGTAAATGATTAGGAATAACTCTAAGAAATAGAAACGATTACGGATAACTATAAATATAAAAAATTATAAATAATTAGAAGTAATTAGAATAATTATGCAAAAAAATAGTAGAAAATACTTAGAAAAAATATTTTAAATTTAAATAATTTAAAATGAATAGAAACATTTGTAACTATAATTTGTATATCATTGTACACAGTTATAAATTATTGTAAATAATTATAAATTGTAATAAATACTTATAAATCATAATAGGTAGTTATAATTATAAATGATAGTGATTTATTTTACAATATTAAAAAATATTGTTTATTGCTATTGTTATTTTATATATATTAAAAATTGTTTTAACCAGCAATAAATTATTATAAACGATTATAAACTATTATAGTAATTATAAAACCTATTAATAATTATAAATATTTACAAATAATTCTAAATTATTATAAATAATTATAAATACTTGACTATATGACTATATAATTATTATTGTTTATCATTATCTATGCTTAGTTGTAATTATTTACAAGTATTATTAATTATCTGTAACTATTTGTAGTTGTATATAATCAATAATAATATTTGCAGTTTTTATAATTATTTAAAAAAAGTTATAATTGTTTTTAGTAATTAATAATTATATTTGATTACTTAAAATTATTTTAAATTATTTATAATTTTTTAAAATAGTTATAATTATTTTTAACAGTTTAGGTTTATCTTTAAATACTTATAATTATTTTTAATGGCTTATAAATGATTTTAAACATTTATATTTTTACAGTAATTTATATTTACATGTAACTATTTATAATCATTTATAATTATGTATAAACATTTTAGTTACTTAGACTTATTTTCTTTTGTTTGTAATTGCTTATATTTGATAATTATTATTCATGTTTAATTATAATAATTTATTATTACTTATAATTATTTATAAGGATTCATTGCGAGTTATAATTATTTATAATTATTAATAAATATTTATAATTATGTTTACTTATTTATAATTATTTATGATTATTTATATTTATTTATAATTATTTACTATTAGTTATTATTATTTTAATTATTTACCATTATTTCCTATTATTTATAATTCTTTATTATTATTTCTTACTATTTATAGTTATCATTATTTTAATTATTTATATTCATTTACAATTATTTATAATCAGTTATTACTATTTACAATCATTTATAATCCTTTATCTTTATCTATAAATAATCATAATAACTATAAATAATTTTAATAGCTATAAATAGTTATAAAATTATAAATAATTATGACAAACATAAATAATTATAGTGTATATATATTATAAGTAACCATAAATTAATATAAATAATTCTAGAAAATTATAAATAAGTGTAAATGATTGTAAATGATTATGAATAACTGTAGAAAATAAAAATGATTACGGATAATTATAAATATAAAAAAATTATACTTTGAAATAATTGAAATAATTATACAAAGAAATAGTAGGAAATATTTCAAAAAATTATAAGTAATTAGGTTAATTGTAAATAATTGGAAATGATTAGAAAC
This sequence comes from Platerodrilus igneus, assembly GCA_036346225.1. NCBI lineage: Eukaryota > Metazoa > Arthropoda > Insecta > Coleoptera > Lycidae > Platerodrilus > Platerodrilus igneus. Next base: position 791,128 of record JARFIW010000549.1, read on the forward strand.
ACTTGTAAGTATAAATTGTAAATTATTGTACACAGTTATAAATTATTGTAAATAATTATAACTTGTAGTAAATATTTATAATTCATCATAGATAGTTATAATTATAAATGATAGTAATTTGTTTTACAGTATTAGAAAATATTGTTTATTGCTATTGTTAATATATAATATTAAAAATTGTTATAACTAGCAATAAATTATAATAAACCATTATAAATTATTATAGTAATTATAAAACCTATTAATAATTAGCAATAATTATAAATAATTACAAATAATTATAAATTACTATTAACAATGATAAATAATTGTAACTAACAGATGAGAGTAAATAATTATAAATAACTATAAATAATCATAAATAACTATACATAAGTATGTCTAATTATAATAATTTAAAATTATTATTAATTATATATAACTATAAATAATTATAAAAAGAATGTAAATAATTATAAACAATCATAAATAATTATAAATAATTGTAGAGCAAGAAACGATTATAAATAATTGTAAATAATTATAAAGTCGTTAAAAATAATTAGAAATAACCAGAAACAATTAGAAATAATTAGAGATAATTATGAATAATGAGAAATAGTTGGAAATAATTATATGCAATTAGAAATAATTAGAAACAATTAAAAATAATTATAAATAATTTGAAATATTCGGAAACAATAACAAATTATAAATTGTTGTACACAATTATAAATTATTGTAAATATCTGAAAATTATAATAAATAATTCTAAATGATAATATTAGAAATATTATCGATGACTATAGATAATTAAAAATACTAATAAATAATTATAAATAATGACAAATTACAGCAAATGATTAAGGATAATAATAGTATATAATTATAAATTATTTTAGATTATTGTAAATAATTATAAATTATTTTAATAAATTGATTATTTTTATCATTAATGGAATTGTTAACTATTTCGTTGCCTTTTTTATTATTAATAGATGTAACTTTATTTATCACTTTCTTAATAAACACAAAGACATTCTTTATTAGTACTATTACTATTATGAATGCTATAAATTATTATAACTAGAAATAAATAATTATAAATTTTTACAAGTAATCATAAAATTTTATTAATAATTATAAATTATCGTAAGAAAAGCATAATTATGCATAAATAATTATAAATAATCGAAATAATTATAAATTGTCGTAGATAATTAAATTATTTATTGATTATATTTACCACTAATATATTATTAATTATTTCGTTGTTTTTCTTATTATTAATGTATTTAACTTTTTCTGTACGTTTACGGTAATTACAAAAGACTTCATTAGTGTTATTGTTATCACCATTACTATTATTTTAAATTACTATAGACTATAATAACTAGAAATAAATAATTATAATCAGCTATAAATGATTATAAAACTTAATTAATAACTATAGACAATTATAAATACTTATAAATGATTATAAATAATTATAAATAACCATAATTAGTCATAAATAATTATAACTAATTAGAATAATTGTAAATTATTGTAAATAATTGAAGATTATGCCACTTAAGTATACATTATTTTAATTAATTGATTATTTATTAATTATTTTTTATTAATATTATTAATCAGTTTATTACTTTTTCTAATTATTAGTATTATTTGGCGTTTATTATTACGTTTATAGTAATCACAAAGACCTTTCTTATTTTTATTGTTACTACTATTATTGTTATTATTTTAATTTATTATAAATTATTATAAATTGTGCGTTCGACATCTCCTATATTTTGTCTATTTTCAACAAGCGTTCCAAAGTCGTCCCGAAGAATAGCAGCGCACAGTAGAAAATTAATTATACATTTACATGCTTTTTGTGACCCAAACAGTGATGCAATTAGTGTACAGGCGACCCCATGCGTCGGCTAGCAACGCCGTTGGCTCTATTCTTTTGAGCAACGAACTGATACCCTTTCATTACATAACACCTCTAATCTCGACACAGCCACACCCCTACTGGCAACATTGCAACTAATTGATTCAAGTTACGAGTTCATTACCTTACGAAAAAAAGTCGATCATGGCTTTTTTCTCATTTGCATTAGAAAATTTGTATAAAAATTAACAATCTTGAAATTAAACGAGGTTGAAAGTGATAGATAGTAGGTCGTGGCCAGCGCTAGGTTTACCAAAACTAATATATTTATTTAGGTACGTCATGGTAATTTCAATGCTTGCTTTTTACGATTTGAATTTTAAATTTATTAAATGCCGAGAGACACCTTTCACCTTTTGTGAAGTTATTGCACTTGCCTGTTTAAAATGCGTCTAGTGTACGTGTACGTGTACGTGCACGTTCCTACATTACAGTTAAGCGGATTCTTTTCGCCTGTAAATATGATTCTTACAATAAACACGTTTGTTTTCGTTAAATGGATAAAAGTTGGAAGGCGTTGGTGAGGTGGGCTGAGGATGTTCGTTTATTGGAATGTTTAAGGTGAAGGTTGTTTTAGGAAATGTAAACAAATATTCCGTGCCCATTTTCGTTTCCTATTCGAAACGTTTCTAACAGGTTTTGGGTGTAATAAAACAGTATAAAGTCGATGAGTAGAGAGCTGATTTTTATGGCGTCTTATCTTAATTGATGCCTGTTCTGTACGACATCCACTAGTTAATGGTTTTAGAAATGATTGACAATCGTAGAACAAATGCGCATCCTAACTCACCAGATTAAAGCAATTGGGTTACGTTCCAAGACTGATGTGGGTGGCTGAATTGAAGAGAGAGAGGCAGAGAAGAAATATAAATAATTATATGTGATTATAAAGAATTATAAATGATTATAAATAATTATAAATAATTATAAATAATTATAAGGGATCATAAATAATTATTAATGATTATAAAAGATTGTAAATAATTATAACTATTTATAAATAATTATAAATAATTATAAATAATTATAAATAATTATAAATAATTATACATAATTATTTATAATTATAAATAATTATAAATAATTATAAATAATTATAAATAATTATACATAATTATACATAATTATAAATAATTATAAATAATTATAAATAATTATAAATAATTATAAATAATTATAAATAATTATAAATAATTATTTATAATTATACCAATTATTTATAATTATAAATAATTATAAATAACTATTTATAATTATTTATAATTATAAATAATTATGTATAATTATAAATAATTATAAATAATTATTTATAATTATTTATAATTATTTATAATTATAAATAATTATGAATAATTATAAATAATTATAAATAATTATAAATAATTATAAATAATTATAAATAATTATAAATAATTATAAATAATTATAAATAATTATAAATAATTATAAATAATTATAAATAATTTTAAATAAATCTAAATAATTATAAATAATTATAAATAATTATAGTAAAAAAAGGAAAATTTAATTTAGTATCCGAAGTTGCTTATATATTCTACATGAAATTAATCATAACTGTAATGTTAATATTGCAACGTTATATGTAGCGAAATTGTTTAAATAACTTATCTATAAGTTATGTTATTTTTAGATACCGCTACATCAATTTGTTACACCTTGACAAGCAAATCATGTTGCTTAAGGTGTGATTTGAAATTTAAGTAAATAAAAAAGTTTTGAATTTTTTTTTTTAATTAAATATAAATAATAAGAAATAGTAATAAATAATAATAATAAATAATAACGAATAGTAAATCAATATAAATAATAATAAATATTTATAAATAATTATAAATAGGTATGAATAATTATAAATAATTATAAATAATCATAAATAATTATAAATAATTATAAATAGCTGTGAATCATTCATATAATTATAAATAATAATAATTTATTATAGTTAAATATAGATTATAATTAACAAATTTATGCAATTACATACAACTAAAACAAATCTAACTAAAATATTTAGAAATAATTTTAAACGGTTATAAATAGTTATATGTAAATATAAATTATTGTAAAAAATATAAATTTTTAAGAGCATTTATAAGCCATTAAAAATAATTATAAATAATTTAAAATAAATCTATATGGTTAAAAATAATTAGAACAATTTATAAAAATTATAAATAATTTAAAATAATTGTAAACAATCAAACATACTTATTAATTACTATAAACAATTATAACTTTCTTAAAATAATTATACAAACTTTAAATATTATTATTGATTATATACAACTACAAATAGTTACAGATAATTAATAATACTTGTAAATAATTACAACTGAGCATAGATAATTATAATCATTAATAATTATACCTTATAAATATTCAAACATAATTATAAACAACTGTAAGTAATTGTAAAAAATCGTTAATGATTCTAAACAATTATAATTGAATAGAAGTATATGTCAATAATTGTATACAATTATAAATCAATGTAAACTGAAAATAATTATTATTGATTATAAATAACTATGAATAGTTACAAACGAATATTAATAACTATAATGGATTATAGATCATTATAACCAATTCTAACTGATCAACAGCAATCATAAATAAATATAAACATTTATAAATAAACATAAATAATTCCTAAATAGTTATAAATAACCGTAAATGATAACGAATAATTATAATAATTATGAGTAAATATTATAATTAGAAATAATTATTAAAAAATAGAATTAATTATAACAAACAGTAAATAATCATAAATAGCTATCAGTAATTATAAATAATTTTAAATTAGAATTATAAACAATTGTAAATAATCATAAAAGAGTATAAATGATCATAAATAATTATAAATAATTATGAATAGCTATAACTAATATTATGAAAGATTATAAATAACTATAAATAAATACACGGGACTAAAAATGATTGTAAAAATTAATCATAATTATAAATAATTAAGAATAATCCTAAATAATAGTAAAGAATTATTAACGATTATAGATAGATTTTAAATAAATAATTGAGTAATTATAGCCATTCATAAGATCTAATAGAAAATTATCAATAACTATAAATAATTGCAAATAACTATAAATAAAAATAAATTATTATAAAGTATTTCAAATCAGTACAAAAGAGTAAAAGTAGTATAAATAATTTTTAATAATTATTTAAAAATTATAAATAATTACATATGGTTATAAATTACTATAAACTGTTATACATAATTATAAATAATTATGAACAATTACAAACGGTTATAAATAATCATAGATGATTAAAAACAATTATATATGATTATATATGATTAGAAATTATTATAGAGTTCGAAACAAGTATAATAGTTATAATTAATTATGAATACTTGTAAATACTTATGCATAATTATAAATAACTATAGATAATTATAAATAATTATAAACAATTATAGATAGTTATAAATGTTAATAAGTAATTATAAAGTATATAAATGATTATAAATAGTTTAAATAACAAAAAATGATTATCAATTATAAATGCTTATAAATAATTATAAAGGATTATAAATTATAATTTATAAAGTATTGTAAACAGGTATGTATAATTGTAAACGTTTTTAAGTGATTTTGAATAATTATAAATAATTATAAATAACTTCAAACAATTCTAAATAAATAGTACAATTATAAATAGTAATAAACGACTATGAATATATAAACATAATTATAAATAACTATAAATAGCTGTAAAAAATGTAGAACCAACTATGGTTAATTATAAATAATCAGAAATAATTGTAGCAAAGAAGCAGCTAGAAACCCTTTTAATAGATTTGAAGTAATTATAAGCAACTGTAAATAATCATGACTAGAAAAAATCATGCATAATTAGAAATAATTAGAAACAGTTAGAAATAATTAGAAACAAATAGAAACAATTATAAATAATTATACCTAATGATAACTAAACAGATAATTATAAATAATAATAAATAGCCAGAAATAATTATAAATTATAATAGACACTCACAAATATTGAAAATAATTATAAATAACAATAAATGATTTGAAATAGCTATAAATAATCACACAATTAAAAGAAATTAAAAAATTTATATATAATTAAAAATTATTACAAATCATTTTTAATAATGAAAATGAATATAATTAGTGATAATTAATTATAACTAATAAACAATTATAAATAATTATAGATAATCATAAACAGCTATTATATTAGTTACAAATTATTATAATAAATATAAATAATTATAATAATTATAAATAATCATGATAAACATAAATGCGAATGTGCAAGCAAGCGCATACCGTCATGCGCTCGTGGATATGCGCGCTTGTCTCTGCACACACATACAAGCGCGCGCTGACCTAACTTGTGTCTACGCATGTATCTTACACGGCACGTGTGTCAGTATGCGTATACGCATGCTCCAGTTTGCGCATGTGTCGGTAAAGATGCGCAAAAACAGTTCGAAGCTGAATCCAGTCCAAAGTTGTAAAAACGCATCAAATAGGTCAATATAGCAATTGCTGAAAGACGCAACAAAAAAATCTGTGAAGCACCATCTTGTGTGTAGGACATCGAATAAGAACCGACTGCATCGGAGGAAATTGCACTGGAGTTTACTACACCGCAGCAAGCTGAATCGGAGTTTACTGGCGTCTGGGGGAATCGAATGGCCAATTGCACCGAAAGAAACTGATTCGGAGCTTAATGCATTGGAGCGAATCGAACGAGCAGACTGCCTCAGAGGAACCTGAATCGGAGTAAACCTAATCCAAGCCTACTGCATCGGACAAAACTGAATCGCAGCTGTCCTGCAAAGGACCTCTATGAGCGCCGCCCAACACCACGTCTCCGGCCCCGTGCCGAGTCTTCTGCAACGACAGCATCAGAGGAAATTGCATTGGAGTTTACCGCACCGCGGCAAGCTGAATCGGAGGGCTAATCGAATGGCCGATTGCATCGGAGCGAATCAAATGGCCAACTGCACCAGAAAAAACTGAATCGGAGCTTACTGCACAGGAGCAAATTCAATTGGAGCTTACTACACCGCGGCAAACTGAATCGGTGCGAATCGAACGAGCTGACTGCCTCAGAGGAATCCGAATTGGAGCTAGCTGCACCGGAGTAAATCTAATCCAAGCCTTCTGCAACAGACCAAACTGAACCGCAGCTTACTGCATCGAAGCAAATCCAATAAAAGACAACTGCATCAGAGGAAATTGCATTGAGTTTACTGCACCGCGGCAAGCTGAATCGGAGGGCAAATTGAATGGCCGATTGCATCGGAGCGAATCAAATGGCCAACTGCACCAGAAAAAACTGAATCGGAGCTTACTGCACAGGAGCAAATTCAATCGGAGCTTACTACACCGCGGCAAACTGAATCGGTGCGAATCGAACGAGCTGACTGCCTCAGAGGAATCCGAATTGGAGCTAGCTGCACCGGAGTAAATCTAATCCAAGCCTTCTGCAACAGACCAAACTGAACCGCAGCTTACTGCATCGAAGCAAATCCAATAAAAGACAACTGCATCAGAGGAAATTGCATTGGAGTTTACCGCACCGCGGCAAGCTGAATCGGAGGGCAAATTGAATGGCCGATTGCATCGGAGCGAATCAAATGGCCAACTGCACCAGAAAAAACTGAATCGGAGCTTACTGCACAGGAGCAAATTCAATCGGAGCTTACTACACCGCGGCAAACTGAATCGGTGCGAATCGAATGAGCTGACTGCCTCAGAGGAATCCGAATTGGAGCTAGCTGCACCGGAGTAAACCTAATCCAAGCCTACTGCATCGGACCAAACCAAATCGCAACTTACTGCATCGGAGCAAATCGAATAAAAAGGAACCGCATTGGAGTTTACTGCACCACGGCAAGCTGAATCGTAGGTTACTACAACTGGCCGAATTGAATGGCCGACTGCACCGGAGCGAATCAATTGGCCAACTGCACTGGAAAAACTGAATCGGAGCTTACTGCACAGGAGCAAATTTAGTCGGAGCTTACTACACCGCGGCAAACTGCATCGGAGCTTACTGCATCATCGAATGAGCCGACTGCCTCAGAGGAATCTGAATCGAAGCTAGCTGTAACGGAGTAATCCTAATCCAAGCCTACTGCATCGGACCAAACTGAATCGCAACTTACAGCATCGGAGAAAATCGAGTAAAAGGGGACTGCATCACAAAAAAATGCATTGGAGCTTACTACACCGCGGCAAACTGAATCGGAGCTTACTGCATCATCTAATGAGCCGACAACCTCAGAGGAATCTGAATCGGAACTAGCTGCACCGGAGTAAACCGAATCCAAGCCTACTGCATTGGACCAAACTGAATCGCAGCTTACTGCATCGGAGTAAAACGAATAAAAGAGGACTGCATGAAAAGAAAATGCATTGGAGTTTATTGCACCGCGGCTAGCTGAATTGGAGGTTACTGCATCTGCCCGAATCGGATGGTCGACTGCATCGGAGCGTATCAAATTGCCAACTGCAGCGGAAAAACTGAATCGGAGGTTACTGCACAGTAGCAAATTCAATCGGAGCTTACTACACCGCGGCAAACTACATCATCAAATGAGCTGACTGCCTCAGAGGAATCTGAATCGGAGCTAGCTGCACCAAAGTAAACCTAATCCAAGCCTACTGCATCAGACCAAACACAATCGCAGCTTACTGCATCGGAGCAAATCGAATAAAAGGAAACTGCATCAGAACAAAGTGCATTGGAGTTTACTGCACCGCGGCAGGCTGAATTGAAGGTTACTGTATCTGAGCAAATCGAATGGCCGACTGCATCGGAGCGAATCAAATGGCTAACTGTACCAGAAGAAACTGAATCGAAGCTTACTGCACAGAAACGAATTTAATCGGAGCATACTACACCGCGGCAAACTACATCATCAGATGAGCTGACTGCCTCAGAGGAATCTGAATCGGAGCTAGCTGCACCAAAGTAAACCTAATCCAAGCCTACTGCATCAGACCAAACACAATCGCAGTTTACTGCATCGGAGCAAATCGAATAAAAGGAAAATGCATCAGAACAAAATGCATTGGAGTTTACTGCACCGCGGCAGGCTGAATTGAAGGTTACTGTATCTGGCAAATCGAATGGCCGACTGCATCGGAGCTAATCAAATGGCCAACTGTACCAGAAGAAACTGAATCAAAGCTTACTGCACAGAAACGAATTCAATCGGAGCTTACTACACCGCGGCAAACTGAATCGGAGCGAATCGAATCGAATGAGCTGACTACCTCAGAAGAATTTGAATCGGAGCTAGCTGCATTGGAGTAAACCTAATCCAAGCCTACTGCATCGAACCAAACTGAATCGCAGCTGTCCTGCAAAGGACCTCTTTGAGCGCCGCCCAACATCACTTCTCCGGTCTCGTGCCAAGCCCCGCGATTTCCGGCTGCCTTCGCAAGCATTGATAAAGCTCTGCGGGGACATGGAGCTGAGGACACTGTTCGGCAGCTAACTATGTAGATTGTGCGGTGCCGACGAATACACATAAATGTTGGGGAAACCTTAGTAATTGGGGCGGTAGATATAAACTGTTCCCAGGGGGGCGTGCTGTCAGCGCTACTATGGAACATAGTAGTGGACAGCTTTCTCCAACGACCTAATGAGGCAAGTTTCTACACGATTGATTATGCGGACAATATAGCTATTTTAGTAATCGACAAATTTGAACAAGTGTTGTGTAATTTGATGCAAACAGCACTAAGGACCACGGAGCTATGGTGCTCCGAGAACTCTCTAACCATCAACCCCAATAAAACGGGGTTGGTGCTGCTTACCAATAAAAGGAAGCTGATGGTAACCAGATTGCCAATGCTCTTCCAAACTTCTCTGACTCTATCAGAAGAGGTCAAATATCTGGGCATCATACTTGACTAGAAGGTGAATTGGGCCAAACACAAACAAAAACTACCAAAACCAACCAACTGTTTTGGCAATGCAAACGTGCAATAGGCAAACTTTAAGGTTTTCCACCAAAGGCTGTCCTGTGGCTGTGTACCATGATAATAAGGCCGATGCTCTGCTATGGCGCTGTAGTCTAGTGGCCCAAGATCAAATTGGCCCATGCAGTCAAAAAGCTTACTCATATCCAAAGAGTGGCCTGTCTAGGCATCACGGGCGCAATGCGATGTACACCTACTACAGTCTTAGAAGCCATCCTAGGCCTCACTCAGTTGGACCTACGTGTAGAGGAGATGTCTTTGAGAGCGGCAATGAGGCTACGGTTCAAAGGTCTATGGGTGGATAAGGGAGGCGGTGATAGTCACAGAACATACTAAGAGAAGCGGTGTGGAACACCCCCCTCTTGGGAGGAGTGGTTGACTTGATCGCACCCATAATGATTCGGGGTTTGTCTGAACACTGAGGACGCTTCCTTAACGGAGATCTCCTTCTACACAGATGGTTCCAAAAGAAATGAAGGTATCGGGCAGGCATCTTCTTTGATGACCTAGACCTTCATGAAAGTGTTACGCTGGACAGGCTGATAACTGTCTTCTAAGCGGAGGTCATAGCCATCATGCACAGTGCTAACGCCATACTAGAACGTAGAATCCAAAATAAAGCTTAACGCATTTTGAGCGATAGCAGAGCAGCTCTTCTGAGCTTAAATAAGCAGAAGCTTTTTTCGGGAGTAGTTTACCAATGCTATCGCATTCTCGAGCTCGCTTCTAATACTTATGCCCTTGAGCTGGTTTTGATCAAAGGGCATTCAAGAGTTCATGGCAGTGAACAAGCAGATTCTTTGGCGAGCAGGGAGTGGCTCGGGGTTTTGTCGGCCCTGAGCCATCGGTTGCTATTGCGTCATCGGTGATGTTCTCCATGATAAGACAAATAACCCAACGTCGTCACAAGGACAGGTGGGTTTGTACAACAAGCTGCCGACAGCAAAAATGTTTATAAAAGTATCCATGACCAAAATCGAAAAATTTGTTCGTTTGTTCGTTTGTTCGTTTGTTCGTTTGTTCGTTTGTTCGTTTGTTCGTTTGTTCGTTTGTTCGTTTGTTCGTTTGTTCGTTTGTTCGTTTGTTCGTTTGTTCGTTTGTTCGTTTGTTCGTTTGTTCGTTTGTTCGTTTGTTCGTTTGTTCGTTTGTTCGTTTGTTCGTTTGTTCGTTTGTTCGTTTGTTCGTTTGTTCGTTTGTTCGTTTGTTCGTTTGTTCGTTTGTTCGTTTGTTCGTTTGTTCGTTTGTTCGTTTGTTCGTTTGTTCGTTTGTTCGTTTGTTCGTTTGTTCGTTTGTTCGTTTGTTCGTTTGTTCGTTTGTTCGTTTGTTCGTTTGTTCGTTTGTTCGTTTGTTCGTTTGTTCGTTTGTTCGTTTGTTCGTTTGTTCGTTTGTTCGTTTGTTCGTTTGATCGTTTGTTCGTTTGTTCGTTTGTTCGTTTGTTCGTTTGTTCGTTTGTTCGTTTGTTCGTTTGTTCGTTTGTTCGTTTGTTCGTTTGTTCGTTTGTTCGTTTGTTCGTTTGTTCGTTTGTTCGTTTGTTCGTTTGTTCGTTTGTTCGTTTGTTCGTTTGTTCGTTTGTTCGTTTGTTCGTTTGTTCGTTTGTTCGTTTGTTCGTTTGTTCGTTTGTTCGTTTGTTCGTTTGTTCGTTTGTTCGTTTGTTCGTTTGTTCGTTTGTTCGTTTGTTCGTTTGTTCGTTTGTTCGTTTGTTCGTTTGTTCGTTTGTTCGTTTGTTCGTTTGTTCGTTTGTTCGTTTGTTCGTTTGTTCGTTTGTTCGTTTGTTCGTTTGTTCGTTTGTTCGTTTGTTCGTTTGTTCGTTTGTTCGTTTGTTCGTTTGTTCGTTTGTTCGTTTGTTCGTTTGTTCGTTTGTTCGTTTGTTCGTTTGTTCGTTTGTTCGTTTGTTCGTTTGTTCGTTTGTTCGTTTGTTCGTTTGTTCGTTTGTTCGTTTGTTCGTTTGTTCGTTTGTTCGTTTGTTCGTTTGTTCGTTTGTTCGTTTGTTCGTTTGTTCGTTTGTTCGTTTGTTCGTTTGTTCGTTTGTTCGTTTGTTCGTTTGTTCGTTTGTTCGTTTGTTCGTTTGTTCGTTTGTTCGTTTGTTCGTTTGTTCGTTTGTTCGTTTGTTCGTTTGTTCGTTTGTTCGTTTGTTCGTTTGTTCGTTTGTTCGTTTGTTCGTTTGTTCGTTTGTTCGTTTGTTCGTTTGTTCGTTTGTTCGTTTGTTCGTTTGTTCGTTTGTTCGTTTGTTCGTTTGTTCGTTTGTTCGTTTGTTCGTTTGTTCGTTTGTTCGTTTGTTCGTTTGTTCGTTTGTTCGTTTGTTCGTTTGTTCGTTTGTTCGTTTGTTCGTTTGTTCGTTTGTTCGTTTGTTCGTTTGTTCGTTTGTTCGTTTGTTCGTTTGTTCGTTTGTTCGTTTGTTCGTTTGTTCGTTTGTTCGTTTGTTCGTTTGTTCGTTTGTTCGTTTGTTCGTTTGTTCGTTTGTTCGTTTGTTCGTTTGTTCGTTTGTTCGTTTGTTCGTTTGTTCGTTTGTTCGTTTGTTCGTTTGTTCGTTTGTTCGTTTGTTCGTTTGTTCGTTTGTTCGTTTGTTCGTTTGTTCGTTTGTTCGTTTGTTCGTTTGTTCGTTTGTTCGTTTGTTCGTTTGTTCGTTTGTTCGTTTGTTCGTTTGTTCGTTTGTTCGTTTGTTCGTTTGTTCGTTTGTTCGTTTGTTCGTTTGTTCGTTTGTTCGTTTGTTCGTTTGTTCGTTTGTTCGTTTGTTCGTTTGTTCGTTTGTTCGTTTGTTCGTTTGTTCGTTTGTTCGTTTGTTCGTTTGTTCGTTTGTTCGTTTGTTCGTTTGTTCGTTTGTTCGTTTGTTCGTTTGTTCGTTTGTTCGTTTGTTCGTTTGTTCGTTTGTTCGTTTGTTCGTTTGTTCGTTTGTTCGTTTGTTCGTTTGTTCGTTTGTTCGTTTGTTCGTTTGTTCGTTTGTTCGTTTGTTCGTTTGTTCGTTTGTTCGTTTGTTCGTTTGTTCGTTTGTTCGTTTGTTCGTTTGTTCGTTTGTTCGTTTGTTCGTTTGTTCGTTTGTTCGTTTGTTCGTTTGTTCGTTTGTTCGTTTGTTCGTTTGTTCGTTTGTTCGTTTGTTCGTTTGTTCGTTTGTTCGTTTGTTCGTTTGTTCGTTTGTTCGTTTGTTCGTTTGTTCGTTTGTTCGTTTGTTCGTTTGTTCGTTTGTTCGTTTGTTCGTTTGTTCGTTTGTTCGTTTGTTCGTTTGTTCGTTTGTTCGTTTGTTCGTTTGTTCGTTTGTTCGTTTGTTCGTTTGTTCGTTTGTTCGTTTGTTCGTTTGTTCGTTTGTTCGTTTGTTCGTTTGTTCGTTTGTTCGTTTGTTCGTTTGTTCGTTTGTTCGTTTGTTCGTTTGTTCGTTTGTTCGTTTGTTCGTTTGTTCGTTTGTTCGTTTGTTCGTTTGTTCGTTTGTTCGTTTGTTCGTTTGTTCGTTTGTTCGTTTGTTCGTTTGTTCGTTTGTTCGTTTGTTCGTTTGTTCGTTTGTTCGTTTGTTCGTTTGTTCGTTTGTTCGTTTGTTCGTTTGTTCGTTTGTTCGTTTGTTCGTTTGTTCGTTTGTTCGTTTGTTCGTTTGTTCGTTTGTTCGTTTGTTCGTTTGTTCGTTTGTTCGTTTGTTCGTTTGTTCGTTTGTTCGTTTGTTCGTTTGTTCGTTTGTTCGTTTGTTCGTTTGTTCGTTTGTTCGTTTGTTCGTTTGTTCGTTTGTTCGTTTGTTCGTTTGTTCGTTTGTTCGTTTGTTCGTTTGTTCGTTTGTTCGTTTGTTCGTTTGTTCGTTTGTTCGTTTGTTCGTTTGTTCGTTTGTTCGTTTGTTCGTTTGTTCGTTTGTTCGTTTGTTCGTTTGTTCGTTTGTTCGTTTGTTCGTTTGTTCGTTTGTTCGTTTGTTCGTTGTTTGTTCGTTTGTTCGTTTGTTCGTTTGTTCGTTTGTTCGTTTGTTCGTTTGTTCGTTTGTTCGTTTGTTCGTTTGTTCGTTTGTTCGTTTGTTCGTTTGTTCGTTTGTTCGTTTGTTCGTTTGTTCGTTTGTTCGTTTGTTCGTTTGTTCGTTTGTTCGTTTGTTCGTTTGTTCGTTTGTTCGTTTGTTCGTTTGTTCGTTTGTTCGTTTGTCCGTTTGTTCGTTTGTTCGTTTGTTCGTTTGTTCGTTTGTTCGTTTGTTCGTTTGTTCGTTTGTTCGTTTGTTCGTTTGTTCGTTTGTTCGTTTGTTCGTTTGTTCGTTTGTTCGTTTGTTCGTTTGTTCGTTTGTTCGTTTGTTCGTTTGTTCGTTTGTTCGTTTGTTCGTTTGTTCGTTTGTTCGTTTGTTCGTTTGTTCGTTGGTTCGTTTGTTCGTTTGTTCGTTTGTTCGTTTGTTCGATTTGTTCGTTTGTTCGTTTGTTCGTTTGTTCGTTTGTTCGTTTGTTCGTTTGTTCGTTTGTTCGTTTGTTCGTTTGTTCGCTTTGTTTCGTTTGTTCGTTTTGTTCGTTTGTTCGTTTGTTCGTTTGTTCGTTTGTTCGTGTTGTTCGTTTGTTCGTTTGTTCGTTTGTTCGTTTGTTCGTTTGTTCGTTTGTTCGTTTGTTCGTTTGTTCGTTTGTTCGTTTGTTCGTTTGTTTCGTTTGTTCGTTTGTTCGTTTGTCTCGTTTGTTCGTTTGTTCGTTTGCGTGTCGTTTGCTTCGTTTGTTGTTTGCTTGCGCTTACTTGTTCGTTTGCTTCTTGTTGTTTACGTTTGTTGCGTTTTCGTTCTCACGCGTTTGCTCGTTTGTTGTTTGATTGTCGCTTGTTCGTCTTGCTCGTTGTTCGTCTTGCTTCGTCTTGCTTCGTCTTGCTCGTGCTCGTTGTTTGCTTGCTTGCTTGCGTACATGATTGCATGCCCTCTTGGTTGTCTGTTTGTGTGTATGTTTGCCTGATTGGTTGCTTGCGTGCTTACTTGATTGTTTGCTTACGGACTTGCTTGCGTAATTGCTTTCGTGCTGCTTGGTAGCTTGTTCGCTTTCTCGCTCACTCGCGCGCGTGCTAGCTTGCTTGCTTGCGTGCGTGCGTGCGTGATTGCCTGCACCTCTTGCTTGCTTGATTGCTTACTTACTCGTTTGTTTGATTGTTCGATGCTTGTTGTTGCTTGTTGCGTGCTCGCTGTTCCGTCTTGCTTCGTTCTGCTTCGTGTTGTTCGCTTGTTCGCTTGTTCGCTGTCTTGCTTGTGTTGCTTGCGTGCGCGATTGCCTGTCTTCTTGTCTTGTTGTATCTGTTGTTTGATTCGCTTTGCTTCGTTGATTGCGTTGCTTGCTTGCGTTGCTCGTCTCGCTTCGCTCGTCATGCTTGCGTTCTTGCTCGTTTGTTCGCTGGGTTGCTTGCTTGCGTGCGCGATTGCCTGGCCCCTTGCTTGTTTGCTTGCCTGTCTGCTTGTTTGGTTGCATTTTGTTTGCTTACTGATTGCTTGCTTGCGTGATTGCTTGCTTGCTTGCACGCTCGTTTTTTCTCTCGCACTCACGCTCGTGTGCTTGCTTGCTTGAGTGCTAGCTCGCTTGTTCGCTTGTTTGCTTGTTTGCTTGTTCAGTTGTTCGCTTGATCGCTTGCTTGCGTGTGTGATTGCCTGCTTGTAGCTTTCTTACTTGCGTGTTTGCTTGCTTGCTTCCTTGCTTGTTCGCTTGCTTGCTTGTTCGCTCGCTCGTTTACTCGCTTGCTAAGAAAATCTGCAAATAAATTAACATTACTTGATTACCTGATTAAGTTTTGAAATAATAACAATACAAAGAATGGTATATTAGTTAATAGATTAGAAATAAATAAATAAGTTAGCAATCGAACAATGAAACAAATAAATAAGTGGTTAAATATTTGGCAATAAATTACCTACTAATTAGTTTTAATTATTGTAAACCTTTATTATAATCTGAATTTTTTATAATTATTATTATATATTATAAGATTAATATATTATATTATTATTATTAGTATATTTGTACTATATTATTATTATAAATATAGTGAACGTCTTTTTGAGGGATGTTTTAGCTCAGGTGAGAAACGTTTTTCTCATTGCTCACTTGAAGTAGCTACGATTACCATAAATAACTTCAAGAACGTTTGATTAATTAAAACTTTTAAAGGCACCCAATATTTAATTAAATAATCCCAAAATTAATAATTTAAAAATAAATAAATAAGCAAGTAAACAACCTTGGAGTTAATTCGTTAATTTGGCAATCAATTACTTTTTGATTGTGCTTGTTATTGTTAGAAATATATTTTATTTTTGGAATAATGTTTTATTATTATTTCTGTTAATATATTCTTATTATTATAAATATAATAAAAGTCCTTCTAAGGGTTGTTTTAGCTCAGATGAGAAAAGTTCTCTCATTGCTCGTTCCAAGTAGCTAACGCCAACGTAGCTCCAAGGTACAATAATTATAACGTTTAATTAATTAAAACTTTTAGAGAAATCCGTCATTTAATTAAATTATTCGAGAATGTAGTCATTTATTATCGTTTTAAATGCAACTGCAGCTCTAATGCATTCCATAAATCATCTGCGTATTTAAACAGAATAATTACAACGCGTAACAAATTCAATTAAATCATTAACAATAATCACAATTAATTATTTAAATCGAACCGCTCTTCACAAACGCAGAAAAGTCGTTTTACTCCAGATACCTATTTCTCTTAACCTTCCGCGGATACAATTTATGGTATGCACAAGAAGAAGAGAGGGCTTTGCCCATCAAAGCCACGCGTTTCGTTTAGTCAGTATGGCGCGAACGCTTCTGCTGCTTGCGACGGTGCTCTTCGTCACCACCGCGTACGATCGTCGTTTTAAGTATAATTTAAGCAGCCATCGAGGACCACCACTGCTTGTACGAAGAACAAACGCGACCATGCTGGAGATGAGCACGGAATTCTTCGTCGTTCCTGGATCACCGCCGAATCGCGCGTCCACCTCCTTCGCATGTACAGGATGCCCGCTAGAAGTTGTTAAAATACAAGGGATGTTCCGCAACGAAGTCTGGGTCATACCAGCTTTAGCCCTATCGATCCTTACGATGTTCTTCATAGCGGGTTTTGAAGTGTTCGTCCTGTGCAAAGCGTTTCAGACTATTCCAAGTAGGCGTCATTTGTTCCTCGGTCAGATGTTGCTCCTGGGGCTTTTTACGAGTGCGGGTCTTGGGGGTGTTTTGACAATGACGCCGAGTTCAACGACGTGTGGTATCGTACGGTTTGGAACTGGGGTCTCTTACGCTGTTGTGTTCGCATCCCTGTTGGTTAAGTGCGTCTTTCTTATAAGTTTGAACGGTGGTGTTTACTTACCAGCACCTTACCAGGGGTTGCTTCTGCTTTTCGCTGTGCTCATCCAAGTTGCCATAGGGGCTCAGTGGTTATTAACCAACCCTCCGGAAGCGGTCGAACAAGTGGTTGAGAACATTTCCACTCAGAACGTTAAGCACAAGCTGTTGGTGACTGTCGAAGACGTTAACACCCCTGTGAGTATCCCACTCTGCAGAACGTCCTACTCAGACATGCTCTTCTCCCTTATTTATATAATCATTCTTGTGCTTTTCGTAGCGGTTTTAGCGTTTAAGTCGCGTGGTATTAGAGATAATTACAGGGAAGCCACGTATATAGTCCTATCGGTTGGTGGTAGTATCCCAGCGGGGCTCGTGTGGATTTTTTCCGGGTTGCTGGTGAGTGAGCGTCATAAAGATGCGTGTCTAGCTTTTGGACTATTGGTGACGTCGACTATGATCTTTCTAATAATGTTTATGCCGAAAGGGAGGCAGCTGGCGGCTATGGGAAAAGAAGGACTGTATCTGGAAGATCGGGAAGATCGTTTTAGTTCGTTGAGTCGTGAAGGTTCAGGGTATTCCCCTTCGTTTTTTCATTACAAGCCGGGGAAGCACAGCGCCGATGGGATTAAGCGGCAGCAAGTTGTTAATACTTTGACAGCAGGTAAATATTTAATTTTAATTTATTTGTAAATAGTTTGCTTGCACGTTTTACTAACACCTAACGACTTCGAAAAAGTATTCTTGTATAAAACAGCCCTAGAAAAAATAGCATATTCCAAAGCTGAATCCATAAAAAATACACCTTAAAAAAGGCATACCCCAAACCTGAAACATTAACGAATAACTTAAAAATAATATATTTCAAAGATTAATATATAACTAGCAAATTTCAAAATTCAACACTTAATTCACAACGTAGAAAAATCAACCTTAAAAAAACATAATTCCAAAGGCGAATAATTAACCAACGACCTTAAAAATAATATATTCCAAAGCCTAAAGGCATATTCTAAAACTAAATATCAAATTTACTTTTTAAATGAATAAACCTTAAAAAAATCACTCCAAAACTGAATAATCTGCGATATTCCAAAGCTGATGAATAACTAACTACCCTAAAAAGAGCGTATTCCAAACCTGAATACTATGTGGATAAAACGTATTCCAAAGCTGAATAATTAACAAACCACCTTAAAAGTAATATATTCCAAAGCTTGAAATAAAATCAACTGCCTTATTCCAAAACAGAATATTTAATTTACTATGTAGATAAATGATCCTTAAAAACATATTCCAAAGCTAAGTAACTAACGGACTATCTCATTAGTAATATACTCCAAAGCTTGAAAAAAAACCAACTGCCTTAAAAATGTAGCATATTCCAAAGTAGAATAATCTATGTAGATAAATCTACCTTTAAAAATATATTCCAAAGAAAAATAATTCAGGAATTGATTTAAAATTAGATTATTCCAAAGCTTATATGTGACTAACTACCTTGAAAACAAAATATTCCAGAGCTTAACTATCTTAAAAGTGTAGTGTATTCCAAAACTGAATACTTAGTCTACTATATAGATAAAAATACCCGAAAAACATTCCAAAGCTGAATAACTAATGGACTACCTTATTAGTAATGTATTCCAAAGCTGCCCTAAAAAGTAGCATATTCCAAAACAGACTATGTAGAAAAATGTGCCTTAAAAACATATTCCAACGCAGAATTAAGAAACCGCCCTAAAATTAGAATATTCCACAGAAAATATGTGACTAACTACCTTGAAAACAATTATTCCAGAACTTAACTACCTTAAAAGTGTAGCGCATTCCAAAACTGAAAACTTAGTCCACTATATAGATAAATATACCTTAAAAACATTCCAAAGCTGAATAACTAACGGACTACCTTATTAGTAATATATTCCTAAGCTTAAAAAACCAACTACCCTAAAATGTGCCATATTCCAAAACAGGCTGTGTGGGTAAATGTACCTTGAAAACATATTCCAAAGCAGAATAATTAAGGAACCGCTTTAAAATTAGAATATTCCAAAGCTAATATGTGACTAACTACTTTGAAAGCAATATTTTCCAGAGCTTAACTACCTTAAAAGTGTAGCGCATTCCAAAACTGAATACTTAGTGCACTATGTAAATAAATATACCTTAAAAACATACTCCAAAGCTGAATAACTAATAGAGTACCTTATTAGTAATATATTCCAAAGGTTGAAATAAAACCAACTGTTCTAAAAATGTGCATATTCCAAAACTATGTAGATAAATGTACCTTAAGAAACATTTTCCAAAACAGAATAATTAAGGACCCACTTTAAAATTGGGATATTCCAAAGCTAATATGGCCAACTGCCTTGAAAACAATATATTCCAAAGCATAACTGCCTTAAAAGTGTAGTGCATTCCAAAACTGATCACTTAGTCTACTGTATTTATAAATATACCTTTAAACATTCCAAAACTAAATAACTAATGGATTACCTTATTAGTAATATACTCCAAAGCTTGAAATAAAACCAACTGTTCTAAAAATGTGCATATTCCAAAACTATGTAGATAAATGTACCTTAAGAAACATTTTCCAAAACAGAATAATTAAGGACCCACTTTAAAATTGGGATATTCCAAAGCTAATATGGCCAACTGCCTTGAAAACAATATATTCCAAAGCATAACTGCCTTAAAAGTGTAGTGCATTCCAAAACTGATTACTTAGTCTACTGTATTTATAAATATACCTTTAAACATTCCAAAACTAAATAACTAATGGATTACCTTATTAGTAATATACTCCAAAGCTTGAAATAAAACCAACTGTTCTAAAAATGTGCATATTCTAAAACTATGTAGATAAATGTACCTTTAGAAACATATTCCAAAGCAGAATAATTAAGGACCCGCTTTAAAATTAGGATATTCCAAAGCTAATATGGCGAGCTGCCTTGTAAACAATATATTCCAAAGCATAACTGCCTTAAAAGTGTAGTGCATTCCAAAACTGATTACTTAGTCTACTGTATTTATAAATATACCTTTAAACATTCCAAAACTAAATAACTAATGGATTACCTTATTAGTAATATACTCCAAAGCTTGAAATAAAACCAACTGTTCTAAAAATGTGCATATTCCAAAACTATGTAGATAAATGTACCTTAAGAAACATTTTCCAAAACAGAATAATTAAGGACCCACTTTAAAATTAGGATATACCAAAGCTAATATGGCGAGCTGCCTTGAAAACAATATATTCCAAAGCATAACTGCCTTAAAAGTGTAGTGCATTCCAAAACTGATCACTTAGTCTACTGTATTTATAAATATACCTTTAAACATTCCAAAACTAAATAACTAATGGATTACCTTATTAGTAATATATTCCAAAGCTTGAAATAAAACCAACTGTTCTAAAATGTGCATATTCCAAAACTATGTAGATAAATGTACCTTAAGAAACATTTTCCAAAACAGAATAATTAAGGACCCACTTTAAAATTGGGATATTCCAAAGCTAATATGGCCAACTGCCTTGAAAACAATATATTCCAAAGCATAACTGCCTTAAAAGTGTAGTGCATTCCAAAACTGATCACTTAGTCTACTGTATTTATAAATATACCTTTAAACATTCCAAAACTAAATAACTAATGGATTACCTTATTAGTAATATACTCCAAAGCTTGAAATAAAACCAACTGTTCTAAAATGTGCATATTCCAAAACTATGTAGATAAATGTACCTTAAGAAACATTTTCCAAAACAGAATAATTAAGGACCCACTTTAAAATTAGGATATACCAAAGCTAATATGGCCAACTGCCTTGAAAACAATATATTCCAAAGCATAACTGCCTTAAAAGTGTAGTGCATTCCAAAACTGATCACTTAGTCTACTGTATTTATAAATATACCTTTAAACATTCCAAAACTAAATAACTAATGGATTACCTTATTAGTAATATACTCCAAAGCTTGAAATAAAACCAACTGTTCTAAAATGTGCATATTCCAAAACTATGTAGATAAATGTACCTTAGAAACATTTTCCAAAACAGAATAATTAAGGACCCACTTTAAAATTAGGATATACCAAAGCTAATATGGCCAACTGCCTTGAAAACAATATATTCCAAAGCATAACTGCCTTAAAAGTGTAGTGCATTCCAAAACTGATCACTTAGTCTACTGTATTTATAAATATACCTTTAAACATTCCAAAACTAAATAACTAATGGATTACCTTATTAGTAATATATTCCAAAGCTTGAAATAAAACCAACTGTTCTAAAATGTGCATATTCCAAAACTATGTAGATAAATGTACCTTAAGAAACATATTCCAAAACAGAATAATTAAGGACCCACTTTAAAATTAGGATATACCAAAGCTAATATGGCCAACTGCCTTGAAAACAATATATTCCAAAGCATAACTGCCTTAAAAGTGTAGTGCATTCCAAAACTGATCACTTAGTCTACTGTATTTATAAATATACCTTTAAACATTCCAAAACTAAATAACTAATGGATTACCTTATTAGTAATATATTCCAAAGCTTGAAATGAAACCAACTGTTCTAAAATGTGCATATTCCAAAACTATGTAGATAAATGTACCTTAAGAAACATATTCCAAAACAGAATAATTAAGGACCCACTTTAAAATTAGGATATTCCAAAGCTAATATGGCCAACTGCCTTGAAAACAATATATTCCAAAGCATAACTGCCTTAAAAGTGTAGTGCATTTCAAAACTGATCACTTAGTCTACTGTATTTATAAATATACCTTTAAACATTCCAAAACTAAATAACTAATGGATTACCTTATTAGTAATATACTTCCAAAGCTTGAAATAAAACCAACTGTTCTAAAAATGTGCATATTCTAAAACTATGTAGATAAATGTACCTTAGAAACATATTCCAAAACAGAATAATTAAGGACCCACTTTAAAATTAGGATATTCCAAAGCTAATATGGCCAACTGCCTTGAAAACAATATATTCCAAAGCATAACTGCCTTAAAAGTGTAGTGCATGTCCAAACTGAACACATAGTCTACTGAAGTAATAAATATACCTTTAAACATTCCAAAACTAAATAACTAATGGATTACCTTATTAGTAATATACTTCCAAAGCTTGAAATAAAACCAACTGTTCTAAAAATGTGCATATTCCAAAACTATGTAGATAAATGTACCTTTAGAAACATTTTCCAAAACAGAATAATTAAGGACCCACTTTAAAATTAGGATATTCCAAAGCTAATATGGCGAGCTGCCTTGAAAACAATATATTCCAAAGCATAACTGCCTTAAAAGTGTAGTGCATTCCAAAACTGATCACTTAGTCTACTGTATTTATAAATATACCTTTAAACATTCCAAAACTAAATAACTAATGGATTACCTTATTAGTAATATACTCCAAAGCTTGAAATAAAACCAACTGTTCTAAAATGTGCATATTCCAAAACTATGTAGATAAATGTACCTTAGAAACATTTTCCAAAACAGAATAATTAAGGACCCACTTTAAAATTAGGATATACCAAAGCTAATATGGCCATCTGCCTTGAAAACAATATATTCCAAAGCATAACTGCCTTAAAAGTGTAGTGCATTCCAAAACTGATCACTTAGTCTACTGTATTTATAAATATACCTTTAAACATTCCAAAACTAAATAACTAATGGATTACCTTATTAGTAATATACTCCAAAGCTTGAAATAAAACCAACTGTTCTAAAATGTGCATATTCCAAAACTATGTAGATAAATGTACCTTAAGAAACATTTTCCAAAACAGAATAATTAAGGACCCACTTTAAAATTAGGATATACCAAAGCTAATATGGCCAACTGCCTTGAAAACAATATATTCCAAAGCATAACTGCCTTAAAAGTGTAGTGCATTCCAAAACTGATCACTTAGTCTACTGTATTTATAAATATACCTTTAAACATTCCAAAACTAAATAACTAATGGATTACCTTATTAGTAATATATTCCAAAGCTTGAAATAAAACCAACTGTTCTAAAATGTGCATATTCCAAAACTATGTAGATAAATGTACCTTAAGAAACATATTTCCAAAACAGAATAATTAAGGACCCACTTTAAAATTAGGATATACCAAAGCTAATATGGCCAACTGCCTTGAAAACAATATATTCCAAAGCATAACTGCCTTAAAAGTGTAGTGCATTCCAAAACTGATCACTTAGTCTACTGTATTTATAAATATACCTTTAAACATTCCAAAACTAAATAACTAATGGATTACCTTATTAGTAATATATTCCAAAGCTTGAAATAAAACCAACTGTTCTAAAAATGTGCATATTCTAGAACTATGTAGATAAATGTACCTTAGAAACATATTCCAAAGCAGAATAATTAAGGACCCGCTTTAAAATTAGGATATTCCAAAGCTAATATGGCCAACTGCCTTGAAAACAATATATTCCAAAGCATAACTGCCTTAAAAGTGTAGTGCATTCCAAAACTGATCACTTAGTCTACTGTATTTATAAATATACCTTTAAACATTCCAAAACTAAATAACTAATGGATTACCTTATTAGTAATATATTCCAAAGCTTGAAATGAAACCAACTGTTCTAAAAATGTGCATATTCCAAAACTATGTAGACAAATGTACCTTAAGAAACATATTCCAAAGCAGAATAATTAAGGACCCGCTTTAAAATTAGGATATTCCAAAGCTAATATGGCCAACTGCCTTGAAAACAATATATTCCAAAGCATAACTGCCTTAAAAGTGTAGTGCATTTCAAAACTGATCACTTAGTCTACTGTATTTATAAATATACCTTTAAACATTCCAAAACTAAATAACTAATGGATTACCTTATTAGTAATATATCCAAAGCTTGAAATAAAACCAACTGTTCTAAAAATGTGCATATTCCAAAACTATGTAGATAAATGTACCTTTAGAAACATATTCCAAAACAGAATAATTAAGGACCCACTTTAAAATTAGGATATTCCAAAGCTAATATGGCGAACTGCCTTGAAAACAATATATTCCAAAGCATAACTGCCTTAAAAGTGTAGTGCATTTCAAAACTGATCACTTAGTCTACTGTATTTATAAATATACCTTTAAACATTCCAAAACTAAATAACTAATGGATTACCTTATTAGTAATATATTCCAAAGCTTGAAATAAAACCAACTGTTCTAAAATGTGCATATTCAAACAGACTATGTAAATAAATGTACCTAAAACATATTCCAAAGCAGAATAATTAAAGGACCTGCTTTAAAATTAGGATATTCCAAAGCTAATATGGTGACTTACCTTGAAAACAATATATTCCAAAGCATAACTGCCTTAAAAGTGTAGTGCATTTCAAAACTGATCACTTAGTCTACTGTATTTATAAATATACCTTTAAACATTCCAAAACTAAATAACTAATGGATTACCTTATTAATAATATATTCCAAAGCTTGAAATAAAACCAACTGTTCTAAAATGTGCATATTCCAAAACTATGTAGATAAATGTACCTTAAGAAACATTTTCCAAAACAGAATAATTAAGGACCCACTTTAAAATTAGGATATACCAAAGCTAATATGGCCAACTGCCTTGAAAACAATATATTCCAAAGCATAACTGCCTTAAAAGTGTAGTGCATTCCAAAACTGATCACTTAGTCTACTGTATTTATAAATATACCTTTAAACATTCCAAAACTAAATAACTAATGGATTACCTTATTAGTAATATACTCCAAAGCTTGAAATAAAACCAACTGTTCTAAAATGTGCATATTCCAAAACTATGTAGATAAATGTACCTTAAGAAACATTTTCCAAAACAGAATAATTAAGGACCCACTTTAAAATTAGGATATACCAAAGCTAATATGGCCAACTGCCTTGAAAACAATATATTCCAAAGCATAACTGCCTTAAAAGTGTAGTGCATTCCAAAACTGATCACTTAGTCTACTGTATTTATAAATATACCTTTAAACATTCCAAAACTAAATAACTAATGGATTACCTTATTAGTAATATACTCCAAAGCTTGAAATAAAACCAACTGTTCTAAAAATGTGCATATTCCAAAACTATGTAGATAAATGTACCTTAAGAAACATTTTCCAAAACAGAATAATTAAGGACCCACTTTAAAATTAGGATATACCAAAGCTAATATGGCCAACTGCCTTGAAAACAATATATTCCAAAGCATAACTGCCTTAAAAGTGTAGTGCATTCCAAAACTGATCACTTAGTCTACTGTATTTATAAATATACCTTTAAACATTCCAAAACTAAATAACTAATGGATTACCTTATTAGTAATATATTCCAAAGCTTGAAATAAAACCAACTGTTCTAAAAATGTGCATATTCTAAAACTATGTAGATAAATGTACCTTTAGAAACATATTCCAAAGCAGAATAATTAAGGACCCGCTTTAAAATTAGGATATTCCAAAGCTAATATGGCGAGCTGCCTTGAAAACAATATATTCCAAAGCATAACTGCCTTAAAAGTGTAGTGCATTTCAAAACTGATCACTTAGTCTACTGTATTTATAAATATACCTTTAAACATTCCAAAACTAAATAACTAATGGATTACCTTATTAGTAATATATTCCAAAGCTTGAAATGAAACCAACTGTTCTAAAAATGTGCATATTCCAAAACTATGTAGACAAATGTACCTTAAGAAACATATTCCAAAGCAGAATAATTAAGGACCCGCTTTAAAATTAGGATATTCCAAAGCTAATATGGCCAACTGCCTTGAAAACAATATATTCCAAAGCATAACTGCCTTAAAAGTGTAGTGCATTCCAAAACTGATCACTTAGTCTACTGTATTTATAAATATACCTTTAAACATTCCAAAACTAAATAACTAATGGATTACCTTATTAGTAATATACTCCAAAGCTTGAAATAAAACCAACTGTTCTAAAAATGTGCATATTCCAAAACTATGTAGATAAATGTACCTTAAGAAACATTTTCCAAAACAGAATAATTAAGGACCCACTTTAAAATTAGGATATACCAAAGCTAATATGGCCAACTGCCTTGAAAACAATATATTCCAAAGCATAACTGCCTTAAAAGTGAAATGCATTCCAAAACTGACTACTTAGTCCACTATACAAATAAATATACATTAAAAACAATCCAAAGCTGAATAACTAACGGACTACCTTATTAATAATATATTCCTAAGCTTAAAAAACCAACTGCCCTAAAATGTAGCATATTTCAAAACAGACTATGTAAATAAATGTACCTAAAAAAACATATTCCAAAGCAGAATAATTAAAAAACTGCTTTAAAATTAGAAAATTCCAAAGGTAATAGGTGACTTACCTTAAAAACAATATATTCCAGGGTTTAACTACCTTAAAAGTGTAGCGCATTTCAAAACTGAATACATATAGATAAATGTACCTTGAAAACATTCCAAAACTGAATAAGTAACGGACTACCTTATTAATAATATATTCCAAAGCTTGAAAAACCAACTGCCCTAAAATGTAGCAAATTTCCAAACAGACTATGTAGTAAAATGTACCTTAAGAAACTTATTCTAAAGCAAAATAATTAAGGAACCACTTTAAAATTAAAATATTTACCTGGAAAACAATATATTCCAGAGCTTAAATACCTTAAAAGTGTAGCGCATTCCAAAACTGAATACTTAGTCCACTATATACAAAAATGAGCCTTAAAAGCGTATTCCAAAGTTGAATAATCAACGAACTACCTTTTTAGTAATACATTCCAAAGCTTGAAATAAAAACAACTGCTATAAAAATGTAGCATATTCCAAAACAGAATATTAAATTTATTATTTGGATAAATGCACCTTAAGAAACATATAATTAATAGTGAATACAAGAACTAATTAATTAATTATAAAATAGAACGACGTGAATAACAAATTAATTAGACACTAATTAATAGAAGCCCTAGGGTAAACTTGACTTTTGCAGATCGGGGTGCGGCAAATCCTATGCTACAAAAATTAGTGTCAGATAGTCTAATTAATCGCAAATACAGAAATTAATTAATTATTTCTCAAATAAAACGAACTGAAAAAAAATTAATTAGATACTAATTATGTAGAAGCCCTAGGGCAAACTTGACTTGCATATGTCGGGACGGGGAAGGTCCTAGAATACAAAAATTAGTGTCAGATAGTCTAATTAACTGTGAATACAGAAATTAATTAATTAGTTATTAAATCACACGAAGTGAATTAAAAATTAGTTAGACACTAATTAAATAGAAGCCCTAAGGCAAACTTGACTTGCGGAGATCAAGATGAGGCGGGTCCTAAAGTACAAAAATTAGTGTTAGATAGTCTAATTAATTGCGAATACAGAAATTAATGAATTAATTATAAAACACAACTAAGTGAATAAAACATTAATTAGATACTAATTAAATAGAAGCCCTAGGATAAACTTGACTTGCGCAGATCGAGACGAAGCGGCTGCTAGAGTACAAAATTAGTGTCAGACAATCTAATTAATTGTGAATACAGAAATTAATTAATTATTTATCAAGTAAAACAAAGTGATTAAAAAATTAATTAGACACTAATTAAATAGAAGCCCTAGGGTAAACTTGACTTGCGCAGATCTGGTTGTCAGATAGTTTAATTAAATGTGAATACAGAAAATAATGAATTAATTATAAAGCAAAACGAAGTGATTAAAAAACTAATTAGATACTAATTATATACAAACCGTAGGACAATCTTGCGCAGATTGAGATGAGGCGGGTCCTACAGTACTAAAATTAGTGTCAGACAGTCTAATTAATTGTGAATACATAAATTAATAAATTAATTATCAAACAAAACGAAGTGAATAAAAAATTAATTAGATACTAATTATATAGAAGCCTTAGGGCAAACTTGGCTGGCGCAGATTGGAATGAGGCGGTTCCTAAAATACAAAAATTAGTGTAAGATACTCTAATTAATAGTGAATACAAAAATTAGTTAATTATTTATCACAAAACGAAGGGAATAAAAAATTAATTAGACACTAATTAAATAGAAGACCTGCGCAGATCGGGGTTAAACAAGTCCCAGGGTACAAAAATTAATGTCAGATAGTCTAATTAATTGTGAATACAGAAATTAATTAGTTAATCATAAAATAAAAGGAAGTGAATACAAAATTAATAAGACCCTAATTAAATAGTAACCCTAGGGCAAACTTGACTTGCGCAGATCGGGTTGAAGCGGTTTCTAGCATACGAAAATTAGTGCCAGATAGTCTTAATTGTGAATACAGAAATTAATTATTTAATTAAAAGATAAAAGGAAGTAAATAAAAAATTAATTAAAAACTAATTAAATAGAAACCCTTGTCAAACTTGACTTGCGCAGATCGGGGTGAGGCGGTTTCTAGCGTATGAAAATTAGTGCCCGATAGTCTTAATTGTGAATACAGAAATTAATTATTAATTAAAAGTAAAACGAAGTAAATAAAAATTAATTAAACACTAATTAAATAGACAACCTAGGACTTGACTTGCGCAGATTGAGATGAAGGCGGTTCCTACAGTACGAAAATTAGTGCCAGACAGTCTTTAATTGTGAATACAGAAATTAATTAATTAATTATAAAGATAAAACGAAGTAAATAAAAATTAATTAAACACTAATTAAATAGAAGACCTTGGGCAAACTTGACTTGCGCAGATCGGATTGAGGCGGTTTCTAAAATACAAAAATTAGTGTAAGATACTGCTAATTAATAGTGAATACAAAATTAGTTAATTATTTAATTAAAAGATAAAACGAAGTAAATAAAAATTAATTAAACACTAATTAAATAGAAGACCTTGCGCAGATCGCGGGGTTAAACAAGTCCCAGCGGTACAAAATTAGTGTCCAGATAGTCTAATTAATTGTGAATACAGAAATTAATTAGTTAATCATAAAAAAACGAAGTGAATACAAAATTAATTAAGACACTAATTAAATAGTAACCCTAGGGCAAACTTGACTTGCGCAGATCGGGTTGAAGCGGTTTCTAGCATACGAAAATTAGTGCCAGATAGTCTTAATTGTGAATACAGAAATTAATTATTTAATTAAAAGATAAAAGGAAGTAAATAAAAAATTAATTAAAAACTAATTAAATAGAAACCCTTGTCAAACTTGACTTGCGCAGATCGGGGTGAGGCGGTTTCTAGCGTATGAAAATTAGTGCCCGATAGTCTTAATTGTGAATACAGAAATTAATTATTTAATTAAAAAGTAAAACGAAGTAAATAAAAAATTAATTAAACACTAATTAAATAGACGACCTTGGCCAAACTTGACTTGCGCAGATCGGGTTGAAGCGGTTTCTAGCATACGAAAATTAGTGCCAGATAGTCTTAACTGTGAATACAGAAATTAATTATTTAATTAAAAGATAAAACGAAGTAAATAAAAAATTAATTAAACACTAATTAAATAGACGACCTTGGGCAAACTTGACTTGCGCAGATCGGGTTGCGGCGGTTTCTAGCGTACGAAAATTAGTGCCAGATTGTCTTAATTGTGAATACAGAAGTTAATTATTTAATTAAAAGATAAAACGAAGTAAATAAAAAATTAATTAAACACTAATTAAATAGAAGACCTTGGGCAAACTTGACTTGCGCAGATCGGGTTGCGGCGGTTTCTAGCGTACGAAAATTAGTGCCAGATAGTCTTAATTGTAAATACAGGGATTAATTAATTAATTATAAAACAAAACGAAGTGAATAAAAATTAATTAAACACTAATTAAATAGAAGCCATTGAGCAAACTTGACTTGCGCAGATCGGGGTGAGGCGGTTCTAGCGTGCGAAAATTAGTGACAGATAGTCTTAGTTGTGAATACAGAAATTAATTAATAAGTTAAAAATAAAACGAAGTAAATACAAAATTAATTAAACACTAATTAAATAAAAGCCATTGAGCAAACATGACTTGCTCAGATCGGGGTGAGGCGGTTCGTAGCGTGCGAAAATTAGTGCCAAATAGTCTTAGTTGTGAATACAGAAATTAATTAATTAATTAAAAAATAAAACCGAGTAAAAAAATATTAATTAAACACTAGTTAAATAGAAACCCTTGGGCAAACTTGACTTGCGCGGATCGGGGTGAGGCGGTTCCTAGCGTACGAAAATTAGTGCCCGATACTCTTAATTGTAAATACAGAAATTAATTAATTAATTTATAGAAAACGATGTGAATAAAAACTTAATTAGATACTAATTAAATAGAAGCCTTTGGGCAAACTTGACTTGCGCAGGTCGAAATGAGGCGTTTCCTACAGTACAAAAATTAGTGTCCTAATTAATTGTGAATACAAATATTAATTAATTAGTCATAAAATAAAACGAAGTGAATAAAAAATTAATCAAACACTAGGACAAACTTGATTTTCCCAGGTCGGGTTCCTAGGGTACAAAATAGCGAACAATGACAAACTCCCGTGGAGCTGTTGGACAGTGAGCTTTCAAATTCGTGCATCTGGGATCCTGTCCATCTCCTTCTCAGTAGGAGGTATGTCGAAATTATTCATAAACGTGTGTGGCGTACAAAAAAAATTTGTACGATTGTGCAACATCAGAACGACACTTGTTTGTCTCCTTTGTGTACAATATCGTTTTCAGTTTCAAACGTAGGCGGTACAAGTGAGTATACAATACATGTAATAAATTTAGTTTTCTTCTGGTATTACAAACAGACAACCTAATAAAACCAAACCCTAAAATGTGGGCAGAGTTATTCAACGTAATACGATGTTGGAGCTGCGCCTTTTACTTACTTCGTTAGATTTTATTTTCATGCAACACGGGCGCAATTTAGGTGGATTTTTCTACCCTTCGCACCGCTCGCATCGAGAAAAACCCACGTCATTCTTCCAAGTGTATTATTTTCAAAGATTGTCAACCCTAGTCCGCGTTTTCGACCAGTCGCGCCTTACACAATGGCGATTTTGAAGTTTCCCAACACCCAGCGCCCTTTTTCTTGATTTTTAGAAAAAGCCCTCTCATGTTTGAACTACTTTCAAAGGGCTTTTCGTCATAATTTCAGTTTCGAAGTTTGACTAATTTTCAATGGAACGAATGCTCTAGCTGTTGTACGGTCTCAGTCCCATATTATTCTCAAATTAATGATTAGCAAGTCGATTAAGTGACGTTGTCAAATCGTACCTTTCGATAGTGAAAGTATATAAATCAGTTTTTTTTTTGTAGATAAATATGAGTGTTTTATTACGAGCTTTCTATTACGTATTCTGTTCGTAATAATTGCTTGAACGTCCCAGGTATGACCACAACCGTGACAAATAAAAGAGAATCAATGGACTTGCAAGGCACTTTTCATTACCGAGGTTAATGATGCTTAAGTTAATATTTAAGTAGCGATTTTTATCGTTCTGTAACGATCTTTTTGTACACTTTCTACTTTATTTCCTAGATTGTTAAATCACAGACGAAATTTGTCCCTAATCCGCGTTCAACCACCCAAGTCAATACGATTCTGCTTAATTTTATATCTAGATCGCTTATTAAACGTTCTCGTTCGTTTCGTTTGGTTCAGTAGCTGAGCAGCACGAAACGTCGTTGGTGTATTGGTTAGAAAGTTGGCGTTTTCGACTGTGATTGGCGGACGCAGGTACCTTTTGGTCCTATACGTTTTCGCAAGACACCGGCATGCAAATTGTATGCAAGGGTTAAATAGAAAAGCACTTACGCCCTTTAATATTTTTAAAAGACAGGATTTAATCGCGTTTATTCTTTTTCCGGTGCAGACTGTTAAAGAACAAGAACTCCTAGGCCATAGGGTAACTAAACACGCTTTAAAGATACAAAGTATCTGCGCGCTCGGCTTTTGACCAATAAATTTCAAAGATACGGGGTGGGTTTTTGTTTGTATAGCTGGGTAAAAGGTTGGTCCCAGGTAGAAACCGCCCTCAAGTCCTTGTTGCATTTACACGACATAATTTACCGCGTGCAACTTACGCGCTACTTTTGCACTTTAGGCGTGGCCCTAACGCCATTGTTATAACATCTACCGGGGGATGCAATCGCTGTCTAAATCAATTTGCATGCACAATTTCTTACATTTAAAACGTGTTTTTATATATAACCGTCAACGCGGTATACGCGACGCAGCGTTAGTTGGTAACGCCAATCTAAAATACAGAAACTAGCGCGCCCATCTGTCGATGACGTCACACAATATGCAAATTTAACACGTAGTGACGAAATAGTCCATTTTCATAAAAGGTATTATAAACAAAATCCCACACACGGGGTACTCGCATGAATAGGTCCAGCTTCCTTTCCAAGTTATTTAAAAATGGTGGCTGCAACCTCAATCATGACTGCTCCGACTAGCGCTGCAGGGCGTGGACTCCGGTTTGGCCAAGTTGCTTCAAATTTATCTTCTTTACCTATGTAGAGGTAATGACAGGAACAGGTTGAGGAACGATAAACAAGATAAGCAAGAAAAGGAATCTACATACTAAAGATAAGATACGATACCAGACACGACCACTCTTCTCGATGTTGAAAGGCAAAAAGTCACGTTTCAGCGTTTGCCGGAAACTTCCCCACTTTTTCTTCCCCCACACGCGTCGGCGCGAAGTTCGTCCAACGCACTTCTGACGTAACGGAAATACGCGCTAAGTCTTTCAAATTTAAGGCGCGAAACTCCCGCATATCAAAACTAAACACAAAAGTCTAGTGCCAAATTTGGCACGTAACAAATTTAAGTAAAAATTAAATTACTTATGTGATGTGTATCTCGGAACTTAATCTCAGGGTCCAGTACGTGGTTTGGGTTACCGAACTTCTATTGCATCTCGTAGGAGGTTGAAGGAACTAGGTAGCGGGTACGCTAGGGTGGAGGTAAAGGAAAACTACACACCTTTTTCTTAAAAAACTACCACGCATTTAGATACTTGTTGTTTAGTCCATGTCTCCTGGCTTAATGTCGCTTTTTCAACACGCGCACATCCGCATTCCTTCTGCGCAGACTTGACTGTCAGCGACGACGGAAGTTAGCATATTATTTCAAAAATACGCGGCAAATAACTTACAAATATATCTCTAAACCTAAAACGCGATACATGGCCAGTTTGGCATGTAACATCCTATAAAACGAATCCAAAACCGAAAAGCTGTTTCTAGAAATAAAAAAACTTGCCCAGAGATTATCTGAAGTGCCTGCTACTGCATTAACCTGGCACTGATGTGAAATGCTGTTTTAATGCGCTGTAAAGCAATATCACTGACGTCAGACTCACTGCGATGTTTTTGGCGCATTAAACATAGGAACTATGCGATGTTCTTTAAATTCCTCAGTCTGTTGAAAGCCGGGCACTGAAGCGAAGCGCTGCTTTAATGCGTTACAAAGCAACGTTTTTTCGCTAGGCACAATCATACCTCTAGCAAGCTGATTGTAACGGATTCTTAGCCTTCAATACATTAAAGACAACTTACGTGATACGTTTTAAAGATTTTTAGCATGTAGAATATGAGCTAAATTATCAGTTCCGGTTTAACCGGGTACTGAACTGAGATACTGCTTTAATGCGCTGCAAAGCAATCACTGACGTCAGACTTATTGCGATGCTTTTGGTGCATTAAACATAGGAACTATGCGATGCTCTTTAAAGTTCTCAGTCTGTTGAGAGATACGTTGAACGGCATTTGCTTTAACCGGGTACTGAAGCGACGCGCTGCTTTAATGCGTTGCAAATCAATATCACTGACGTCAGGTTCATTACAATGCGCTTGGCGCATTTAGCTTAAGAAGTATGCGACGCGCTTTAAAGTTTCGCCACAGATTGTTGGAAGATACGTTGAACTATCTTTGCTTTAGCCGAGCACTAAAACGACGCGGTGCTTTAATGCGTTATAAAGCAACGTGTCTTTACTGGGGCAAGCTGACTTTAATGGAATCTATAGCCTTCGGCAAATTAAACACAGTTTATGTGATACGCTTTAAAGATTTTCAGTAAGTAGGCTATGAGCGAAACTATCTGTACTGCTTCGACCGGGTACTGAAGTGTCGACGCTGCTTTAATGCGCTGCAAACCGATATCACTGACGCCAGGCTCATTGCGAAGCGCTTGCCGCATTAAGCTTAAGAACTAGGCGAGGCGCTTTAAAGTTTTGCCGCAGCTTGTTGGAAGATACGTTGAACTATCTTTGTTTTAGCCGCGCACAAAAACGACGCGCTGCTTTAATGCGTTACAAAGCAACGTGTTTTTGTTAGGCACAACCATACCTTTGGCAAGCTGGCTTTAATGGCTTCTGTAACTTTCCGTAAATTAAACACAGCTTATGTGATACGCTTTAAAGATTTTCAGCAAGTAGGATATAAGCTAAACTATCTATACTGTTTCCAACAAGTGCTGAAGCGAGGCGCTGCTTCAATGCGCTGCAAACCAATATCACTGACGTCAGACTCATTGCGATGCGCTTGGCGCATTAAACTTAAGAACTATGCGATGCGCTTTAAAGTTTTGCCGCAGCTTGTTGGAAGATACGTTGACCTATCTTTGCTTTAGCCGGGCACTAAAGCGATGCGTTGCTTTAATGCGTTGGCAAGCAACCTGTTTTTGTTAGGCACAACCATACTTCTGCCAAGCTGACTTTAATGTTTCCTGTAGCCTTCAGAAAATTAAAGTTTTGCCGCAGCTTGTTGGAAGATACGTTGATCTATCTTTGCTTGAGCCGAGCACTGAGGCGATGCATTGCTTTAATGCGTTGAAGCACAACGTGTCTTCGCTAGGCGCAACGATACTTCTGGGGCAAGCTGACTTTAATGGTTTCTGTAGCCTTCGGCAAATTAAACACAGCTTATGTGATACGCTTTAAAGATTTTCAGTAAGTAGGCTATGAGCTAAACTATCTGTACTACTTCAACCGGGTACTGAAGTGAGACGCTGCTTTAATGCGCTGCAAACCAATATCACTGACGTCAGACTCATTGCGATGCGCTTGGCGCATTAAGCTTAAGAACTATGCGATGCGCTTTAAGGTTTGACCGCAGCTTGGTGAAAAATACGTTGAATTATCTTTGCTTCAGCCTGAACTGAAGCAGCGCTGCTTTAATGCGTTGCAAAGCAACGTGTTTTCGTTAGGCACAACCATACTTCTGCCAAGCTGACTTTAATGTTTCCTGTAGCCATAGGAAAATTAAAGTTTTGCCGCAGCTCGTTGGAAGATACGTTGATCTATCTTTGCTTTAGCCGGGCACTGAAGCGATGCATTGCTTTAATGCGTTGAAGCGCAACGTGTCTTCGCTAGACACAACGATACTTCTGGAGCAAGCTGACTTTAATCGGCTTCTGTAGCCTTCGGCAAATTAAACATAGCATATGTGATATGCTTTAAAATTTTCAGCAGGTAGGATATGAGCTAAACTATCTGTACTGTTTGAACCGGGTACTGAAGGGATATGCTGCTTTAATGCGCTGCAAACCAATATTACTGACGCCGGACTCATTGCGTTGCGCTTGGCGCATTAAGCTTAAGGACTATGCGAAGCGCTTTAAAGTTTTGCCGCAGCTTGTTGAAAGATACGTTGAACTATCTTTGCTTCAGCCGCGAACTAAAGCGACGCTGCTTTAATGCGTTGCAAAGCAATGTGTCTTCGCTAGGCACAACCATACTTCTGGCATGCTGACTTTGATGGTTCCTGTAGCCTTCGGCAAATTAAACACAGCTTATGTGATACGCTTTAAAGATTTTCAGTAAGTAGGATATGAGCTAAACTATCTGTACTGTTTCAAACAGATACTGAAGCGAGGCGCTGCTTTAGTGCGCTGCAAACCAATATCACTGACGTCAAACTCATTGCAATGCGCTTGGCGCATTAAGCTTAAGACCTATGCGATGCGCTTTAAAGTTTAACCGCAGCTTGGTAAAAGATACGTTGAGGCGGAAACTGATGCGGCGCTGCTTTAATGCGTTGCAAAGCAAAGTGTTTTTGTTAGACCCAACCATACTTCTGGCAACCTGACTTTAATGGTTTCTGTAGCCTTCGGCAAATTATACATAGTTTATGTGAGACGCTTTAAAGATTTTCAGCATGTAAAATATGAGTTAAACTATCTGTACTACTTCAACCGGGTACAGAAATGGGCTGCAACCTAATATCATTGACGACAAGCTCACTGCGATGCGCTTGGCGCATTAAGCCTAAGAACTATGCGATGCACTTTAAAGTTTTGCCGCAGCTTGTTGGAATATACCTTGATCTACCTCTGCTTTAGCCAGCCACCGAAGCGACGCGCTGCTTTAATGCGGTACAAAGCAACGTGTATTCGTTGGGCACAACCAAACTTCGGGCAAGCTGACTCTAATGGTATCTGTAGCTTTTAGCAAATTACACACAGCTTATGTGATACGCTTTAAAGACTTTCAGCATATAGAATATGACCTATACTATCCGTACTACTTCAAGCAGGTACTGAAATAAGCTGTTGCTTTAATGCGTTGCCAAGCGATATGAATGACGCCACGCTCAATACGGTGCCCTTGGCGCAGTAAGCATAATAACTATGCGATGGACGCTGCTTTAATGCGCTGCAAACCAATATCACTGACTCCGGGCTCGTTGCGAAGCGCTTAGCGCATTAAGCTTAAGAACTATGCGATGCGCTTTAAAGTTTTGCCGCAGCTTGTTGAAAGATACGTTGGCATATTTTTGCTTTAGTCGCGCACTGAAGCGACGAGCTGCTTTAATACGTTACAAAGCAACGAGTTTTCGTTAGACACAACCGTACTTCTAGCAAGCTGACTGTAATGGTTCGTGTAGCCTTCGAAAAATTAAACACAACTTGTGTGATACACTTTAAAGATTTTCAGCATATAAGATATGAGCTAGCACTATTTCAATCGAGTACTGAAGTGAGACACTGCATTACTGCGCTGTAAAATAATTTCACTGACGTCAAGCTCATAGCAATGCGCTTGGCGCATTAAGCTTAAAAACCATGCGATGCGCTTTAAAGTTTTGCCGCAGCTTGTTAGACGATACTTTGAACTACCATTGCTTTAGCCGGGCACTGAAGCGACGCGGTGCTTTAATGCGTTACAAAGCAACATGTCTTCGTTACTCACAACCATACTTCGGGCAAGTTGACTTTAATGGCTTCTGTAGCCTTCGGCAAATTAAACACAGCTTATGTGATACGTTTTAAAGATTTTCAGCAAGTAGGATATTAGCTCAACTATCTGCACGGCTTCAACGGATAACAAAATGTAGACACTGCTTTAAGACGCCGCAAACCAATTTGATTAACTCAGGCCCATCGCTACGCGTTTGGCGCATTAAGCTTAAGCACTAAGGTATGCGCTTTAAAGTTTTGCCGCAGCTTGTTGGAAGAGACCGAGAGCACTAACGAAATGTATGTCGTTAGAAATTGCGTTTCCGACCGTTTAAACGTCTACTTTTAATCACCTCAAATCATATTTGTGCCAAAAATTTTGGATACATTTTGTATTTCAGGTCCTGAAACATAGAAGGTGCTTCATCTTAGTTATAAAATGGCACCATTTTACTCAAACGGCGCTAACGAATTCTTTGTCGTTTACAATTGTATTTTAGTCACTTAAAACGTCTACGTTTAATCACCTCAAATCGTATTTGTGCCAAGAATTTTGTATACGTTTTCTATTTGAGACATAAAAAGTGCTTCATTTTATTTACAAAACGACACCATTTTACCCAGAGAGCGCTAACGAATTCTTTGTCGTTAAAAATTACGTTTTCGGATCTTGAAACATCTACGTTTAACCACTTCAACTCGTATTTGTGCCAAAATTTTGGATACATTTTGTACTTCAAAGCTTCAGACGTAAAAGGTGCTTCATTTTAGTTACAAAACGACACCATTTTACCCAAAGAGCGCTATATTCGTTAAAAATTACGTTTCCGGCCTTTGAAACGTCTACGTTTAAACACTTCAATTCGTATTTATGTCAAAATTTTGGATACATTTTGTGCTTCAAAGCTTGAGACGTAAGAGGTGCATCATTTTAGTTATAAGACGCACGCTTTTACCCACAGCGCACTAAATTCGTAAAAAATTACGTTTCCGGCTTTTGAAAAGTTTACGTTTAACCACTTTAAATCGTATTTATGCCAAAATTTTAGATACATTTTGTTCTTCAAAGCTTCAGACGTAAAAGGTGCTTCATTTTAGTTACAAAACAACAACATTTTACACAGAGGGCGCTAACGAATTCTTTGTCGTTAAAAATTACGTTTTCTGCCTTTGAAACATCTACGTTTAACCACTTCTAATCTTATTTGTGCCAAAATTTGGATACATTTTGTTCTTCAAAGCTTCAGACGTAAAAGGTGCTTCATTTTAGTTACAAAACGACACCATTTTACCCAAAGAGCGCTATATTCGTTAAAAATTACGTTTCCGGCTTTTGAAACGTCTACGTTTAAACACTTCAATTCGTATTTATGTCAAAATTTTGGATACATTTTGTGCTTCAAAGCTTGAGACGTAAGAGGTGCATCATTTTAGTTATAAGACGCACGCTTTTACCCACAGCGCACTAAATTCGTAAAAAATTACGTTTCCGGCTTTTGAAAAGTTTACGTTTAACCACTTTAAATCGTATTTATGCCAAAATTTTAGATACATTTTGTTCTTCAAAGCTTCAGACGTAAAAGGTGCTTCATTTTAGTTACAAAACGACACCATTTTACCCAAAGAGCGCTATATTCGTTAAAAATTACGTTTCCGGCTTTTGAAACGTCTACGTTTAAACACTTCAATTCGTATTTATGTCAAAATTTTGGATACATTTTGTGCTTCAAAGCTTGAGACGTAAGAGGTGCATCATTTTAGTTATAAGACGCACGCTTTTACCCACAGCGCACTAAATTCGTAAAAAATTACGTTTCCGGCTTTTGAAAAGTTTACGTTTAACCACTTTAAATCGTATTTATGCCAAAATTTTAGATACATTTTGTTCTTCAAAGCTTCAGACGTAAAAGGTGCTTCATTTTAGTTACAAAACAACAACATTTTACACAGAGGGCGCTAACGAATTCTTTGTCGTTAAAAATTACGTTTTCTGCCTTTGAAACATCTACGTTTAACCACTTCTAATCTTATTTGTGCCAAAATTTGGATACATTTTGTTCTTCAAAGCTTCAGACGTAAAAGGTGCTTCATTTTAGTTACAAAACGACACCATTTTACCCATAGAGCACTAACGAATTCTTTGTCCTTAAAATTTACGTTTTCGGCATTTGAAACGTCTTCGTTTAACCACTTCAATTCGTATTTGTGTAAAAATTTTGGATACATTTTGTGCTTCAAAGCTTGAGACATAAAAAGTGCTTCATTTTAATTACAAGATAACACCATTTTACCAAAAGAGCGCTTCATTCCTTAAAAATTACGTTTTCGACATTTGAAACGTCTACGTTTAACTACTTCAAATCGTATTTGTGCCAAAAATTGTGGATACATTTTGTACTTCAAAGCTTGAGACATAAAAGGTGCTTCATTTTAGTTACAAGACGACATAGTTTTACACAGAGAGAGCTAAATTCATAAAAATTACGTTTTTGGCCCTTGATACGTCTACGTTTAACCATTTCAAATCGTATTTGTGCCAAAGCTTTGGGTACAATTTGTACTTCAAAGCTTGAGACGTAAAAGGTGTTTCGTTTGAGGTACAAGACGACACTATTTTACCCAGAGAGCGCTAAATTCGTTAAAAATTACGTTTTCGGCCCTTGAAACGTCTACGTTAAATCATTTCAAATCGTATTTGTCTTAAAACTTTGGATACATTTTGTACTTCATAGCTTGAGACGTAAAAGGTGCTTCGTTCGAGTTACTGTTACGTGCCAATCAAATTGGCCCTTAAACATGTATTAGTTTAATTTTGATGTGCGGAAGTTTGGCGCCACAATTTCAAAAGACTAGGCGCGTATTTGCGTTACGTCACAGTGCGCCTGCGCCAGATCGCGCGACACGAGAGGGTTGGACGAATAACTACGCGCTGACGTGAAAAAAGACAAAAGTGGGGAGAAATTTCCGTTAGACGCTTGAACGTGGCTTTTTGGACTGACTATCGAGCGGAGTGGACGCTTTGAGGTATCGTATCGTGCTTATCTTTATCTATGTAGATATCCTGCCTAATTATCTTTGTTGTCGCCCTTTACCTGGTTTTTCCTTCTCCGATCCCTACATAGGTAGGTAATCTGGAGCCGTAGACGAACCGTACTCCACGACCCTGGACGACGAACTCATGATTGCCGGAGCTGGTCTGAACGCTTTGGAAGAGCGTCGGGCAGTACCATCTTTAACCGCCTAAAAAGAGCCAGCAAGCCGCCCTTATGGACGTGCTGACGCCGTCTTAACCTACCCCAAAGGACGATTGGCGTACCTCGGGGGAATCTGGACCTATTATGTGAGTACTTCACAGTTTAATTTGTTCGCTATTATAATCTATCGTCTTAATTTTATGTAAATTTTCCGATTATGGCGCAATATAATTTTGTGCATTGGTGACGTCATTGGCAGTTTGGCGCGCAAAATCTGTAAAAAGCTTAGCGTTACCATCCGCCAGGGGCGTCGCTCGCTTTTTTATATCGCGCTTGCGCGATGTATTTATCGACTTTTTAACTGTATTTATCGAGTTTTTAAATCGTAAGATTACAAAAGACATTATTTTAACCAGAGAGCCCTAAATTCGTTAAAAATACGTTTTCGCCCCTTGAAACTTTGGATACATTTTGTACTTCAAAGCTTGAGACATAAAAGCTGATTCATTTTAGTTACAAAGTGGCACCATTTTACCTAGAAAACGCTAACGAATTATATGCCGTTAGAAATGACGTCCTTGACCCTTGAAACGTCTACGTTTAACCACGTCATTTCGTATTCGTGCCAAAAATTTTGGCTACAATTTGTATTTCAAGGGTGAGACATAAACGGTGCTTCATCTGAGTTACAGAGTGGCACCATTTTACCCACAAAGCACTCACGAATTGTTTGTCATTTACAATTGCATTTCTGACCTTTTAGACGTGTACATTTATTCACCTCAAATCGTATTTGTGCCAAAAATTTTGGATACATTTTATAGTTTGAGATTTGAGATATGAAAGATGCTTCATTTTAATTACAAAATGGCACTATTTTACCCAGAGAGCACTTACGAAATGTTTGTAGTTAGAAATTGCGATTTCGACTCTTAAAACGACTACATTTAACCACTTCAAATCATATTTGCGCCAACAATTGTGGATACATTTAGGCCTGAGACATAAAAGGTGCTTCATCTTAGTTACAAAATGGTGTTATTTTAACCAGAGAGCGCTAACGAATTCTTTGTCGTTACAAATTTCGTTTTCGGCACTTAAAACGTCTACTTTTTACTAACTTCAAATCGTATTTATGCCAAAATTTTGGATACATTTATTACTTTAAAACTTGAGACATAAAAGGTGCTTTATTTTAGTCACAAGACGACATCCTTTTACCCAAAGACCGCTAAATTCATTAAAAATTACGTTTTCGGCCTTTGAAACGTCTACGTTTTACCACTACAAACTGTATTTGTGCCAAAATTTTGGATACATTTTGTACTTCAAAGCTTGAGACATAAGAGGTGCTTCATTTTAGTTACAAGACGCCCTTTTATTAAGAGAGCGCTAAATTCGTTAAAAATTACGTTTT
This sequence comes from Platerodrilus igneus, assembly GCA_036346225.1. Lineage (NCBI taxonomy): Eukaryota > Metazoa > Arthropoda > Insecta > Coleoptera > Lycidae > Platerodrilus > Platerodrilus igneus. The sequence goes on from JARFIW010000549.1 coordinate 833,107, forward strand.
CGGCTCTAGAAACGTCTACGTTTAACCACTTCAAAACGTATTCGTGCCAAAATTTTGGATACTTTTTGTTCATTAAAACTTGAAAGAGGTGCTTCATTTTAGTTACAAGACGACATTATTTTACCCAGAGAGTGCTCCATTCGTTAAAAATTACGTTTTCGGCCTTTGAAACGTCAACGTTTAACTACTTCAAATCGTATTTGTGTCAAAATTTTGGATACATTTTGAGCTTCAAAGCTTGAGACGTAAGAGGTGCTTCATTTTAGTTACAAGACGCACGCTTTTACCCACAGCACACTAAATTCGTTAAAAATTACGTTTCCACCTTTTGAAACGTCTACGTTTAACCACTTCAAATCGTATTTGTGCCAAAATTTTGGATAAATTATTTTCTTCAAAGCTTGACACATAGCAGGTGCTTCATTTTAGTTACAAGACGACAACATTTTACTAAGAGGGCGCTAACGAATTCTTTGTCGTTAAAATTACGTTTTCTGCCTTTGAAACATCTACGTTTAACCACTTCAAGTCGTATTTGTGCCAAAATCTTAGATATATTTTGTATTTCAAGGCTTGAGGTATAGAAGGTGCTTCATATTAGTTACAAGCTGCCACCATTTTACCCAGAGAGCACTAACGAAATGTTTGTTACTTAGAAATGCATTTTCGACCGTTGAAACGTTTCCGTTTATTCGCCTCCAATCGTATTAGAGCCAAAAATTTTGAATACAGTTTGTATTTCAAGATTTATGACATAAAAGGTATTTAATTCTAGTTACAAAGTGGCACCATTTTACCCAGAGAGCACTAACAAATTATTTGTCGTTTACAATTGCATTTTCGACCCTTATAACGTTTACCTTTTACCTACTTCAAATCGTATTTGTGCCAAAAATTTTCGATACATTTAGTATTTCAAGGCTTGAGACATAAAAGGTGCTTCATCTTAGTTACAAAATGGCACCATTTTACCCAGGGAGCGCTAACGAATTCCTTGTCGTTAAAAATTGCGGTTTTGTCCCTTGAAACGTCAACTGCTTACCAACTTCAAATCGTATTTGTGCCAAAATTTTAGATACATTTTGTACTTCAAAGCATGAGACATGAAAGGTGCTTTATTTTAGTTACAAGACGACAGCATTTAACTCAGAGGGCGCTAACGAATTCTTTGTCGTTAAAAATTGCGTTTTTGTCCTTTAAACGTCTACTCTTTACCCACTTCAATTTGTATTCGTGCCAAAAATTTTGAATAAATTTAATATTTCAAGACTTGAGATATAAAAGGTGCTTTATCTTAGTTACAAAATGGCACTATTTTAATCAGAGAGCGCTAACGAATTCTGTGTCGTTAAAAATTGCGTTTTCCACTCTTAAAACATCTAGGTCTAACTATTTCAATTCGTATTTGTGAAAAAATTTTTGGATACATTTAATATTTCAGGGCTTGAGACATACCAGGTGCTTCATTTTAGTCACAAAATGGCACCATTGTATCCAGGGAGCGCTGACGAATTCGTTGTCGTTAAAAATTGCGGTTTTGGCCCTTGAAACGTCTGCTGCTTACCCACTTCAATTTGTATTTGTGGCAAAAATTTTGGATACATTTAGTAATTCAAGACTTAAGACACAAAAAATGCTTCATCTTAGTTACAAAGGGGCACCTTTTTACCAGAGAGCACTAAAGAATTGTTTGTCGTTAGACATTATGTTTTCAATCCTTAAATCGTTCACGCTTAATCACCTCAAATCGTGCTTGTACCAAAAATGTTAGATACATTTAGTATTTCAAGATTTGGGACTTAGAAGAAACTTCATTTTAGTTACAAAATGGCACTATTCTACCCAGAGAGCACTAACAAATTATTTGTCGTTAAAGATTGCGCATTCGGACCTGAAACGTCTACTTTTTACTCACTTCAAATCGTATTTGTGCTTTAAACTTTGGATACATTAATATTTGAAGACTTGAAACATAAAAGGTGCTTCATTTTAGTTACAAAATGGCACCTTTTTACCCATAAAGCGCTAACGAATTCGTTGCTTTTAAAAATTGCGTTTTCGACCCTTGAAACGACTCCCTTGTACATGCCTCAAATCCAATTTGTGCCAAAAATTTTGAATACATTTAGTATTTCAAAGCTTGAGAAATATAAGGTGCTTCATCTTAGTTACAAAACGAAATCGTTTTACAAGAAGAGCGCTAACGAATTCTTTGTCGTTAAAAATTGCGTTTTCGGTCCTTGAAACATCCACTCCTTACCCACTTCAAATCGTATTTGTGCCAAAATTTTGGATACATTTTTCACTTCAAAGCTTGAGACATAACAGGTGCTTCATTTAAGTTACAAAACGACACCATTTTACTCAGGGGGTGCTAACGAATTCTCTGTCGTTAAAAATTACGATTTTGGCCCTTGAAACGTCCACGTTTAACCACTTCAAATCGTATTTATGCCAAAAAATTTGAATACATTTTGTACTTCAAAGCATGAGACATGAAAGGTGCTTCATTTTAGTTACAAGACGACACCCTTTTATCCAGAGAGCGCAAAATTCGTTAAAATATACGTTTTCGGCCTTTGAAACGTCTACGTTTAACCACTTCAAATCGTATTTGTGCCAAAAAATTTGGATACATTTTGTACCTCAAAGCTTGAGACATAAACGGTGCTTCATTTTAGTTACAAAGTGGCACCCTTGTACCCAGAGAGCACTCACGAATTGTTTGTTATTTACAATTGCATTTTCGACCGTTTAGACGTCTACGTTTATTCACCTCAAATCGTATTTGTGCCAAAAATTTTGGACACATTTTGTATTTTGAGATTTGAGATATAAAAGGTGCTTCATTTTAGTTACAAAATGGTGCCATTTTATCCAGGGAGCGCTAACGAATTCTTTGTCGTTGAAAATTGCATTTCGGTACTTGAAACGTCTTCTATTTGCCCACTTCATATAGTATTTGTGGCAAAAATTTTGGTTGAGGCATAGAATGTGCTTCATCTTAGTTACAAAAGGGCACTATTTTACCCAGAGAGCACTAACGAATTGTTTGTAGTTAAAATTGCGATTTCGACCCTTAAAACGTCTATATTTAACTACTTCAAATCATATTTGCGCCATAAATTGTGGATACATTTAGTATTTCAAGGTCTGAGACATAAAAGGTGCTTCATCTTAGTTACAAAATGGTGTCATTTTTACCAGAGAGCGCTAACGAATTCTTTGTAGTTAGAAATTTTGTTTTCATCCCTTGAAACGTTTACCTTATACTTACTCCAAGTCGTATTTGTGCCATAATTTTGGATACATTTTGTACTTCAAAGCTTGAGACATAAAAGGTGCTTCATTTTAGTTACACGACGACACCTTTTTACCCAAAGAACGCTAAATTCGTTAAAAATTACGTTTTTGACCTTTGAAACGTCTACGTTTAACCACTTCAAATCGCATTTGTGCCATAATTTTGGATACATTTTGTATTTTGAGATTTGAGATACAAAAGGTGCTTCATTTTAGTTACAAAATGGTACCTTTTTACCCATAAAGCGCTAACGAATTCGTTGCTTTAAAATTGCGTTTTCGACCCTTAAAACGTCTCCTTTTAACATGCTTCAAATCATATTTGCGCCATAAATTTTGAATACATTTAGTATTTCAAAGCTTGAGAAATATAAGGTGCTTCATCTTAGTTACAAAAGGTGTCATTTTTCCAGAAGAGCGCTAACGAATTCTTTGTCGTTAGAAATTTTGTTTTCATCCCTTGAAACGTTTACCTTATACCTACTTCAAATCGTATTTGTGCCATAATTTTGGATACATTTTGTACTTCAAAGCTTGAGACATAAAGGTGCTTCATTTAGTTACAAACGACACCATTTTACTCAGAACGCTAACGAATTCTCTGTCGTTAAAATTACGTTTTCGGCCTTGAGACGTCTACGTTTAACCACTTCAAATCGTATTTGTGCTAAAATTTTTGAATACATTTTGTACTTCAAAGCATGAGACATGAAAGGTGCTTCATTTTAGTTACAAGACGACACCCTTTTACTCAGAGGGCGCTAACGAATTTTTTCGTTAAAATATGCTTTTCGGCCTTTAAACGTCTACGTTTAACCACTTCAAATCGTATTTGTGCCAAAAATTTTGAATACAATTTTGTACCTCAAAGCTTGAGACATAAACGGTGCTTCATTTTAGTTACAAAATGGCACCTTTTACCAGAGAGCCTCACGAATTTGTTGTCGTTATAAATTGGTTTTGGCCCTTGAAACGTCTACGTTTTTCCACTTCAATTCGTATTTGTGCAAAAGCACCTTTATGTCTAGCTTTAAGATACAAAGTGTATCAAGTTTTGGTTACAAATACGAGTTGAACATTGTTAAACGCAGACGTTTCAAAGGCTAAACGTAATTTAACGAATTTAGTGCTTCTGGATAAAATGTGTCGATCTTCGTAACCAAAATGAAACGTCTCTTATGTCTCAAGCTTGCATAGTAAATTGTATCAAAAATTTTGGCACAGATACGATTTGAAGTGCTTCATCTAGACGTTTGAAAAGTGCCGAAAACGTAATTTTACCAGAATTTAGCCTAACGTGAAAAAGGTGTCGTTTTAGTTAGACTAATTGATTTGAAGCACCTTAAACGTCTCATAGCTTTAACTACTTCAATGTATTCAATATTTTGGCACAAATACGAATTGAAGTTGATTACATTTAGTACGTTTCAAAGGCCTAAGACGAATTTAAACGGAATGCTTAATGCTTAGTCTGGACAAAATGGTGCTCGATTCTTTGTAACTAAAATAAAGCCCTTGTATGTCTCAAGTCCTTGAATACAGTTTATCCTAAAATTTTGGCACAAATACGTATTTGAAGTGGTTAAACCTAGATGTTTCAGGCAATATCATAATTTGTAACGACAAAATTCGTTAGGCCTGAGTAAAAGGTGCTTCATTTTGTAACTAAGATGAAGCACCTTTATATCTCAAGCCTTAAAATCGTTAAATTTATTCAAAATTTTTGGCCATACGAATTGAAGTGGGTAAGCAGTTACGTTTCAAGGGCCAAACGCAATTTAACGACAAGAATTCGTTACGCTCTTGGCTAAATGGTGCCATTTTGTAACTAAGATGAAGCACCTTCTATGTCTCAAGCTTGAAACTATAAATGTATTCAAAATTTTGGCACAAATACAAGACTGAACGGTAACAGGTAATGTTCAAAGGCGCGAAAACGAATTTGTAACGATAAAAATTGTTAGTGCTCTTGGGTAAAAGGTGCACTTTGTAACTAAGATGAAGCACCTTTATATTCAAGCTTGAAAATTAAATTAATCAAATTTTGGCAATATTCAATGAAGCTGGTGTAACATAGAATGTTTCAAGGACAAAACACGCAATTTTTAACGCAAGAATTCTAGCGCTCCTGGTTAAAATGGTGTCTACTTTTGTAACAAGAATGAAGCACCTTTATGTCTCAAGCTTGAAATACTAAATGTATCAAAATTTTGGCACAAATACGATTTGAAGTGTTAAACGTAGACGTTTCAAAGCGTCGAAAATGCTAATTTTTAAACGACATTTAGTGCTCTCTGGGTAAAATGGTGGCAGTTTGTAATTAAGATGAAGCACCTTTTATGTCTCAAGCCTTGAAACACCAAATGTATCCTAAATTTTTGGAACAAATACAATTTGAAGTGGTTAAACTTAGCCATTTTAAGGGGCGATAACGTATTTTTTAACGAAGTTAGCGCTCTCTGGGTGAAAGGGTGTCGTCTTGTAACTAAAATGAAGCACCTTTATGTCTCAAGCTTTGAAGTACAAAATGTATTCAAATTTTTGGCACAAATACGATTTGAAGTGGTTAAACGTAGACGTTTCAAAGGCCGAAAACGTAATTTTTAACGAATTTAGCGCTCTCTGGTAAAATGGTGTCGTATTGTAACTAAAGTGAAGCACTTTTTATGTCTCAAGCTTTTAAGTACAAAATGTATCCAAAGTTTTGGCACAAATACGAGTTGAAGGTGTTTAAGTGCTAGACGCTTTCAAGAGCCGAAAACGCAATTTTAACGAATTTAGCGCTCTCTGGATAAAATGGCGTCGTCTTGTAACTTAAATGAAGCACCTTTATGTCTCAAGCTTTGAAGTACAAAATGTATTCCAAAGTTTTGGCACAACTACGAGTTGAGGTGGTTAAGCAGCAAACGTTTCACAGGCCGAAAACGTAATTTTTAACGACAATTTAGCGCTCTTTGGGTAAAATGGTGTCGTCTTGTAACTAAAATGAAGCACCTTTGATATCTCAAGCTTTGAAGTATCAAAATGTATCCAAAATTTTGGTACAAATACGAGTTGATGGTGTTTAAGATGCAGACGCTTTCAAAGGCCGAAAACGCAATTTTTAACGAATTTAGCGCTCTCTGGATAAATGGCGTCGTCTTGTAACTTAAATGAAGCACCTTTTATGTCTCAAGCTTTGAAGTACAAAATGTATCCAAAGTTTTGGCACAACTACGAGTTGAGGTGGTTAAGCGCAAACGTTTCACAGGCCGAAAACGCAATTTTAAACGAATTTTAGCGCTCTTTGTGTAAAATGGTGTCGTCTTGTAACTAAAATGAAGCACCTTTGATATCTCAAGCTTTGAAGTTCAAAATGTATCCAAAGTTTTGGTACAAATACGAGTTGAGGTGTTTAAGTGCAGACGCTTTAAAGCCGAAAACGCAATTTTTAACGAATTTAGCGCTCTCTGGATAAATGGCGTCGTCTTGTAACTTAAATGAAGCACCTTTTATGTCTCAAGCTTTGAAGTACAAAATGTATCCAAAGTTTTGGCACAAATACGAGTTTGAAGGTGGTTAAGCTGCAAACGTTTCACAGGCCGAAAACGTAATTTTTAATGAATTTAGCGCTCCCTGTGAAAAAGGGTGTCGTTTTGTAACTAAGATGAAGCACCTTTTATGTCTCAAGCTTTAAAGTACAAAATGTATCAAAAGTTTTGGCACAAATACGAGTTGAACTTGTTAAACGCAGACGTTTCAAAGGCTGAAAACATAATTTTTAACGGATTTAGCGCTCTCTGGTTAAAATGGTGTCGTCTTGTAACTAAAATGAAGCACCTTTGATGTCTCAAGCTTTTGAAGTACAAAATGTATCTAAAGTTTTGGCACAACATACGATTTAGTGGTTAAACGTCAGACTTTAAAGCCGAAAACGAATTTTACCACTTCAAATTATAGCGCTCTTGTGCCAATATGGGTCGTTTGATAACTTCAAAGCTTGAAGCACGTTAATAGGTGCTTCAAGCTTTGAAGTTACAAAATGGCATCCAAAGTTTTACGCAGGAAGCTAACGAATTGTTTGTCGTTAAGGCAATTGTGTTTGCGACAGCCTTAAAATCCCTATGTTTAACCCGAATTTACGCGTCACGTTGCGCATAAATGCATGTCGTACATTGATACACATCCTAGACCAATGACCAACAAAAATGTCCTAGATTATAAAATCTCATGGCTTTGAACTGTAAATCAAAATGTTATTCCAAAGTTATTGGTCATCACCAATACCGTAAATTGAGCTGTTAAACAAGAAAGTGACTCGGCTGCGCTTAAGTCCGAAACCTTGGCAGATGTTTGTCGTACATTCATAATTTAGGCGGACATCTTGGTTAAATGTAGGAGTTCCGCTCTTAATTAACTTAAATTCGAAGCACATTGATTGCCATGATTTACAAGAATTTCCTCACTGTTTTAATTAAAACTTTCAATTTCCTCGGTCAGCCTTGATTCGATACATCGCCCTGTGCGTGAGGCGAACAACGTTTCATAACGCACGCGCCTACAAATTACCCAAAACCGAATTTCAAACGATCCACTTAGCACTCTTTCCACCAAATCTATAAATTAACAGCGACATCGTACTTTATATTCCACAATAGTTGAAATCCATTCACTTGGGCATCATTAACAGGACTTTGAGTTAGTTCAAATGAGCCAGGTAACGGTTAACGATGTTGCCAACCATTAAAAATTTTACAAATCAATCGAATCATAGATGGAGATTGTGGGTGGTAAGTCAAACCGTCTGGGCTTCAGAGCGCGATAACACCCGCAGTGTATTAATGTAAATCGGCTCGAAATATAATAATATATGCGTACCTTGCGACCACTTTTAACCAGTCTGAAGTCAAGATTTTATCTGTAAAATGTGATGGACGTACAAAATGCAACAACCTAAGCATTGTTTAATTTAAGCCGACGAACTGTCACGAGATGAGGATGTTAACGCTCGTGTGACAACACGAAACTACGCTAATTATTAACGTATTTATTTTAGCTTGGTTTTGTTAAAAATGGTTACGTCTTGTAACTAAAAACACTTTGATATCTCAAGCTTTTAAGTTCAAAATGTATCCAAAGTTTTGGTACAAATACGAGTTGAGGTGTTTAAGTGCAGACGCTTTAAAGCCGAAAACGCAATTTTTAACGAATTTAGCGCTCTCTGGATAAATGGCGTCGTCTTGTAACTTAAATGAAGCACCTTTTATGTCTCAAGCTTTGAAGTACAAAATGTATCCAAAGTTTTGGCACAACTACGAGTTGAGGTGGTTAAGCGCAAACGTTTCACAGGCCGAAAACGTAATTTTTAACGAATTTAGCGCTCTTTGTGTAAAATGGTGTCGTCTTGTAACTAAAATGAAGCACCTTTGATATCTCAAGCTTTGAAGTTCAAAATGTATCCAAAGTTTTGGTACAAATACGAGTTGAAGTTGTTAAACGCAGACGTTTCAAAAGCCTAAAACGTAATTTTTAACGGATTTAGCGGTCTCTGGTTAAAATGGTGTCGTCTTGTAACTAAAATGAAGCACCTTTGATGTCTCAAGTTTTGAAGTTCAAAATGTATCTAAAGTTTTGGCACAAATACGATTTAAAGTGGTTAAACGTAGACAAACGTCTACGTTTTACCACTTCAAATTATATTTGTGCCAATATTTTGGATTACTTCAAAGCTTGAGACGTAAAAGGTGCTTCATTTTAGTTACAAAATGGCACAATTTTACGCAGGAAGCGCTAACGAATTGTTTGTCGTTAGGAATTGTGTTTGCGACCCTTAAAATCCCTACGTTTAACCCGCTTTACGCGTCACGCGTGCGCATTATGCATTTACATGATACACATCCCTAGACCAATACCAACTTAAAAAATGTCCTAGATTATAAAATCCATGGCTTTAACTGTAAATCAAAATTTATTCCTTATTTCATCACCAATCCGTAAATTGCTGTTAAAAACAAGAAAGTGACTCGGTCTGCGCTTAATCCACCTTGGCAGATGTTTGTCGTACATTCATAATTTGGGGACATTTTTTAAATGTAGGGAGTTCCGCTCTTAATTAATTAATTCGAGCCATTGATTGCCATGATTTACAAGAATTTCCTCACTGTTTTAATTAAAACTTTCTTTCCTCGGTCAGCCTTGATTCGATACATCGCCCTGTGCGTGAGGCGAACAACTTTCATAACGCACGCGCCTACAAATTACCCAAAAACCGAATTCCAAACGATCCACTTACACACTTTTCCACCAAATCTATAAATTAACAGCGACATCTACTTTTATATTCCACAATAGTTGAAATCCATTCACTTGGGCATCATTAACAGGACTTGAGTTATTCAAATGAGCCAGGTAACGGTTAACGATGTTGCCAACCATTAAAAATTTTAAAATCAATCAATCATAGATGGAGATTGTGGGTAGGGTAATAATACCGTCTGGGCTTGCAGTGTAGCGCATAACCCCGCGTGTATTATGTAAATCGGCTCGAAATAAATAATATATGCGTACCTTGCGACCATTTTTAACCAGTCTGGAAGTCAAGATTTTATCTGTAAAAATGTGATGGACGTACAAAAGCAACAACCTAAGCATTTTTAATTTAAGCCGACGAACTGTCACGAGATGGGATGTTACGCTCGGTGACAACACAAACTCGTCGTCTTATTAACTTAACTGTTATTTTATTTTATGCTTGGAGTTTATAGTCTAACATAATTTAACGAAACTAATAATCCATCAACTTGATGATACTAAAAACACTAAGCGGGTTTTAGGCTCAGGGCGCAATGAGCGGCGTTGTCACGTTGTACAGTGCGAGGTGACAGCAAGGGAGTGATTTTGTTGTGCTTGGAATTTTTGTATCTGTCGGTAATGAAAATCGTTGAAGGTTGTGGAAATTTCAATGTCCAGCGATATCCCATACAACTATAAATTAACCCTGCGCGAACACCTGCTTCTATTTAGGGGATGGACTGGAAATTTTGCTCACAAACCACGTTCTTTTCGAATGGGTTAGAAATGCCATCCAACCATTGCACAGCAAAATTTTGCGCCATCGAAAAACTATAAAGTAATCCCTCCTGGAACTCAGCTTCGCTTTAAGTAACGGACTGGAAATTTTGCTCAGAAACCCTCAGTTCGACTCTTAAACTACAAGCTGACGTCTAAGACGGTTTGCTTTATGGTTTCGGTTAATAGCGTACAGTTGTACTGTGCAATAGTTTACATGGCTTCTTAGCGGTGCAATAGTGTTTGGAAAATATTGAAGGTTCTTGAGTAAAATTTCCAGTCCGTCCCTAGAAGCTGAGGTTCAAGACGGGTTGCTTTATAGTTTCAGACGATAGCGTACTGTTATGCTGTGCAATGGTTTACATGTCTTTCTAGCGATACAATAGTTTTCGGAAGGTATTGAGGGTTCTTGAGTAGAATTTCCAGTTCGGCCCTTAAACTAGAAGCTGAGGTTCAAGACGGGTTGCTTTATGCTTTGGGTTAATAGTGTACAGTTGTACTGTGCAATTGTTTACATGGCTTCTTAGCGGTGCAATAGCTTTCGGACAGCACTGATGTCTTTTGAGCAAAATTTCCAGTCCGTCCCTTAAACTAGAAACTGAGGTGCAAGACGTGTTACTGTTTGGTTTTGGTTAATAGCGTACAGTTGTACTGTGCAGTAATTTAATGAGTTCTTAGCGGTGCAATAGTTTTCGCAAAGCATTGAATGTTTTTGAGCACAATTTCCAGTCCGTTCCTTAAAGCGAAAACTGAGGTCTAAGACGGATTACTTTATAGTTTTGTTCGATGGCGCAAAATGTGCTGTGCAATGGTTTGTGGCATTGCCAACCCTTGAATAGTTTTTCGGAAAGCACTGAGGGTATTCTGAGCAAAATTTCCAGTCCGTTCTTTAAAGCAAAAACTGAGGTTCAAGACGGATTACTTAATATTTTTGTTTAATGGCGCAACATTGTGTTGTGCAATGGTTTGATGGCTTTCCTAACACTTGAATAGTTTTTGGGAAAGCACCGAGGGTACTATGAGCAAAATTTCCAGTCCACTCTTTAAAGCGAAAACCGAGGTTTAAGACGGATTACTTTTTAGTATTGTTCGATGGTGCAAAATGTGCTGTGCAATAATTTGTGGTATTGCCAACGCTTGAATAGTTTTCCGGAAGGCACTAAGGTGCTATGAGCAAAATTTCCAGTCCGTTCCTTAAAGCGAAAGCTGAGGTTCAAGACGTATTACTTTATAGTTTTGTTTGATAGCGCAAAATTGTGTTGTGCAATGGTTTGATGGCATTCCTAACCCTTGAATAGTTTTTCGGAAAGCACTGAAGGGATTCTGAGCAAAATTTTCAGTTTGTCCTTTAAAGCAAAAACTGAGGTTTAAGACGGATTACTTTTTAGTATTGTTCGATAGTGCAAAATATGCTGTGCAATGGTTTGTGGTATTTCCAACCCTTGAATAGTTTTTCGGAAAGCATTGAGGGTGTTATGAGCAAAATTTCCTGTCCGTTCCTTAAAGCGAAAGCTGAGATTCAAGACGGATTACTTTATAGTTTTGTTTGATGGCGCAAAATTGTGCTATGCAATGGCTTGATGGCATTCCTAACCCTTGAATAGTTTTTCGGAAAGCACTGAGGGGATTCTGAGCAAAATTTCCAGTCCGTTCTTTAAAGCGAAAACTGAGGTTCAAGACGGATTACTTTATAGTATTGTTTGATGGTGCAAATTGTGCTGTTCAATGGTTTGTGGTATTGCCGGCCCTTGAATAGTTTTTCAGAAAGCACTGAGGGGATTCTGAGCAAAAATTCCAGTCCGTTTTTTAAAGCGAAAACTGAGGTTCAAAACGGATTACTTTTTAGTATTGGTCGATAGCGCAAAATGTGCTATGCAATGGTTTGTGGTATTGCCAACCCTTGAATAGTTTTTTGGAAAGCACTAAGGGGATTCTGAGAAAAATTTCCAGTCCGTTCTTTAAAGCGAAAACCGAGGTTCAAGACGGATTACTTTTTAGTATTCTTCGTTGGTGCAAAATGTGCTGTGCAATGGTTTGTGGTATTGCCCACCCTTGAATTGTTTTTTCAGAAAGCACTGGAAAGATCCTGAGCAAAATTTCCAGTCCGTTCCTTAAAGCGAAAGCTGAGGTTCATGACAGATTACTTTATGGTTCTGTTCGATGGCGCAAAATTTTGCTGTGCAGTGGTTTATGGCATTTCTAACCCTCGAATAGCTTTCAGAAAGGACTGTGGGGGTATGAGCAAAATTTTCGCTCTGTTTCTTAAAGCGAAAGCTGAGGTCCAAGATGGATTATTTTATAGTTCTGTTCGATGGCGCAAAATTTTGCTGTGCAATGGTTTTTGGCACTCCTAACCCTTGAATAGTTTTTCGCAAAAGACTGGGAGTTGGTGAGCAAAATTTCCAGTCCGTTCTTTAAAGTGAAAGCTGAAGTCCAAGGCAAATTACTTTATAGTTTTGTTCGATAATGCAAAATTGTGCTGTACAACGATTTATGCCATTCCTAACCCTTGAATGGTTTTTAGAAATGGACGGGTTGGTAGGCTAAATTTTCAGTCCGTCTCTTAAACTAGAAGCTGAGGTCTAGGACGGGTTAGTTTATAGTTTCGTACACTTACACAGAGTTTTGGTGCAATTCTTACCGTTGCTGGTTTTTAGAAAGCACTAAGGGTTTCTGAGCAAAATTTCTAAAAACCAGCACCGGTAAGAATTGCACCTAAGTGTGCGAAACTATAAACTAACCCGTCCTAGACCTTAGCCTCTAGTTTAAGAAACGGACTGGAAATTTAGCTCACAACACGTCCTTTCCCAAAAACCATTCAAGGGTCAGGAATGGCATAAACCATTACACAGCACAATTTTACCCCATCAAACAAAACTATAAAGTAATCGTCTTGGACTTCAGCTTTCGCTTTAAGGAACGAACTGGAAATTTTGCTCACAAACCCAAGTCTTTTCCAAGAAACTACTCAAGGATTAGGAATGCCATAAACCATTGCACAACACAATTTTACGTAATCGAACAAAGCTATAAGTAATCCGTCTCCGACTACAGCTTTCACTATAAGGAACAGACTGGAAATTTTGCTCAGAATCCCTTCAGTGCTTACCGAAAAACTATTCAAAGGTTGGCAATACCACAAACCATTCCACAGCACATTTTGCACAATCGAACAATACTAAAAAGTAATCCGTCTTGAACCTCAGCTTTCGTTTTAACAAACGGACTGGAAATTTTGCTCCTAACACTCTCAGTGCTTTCCAAAAAAACTATTCAAGGGTTGGCAATACTACAAACCATTGCACAGCACATTTTGCCCCATCGAACAATACTAAAAAGAAATCCGTCTTTAACCTCAGTTTTTGCTTTAAAGAAAGGACTGGAAATTTTCCTCAGAATCCCCTCAGTGCTTTGCGAAAAACTATTCAAGGGTTAGGAATGGTATAAACCATTGAACATCACAATTTTGCGCCATCGACGAAAACTATAAAGTAATCCGTCTTGGACCTCAGCATTCACTTTAAGCAGATCTTCAGTGCTTTCCGAAAACCAACGAAACTATGTAAACCTTTACACGACACAACCGTACGCTATCTACCGGAACTTTGGACCTCAGCTTCTAGTTTAAGGGACAGTCTGGAAAGTTTGCGCAGAATCTCTCAGTGCCCTTCGAAAAACTATTGAAGGGTTAGGAATGCCACCAAACTATTGGACAGCACAACTTTGCGCAATCGCACGAAACTATAAAGTAACTCGTCTTTTACTTCAGCTTCCAGTTTCAGGAACGGACTGGAAATTTTGCTCAGAAATCCTCAGTCCTTTCCGAAAAACATTGCACCGGTAAGGGTTCCGCCTAACCTTTGCGTAGGTGTGTGTGAGAACAAACTGGAAATTTTTGCACGAAGACGCTCAGTACTTTCCAAAACTATTGCACCGCAAAGAAACCATGTAAACTATTGCACTACAACTGTACGCTATCTACCGGAATTGCAAGGTAACTCATCTGGAACTCAACTTCTAGTTAAGGGACGGACTGGCAAGTTTGTGCAGAAGCTTTCAGTGCTTTCCGTAAAACTATTAAAAGGTTAGGAATGCCAACAAACCATTGGACAGCACAATTTTGCGCCATCGAACAAAACTATAAAATATTCCGTCTTGGACCTCAGCTTTCGCTTTAAGGAACGAACTGGAAATTTTGCTCACGAATCCCCAGTCCTTTCCGAAAAACTATTCAAGAGTTAGGAATGGCATCAAACCATTGCACAGCACATTTTGCCCCATCGAACAATACTAAAAAGTAATCCGTCTAAAACCTCAGTTTTTGCTTTAAAGAACGGACTGGAAATTTGATCAGAATCCCCTCAGTGCTTTCCGAAAAACTATTAAAGGGTTGGCAATACCACAAACCATTCCACAGCACATTTTGCACAATCGAACAATACTAAGAAGTAATCCGTCTTAAACCTCAGTTTGCGCTTTAAAGAACGGACTGGAAATTTTGCTCAGAATCCCTTCAGTGCTTTGCGAAAAACTATTCAAGGGTTAGGAATGCCATCAAACCATTGCATAGCACAATTTTGCGCTATCGAACAAAACTATAAAGTAATCCGTCTTGGACCTCAGCATTCGCTTTAAGCAGATCTTCAGTGCTTTCCGAAAACCAACGAAACTATGTAAACCTTTACACGACACAACCGTACGCTATCTACCGGAACTTTGGACCTCAGCTTCTAGTTTAAGGGACAGACTGGAAAGTTTGCGCAGAATCTCTCAGTGCCCTTCGAAAAACTATTGAAGGGTTAGGAATGCCACCAAACTATTGGACAGCACAACTTTGCGCAATCGCACGAAACTATAAAGTAACTCGTCTTTTACTTCAGCTTCCAGTTTCAGGAACGGACTGGAAATTTTGCTCAGAAATCCTCAGTCCTTTCCGAAAAACATTGCACCGGTAAGGGTTCCGCCTCACCTTTGCGTAGGTGTGTGTGAGAACAAACTGGAAATTTTTGCACGAAGAGGCTCAGTACTTTCCAAAACTAATGCACCGCAAAGAAACCATGTAAACTATTGCACTACAACTGTACGCTATCTACCGGAATTGCAAGGTAACTCATCTGGAACTCAACTTCTAGTTAAGGGACGGACTGGCAAGTTTGTGCAGAAGCTTTCAGTGCTTTCCGTAAAACTATTAAAAGGTTAGGAATGCCAACAAACCATTGGACAGCACAATTTTGCGCCATCGAACAAAACTATAAAATATTCCGTCTTGGACCTCAGCTTTCGCTTTAAGGAACGAACTGGAAATTTTGCTCACGAATCCCCAGTCCTTTCCGAAAAACTATTCAAGAGTTAGGAATGGCATCAAACCATTGCACAGCACATTTTGCCCCATCGAACAATACTAAAAAGCAATCCGTCTAAAACCTCAGTTTTTGCTTTAAAGAACGGACTGGAAATTTGATCAGAATCCCCTCAGTGCTTTCCGAAAAACTATTAAAGGGTTGGCAATGCCACAAACCATTCCACAGCACATTTTGCACAATCGAACAATACTAAGAAGAAATCCGTCTTAAACCTCAGTTTGCGCTTTAAAGAACGGACTGGAAATTTTGCTCAGAATCCCTTCAGTGCTTTGCGAAAAACTATTCAAGGGTTAGGAATGCCATCAAACCATTGCATAGCACAATTTTGCGCTATCGAACAAAACTATAAAGTAATCCGTCTTAGATTTAAGCTTTCACTTTAAGAAATACACTGGAATTTTTTTTCTCACAAAATTCCAGTCCTTTCCGAAAAACTATTCAAGAGTTAGGAGTGCCATAAACATTGCACAGCACAATTTTGCGCCATCGCAAAAAACTATAAAATAATTCGTCTTGGACCTCAGCTTTCGCTTTAAGGAACGGACTGTAAATTTTACTAACAAACCCCCAGTCCTATCAGAAAAAGTATTCAACTGTTACGAATTCCATAAACCATTGCACATCACAATTTTGCGCTATCAAACAAAACTATAAAGTAATCCGCTTTGGACCTCAGCTTTCGCTTTAAGGAACTCACTGGAAATGTTGCTCACAAACGACAATCCTTTCCGAAAAACTTTTCGAGTATTAGGAATGCCATAAACCATAGCACAGCACAATTTTAAACTATCGAACAAAACTATAAAGTGATCCATCTTGGACGTCAGCTTTCACTTTAAGGAACGAACTAAAAATTTTGCTCATACACCTCAGTCCCTTCCGAAAAGCTATTCAACGGTTAGAAATGACATAAACAATTGCACAGCACAATTTTGCGCTGTCAAACAAAAGTATAAAGGAATCTGTTTTGGACATCAGCTTTCGCTTTAAGGAACGGACTGGAAATTTTGCACGCAAACCCCAGTCCTTTCCAAAAACTATTCAAGGGCTAATAATGCCATATACCATTGCCCAACACAATTTTGCGACTTCAAACAAAACTATAAAAAAATCCGTCTTAGACCTCAGCTTTTACTTTAAGGAACGGACTGTAAATTTTACTCACAAACCCCCAGTCCTATCAGAAAAACTATTCAAGTGTTAGGAATTCCATAAACCATTTCACATCAAAATTTTGCGCCATTAAATAAAACTATAAAGTAACTCGCCTTGGACATCAGCTTTCGCTTTACAGAAATTACTGGAAATTTTGCTCACAAACGCCAGTATTTTCCGAAAAACTATTCAAGGGTTAGGAATGCCTTAAACCATTGCACAGCACAATTTTACGCTCTCAAACAAACCCATAAAGTAATCCGTCTTGGACCTCAGCTTTTGCTTTAAGGAACGGAATGGAAATTTTGCTCACTAAACCCCCTGTCCTTTCCGAAAAACTATTCAAGGGTAAAGGATGCCATAAACCGTTGCACAGCACAATTTTGCGCCATTGAACAAAACTATAAAGTAATCCGTCTTAGACCTCAGCTTTTGCTTTAAGAAGTAGACTGGAAATTTTGCTCACAATCTTCAGTTCTTTTCGAAAAACTATTTAAGAATTAAGAATGCCATCAAACCATTGCACAGCAATATTTTGCTCTATCGAATAAAACTTTTAAAGTAATCTGCCTTGGACCTCAGCTTTCGCTTTAAGGAACGGACTGGAAATTTTACTCGCAAACCCCAGCCCTTTCCGAAAAACTATTCAAGGGTTAGAAATGCCATCAAACTATTGCACAGTACAATTTTACGCCGCCGAACAAAACTGTGAAATAATCCGTCTTTAACCTCAGCTTTTACTTCAAGGAACAGACTGGAAATTTTGCTCACAAACCCCAGTTCCTGCCGAAAAACTATTCAAGGGTGAAGAATGCCCTAAAACATTGCACAGCACAATTTAAATCTATCGAACAAAACTATAGAGTAATCCGTCTTGGACCTCAGCTTTCGCTTTAAAGAACGGACTGAAAATTCTGCTCACAAACCCTAGTCCTTTCCAAAAAAACTATTCAAGGGTCAGGAATGCCATAAACCATTGCACAGCACAATTTTGCGCAATCGAACAAAACTATAAAGTAATCCGTCTAGGACCTCAGCTTTCACTTTTAGGCATGGACTGGAAATTTTGCTCACAAACGCCAGTTCTTTTCCGAAAAACTATTTATGGGTTAGAAATGCCATAAACCCTTGCATAGCACCATTTTGCGCCATCGAACAAAACTATAAAGTAATCCGTCTTAGACTTCAGCTTTCGATTTAAGGAACGGACTGGAAATTTTGCTCACAAACGCCAGTCCTTTCCGAAAAACTATTCATGGGTTAGAGATGCCATAAACCATTGCACTGCACAATTTTGCGCCATCGAACAAAACTATAAACTAATCCCTTTTGGACCTTAGCTTTCGCCTTAAGGAACGGACTGGAAATTTTACTCACAAACCCTGCTCGTTTCCGAAAAACTATTCAAGAGATAGGAATTCCATAAACCATTGTACTGCACAATTTTGCGTCATCGAATTAAACTATAAAGTAATCCGTCTTGGACCGCAGCCTTCGCTTTAAGGAACTTTGCGTAAGTGTGCGAAACTATAAACTAACCCATCTAAGACCTCAGCCTCTAGTTTAAGGGATGGACTGGAAATTTTGCATAAAGAACCTCAGTGCTTTCCGAAAATTATTACACCGTTAAAAAACCATGTAAACCATTGCACAGTACAACTGTGAGGTAACTCGTATTGGACCTCAGCTTCTAGTTTAAGGGACGGGCTGAAAAGTTTGTACAGAAGCTCTCACTGCTTTCCGAAAAACTATTGGAAGGTTTGGATGTCACCCAACCACTGAACAGCACAACTTTACGCAATCGTACGAAACTATATAGTAATTCGTCTATGACCTCAGCTTCTAGTTTAAGGGACAGACTGGAGATTTTGCTCAAAAGTTTTTCGCGCTTTCTGAAAAACATTCCACCTAAACTTTGAGTAAGTGTGCGAAACTATAAATTAACCCGTCTAAAACCTGAGCATCTAGTTTAAGGGACTGGCGGAAAGTTTTGCTCAAAGGCTGTCGAACCGTCGAACTGGAAATTTTGCTCACAAACTTACAGAGCTTTCCGAAAAACTACTAGACCGGTAAAAACGTCACCGAAAACTTCGGCAAATATTAAACACCAGATACTTGACTTTTCTAGTTCTTCTAAAACTACCTATGGTCTTTGATTTCAGAGAAAATTTTAAACGCTCGAACTGGAAATTTTGTTCAAAACTTTACAGTGCATTCCGAAAACCTGTTTGCCCGGTAAAACGGCACCAAATACTTCGACACACATTAAGAGGCAAATCTTTGATTTCCCTAGTTGTTCGGAAACTACCAATTTTGTTTAACGTCTGGGGAAATTCTAAACGGTCGAACTGGAAATTTTGCTCACAAACTCATAGTACCTTACAAAACTCCACTGACCGGTAAACACGGTGCCGACACTTCGGCAATTATTAAGCAGTTGGTACTTGGTTTCTGTAGTTCTTCTAAAACTTCCAATATGCTTTAATTTCAGAGGAAATTCTAAAAGGTCAAGCTGGAAATTTTGCTCACTAACTCATACAGCTTTCCAAAAAACTATTGGATCTGTACAAACGGCACCGAGAACTTCGGATAACCTTAAGCACTAGGTTCTATGTTTCTCTAGTTGCACTAAAACTAACAATATTCTTTAACTTTAAAGGAAATTCTAAAGGGTCAAACTGGAAATTTTGTTCAGAAACTTATAGTACCTACCAAAACCCTACTGACCGGTAATCAGCGTCAAAACTCCGGTATTTATTAAGCAGCAGGCACTTGGTTTTCTAGTTCTTCTAAATCTTCCAATGGTTTAACTTCAAAGGAAATTCTAAAACGTAGGAACTGGAAATTTTGCTCACAAACCTATAGTACCTTCCAAACCCCTACTGACCGGTAATCAGCGTCAAACCTCCGGCAAATATTAAGCAGCAGGGCCTAGGTTTCTCTAGCTCTTCTAAAACTTCCAATATGCTTTAACTTCAGAGGAAATTCTAAAAGGTCAAGCTGGAAATTTTGCTCACTAGCTCATACAGCTTTCCAAAAAACTATTGGACCTGTACAAACGGCACCGAAAGCTTCGGCAAACCTTAAGCAATGGGTCTTAGGTTTCGCTAGTTGTACTAAAACTAGCAATATTTTTTAACTTCAGAGGAAATTCTAAAAGATCAAGCTGGAAATTTTGCTCACAAACTCATAGAGTTTTCCAAAAAACTATTGGACCTGTACAAACGGCACCTAAAGCTTTGGCAAACCTTAAGCACTAGGTTCTAGATTTCCCTAGTTGTACTAAAACTAGCAATATTTTATAACTTCAAAGGAAATTCAAAAGGTCAAACTGGAAATTTTGCTCGCAGACTCCTAGCATCTTCCAAAACCCTACTGATCGCAAACACGGCGCCAAAACTCTTGCAATTGTTAAGCAGCAGGCTCTTGGATTCTGTAGTTCTTCTAAAGCTACCAACGCTTTAACTTCTGAGCAAATTCTAAAAGGTTAAGCTGGAAATTTTGCTCACTAACTCGTACAGCTTTCCAAAAACTATTGGACCTGTACGAACGTCACCGAAAGCATCGACAAACCTTTAGCACTAGGTCCTAGATTTCCCTAGTTGTACTAAAACTAGCAATATTTTATAACTTCAAAGGAAATTCAAAAGGTCAAACTGGAAATTTTGCTCGCAGACTCCTAGCATTTTCCAAAACCCTACTGATCGCAAACACGGCGCCAAAACTCTTGCAATTGTTAAGCAGCAGGCTCTTGGATTCTGTAGTTCTTCTAAAGCTACCAACACTTTAACTTCTGAGCAAATTCTAAAAGGTTAAGCTGGAAATTTTGCTCACTAACTCGTACAGCTTTCCAAAAACTATTGGACTTGTACGAACGTCACCGAAAGCTTCGACAAACCTTTAGCACTAGGTCCTAGATTTCCCTAGTTGTACTAAAACTAGCAATATTGTTTAACTTCAAAGGAAATTCTAAAAGGTCAAACTGGAAAGTTTGCTCACAAACTCATAGTACCTTCCAAAACCCTACTGCCCGGTAAACACAGCACCAAAAGTCCAGCAATTATTAAGCAGCAGGCCTTTGATGTCTCCAGTTTTTTAAACCTTCTAAATGCTTTAACTTCAAAGGAAATTCTAAAAGATCAACCTAGAAATTTTGCTCACTAACTCATAGAGCTTTCCGAAAAACATTTCGACTTGTACAAACGGCACCAAAAGCTACGGCAAAACCTAAGCACTAGGTCTTAGGTTTCCCTAGTTGTACTAAAACTAGCAATATTCTTTAACTTCAAAGGAAGTACTGAAAGGTCAAACTGGAAATTTTGCTCACAAACTCATAGTACCTTCCAAAACCCTAATAACCGGTAAACAAGGCGCCAAAACCCCGGCAATTATTAAGAAGCAGGCACTTGGTTTTTTTAATTTTTCTAAAACTTCCAATGCTTTAACTTCATAGGAAATTGTAAAAAGTTAAGTTGGAAATTTTGCTCATTAGCTCATACAGCTTTCCAAAAAACTATTGGACCTGTACAAACGGCACCGAAAGCTTCGGCAAACATTAAGCAATGGGTCTTAGGTTTCGCTAGTTGTACTAAAACTAGCAATATTCTTTAACTTCAGAGGAAATTCTAAAAGATCAAGCTGGAAATTTTGCTCACAAACTCATAGAGTTTTCCAAAAAACTATTGGACCTGTACAAACGGCACCTAAAGCTTTGGCAAACCTTAAGCACTAGGTCCTAGATTTTCCTAGTTGTACTAAAACTAGTAATATTCTTTAACTTCAAAGAAATTCTAAAAGGTCAAACTGGAAATTTTGCTCACAGACTCATAGTATCTTCCAAAACCCTACTGACCAGTAAACACAGCGCTAAAACTCCTGCAATTATTAAGCAGCAGGCTCTTAGTTTCTCTAGATCTTCTAAAACTTCCAATGGTTTAACTTCCGAGGAAATTCTAGAAGGTCAAGCTGGAAATTTTGCTCAATAACTCACAGTGCCTTCCAAAAAATATTGGACTGTATGAATGTTGCTGGAACCTTTTGATCTTAAGTTTGGTTGACCAAATAATACGTCGAGCAAGAAAATTAGTTAAGGAACGAGATAGATAATAATGTCAAAGGCGTTGATTGGCAATCTTCCGGAGACCCAGAATTCTGTCCCATTCTTTTTGCCAATTCCATGTCAAGGTCTGCATCTCATTGACAAACCCAACCACCTTTCCCCTCTCGCGACATTGATGAACCCATCATATTTACCATTTAATCCAAGGTACCTCATAATTACATAAATGAAAAAATCGTAATGGTATGACCAGGTGATGCGAGTAATTGGGCGTAAGCAGGAAGGAAACGCTACGCTCCACATAACCATCACGGTAAATTATATCAAAAGAGAGATATAGTAATTGTCTGGCTGTAAAGCTATATACTTACAGGTAATTTAAGATTAATTTATAGAAGGCACGCGCTTAAGGTCAAGATTTTTAAAAAACAATGCACGATTTGATGGTGTTTTTGCTTGTGTAGTACGAGTTAACCTTGGAGGTGAGAATGGATTTTTTTAGAAGACTAGGTTAGGTATAGATCGTCGAGTTTGAACGTTATCGTTGGTATGAAGTGGACAAATTGTTTCACTTCAAGTTTGAAACAACGATCTCGAACTAAATATACTGAGGTTAGGTAAAGGTTCCAGGATTTAAATTAGTAGGACCAATCGTATTGAAAAACCTCCCAGAATGTTAGAAATGTACAATCATGCCCATTAGACTACTGTGGATTTTCTAGTTTAAGGTCGAACTGGAAATTTTGCTCACAAGGTCATGACTTTCAAAAACCTATAAAACCAATAAGGAATTTACTGAATCTACGGTCAATTTAAAGCATCACTGTGCGCTCAAAACGTTTCTAGTAGACTATTGGTCTCGTAGAACCTTGCCAGAATAAAACTGTATACTAATATCAATGAATCCGCTACGAAAATTCCTGTTAAGGTCGAACTGGAAATTTTACTCACACACTGATGGCTTTCCAAAAAACTATTAATCCGGTAACAAATTTCCAGGTCGGATATCTATAAAACCGCTACGAAAATTCCAGTTAAGGTCGAACTGGAAATTTTGCTCACAAACTCATGGCTTTTCGAAAACTATTAAACGGGTACGGAATTTCCAGATCTAATATCTCTGAAACCGCTACGAAAATTCCTGTTAAGGTCGTACTGAAAATTTTCTCACAAACTCATGACTCTCCGAAAACTATTAAACCGGTAAGGAATTTCCAGATCTATTATATATCAAACCGCTACGAAAACTCCATAGGTCGAACGGGAAATTTTGCTCACCAAATCATGACTTTCCAAAAACTATTGAACCGGTAAGGAATTTTTCGATCTAATATCTATGAAACCGCTACGAAAATACCAGTTAAGGTCGAACTGGGAATTTTGCTCACAAACTCATGGCTTTCCGAAAACTATTAAACCGGTAAGGAATTTCCTGATCTAGTATCTGTGAAACCGCTACGAAAATTTCAGTTAAAATCGTACTGGAAATTATGCTCACAAACTCATGACTTTCCGAAAACTATTAATCCGGTATGAAATTTACCGATCTAGTACTTATGAAACCGCTACAAAAATCCCAGTTAAGGTTCAGCTGGAAATTTTGTTCACAAACTCATGGCTTTCCGCAAACTATTAAACTGGTAAGGAATTTCCAAATCTAATACCTACGAAACCGCTACGAAAATTCCAGTTAAAGTCGAACTGCAAATTTTGCTCACAAACTCCTGGCTTTCCAAAAACTATTAAACCGGTAAGGAATTTCCAGATCTAATATCTATAAAATCGCCACGAAAATTCCACTTAAGATCGAACTGGAAATTTTGCTCACAAACTCATAGTTTTCCGAACAATATTAAACCAGTAAGGAATTTCCAAATTTAATCTCTACGAAACCGCTACAAATATTCCAGTTAAAGTCGAACTGGAAATTTTGCTCACAAACGCTTGGCTTTCCGAAAACAATTAAACCGGTAAGGAATTCCATAAAACTATGATAAATATGCATGCGTAAACTTAAAGCATTAGCTTAAGCTTAGAACTGTTCCAATAGACTATTGGTTTTGTAGAACCTTGCCAGAATGTTAAAACCTTATACTAATAACTATGAAACCGCTACGAAAATTCCACTTAATGTCGAACTGGAAATTTTGCTCACAAACTCGTGGCTTTCCACAAACTATTAAACCGGTAAGGAATTTCCAGATCTAGTATCTATGAAACCGCTACGAAAATTCCAGTTAAGGTCGAACTAGAAATTTTGCTCACAAACACATGACTTTCCAAAGACTATTAAACCGGTAAGAAATTTCCAGATCTAGTATCTATGAATCCGCTACGAAAATTCCAGTTTAGGTCGAACTGAAAATTTTGCTCACAAATTCATGGCTTTCCGAAAACTATTAAACCGGTAAGGAATTTCCTCAACTAATATCTATGAAACGGCTACGAAAAATCCACTTAAGGTTGAACTGGGAATTTTGCTCACAAACTCATGACTTTCCAAAAACTATTAAACCGGTAAGGAATTTCCAAATCTAGTATTTATAAAACCGCTACGAAAATTCCAGCTAAGGTTGAACTGGAAATTTTACTCACAAACTCATGGCTTTTCGAAAACTATTAAACCGGTAAGGAATTTCCACATCTAATATATATGAAACCGCTACGAAAACTTCAGTTAAGGTCGAACTGGAAATTTTGGTCACAAATTTATGGCCTTTCAAAAACTATTAAACCGGTAAAGAGTTTTCAAATCTAATATCGATGAAACCGCTACGAAAATTCTAGTTAAAGTCGAACTGGAAATTTTGTCCACAAACTCATGGCTTTACGAAAACTATTAACCCGGTAGCGAGTTTCCAGATCTAATATTAATGAAACCGCTACAAAAATTCCCGCTAAGGTCGAACTGAAAATTTTGCTCACAAACTCGTGATTTTCCGAAAACTATTAAACCGGTAAGGAATTTCAAGATCTAATATCTGTGAAAGCGCTACGAATATTCCAGTTAAGGTCGAACTGGAAATTTTACTCACAAACCTATGGCTTTCCAAAAATTATTAAACCGGTAAGGAATTTCCAGATCTAATATCTCTTAAACCGCTACCAAAATTCCTGTTAAGGTCGTACTGAAAATTTTCTTACAAAGTCATGACTTTCCGAAAACTATTAAACTGGTAAGGAATTTCCAGATCTCATATCTGTGAAAGCGCTACGAATATTCCAGTTGAGGTCGAACTGGAAATTTTCTCGCAAACTCTTGACTTTCCGAAAACTATTAAACCGGTAAGGAATTTTCAGATCTAATATCTGTGAAAGCGCTACGAATATTCCACTTAAGGTCGAACTGGAAATTTTACTCACAAACCTATGGCTTTCCGAAAACTATTAAACCGGTAAGGAATTTCCACATCTAGTATCTATGAAACCGCTACGAAAATTCCATTTAAGGTCGAACTGAAGCTTTGTTGAACATTTAGACGTAAACCTAAGGCCTTTTTCTATGACTACCAGGTGTCTGTTGCAAATAAGTGATGTAGAAAGGACCCTAGCTAAAATTCTAGTTTATGGTCAAACAGGAAATTTTGCTCAGAAGTCTAAAACTATTAGACCTCTAAAAAATTTACTGATGCTTTGGTAAACATTTAGGTGTAAACCTAAAGCTTTTTTCTGTGATTACCGGATCTCTCTAGGAAATCGTTGATGTAAAAACCCCAGCTGTAGTTTATGGTCGAACT
Source organism: Platerodrilus igneus (assembly GCA_036346225.1). Classification (NCBI taxonomy): domain Eukaryota; kingdom Metazoa; phylum Arthropoda; class Insecta; order Coleoptera; family Lycidae; genus Platerodrilus; species Platerodrilus igneus. The sequence goes on from JARFIW010000549.1 coordinate 858,771, forward strand.
GGAAATTTTGCTCAGAAGTTCATGCTTTCCCTAAAAGTATTATACGCCTAATTATTTAGCGAAGCTTTGATAAACATGTAGGCGTAAACCTAAAGCTTTTTTCTATGATTACCAAATGTCTCTAGGAAATCATTGATTTAGAAAAACCCGAGCTGAAATTCTAGTTTATGGCCGATCTGGAAATTTTGCTCAGAAGTTCATGCTTTCCCTAAAACTATTGGACATCTAGAAATTTTCTGAAGTTTGGGTAAACATGTAGGCATAAACCTAAAGCTCTTTTCCATGATTACCAGATGTCTCTAGCAAATCATAGATGTAGATAAATCTCAGCTTAAATTCTAGTTTTTGGCCGATCTGGAAATTTTGCTCAAAAGTTTATGATCTTCCTAAAAGTATTAGACGCCTAAAACATTTACCGAAGTTTTGGTAAACATGTAGGCGGAAACCTATAGCTCTTCTCTATGATTACGAGATGTTTCTAGTAAATTGTTGATGTAGAAAAACCCGAGCTGAAATTCCAGTGTATGGTCGAACCGGAAATTTTGCTCAGAAGTTTATGCTTTCCCTAAAACTATTGGACGTCTACAAAATTTACTGAAGCTTTGGTTAAGCATTTTTCTATGATCAACAGATGTCTCTCGTAAACTATTGATGTAGAAAGGACCCCAACTGAAATTCTAGTTTAGGGTCAAACTGGAAATTTTGCTCAAAAGTTCATGCTTTCTTTAAAACTATTAGACCTCTAAGAAATTTACTAAGCTTTGATAAACATTTGGGCATGTACCTAAAGCCTTTTTCTATGATAACCAGATGTCTTTCGCAAATCATTGATGTAGAAAAGATCCAGCTGAAGTTCTAGTTTATGGTCAAACTAGAAATTTTGCTCAATAGTTAATGATTTCCCTAAGACTATTAGGCGTCTACAAAATTAACTGAAGCCGTGGTAATTATTTAGGCGTCAACCTAAAGCTTTTCTCTATGATTACCAGATGTTTCTAGAAAATCATTGATGCATAAAGAAGCCTGGCTGAAATTCTAGTTTATGGTCGAACTGAAAATTTTGTTCAGAAATTCACCCTTTTCTTAAAACTATTAGACCACTAAGAAATTGATTGAAGCGTTGGTAAACATTTAGGGGTAAACCTAAAGCTTTCTTCTCTGAGTAGCCAAATGCCTCTAGGAATTCATTGATGTAAAAACACCCCCAACTAAAATTTTAGTTTATGGTCGAACTGGAAACTTTACTCAAAGATTCGAGTTACCCTAAAACTATTAGACCCATGGGAAGTTTACTGAAGCTTTGGTAGTCATTTAGGCGTAAACCTAAACGCATTTTTCTATGATAACCAGATGTCCTCGCAAATCATTGATGTAGGAAAGATCCAGCTGAAATTCTAGTTTATGGTCAAACTGGAAATTTTGCTCAAAAGTTCATGATTTCCCTAAAACTATTCGACCCCTAAGAAATTTACTGAAGCTTTGGTGATTATTTAGACGTAAATCGAAAGCTTTTCTCTATGTTTACCAGATGTCTCTAGGAAATCATTGATGTAGAAAGAACTCAAGCTGAAATTCTAGTTTATGCTCGATCTGGAAATTTTACTCAGAAATTCGTGCTTTTCCTAAAACTATTGGACCTTTAGGAAATTTATTGAAGCTTTGGTAAACACTTAGTCGTAAACCTAAAGCTTTTCTGTATAATTATCAGGTCTTTCTCGCAAATCATTGATGTAGAAAGGACCCTAGCTAAAATTCTAGTTCATGATCGAACTGGAAATTCTGCTCAGAAGTCTAAAACTATTAGACCCCTAACAGATTTACTAATGCTTTGGTAATTATTTAAGCGTAAACCGAAAGCTTTTCTCTATGATTATCAGATGTCTCTAGGAAATCATTTATGTAGAAAAATCCCAGCTGAGATTTCGGTTTAAGGTCGAACTGGAAATTTTGCTCAGAAGTCTAAAACTATTAGACCTCTAAGAAATTTACTGATGCTTTGGTAAACATTTAGGCGTAAACCTAAAAGCTTTTTTCAGTGATTACCAAATGTCTCCAAGAAATCATTGATTTAGAAAAACCCGAGCTGAAATTCTAGTTTATGGCCGATCTGAAAATTTTGCTCAGATGTTCATGCTTTCCCTAAAACTATTGGACATCTAGAAATTTTCTGAAGATTGGGTAAACATGTAGGCATAAACCTAAAGCTCTTTTACATGATTACCAGATGTCTCTAGCAAATCATAGATGTAGAAAAATCCCAGCTGAAATTCTAGTTTATCGTCGAACTGGAAATTTTGCTCAAAAATTCATACTTTCCCTAAAACTATCAGATCTCTATGAATTTACTGAAGCTTTGGTAAATATTTAGGCGTAAACCTAAAGCTTTTTTCTACGATTGCCAGATGTCTCTATAAATCGTTGATGTAAAAAAAATCCCAGCTGAAATTCTAGTTTATCATCGAATTGGAAATTTTGCTCAGAAATTCATACTGTCCCTAAAACTATCAGATCTCTATGGATTTACTGAAGCTTTGGTAAATATTTAGGCGTAAACCTAAAGCTTTTTTCTACGATTGCCAGATGTCTCTATAAATCGTTGATGTAAAAAAATCCCAACTGAAATTCTAGTTTATGGTCGAACTGGAAATTTTGTCAGAAGTCTAAAACTATTTAGGCCCCTAAGAGATTTACTGATGCTTTGGTAATTATTTAAGCGTAAACCGAAAGATTTTTTCTATGGTTATCAGATGTCTCCGGGAAATCATTTATGTAGAAAAAATGCTAGCTGGAATTCTGGTTTATGGTCGAACTGGAAATTTTGCTCAGAAGTTTAAAACTATTAGACCACTAAGAAATTTACTGATGCTTTGGTAAACATTTAGGTGTAAACCTAAAGCTTTTTTCTGTGATTACCAGATCTCTATAGGAAATCGTTGATGTAAAAACCCCAGCTGAAATTCTAGTTTATGGTCGAACGGGAAATTTTGCTCAGAAGTTCATGCTTTCCCTAAAAGTATTAGACGCCTAAAAAATTTACCGAAGCTTTGATAAACATGTAGGCGTAAACCTAAAGCTTTTTTCTATGATTACCAAACGTCTCCAGGAAATCATTGATTTAGAAAAACCCGAGCTGAAATTTTAGTTTATGGCCGATCTGGAAATTTTGCTCAGAAGTTCATTCTTTCCCTAAAACTATTAGATCTCTAGCAATTTTTTGAAGATTGGGTAAACATGTAGGCATAAACCTAAAGCTCTTTTCCATGATTACCAGATGTCTCTAGCAAATCATAGATGTAGAAAAATCCTAGCTGAAATTCTAGTTTATCGTCGAACTGGAAATTTTGCTCAGAAATTTATACTTTCTTAAAACTATTAGATCTCTAGGGATTTACTGAAGCTTTGGTAAATATTTAGGCGTAAACCTAAAGCTTTTTTCTACCATTGCCAGATGTATCTATAAATCGTTGATGTAAAAAAATCTCAGCTGAAATTCTAGTTTATCGTCGAACTGGAAATGCTCAGAAATTTATACTTTCCTTAAAACTATTAGATCTCTAGGGATTTACTGAAACTTTGGTAAATATTTAGGCGTAAACCTAAAGCTTTTTTCTACGATTGCCAGATGTATCTAGTAAATCGTTGATGTAAAAAAATCCCAGCTGAAATTCTAGTTTATCGTCGAACTGGAAATTTTGCTCAGAAATTCATACTTTCCCCAAAACTATCAGATCTCTATGAATTTACTGAAGTTTTGGTAAATATTTAGGCGTAAACCTAAAGCTTTTTTTACGATTACCAGATGTATCTAGTAAATCGTTGCTGTAAAAAAATCTCAGCTAAAATTCTAGTTTATAGCCGAACTGGAAATTTTGTTCAGAAGTTCATGCTAGAATATGTTCAACTTTAACCTCTTGAAACGATTTTGGATATGAGGGGAAATTTTAGTGTAAAGGTTGAACTGGAAATTTATCCTGAAACGCATTTCCTTACAAAAACCAGGACAGAAATTTACTGAAGTTGGGGTAAACGCTTAGACGTTAACCGTCGTGATATTATTGGCCTTGGGAAACCTAGCCAGTGGCATTGTACTTTAATATCTTACAAATATATACTAACTTTGATTGGACTTCAGCCGAAATTCTAAGTTATAAAGCCATATGGCATTAATAGAATTCAAAAACGTTTTAAACGAACCACCTTGGAAAAACCGAGAATAGTCCTTTTTTCCTTCTTTCCTTACATTTATCATTAATTACACTAACACAATTGGTTTATTTGTGTATCATTGCTTGGGTGTTGTATATATAAATATAACTTGCTCTGTATATAAAATTTCAGATAGAACAGCCCTATATCCACCGCCACCGAGTTACTATAGAACTTACTGTTATCCAACAGATCCACCGGGATACTACACGACTACGCAATTTTTTGCAGGTACTATTGCTTTTGCATGTTTGCATTTTTGGTGCTTCGAGCCGGATTTTCTGTGTATTTGTTAGTGCCTGGAGACAAAGCTTGATAGATGTGAATGGTAAGTTCAGAGAAAACCTTTTGGTTTTTTTTACTATCACGGTCAGGCTTTTGTCTTGAGGTAGAGAAGCTAATCAATTATGTTAAGATAAAGCTAGTTAGAATTGTGTGGCTCAAGGTTTTACAAAGACCACTTCCAGCACACACAAGGTTTACTCTTCAGTACTGAGACAACCATTTTAGGTTGTTAACCTAGAGGCAAGCTAGTAACCACAGCGCAAAGACAACACTACTTATCATTTGTAGCAAAAAAATCTAGGTTGTCTTTTTACTTTGTATTTCATTTGTTTGTTTAATAACATACGTACTTTTTCCTTAGATGCACCGAGTAAACCACCGCCCATATACGACACAACTAATCATTTGTAAAAGTATTTTATACGTAAATTCATAACTACTAATGGTTGCTATTTGCGTGAGTCAATTTAGCGCGCCATTTTTAGTTGGTGGCTGGTAAAACTTTAAACTATAATTAAAAACTGACATAATTTATTTAATTACGTACTGTTTCTTATGCAGGAAACGGGTTTTTGCGATCTGAGGACGGCAACGTGTACACGACATTGGAACCAACGCCTAGCTGTAACCCCAACGTTTATTTTCAGCGAGGAAGCGGTGTACATCCAGGATTAATTTACTAAGTTTTTATATGTTACTAGAACCATAAGTTTAGCTGTTAGTTTGTAAATAAAAGGAATGTGTAGATTTATTCGTCAAGTGTTAAAGATGCAAAACCACGGTTTCGAAAAGGATTTGTTCCTATTAAGTAAATTTAAACCTGCAGAAGAGCCTAAATTGGTGCAAGCACCATCGAGGTACCCTAACCACGTTTTCAGGAAGCACTTTCAACTCCTACTAACTCAGCTTAAAAATGCCTAAGCACCTAAATTGGTGCAAGCACAATCCACGTACCTTAATTACGTTTTCAGGAAGCATTTTCAGTTCCTACTAATTCAACATAAAACTGTACAAATGCTTAAATTGGTGCAAGCACCATTCACGTACCATTACCACGTTTTCAGAAAGCATTTTCAGTTCCTACTAACTCGGCTTGAAACTGCCCAAGTGCCTAAATTGGTGCAAGCACCATCCACGTACCCTAATCTTGTTTTTATGAAGCACTTTCAGTTCCTAGTAACTCTGCTTAAAACTGCTTAAGCGCCTACATTGGTGCAAGCACCATCCACGTACTTAAACCACGTTTTTTGGAGGTATTTTCAGTTTTCAATAATTTAGCTTAAAACTGCCTAAGCGCCTAAATTGGTGCAAACACCAATACCTTAACAACGTTTTTATGAAGCACTTTCAGTTCCTACTAAATCTGCTTAAGCGCCTAAATTGGTGCAAGCACCATCCACGTACTTTGACCATGTTTCTGTAGGTATTTTCAGTTTTCACTAACTCAGCTTAAAAATGCCTAAGCACCTAAATTGGTGCAAGCACAATCCACGTACCTTAATTACGTTTTCAGGAAGCATTTTCAGTTCCTACTAATTCAACATAAAACTGTACAAATGCTTAAATTGGTGCAAGCACCATTCACGTACCATTACCACGTTTTCAGGAAGCATTTTCAGTTCCTACTAACTCGGCTTGAAACTGCCCAAGTGCCTAAATTGGTGCAAGCACCATCCACGTACCCTAATCTTGTTTTTATGAAGCACTTTCAGTTCCTAGTAACTCTGCTTAAAACTGCTTAAGCGCCTACATTGGTGCAAGCACCATCCACGTACTTAAACCACGTTTTTTGGAGGTATTTTCAGTTTTCAATAATTTAGCTTAAAACTGCCTAAGCGCCTAAATTGGTGCAAACACCAATACCTTAACAACGTTTCTATGAAGCACCTTCAGTTCCTACTAACTCTGCTTAGCACTACTTAAGCGCCTAAATTGGTGCAAGCACCATCCACGTACTTTGACCATGTTTTCTGTAGGTATTTTCAGTTTTCACTATCTCAGCTTAAAACTGCCTAAGCGCCTAAATGGTGCAAACACCAATACCTTAACCACGTTTTCAGGAAGTATTTTCAGTTTTTACTAACTCAATAAAACTGCATACGTGCTTAAATTGGTGCAAGCACAATCCACGTATCCTAATCACGCTTTCAGGAAGCATTTTCAGTTCCTGCTAATTAAACTTCAAACTGCATAGGTGCCTAAATTGGTGCAAGCACAATCCATGCACCTTAACCACGTTTTCAGGTAGAGTTTTGAGTTACTACTAATTCAACTTAAAATTTAATAAGTGCATAAATTGGTGCAAGCACAATTCATTTACCTTAACAGCGTTTTCATGAAGCACTTTCAGTTCCTACTAACTCTGTTTAAAACTGCTTAAGCACCTACATTGGTGCAAGCACCATCCACGTACTTTAACCACGTTTTTTGGAGATATTTTCAGTTTTCACTAATTTAGCTTAAAACTGTCTAAGCGCCTAAATTGGTGCAAACACCTACACCTTAAACACGTTTTCTAAAAGTATTTTCAGTTTACGCTAACTCAGCTTAAAATTGCCTAAACGCCTAAATTGGTGCAAACACCAATACCTTAACAACGTTTCTATGAAGCACCTTCAGTTCCTACTAACTCTGCTTAAAACTGATTAAGCGCCTAAATTGGTGCAAGCACCATTCACATACTTTGACCATGTTTTCTGTTGGTATTTTCAGTTTTCACTATCTCAGCTTAAAACTGCCTAAGCGCCTAAATGGTGCAAACATCAATACCTTAACCACGTTTTCAGGAAGTATTTTCAGTTTTTACTAACTTAACTTAAAACTGCATACGTGCTTAAATTGGTGCAAGCATAATCCACGTACCCTAATTACGCTTTCAGGAAGCATTTTCTGCTAATTAAACTTGAAACTGCATATGTGCCTAAATTGGTGCAAGCAGCAATCACGTGCCGTAACCAAGTTTTCAGGACACATTTACAGTTCCTACTAACTCAACCAAAAGCTGCATAAGTGCCTAATTTGGTGCAAGCACCATCCATGCACTTTAACCACGTTTTCAGGTAGATTTTTGATTCAATATTAATTCAACTTAAAATTTAATAAGTGCCTAAATTGGTGCAAGCACCATCCACGTACCTTAATCTTGTTTTTATAAAGCATTTTCAGTTCCTGCTAATTAAACCCGAAACTGCATATGTGCCTAAAATGGTGCAAGCAGTAATCACGTACCGTAACCAAGTTTTCAGGAAACATTTACAGTTCCTACTAACTCAACCAAAAGCTGCATAAGTGCCTAATTTGGTGCAAACACCATCCACGTACCTTTACCACGTTTTCAACAAGAATTTTCAGTTCCTACTAACTCAGCTTAAAACTTCATAATTGCCTAACTTGGTGCAAACATCAATCACGTACCGTAATCAAGTTTTCAAGAAGCATTTTCAGTTCCTACTAACTCAACTTGAAACTGCATAAGTGTCTAAATTGGTGCAGACACCATCCACGTACTTTGACCACGTGCTCATGGAGCACTTTCAGTTTCTACTAACTCAGCATAAAAGTGCCTAAATTAGTGCAAGCATTATCCACGTGCCTTAACCACGTTTTCAGGAAGCATTTTCAGTTCCTACTAACTCGACTTGAAACTGCATAAGTGCCTAAATTGGTGCAAATACCATTCACGTACTTTAACCACGCTTTCATAAAGCATTTTCAGTTCCTACTACCTCAGCTTAAAACTGCCTAAGTGTCTAAAATGGTGCAAGCTGCCTTCCGCGTACTTTAACCACGTTTTCAGGAAGCATTTTCAGTTCCCATTAACTCAACCTAAAACTGATTAAACGCCTAAATTGGTGCAAGCGCCATCCACGTACCTTCACCACGTTTTCAGGAAGCATTTTCAGTTCCTACTACCTCAGCTTAAAACTGCCTAGGTGTCTAAAATGGTGCAAGCACCATTTACGTACCTTAACTACGTTTTCAGGAAGCACTTTCACTTCTTACTAACTTAGCCTAAAACTGCCTAAACGCCTAAATTGGTGCAAGCACCATCTACGTACCTTCACCACGTTTTCAGGAAAAATTTTCTGTTCCTGCTAACTCAACTCAACACTACATTCGTGCCTAAATTGGTGCAAACACCGTCCACGTACCTTAACCACGTTTTCATGAAGCATTTTCAGTTCCTACTACCTCAGCTTAAAACTGCCTAGGTGTCTAAAATGGTGCAAGCACCATTTACGTACCTTAACAACGTTTTCAGGAAGCACATTCAGTTCTTACTAACTTAGCCTAAAACTGCATAAACGCTTAAATTGGTGCAAGCACCATCCACGTTCTTTCACCACGTTTTCAGGAAGCATTTTCAGTTCCTACTACCTCAGCTTAAAACTGCCTAGGTGTCTAAAATGGTGCAAGCACCATTTACGTACCTTAACAACGTTTTTAGGAAGCACTTTCAGTTCTTACTAACTTAGCCTAAAACTGCCTAAACGCTTAAATTGGTGCAAGCACCATCCACGTACCTTCACCACGTTTTCAGGAAGCATTTTTAGTTCCTACTACCTTAGCTTAAAACTGCCTAGGTGCCTAAATTGGTGCAAGCACCATTTACGTACCTTAACAACGTTTTCAGGAAGCACTTTCAGTTCTTACTAACTTATCCTAAAACTGCCTAAACGCTTAAATTGGTGCAAGCACCATCCACGTACCTTCACCACGTTTTCAGGAAGCATTTTTAGTTCCTACTACCTTAGCTTAAAACTGCCTAGGTGCCTAAATTGGTGCAAGCACCATTTACGTACCTTAACAACGTTTTCAGGAAGCACTTTCAGTTCTTACTAACTTATCCTAAAACTGCCTAAACGCCTAAATTGGTGCAAGCACCATCCACGTACCTTCACCCCATTTTCAGGAAGCATTTTCAGTTCCTACTACTTCAGCTTAAAACTGCCTAGGTGTCAAAATGGTGCAAGCACCATTTACGTACCTTAACAACGTTTTTAGGAAGCACTTTCAGTTCTTACTAACTTAGCCTAAAACTGCCTAAACGCTTAAATTGGTGCAAGCACCATCCACGTACCTTCACCACGTTTTCAGGAAGCATTTTAGTTCCTACTACCTTAGCTTAAAACTGCCTAGGTGCCTAAATTGGTGCAAGCACCATTTACGTACCTTAACAACGTTTTCAGGAAGCACTTTCAGTTCTTACTAACTTAGCCTAAAACTGCCTAAACGCCTAAATTGGTGCAAGCACCATCCACGTACCTTCACCCCATTTTCAGGAAGCATTTTCAGTTCCTACTACTTCAGCTTAAAACTGCCTAGGTGTTCAAAATGGTGCAAGCACCATTTACGTACCTTAACAACGTTTTTAGGAAGCACTTTCAGTTCTTACTAACTTAGCCTAAAACTGCCTAAACGCTTAAATTGGTGCAAGCACCATCCACGTACCTTCACCACGTTTTCAGGAAGCATTTTTAGTTCCTACTACCTTAGCTTAAAACTGCCTAGGTGCCTAAATTGGTGCAAGCACCATTTACGTACCTTAACAACGTTTTTAGGAAGCACTTTCAGTTCTTACTAACTTAGCCTAAAACTGCCTAAACGCTTAAATTGGTGCAAGCACCATCCACGTACCTTCACCACGTTTTCAGGAAGCATTTTTAGTTCCTACTACCTTAGCTTAAAACTGCCTAGGTGCCTAAATTGGTGCAAGCACCATTTACGTACCTTAACAACGTTTTCAGGAAGCACTTTCAGTTCTTACTAACTTATCCTAAAACTGCCTAAACGCCTAAATTGGTGCAAGCACCATCCACGTACCTTCACCCCATTTTCAGGAAGCATTTTCAGTTCCTACTACTTCAGCTTAAAACTGCCTAGGTGTCTAAAATGGTGCAAGCACCATTTACGTACCTTAACAACGTTTTTAGGAAGCACTTTCAGTTCTTACTAACTTAGCCTAAAACTGCCTAAACGCTTAAATTGGTGCAAGCACCATCCACGTACCTTCACCACGTTTTCAGGAAGCATTTTTAGTTCCTACTACCTTAGCTTAAAACTGCCTAGGTGCCTAAATTGGTGCAAGCACCATTTACGTACCTTAACAACGTTTTCAGGAAGCACTTTCAGTTCTTACTAACTTATCCTAAAACTGCCTAAACGCCTAAATTGGTGCAAGCACCATCCACGTACCTTCACCCCATTTTCAGGAAGCATTTTCAGTTCCTACTACTTCAGCTTAAAACTGCCTAGGTGTCTAAAATGGTGCAAGCACCATTTACGTACCTTAACAACGTTTTTAGGAAGCACTTTCAGTTCTTACTAACTTAGCCTAAAACTGCCTAAACGCTTAAATTGGCGCAAGCACCATCCACGTACCTTCACCACGTTTTCAGGAAGCATTTTCAGTTGCTACTACCTCAGCTTAGAACTGCCTAGGTGTCTAAAATGGTGCAAGCACCATCCACGTACCTTCACCACGTTTTCAGGAAGCATTTTCAGTTCCTACTAACTCAACTTAAAACTGCACAAGTGCCTAAATTGGTGCAAGCACCATTTACGTACTTTAACAACGTTTTCAGGAAGCACTTTCAGTTCTTACTAACTTATCCTAAAACTGCCTAAACGCCTAAATTGGTGCAAGCACCATCCACGTACCTTCACCCCGTTTTCAGGAAGCATTTTCAGTTCCTACTACTTCAGCTTAAAACTGCCTAGGTGTCTAAAATGGTGCAAGCACCATTTACGTACCTTAACAACGTTTTTAGGAAGCACTTTCAGTTCTTACTAACTTAGCCTAAAACTGCCTAAACGCTTAAATTGGTGCAAGCACCATCCACGTACCTTCACCACGTTTTCAGGAAGCATTTTTAGTTCCTACTACCTTAGCTTAAAACTGCCTAGGTGCCTAAATTGGTGCAAGCACCATTTACGTACCTTAACAACGTTTTCAGGAAGCACTTTCAGTTCTTACTAACTTAGCCTAAAACTGCCTAAACGCTTAAGTTGGCGCAAGCACCATCCACGTACCTTCACCACGTTTTCAGGAAGCATTTTCAGTTGCTACTACCTCAGCTTAGAACTGCCTAGGTGTCTAAAATGGTGCAAGCACCATCCACGTACCTTCACCACTTTTTCAGGAAGCATTTTCAGTTCCTACTAACTCAACTTAAAACTGCACAAGTGCCTAAATTGGTGCAAGCACCATTTACGTACCTTAACAACGTTTTCGGGAAGCACTTTCAGTTCTTACTAACTTATCCTAAAACTGCCTAAACGCCTAAATTGGTGCAAGCACCATCTACGTACCTTCAGTACGTTTTCAGGAAGCATTTTCAGTTCCTACTAACTCAACTTAAAACTGCACAAGCGCCTAAATTGGTGCAAGCACCATTTATGTACCTTAATAACGTTTTCGGGAAGCACTTTCAGTTCTTACTAACTTAGCCTAAAACTGCCTAAACGCCTAAATTGGTGCAAGCACCATCCACGTACCTTCAGCACGTTTTTAGAAAGAATTTTCTGTTCCTGCTAACTCAACTCAACACTACATTAGTGCCTAAATTGGTGCAAGCATCATCCACGTACTTCAATCACGTTTTAGAAAAGAATTTTAAATTCTAACTAATTCAAACCTAAAGGTGCAAAAGTGCCTTAATTGGTGCAAATACCATCCACGTACCTTAACCATATCTTCAAAGGGCAATCTAGTCCTTCTAGCTCAATTTATAATTGTGGAGTTTCCTAAATTGGTGCAAATTTTATCCGCAGACACCAACTACGTCTTCAAGAAGCTTTAAAGTTTCTTTTAACTCAATTTAAAACTGCATATGTGCATAAATTGGTGCAAGCCTAAACCACGTACCTTAATCACGTTTTCAAGAAGCATTGTAAGTTCATTATAACTCGATCTAAAACTGCAAACGTGTCCCAAATGGCGCAAGCTCATCCATATACCTTAACCATGCTTTCAAGAGCATTCCAAGATCTTTCTATCCCAGTTTAAAACTACAGGAGCGTCAAAAATACCGAAAACATAATCCATGCACCTTAGTCATGCTTACAAAGGCATTCACAGTTCTTCGAACTCGATTTAAAACTGCAGAACTGTCAAAAATGCCGCAAGCATCATTCACATACTTTGAGCAAGCTTTCAAGTGCATTCAAGGTATTTTCTAACTCAATTTAAAGCTGTGGCAGTGCCCAAAATGCCACAAACATCAACCATGCACGTTATCCATGCTTTCAATATCATTCAAAGTACTTTTAACTCAATTTAAAACTGCAAAAATGTTTAAAATGGCGCAAGCATCATCCATGCACCTTAACCATGCTTTCAAAAGCATGCACAGATCTTTCTAACCCAGTTTAAAACTACAGAAGCGTCCAAAATGCCGAAAACATAATGCATGCACTTTAGCCATGCTTTGAAGGGTACTCAAAGTTCTATCTAACTCGATTTAATATTGCAGTAATTAAAAAAATTCCGCACGGAACATCCATGTGCTTTAAGCGTCCATTCAAAGTCTTTTCTAACCCAAATTAAACCTCTAGCCGTGCCCAAAGTGTTACAAATACCATTCATGTACCTTATCCATGCTTTCAAGGACATTCAAGTGTTTTTCTAACTCAACTTAAAACTGCAGAAGTGTCAAAAATGGCGCAAGCATCAGCCATGTACCTTATCCATGCTTTCAATAGCATTTAAAGATCTTTTTAACCAAGTTTAAAACTGTAGAAGCGTCCAAAATGCCAAAAACACAATCTATGCACCTTAGTCATGCTCTCAAAGTTTCTTCTAACTCGATTTAAAGCTGGAGAATGGTCAAAAATGCAGCAAGCATCATCCATATACTTTGAGCGTGCTCTCAAGTGCATTCAAGGTTTCTTCTAACTCAATTTAAACCTCTAGCAGTGCCCAAAACGCCACAAACTTCATCCATGCACCTTATCCATGCTTTCAAAAACATTCAAGGTGCTTTCTAACTTAATTCAAAACTGCAGAAGTGCCCAATATGGCGCATACATCATGCATACACCTTAGTCATGCTTTCAAGGGCATTAGAAGTTTTTCCAACTCGATATAAAACTACAGAACTTTCAAAAATGCCGCAGGCATTATCCATATTCTTTGAGCATGTTCTCGATTGCAAAGTCACTTCTAACTCAATTTAAAACTGCAGAAGTGTCCGAAGTGAAGCAAACATCATCAATTTACTTCAACAATGCCTTGAAGAGCATTCAAAGATCTTTCTAACCCAGTTTAAAACTGTATAAGCATCCAAAATGCCGAAAACACAAACCATGCAGCCTAATGATGCTTTCCATGGCACTAAAAGTTCTTCTAACTCGATTTAAAACTGCAGAATTCTCCAAAATGCCGCATGTATCATCCATATACTTTGAGCAAGCTCTTAAGTGCATTCAAGATCCCTTCTAACTCAATTAAAAATTCTAGCAGTGCCCACAATGCCACAAAAATCATGAATGCCCCTAATCCATGCTTTCAAGAGCAATCAAAGGTCTTTCTGTTTCGATTTAAACCTGCAGAAGTGTCTAAAATGGCACGAACATCATCCACGTACCTTATCCATGCTTTCAAAAGCATTCAAAGATCTTTCTAATCCAGTTTAAAACTATATAAGCGTCCAAAATGCCGAAAACAAAATCCATGCACCTTAGTTATGCATGGCATCCAAAGTTTTTTCTAACTCGATTTAAAACTGCAGAACTGTCAAAAATGCCTCAAGCAGCATCCATGTGCTTTGAGCATGCTCTCAAGTGCATTCAAGGGCTCTATTAACTCAATTTACACCTCTAGCAGTGCCCAAAATGCCACAGACATCATCCATGTACTTTATACATGCTTTCAAGAGCATTTAAATGTCTCCGTAATTCAATTTAAAACTGCAGAAAATGATGCAAGCATCATCCATGTACATTAAACATGCTTTCAAAGGCATTCAAAGTTCTTCGTAAACCGATCTAAAACTGCAGAAGTAGCCAAAATGCCGCACATACTTTCCGTGACATCAAGAGCATTCAAAGGTTTTTCTAACACGATTTAAATCTGCAGAAATGTCCTAAATGCCGCAAACCTTCATGCTTTTGAAAGCAATCAAAGTTGTTTCTAACGAGATTTAGAGCAGCAGATGCGTCCAAAATGTCACAAACACCTTAGCCATGCTTTCAAGTCTATTCAAAGTTCTTTCTAACTCGATCTCAAACCGCAGAAGTCAAAATGCCACTAATATCATCCATGTACCTCAACCATGCTTTCAAGAGCATTCAAAGTTCTCTCTAACCCAGTTTAAAACTGTGGAAGCTTCCAAAATGCGACAAACATCATCGGTATATCTTAAGCATGCTTTCAAGAGTATTCGAAGTTCTTTCCAACGCTATTTCAAACTGCAGAAGTATCCAAAATGGCGCTAACAACATCCATGTGCTTTCAAGAGCATTCAAAGTTCCTTCCAACTCAATTTAAAACGACAGAAGTATCCAAAATGGCGCAAACATCATCCATGTACCTTAACCATGCTTTCAAGGGCATTCAAACGTCTTTCTAACTCAGGTTAAACCTGCACGGGCGTTCAAAATGTCACAAACACGAACCATGTACTTTAGCCATGCTTTCAAGAGCATTCAGTTCTTTCTAAAACTGCAGAACTAGCCAAATTGCCGCAAACATTATCCAGGCACCTTAGACATGCTTTCAAGAGCATTCAAGGTTTCTTCTAACTCGATTTAAAACTTCAGAAGTGTCTGAAAAGGGACAAATATCCATGTACCTTAACCATGCTTTCAAGTGCATTCAAAAATCTTTCTAACGCAGTTTAAAACTACAGAAGCGTCCAAAATGCCGAAAATATTATCCATTCGTCTTAGCCATGCTTTCAGTGGCATTCAAAGTGCTTTCTAACTCGATTTAAGACTGTAGAATTCTCAAAAATGCCGCAAGCATCATTCATATATTTTGAGGAAGCTTTCAAGTGCATCCATGGTCTCTTCTAACTCAATTTAAAGCTCTGGCAGTGCCCAAAATGCCACAAACATCATGCATGCACTTTCTCCATGCTTTCAAGAGCACCCAAAGGTCTTTCTATCTCGATTTGAAACTGCAGAAGTGTCTAAAATGGCATCAACATCATCCATGTACCTTATCCATGTTTTGAAAGGTCTTCCCAACTCAGTTTAAAACTGTAGAAGTGTCCAAAATGCCGAAAACATAATCCATACACCTTAATCATGCTTTAAATAGCATTCGAAGTACTTTCTAACTCGATTTAAAACTGCAGAATTCTCAACAATGCCGCAAGCATCATTCATATATTTTGAGCAAGCTTTCAAGTGCATCCATGGTCTCTTCTAACTCAATTTAAAGCTCTGGCAGTGCCCAAAATGCCACAAACATCATGTATGCACTTTCTCCATGCTTTCAAGAGCACCCAAAGGTCTTTCTATCTCGATTTGAAACTGCAGAAGTGTCTAAAATGGCATCAACATCATCCATGTACCTTATCCATGCTTTGAAAGGTCTTCCCAACTCAGTTTAAAACTGTAAAAGTGTCCAAAATGCCGAAAACATAATCCATACACCTTAATCATGCTTTAAATAGCATTCGAAGTACTTTCTAACTCGATTTAAAACTGCAGAATTCTCAACAATGCCGCAAGCATCATTCATATATTTTGAGCATGCTTTCAAGTGCATCCATGGTCTCTTCTAACTCAATTTAAAGCTCTGGCAGTGCCCAAAATGCCACAAACATCATGCATGCACTTTCTCCATGCTTTCAAGAGCACCCAAAGGTCTTTCTATCTCGATTTGAAACTGCAGAAGTGTTTAAAATGGCATCAACATCATCCATGTACCTTATCCATGCTTTGAAAGGTCTTCCCAACTCAGTTTAAAACTGTAGAAGTGTCCAAAATGCCGAAAACATAATCCATACACCTTAATCATGCTTTAAATAGCATTCGAAGTACTTTCTAACTCGATTTAAAACTGCAGAATTCTCAACAATGCCGCAAGCATCATTCATATATTTTGAGCAAGCTTTCAAGTGCATCCATGGTCTCTTCTAACTCAATTTAAAGCTCTGGCAGTGCCCAAAATGCCACAAACATCATGCATGCACTTTCTCCATGCTTTCAAGAGCACCCAAAGGTCTTTCTATCTCGATTTGAAACTGCAGAAGTGTCTAAAATGGCATCAACATCATCCATGTACCTTATCCATGCTTTGAAAGGTCTTCCCAACTCAGTTTAAAACTGTAGAAGTGTCCAAAATGCCGAAAACATAATCCATACACCTTAATCATGCTTTAAATAGCATTCGAAGTACTTTCTAACTCGATTTAAAACTGCAGAATTCTCAACAATGCCGCAAGCATCATTCATATATTTTGAGCAAGCTTTCAAGTGCATCCATGGTCTCTTCTAACTCAATTTAAAGCTCTGGCAGTGCCCAAAATGTCACAAACATCATGCATGCACTTTCTCCATGCTTTCAAGAGCACCCAAAGGTCTTTCTATCTCGATTTGAAACTGCAGAAGTGTCTAAAATGGCATCAACATCATCCATGTACCTTATCCATGCTTTGAAAGGTCTTCCCAACTCAGTTTAAAACTGTAGAAGCGTCCAAAATGCCGAAAACATAATCCATACACCTTAATCATGCTTTAAATAGCATTCGAAGTACTTTCTAACTCGATTTAAAACTGCAGAATTCACAAAAATGCCGTAAGCATCATCCATACACTTTGAGCAAGTTTTCAAGTGCTTTCAAGGTCCTTCTAACTCAATTTAATGCTCTGGCAGTATCAAAAATGCCACAAACATCATGCATACCCCTAATCCATGTTTTTAAGAGCAATCAAAGACATTTCTGTCTTGATTTAAAACTGCAGAAGTGTTCAAAATGGCACAAACATCATTCATGTACTTTATCCATGCTTTCAAGAGCATTCAAAGATCTCCCTAACCCAATTTAAAACTGTAGAAGCGTCTAAACTGCCGAAAACATAATCCATGCACTCAATCCATGCTTTGAAAGAAACTCAAAGTTCTATCTAACTCGATTTGAAATTGCAGTAATGTCAAAAATTCTACAAGGAACATCCATGTGCTTTTTAGCGTGCATTCAAAGCCTCTTCTAACCCAATTTAAACCTCTAACGGTACCCAAGGTGCCACACACGCAATCCATGTACCTTATCAATATTTTCAAGAACATTCGAATGTTTTTAAACTCAATTTAAAACTGTAGAAGTGTCTAAAATGACGCAAACATCATCCATGTACCATGACCATGCTTTCAAGAGCATTCAGAGATCTTTCTAACCCAGGTTAAACCTGTAGAAGCGTCCAAAATGCCACAAACATCATCAATGTACTTTAGCTATGCTTTCAAGAGCATTCAGTTCTTTCTAGTCAAATTGCCGCAAACATTATCCACGTACCTTAGACATACTTTCAAGAGCATTCAAGGTTTCTTCTAACTAAATTTAAAACTTAAGAAGTGTTTGAAAATCGGCAATTATCCGTGTACCTTGAACATGCCTTCGAGAGCAATCAAAGTTTTTCAAACGCGATTTAAAGCAGCAGAAACGTCCAAAATGCAACATCAACCATGTTCTTTGGCCATGCTTTCAAGAACATTCAAAGTTCTTTCTAACTCGCTCTCAAACCACAAAAGTAGCCAAAAGGCGACTAATGTCATCATGCCTTCAAGAGCATTCGAAGCTTTTTCTAACTCGATTTAATAAAACTGCAGAGGTGTCGGAAATGCCGCAAACATGCATGTATCTTAACCATGTCTTCGAGAGCTTCAAGTTTCTTTCTAACGCGATTTAAAACAGCAAAAACGTCCAAAATGCAACATCAACCATGTACCTTAGACATGATTTTAAGAGCATTCGAAGTTCTTTCTAACTGAATTTAACCGGCAGAAGTGTCCAAAAAAGCGCAATCATCATCCATGTACCTCAACCATGCCTTCAGAAGCATTCAAAAATCTTTCTAACCCGGTTTAAAACTACAGAAGCGTCCAAAATGCCGTAAACGTAATCAATGCAGCTTAGTCATACTTCAAAGACATTCAAAGCTTTTCTAACTCGATTTAAAATGCCGCATCCGTGTACTTTCAAGTGCATTCAAGGTCTCTTCTAACTCAATCTAAACCTCTTACAGTGCCCAAAATGTGACAAACATCATCCATGTGTTCAAGAACATTCAAAGTTTTTTCTAACCGGATTTGAAACTGCAGAAGTAGCCAAAATGCTGCAAACATTTTCATGTACTTTAGTCATGCCCTCAAGGACATTCGGAGTTCTTTTTAACTTGATTAAAAGTGCAGGAGTTTCCAAAATGCAGCATGTACTTCAAGCATGCTTTTAAGAGCATTCCTAGTTCTTACTAACTCAATATAGACCTCTAGCAGTGTCCAAAATGCCACAATAATTCATAAGGCACTAGATAATCATAACCCTTAGTTTATCATGCATAAATCTCGTACAAATTTGGCATTGCTTCAAAATCGTAGTCTAAATAATCAGAATTTAAAAGTTTTCGCTCATTTCCAAGTCTCTTACATTGTGATTGGGTAAAAGCTTGCGTGTATGACGGGTGGTCTATATGTAAACTGAATAAGTAATCTAGTAGCCGCTGAATGTGCGCCTACGGTAATCTCCTCCCAGTGAATTGTTTCTCTTGTCATAACATAACCTCAAATTTACTCCAACTTCTTGTGTATGAATATTAAAAAAACCTATAAAGTTGCATAAGAATGCCAGTTTTATCGAAAGCAGCTCTCTACAACCCCTAACTCACCCTACGCCAAAATGCAACGTTTCAGCTTTCGAGCACCTACGTTTCTAAAGACGCTTCAGGTACACAAAGACAAAGCCGTACAAAATGTGGGTTTGTACGCAAACAAATTCGAAGAGCGCATTAAAGGTACGATGGTGGAGAACTGGGTGAAATACTGGAAAAATGTGTTTAGCGATTACAAAGATGTGGCAGTCGACATCCGTAAGGATGTACGGGAGAAACCTTTGAAAGCTGGAGTTTATTTCGGTATATTTGGAACGTTGGTTTATTGCGCAAAACACAACCCTACAGAACAAGATTTTCGGGATGTCTTCATAAGGTATTTTATTCGTCTAACTTGGTTTTAATAACGTAAGTTTTAGTTGCACGAATCAGCTGATAATGGTACATCCAAGTTTGCAGAATCCAAACACTGCGAAACACCTCTTGTTTGTGGAACAGAATTATAATAGGAAAGCGATACGAAGGCTGAGTCTAGGTGTCGGTTCGATCATATGGGTCGATCGGAATAGTGACGAACTCAAGAATTACGACGCTACTTGTCCGTATTTACAGTTAAAATATAGCGAATTCAAGGATAGGGTATTAGATGTTGGATTTTTAAATCGGTGGTGGGTTTTGAATAGTAAAATGATTGATTACGATGTTAATTATTAGATTTTAATTGAATGTTTATTTATTTGGTCGTTTGCTTCCCATACGTTCTAGCGACTTTACTTTCTGGACGATTCCCAGATGGGTTTTATACATCGAATTGTTAAGCCTATCAATTTGTAGTCGTTTAACGTTTCTTCAGAGAGCCCAACATATTACCTAGCATATACTATTACACCGTACCATTCCTTCATCGTTTAACACGTTGCAGAGTGACTGTTTTCTTTATAGCGTAAGTTATACTGACTCAATAACGTGGATCGTATGCATGCCACGTATTTGAAATTTATTAAGAATTATTTTGCTTGTGGAGAGTTTTGTAAATATGTTTCACACACCTTAGCAGAGTCAAAGTTCCCCACCGATCTGATTAATTGAATTCGCTACCAGAGTGCGATATTAACCTTCAGTTGTCGGAAGAACCACCACTGACGCATGACAGTAATAATAATCTACGATAACAATATTTCAAATACCTCTAATATAACAAACTACAGAACAGATCTATTTGTACCTTACGGTCCTCATTTTCGTCCGTTTCATAATTCAATTACGGCTAACATAACATTACACATACACAAATAATTACAATATTTCTTTTTAATTTGACGACAAGCTTTAAATTCTTTGGTCATTCGATTTCGCAATTTTTTTGCTTTCTATTTTCAAACATTTTCTTACAGGTCCCATCTAACTTGACGTCAAGTTGGGTGGCCCCGTTTAAATTGTTAATAACTTGTAGTTTTTGGGTACTAACGATGAGCTTTTGGATTTGGTGGGTACTAACGATTGGTGTTAACGTTTTTGGACTTGTTCCGACTTGACACACTAGTGCTTCCAGTTGCTACAAGATCGTCTAAATAATTTAAACAACGTAAATAACACAATAAAACTTTTTCAACCGCGTGTTGAAATATAGAACTAGTCGGTTTAGTTCGAAACTGTAAACGAATAACTTTATATAAGGCATGCTCCAGGCTAGTAATTCAGATGTTTTAAAATCAACTTCAAGCTGATTATAGATATTTAAAAGATCAGGTTTAGTGAACATTTGTCCACCACGTAGTGCTACTAAAATATTATCAATTAATTGCAAAGAATAATTAAGATATTTAAAATGTTTATAGTGATTTTCACAAATTCGAATACCGTTTTCGTTATTTTTTAGTTCGGGTACCAGGGGAGATCCCAACACAAATGGCTTACCTTTTTGATAACCCCCTTCATTGCAAGTCTACTCAGTTCAAACTCCACTTGTTACGTTTTTTCCGTGACAGCCACGTTGGGCGCCAAATTTATGCTACGTAACACAAAGAAAGTCAAAGAAAGGACCGGGCTCAATCGGAGAGTAGGGGGGGTTGTAGAAAGCAGACTGACCTATGATGTATGCGGCGGTAAGGAGTTAGTAACAGTACCTGCAATAAAAGAAATTAGAATAGCAAACCTGCAATAAAAAAAAGATTAGTCCTGCAAACCTGAAATAAAGAAAAAGCATAGCAGCAATGCATAGTCTAAGTTATTCAGTACTTTGTAGAATGTAAATAAAACTGTTTAGATAAACTATATAATATAACAACGGTAAAAGCAATACAAAAATTTTTAGTACAAAGTGAGGTAATATTGGGGAGTAGCAGAAACGTTTCCTCAAACACCAATTAAACATAAATCAGACAAAATGTTAACAAAAGATAAATAGATAAGACACCATTGATATGAGTAATCCAGTAGTATTGATTTTGTTTTTTTCTTCTTTTTTTTCTTAATAGCATGCACTTCTATTGTAAAAGGTATCAGAACGACAAAGATATTGCAAAACAACGGATAGATATTTAAAGTCATATCAAGTAGGAAATAGTTCAACTTACATAAAGTCCTTCAGTAACGCTTCCTTGCAATTGAAGTGTGGGACTCACGATGTCCTGCACCAACGAAGCACTTCACCCTTGACTGTGAGGGTGTTGATGGAATTTCTTACACTTTACACTAATCACACCTACGTATTTTACTGGTGTTAGCAGCAGACATTATCAGGCTGATGGAACTATGTAGCATTGATAAATTTATTGTTAATTCTATTTCCTGAGACAATAATGTCGAAATATTTTGTAACACAAATCGAAAAAAAAATTGTAATAAAAATTTAGAATCACGGGCTTTCTAGGCACGATGTAATGCATTAAACTAACAGTAACGTGAGGTGTTTTATTTGCTACCTATGGTTACAAAGAAAAATCTAGTGCTTTTGAAACACTCAAGCTTAACACTGTTTGGATAAGCCAAAGTATGCACTACTCTGATAACAAAAAAAGAGGCCACGAAGACCAGATCGCACACACAGTTCAAATACAAAAAGACAAATCAACTAAAAAAACAATCAATAAAGCAACGCGTATCACTACGTCAATGTTCCGTAAAACAAGCACGTGCGGTCGAGTAAAACACGTTCGCCTATGAAGCATCTTTCCTTCAATATAATCAGAACGACACCGCCTACAGTTAATATACGACTTCTATTTCACAAGAAAAACAACTCAAAACACAATTAGTAAAGCAACAAGGAAACAGTATTTTTAACGAAATTAATATTTAGGAACGAAGCACAAACTCCAACTGCTATACAGTTAATATATAACTTTTATTTCACAGCAACAAGGAAAACGTATTTTTAAAGTAATTAATGTGTAGGAACAAAGAACCAAACGACAACTGCCCGTCTGTAGATATCAAATCGTTGTTATTACAACCGCTTATCGCCTATCAACTCCAGTTCGATAATAACATAAGGAACTAAATTTATATGAATGCAGCCATCATATCTACTAATTAATCACGAGCCGCTTATCACTTTCGACAAGCTGGAAAGTAATTTACGAATAATCCTATTTAAAATTTGTTCCTCGCAATTTATTTATTAATAAAAATCAATCTTCAATTAATCTATTTTTAAATTACTACACACGAGTTAAATTGCATACAAATCTGAAAACTATTCGAAAGTATTTACTTTATACAAACAGCGATCCACACATTATAATACGACCCATTTGCCCAAGGAGTTAATAAATATAAAATATCGAAATAGTAGTGTAAAATGTTAAGCCTAATAAAAATGCCCGTTACAGATTCCCCCCTAGAAAAATAAAGACGTCGTGGTGAAAAAAAAAAACGACAGACAAGGAACCAAACAAAAAAAAAATATTTTTATCCGGTTCGAAGGACCAACACCAGTATAAGAAAAGGAACACTTTTTTCAAAAGAAGACAAAGTCATCTATCGTAACCAACAACGACAGAACAGGTAAAGAAGGCATCAAGTAAACACCCAATGAGGATTAAAGGTCTTAGCTACTTTCAAAATCGTCAAAAGACGGATGTCCCTAAAAGGGACATTTCTGTTCTCCACCTCAAAGAAAAGTTTTGGCTTCCCGCGGAGAAACCAAGAGGAAAGAAAAAAAAACGAGGAAGAAAACTCTTAGCAAACCAACTAGACGACACAACTGTCAACCTCAAGTGTGCAGTAAAGAAAGAACCAAGACAAAGTAAAGGACAAAGGCAAGCTAGTACACCATCTAGAATACTTCCAACTGAGGTAACACAGATTCGTATGAAACGATTACTCAAGCAAAGTATGGCTAACAGACCTACAGAAGCGACCAAGTCGAAATCCCTAAAGGAAAAGAAAATAGATCTGAAGCCTACCTCAAGGAATGGATGTAGAAAGCGACTATAATAGTCAAATAGTGAACAAATGGTAGAACTAGCCAGAAGAAAAAGTCACGGGATAGGCTAGCTATAAAAATATGAATAGGAATACGAAATGGGCGCTAGTGTTTTCGGACACAAGCTTATCAGAGAAAACACAAGACCAATAAGCCAAAAAAAAAAGTTACAAGTCATTAGAGATAGCGACACGTAGGGATCAAAATAGAATCGGCCGTAGGGAGCCCCTTAGGATCCAGAGGTTCAGGATCAAAATGTCGGACAAAACTAAGAGTAAAGAAATCCACAGGGAAAGATAGGTAAGCAGTAGCAATCGGAGAGAACCAAGGTGTAAAGGCATAAACGCTGCCAAAGTCGTCAAAGGACGGATGTCTCTTTAGAAAAGAAACAGCACAGTTTCCAACCTCAAGAAATTGGTTTCGCGCGCGCAATAACCAAAAGAAAAGAAAAGTAGCGAGGAAGGAAACCAACAGCAATAGCCAACATAAGACACAAGTGTCAAGCCTCGAGTAAGCTAGGGAATGACAAACGGAAAACTGGAAAAAGTAACGAAAGACTTCAACTGTGGTATCAAGAAGGGAAAGAAAAAAGTCATATAATACAACCAGATCTAGATCGGGGACATTAGGATTATATTTAAGTGAGGTAGCGAAAATGACGTGAAGAAAAGAAAAAAAAAGGTGGTGTACAGAAAACTTGGGCGCCAGTGTTTTCCAAAACCAAATTACCAGCGAAAACACAACTCCGATAATTCACACAAAAAAAAAATTACAATCAAGGAATTTCTATATAGCGAAGGAAAAAGATTCAAGACTACACCACAAAAAAAATTAGAGCCACCCAATATAGGCAGAAAAGAAAATCGAACATATACACCAAAAAAAAAAATCAAGGCCAAAAAAATCAAGGTCAAAAAAAAAATTTAGAAAATCAAGAGCAAATCAAAAAAATTAGGCCCCTCAAAAAAGTCGAGCCAATCAAAAAAAAAAGTCGAGCCCCACGTTGGGCGCCAAAATTTCTGTTACGTTTTTTTCGTGGCAGCCACGTTGGGCGCCAAATTTATGCTACGTAACACAAAGAAAGTCAAAGAAATGACCGGGCTCAATCGGAGATTAGGGGGGGGTTGTAGAAAGCAGACTGACCTATGATGTATGCGGCGGTAAGGAGTTAGTAACAGTACCTGCAATAAAAGAAATTAGAATAGCAAACCTGCAATAAAAAAAGATTAGTCCTGCAAACCTGAAATAAAGAAAAAGCATAGCAGCAATGCATAGTCTAAGTTATTCAGTACTTTGTAGAATGTAAATAAAACTGTTTAGATAAACTATATAATATAACAACGGTAAAAGCAATACAAAAATTTTTAGTACAAAGTGATGTAATATTGGGGAGTAGCAGAAACGTTTCCTCACACACCAATTAAACATAAATCAGACAAAATGTTAACAAAAGATAAATAGATAAGACACCATTGATATGAGTAATCCAGTAGTATTGATTTTGTTTTTTTCTTCTTTTTTTTCTTAATAGCATGCACTTCTATTGTAAAAGGTATCAGAACGACAAAGATATTGCAAATCAACGGATAGATATTTAAAGTCATATCAAGTAGGAAATAGTTCAACTCACATAAAGTCCTTCAGTAACGCTTCCTTGCAATTGAAGTGTGGGACTCACGATGTCCTGCATCAACGAAGCACTTCACCCTTGACTGTGAGGGTGTTGATGGAATTTCTTACACTTTACACTAATCACACCTACGTATTTTACTGGTGTTAGCAGCAGACATTATCAGGCTGATGGAACTATGTAGCATTGATAAATTTATTGTTAATTCTATTTCCTGAGACAATAATGTCGAAATATTTTGTAACACAAATCGAAAAAAAAATGGTAATAAAAATTTAGAATCACGGGCTTTCTAGGCACGATGTAATGCATTAAACTAACAGTAACGTGAGGTGTTTTATTTGCTACCTATGGTAACAAAGAAAAATCTCATGCTTTTGAAACACTCAAGCTTAACACTGTGTTTGGATAAGCCAAAGTATGCACTACTCTGATAACAAAAAAAGAAACCACGAAGACTAGATCGCACACCCAGTTCAAATATAAAAAGACAAATCAACTACACACGAGTTAAATTGCATACAAATCTGAAAACTATTCGAAAGTATTTACTTTATACAAACAGCGATCCACACATTATAATACGACCCATTTGCCCAAGGAGTTAATAAATATAAAATATAGAAATAGTAGTGTAAAATGTTAAGCCTAATAAAAATGCCCGTTACACACTCTTGCTCTAAATACAAAAAGAATTTGATGGGGTTGGTGAAATACCGATTGTACCTCCTTGTTTATCTCTAAACGAATCTCTTTCTCCACTGCTGAGTGTTTTTGCTCGCTTGGAGATAATGCCTTACATGTGATTTTTCAATGCTCCACTCGAAGGTACTACATTGGCCAGAGAGCGAGTTTTTTACCTGGAAAATTTGGAATTTTGCCAACCCCTTCCTATTCCAAGCAAGGTAGGGATCTTTAACGTGCATGACAACACTCACATACGGGACCTCCATTTCATCTCTCATCTGAACGAGGGTGTAGTTTTGTGAAAAATGCTCGCCTAACATTTTTCAAGCGGAGATGGGAGATAATGCCACCGGTCTGCAGGTTTAAGACAAAGTTGCAGGCATTGCATAATCAGACGCATCCGTTTCAGCCGTAAACAGTATATCACCATCGGGCGGCTCCATGGCATAGTTGGTATGCGTGTGACTACTACGTCCAAGATCCCGAGTTCGAATCCCGACATGGTCCACTTGAAAAATGTTAGGCTCTTAAGATTTAAAAACGAATTCTTACGGTTAAAAAACGTCGATAAATACATCGCGCAAGCGCGATGAAAAAACGACGCCACTGGCGGTTGGTAACGCTAACCTTTGTACAGATTTTGGCGCGCCCATCGGTCAATGATGTCACCAATGCACAAATTAAATTACGCAATATATAAAGTAAATTTACAACAATTAGGTCAATAAGGTACTCACATAATAGGTCCAGATTTCCACGAAGTACGCCAATTGTCCTTCAAGATAGATAAAGATGGCGTCAGCACGTCCATAAGGGCGGCTGCTGGCCGCTTGAAGGCAATTAACAGAGGGTACGTCTGACGTACATCTAAATGGCTTGGACTAGATCTCAGGGCTCCATCCCGAAGTGATTAAAGATGGTGCTCCGGCGTGGAATGCGGTTCTGCCAACGGCTACAGATTCATCACCTACCTATGCAGGGAACGGAAAGGAAACATGGTATAAGGGCGACAAACAAAGATAATCAGGCAAGGATATCTACATAGATAAAGATAACGATACGTTACCGAAAAACGTCCACTGCACTCGAAGGTTCAGGCAAAAAAGCCACGTTACAGAGACTCACGAAAACTTCTCCCCACTTTGTCCCTACTCCACTCGCGTCACGCGATCTGGCGCAAACGCACTGTGACGTAACGGAAATACGCGCACCGAGTCTTTTGAATTTATGGCGCGAAACTTCCGCACATCAAAATTAACCTAAAAAATGTTTAAGTGCCAATTTATTGGCACGTAACAAAACGAGCATCTTTCACAAAAATTTTGACTGTGAGGGATGAAGTTTAATCATGGAGTAAAAATTCCACAAGAAATTCAACTTGAATTTTTGGATCGTCAGAAATGATGTCACATGTTTAGAAATATCTGAGGAGCCAAATGCTTGTATCATCTGCATGGGGATGATATTTCAATTGTAGGGGATCAGATTCAACCATGGAGTAAAAGTTTCACAAGAAATAGAACCTGGATTTATCAATCGACAGAAATGATATCATACTTGTACTTAACTAACGAGCCGAATACTTACACTTTATATAATCTGCAGGAGTATTTATGGGGGTAGATATTTCGATTGTAGGGGATGAGATACAACCATAGAGTAAAAATTCCACAAGAAATGGAACCTGACTATTTGGATTGTCGAGGATGAGGTCACATGATTGGACCTATCTGAAGAGCCGAATGCTTACGTTTCATATAATGTGAACGAGTAGTATTTATGGAGGCGAATATTTCGATTGTAGGTGATGAGGTAGGTTTAACCATGTAAAAATTCACCAAGAAACAAAACCTGGGTTTTCGGATCCTCAGAAATGATGCTCGTTACCTCTCCTCCTTAGATATCCGTTCCGCCTATTGGCCAATCCCTCTGTCCCCAGAATCCCAACCCTTCACTGCCTTTACCGTCTCTCATCGAGGTTTATTTGAATTTGTCGGTCATGCTTGTAACTATCTGACGAGTCCAATGCTTACATTTCATATCATCTACATGAGTATTTTTGGGAGTGGATATTTGGATTGTAGGAGATGAGGTTTTATCATCGGGTATAAATTCTACAAGAAATGGAACCTGGCTATTTGGATCGTTGGGAATAAGGTCACATGTTTCGACCTATCCGAGGAGCTGAATGCTTACATTCTGTATCATCTGTACAAATGTTTATGGGGGATGTTTGGATTGTAGGGGATCAGGTTTAACCATAGAGTAAAAGTTCTAGGTCTTTGGATCGTCGGGAATGTCGCAGACTTGAACCTATCTGAAGATCCAAATGTACAATTATCTGCACGAATATTTATAAGGGTCGATATTTCGATTGTAAGTGATGAGGTTTAACCATGGAGTAAACATTCCACATAAAATGGAAGTTGGGGTTTTGGATCATCAGGAATGATGTCACGCCCTTGGACCTGTCTGAAGAGCCAAATGTTTACCTTCCATATATTCTGCACGGGTATTTATGGGGGCAGATATTTCAATTGTAGGGGGATGAGGTTTAACCATGGAATAAATATTCCACAAGAAATGGAACTTAGGTTTTTGGATGGTCGGGAATGATATCACGGGCTTGGACCTATCTGAAGAGCCAAATGCTTACATTTCATATCATTTCCACGAGTATTTATGGGAGTGAACACTTTGATTTACGGGATAAAGTTTAACCATGGAGAAATAATTCCACAGAAAATAAAACCTTACTTACATTTCACATCATCTGTATGATTATTTATGGAGATGGATATGTCGATTGTAGGGGATCCGGTTTAACCATGTAGTAAAAGTTCCATAAGAAATGAAACCTGCGTTTTGGATGGTCAGGAATGATGTCACGTGCTGGACCTATCTGAAAAATCTGTATGTGTATTTATGGGAACGGATATTTCGATTGTTGGGAATGAGGTTTAACCATAGGGTAAAAATTCACCAAGAACCAAAACCTGAATTTTCGGATCGCTAGAGATGATGACATGCTTGTGCCCATCTGACGAGCCAAATGCTTACATTCCATATAATTTGCACAAGTATTCATGGGAGTGATACTTAGATTGTAGGGGATGAGATTTCACCATAGAGTAAAAATTCTACAACAAATGATATTTGGGTTTTGGATCGTCAGGAATGTCATGCTTGGGCTTATCCGACGAGCCGATTGCTTATATTTCACATCATCTGCATGATTATTTACGGGGATGAATGTTGATTGTAGGGGATCAGGTTTAACCATGGTGTAAAAGTTTTACAAGAAATGGAACCTGGGTTTCGATTCGTCAGGAGTCTCATGCTTGAACATATCTGAAGACCCAAATGCTTACATTTTATAAAATCTGCATGAGCATTTTTGGGGATATATTTCGATTGTAGGGGATGAGGTTCAATCACAGAATAAAAATTCCACAAGAAATATAATCTGGGTTTTCGGATCGTCAGAAACAATATCACGCCTGCCGAATACTCACATTTCATCTCAACTGCATTCATAAATATGGAGGTGGATATGTCAATTATAGGGAATGAGGTTTAATAATGGAAAAATGAAACTTGCTTTTGGATCGTCGCAATTCATGTCATCATCCTGTTATAGCCTAAGGTATAACCGTTATAGTACCGCGCAACTGTTGAGCCACTACGACAGTTGGTAACACATACTAAAACGTACATAATATTGCACATAATATTTCTGCTCTTCTACCATAAATGATCCGTAAGTAGGGCATTTTCCATTGTGGAACAAAGATTACGCACAGACAAAGCATAATCCACTAACGTTTCCAACTTATCTGCCTTTGGAGAAACCTCGTTTCTAATTTTAGTCATTAGGGACCTAAAGATATTTTTGGGGCGCTCATAGAGCATCTGAAGCGTTTCTAATGTCCGAAACGGCTGATGGCATTAATAATCTGCTCTTTACGGATCGTAATGCTTTTCCCTTCAGGCATTGATGTAGAGTGGTTAAATTTTCAGCATCAGTGTAACCGCAAATACTAGTGCTGCTGTTGTAGCTGCTGATAACTAATGGTGTCTTCTGCGTTACCACTAAAGACAGGTAGATCTTTAGACAAATTGCCAGGCTGCCAATTGTGTACGATTTGGTACTGTTCTTTCGTGGATAGTTTGAACATAACCTGCCGGATGTCCATTTGAAGACGAATGACGTCTTCTCCTTTGACAGTGAGACATCTTCAGATTGCGATTTATCAAAACGTTCTGACTGACTTCTATTATGTATTGAGTCTTTGCCGGTGACGTTTACTTTAGGAGTAGAGTGGATCCCTGTAACTCTGTTAACGGCTCGCCTTCGTTATCACTGCTTGAGGTCATAAGCAGTTGTTAGTTTTGCTTAATACATTTTAGCTCCGTCTCGCGTTCATCAGTTAAACGTTCGAGTTCAAGTTTAATTTTCCGTTGCTTTCGTGAAGATACAGTAGACTCGGCTACTATATGTTGCCTTTGAACAGATCGTTCTTTTCTCGTGTTATGCTGTTCTGTTTTTAAACAGGAATTGTAATACCAACTGTGATTCTGCACCTCTACAGTTTACACATGCATAGCGAAATCAAGTATCACACGTGTCGCATTGAACAACGCTGAAACTTTCAGAGTTTGAGCATAGCGGACAAACTTAACCTGTTTTTTTGTCCTCTTCCGCTGCAGATGCTCCTTTACATTAAGTTCGTGTTGCCCTGGGGACAATCAAGTTGTAATGAGTCATTGACAGTTCGTACGGCAGCAAACCTCCAACATCAACAACTAGTACTCCTGTAAAGCTGGAAAATATACACCAGGAGGTAAACCTTGGTAGGTAGTAATAGTACGAGTATAAAAGTAAGTATAACAGACTCATTATCCTACAATGGAAACCCAACCATAGACGACTTCTATGTCGAAATTCAGTTTAATTTCGATGTTGAAGTCGAAATTTAACTAAACTTCCAGATTGAAGTCGAAATTTAACCAAGTTTTTAGATACAAGTCGAAATCTAACTAAACTTCGAGATCGAAGCCGAAATTTAACTAAATTTAGAGATCGAAGTTGAAATTTAATTAAATTTCGACATCGAAGTCGAAATTAGATAAATCTCAAGATCAAACTCAAAATTTAACTAAATTTCGACAACGAAGTCGAAATTTAACTACATTTCGAGATCGAAGCCGAAATATAATTAAATTTCGAGATCGATCTCAAGATTTATTAAATTTTGATTTCCATCTCGAAATTTAGTTTAATTTCGACTTCGACATCGAAGTCCAAATTAAACCGAATTTCGACATTGAAGTCGAAATTTATTATATTTGGATATCCAAGTCAAAATTTAATAAATTTCGACTTCCATCTCGAAATTTAGTTAAATTTCAACTTCGATCTCGAAATTTATTTAAATTTTGACTTTGATGTCGAAATTCAGTTTAATTTGGACATCGAAGTTAAAATTTAATAAATTTCAAGATCCAAGTCGAAATTTAATAAATTTTGACATCGAAGTCGAAATTTAATAAATTTCAAGATCCAAATCGAAATTTAATGCATTTCGATATCGAAGTAAAAATTTAACTAAATTTCGACATGAAAGTCGAAATTTAATAAATTTCGAGATCAAAGTCGAAATTAAACTAAATTTCGACATCGAAGAGAAATTGAGTGAAATTTCGACTTTGATCTCGATATTTAGTTAAATTTCAACTTTATGTCGAAATTCAGTTTCAAATCGATGTTGAAGTCGAAATTTAACTAAATATCGAGATCAAAGTCGAAATTTAACGAAATTTAGAGATCGAAGTCGAAATTAAACTAAATTTTGACATCCAAGAGAAATTGAGTGAAATTTCGACTTTCATCTCGATATTTAGTTAAATTTCAACTTTATGTCGAAATTCAGTTTAAAATCGATGTTGAAGTCGAAATGTAACTAAATTTCGACATCGAAGTCGAGATTCGATAAACTTCTACAACGGTCTCGAAATTTATTAAATTTCGACTTCAATGTCGAAATTTAGTTAAATAACGACTTCGATCTCGAAATTTAGTTTAATTACGACTTCAATGTTAATATTTATTAAATTTGGATATCGAAGTCGAAATTAAATAAATTTCGACAACGATCTCCAAATTTATTAAATTTCGACTTCGATGTCAAAATTTAGTTCAATTTCGACTTCGATCTCGAAATTTAGTTAAATTTCAACTTTGATCTCGAAAATTAGTTTAATTTCGACTTCACATCGAAGTTCAAATTAAACAGAATTTCAACATTGAAGTCAATATTTAATAAATTTCGAGTTCAATGTCGAATTTCAGTTTAATTTGGACTTCGATGTCAAAGTCCAAATTAAACTAAATTTCGAGATCGAAATCTAACTAAATTTTGAGATTGAAGTTAAAATTTAACTAAATTTCGACTTCAATCTCGAAATTAAGTTTAATTTCGACTTCGACATGGAAATTTATTAAAATTCGACTTTGATGTCGAAATTAAGTTAAATTTCGACTTCAATGTCAAAATTCAGTTTAATTTGGACTTTGATGTCGAAGTCGAAGTCGAAATTAAACTAAACTTCGAGTTCGAAATTGAAATTTAACTAAATTTCGAGATCAAAGTCGAGATTAAACTAAATTTCGACATCAAAGTAGAAATTGAGTGAAATTTCGATTTCGCTCTCGAAATTTAGTTAAATTTTGATTTCTATGTCGAAATCTAGTTTAATTTCGATGTAGAAGCCGAAATTTAACTAAATTTCGAGACTGAAGTGGAAACACTAAGTTTCGAGATGGAAGTCAAAAATGTAACTAAATTTCGAGGTCGAAGTCGAAATTTAATAAATTTCGAGATCAAAGTAAAAATTGTTTAGACATTGAAGTCGAAATTTAACATTTCGAGATCGAAGCCGAATTTTAATAAATCTCGACATCGAAGTCGAAATTTAACTACATTTCGAGATCGAAGTCAAGATCTAATTATATTTCGAGATCGAAGTCGGAATTTAATAAATTTCGACATCCGATCTTGAAATTTAGTTTAATTTCAACTTCGACATCGAACTACAAATTAAACCGAATTCCAACATTGAAGTGAAAATTTATTAAATTTGGATATCGAGTCAAAAATTAATAAATTTCGACATCGAAGTTGATATTTATTAAATTTCAACTTCAATATCGAAATGTAGTTAGATTTCGACTTCAATGTCGAAATTCTGTTCAAATTGGACTTCGATGTCGAAGTCAAAATAAACCTAAATTTCGAGATTGAAGTTGGAATTTAACTAAATTTCAACCTCGATGTCAATTTAGTTAAATTTCGACTTCGATCTCGAAATTTCGTTAAAGTTCTACTGCGATCTCGAAATGTAGTTTAATTTCGACTTCGACATCAAAATCCGAATTGAACTGAATTTCGACATTAAAGTCGAAATTTATTAAATTTGGACTAGAAGCGGTTTGTAGGCCCTACGGGACTACTTTGAACGCCTGCACTCGCTTTGTGTGTAAGCGATTGACTTTCCCTTATCAGAAATAAGAAATGGGTAGGACATCCACCTGTAGGATGCGAACGTTGAAAATAAGAGTATTTTGTTTGGGCATTGCAGTTAGTGGTTTTTTAGGTATGCACAAATACTACTTAAAAAGCTTTTCAAAGCACAGATGAATGTGTCTATGGATTCGTTCACAGAAACCATATCTATATGCATAGAACAAAAATTACTATTCAATTGCGGGAAGAAACATAAGAATTAATCTCTATATACATAAATAGTAAGCCAAGTAATTAATATTTATTAAACAAATTATGCTGTTTAAAAAACGTTAAGAAATATTACAGTAAAAATTTGAAAGTATGCCTACGTACCTTATCGATTTGTGTTATTTCCCAATAAGTAGCTAACGTAAAAACACCAAAACCACTGATACAAACGTCAACACCATTTACCAAGGAATGCAGAAGAGATTACGTTTGTAGACTAAAGAACGACAGCTATTTTTGTAAAAGTTCAAAAAAGTAACGATAAGAAATTAATAGCACAAAGCATAGTTCATTCATAAAAATGCTATCCATATCTAGCGATGAGTAGGTGTTTTTTGTTGACCGATGAAAATGATGTAGTACAGGTGTGATAGAAATTGAATGCCAATCATAAAAATTAGCTATGCAATAACTTGTAGGCAATAATAGTAAATATTCGAACGATAACAGGTAATCGACAGTATACGTCCATTAAGTATAAATAAAGTGTTAATTTAGAGCTGCGACGTATTTCAGGATCGAGCCTTAGATGCTGTAATGCAAAAAGCATAGCAATGTTTTACTAAAAATTGTCAATTGTTGGTGTTACAATAACAAATGTATGTAATATGGAGCTCAAATAATGTTATACACGTTTTGACAGCGTATAATGGAAATAATAAAAATAATTTTTAGATTGTGTATTTCATGAAAAGTTACAGATTTCGTATATGTAATATTCAAAAGGTCAATCCCAACATGTAGGTGACAAACCAACGCACAACGTTTTAGTAAATGCTGGTGTATGTGTCGTAATGATTTTAGGTACGTTTCAAACCATCTGCATGCCACTTAATGATGAAAGTAACGCATTAAAGAGTCTGAAAAGAAAATTTATAATCGATGCATATTAAGAAAAGGAACTAACCTTAAATACCACGACAGGCACGTTTAAGTAAACGTTGAAATAGAAACTTCCTTTTTGCGACTTTGTGTGTGTGTATATGCAACAGCGGGACTGCTGAAATACAGTAAAGCTGCTGGAAGATGTCTTCTTGTATGTTTGTGCAATACCGCAGGCCGTATAGCTAGAAAATTTTGCAAATAATAATAATAATTTAATCAAGCCAGGATCTTGATTTGTTCGATAGGTTCTTCCTTCTGAGTAATATTAACGAATTTACAAACCTGCAGTAGATTATTTAGTTGAAAGTCATTACGGAAGCATGTGTTCAGGTAATTGCGATAACCAAGTGGAATAGGTACAAACCTTCCTTGTATTGCAGGATAAATTAAATAATCAGGAACCGAACTAAAAATAATTTTTATTGAACTTGTTAGTAACGAATATTATTTATCAAGATTTCAATCTGAAAAAAAGTGCAATATTTAGTATAAGAAAGTAAAGAATGTTACGTTTAAAGTCTGTTGTAGTGAGATCTCTTAAGAATAGTAAGCGAAAGCCAATTAAAAAACGAATATGCGTGCAGGTTGTGGTTTTTGTGCTTCAAAGAATAGTAGTAATCCAAACGTACTCCTAAAAATGGAAGTTAACCTCCACAAACAGTGGGCCCCCCTTGGTTTGTAGCATGTGGGTGTACGTTTAAGAAACTATAACCACTGAAAATGTAAAAAAATAAGCAATATATAAAACATAATAGAAAATGTATACCTACTGTTGTAGCCGCCTGCAAAGGAACTCCTTGGCGCGAAAACGATATACTACGCACCGTAGTGAAATCGTTGACAACTCCCTTTGAAGGAATACTAAATCACCTCGCAGGGTAGCCTATAAGTAATAAGAAAATTCCTGGCAACCGAAAGTTATAAAGATACCGTACTTTGGAGTTGTAGGATCCTGTGGTTGTTTTCAGGAATAATATTAATGTCCAAATAAACGGAATTGATTCTGGGCGAACTAAATGAAACATATCAACGTTATACTAATATAAGTATTGGGTAATTATAAAATATTTACCTGTATTTTTCACGTATACAGTTGATCTGACGCATTATAGTTATGTTTTCTGTAGAAAAAACCTGCAATAAATGTAAAAAAGTGATATGAAGTAGCGGCATAAACGGGAAGCGTCCTAAATTGTACTTTTAGTCAATATGGCGATTCTTTAACAAATGATATCATTACTGAAAGCTACGCACACTCGAGATTTTTATTAAACGTTTTAGAACAATTGTATGTAGGACCATGTCCGATAAATAATTGGCGCTATAGATTGTTAAAAGTAATAAAAAAAAAAAGAAAAAACAGTCCACGCTAGCATCGAACCTTCAACTATCTGAATGGTAGCTGGATGTCTTAACCCTGCGCTATGGCACCAGACAAATTTGAAAATGCCGAAAGTGGTATATTTGTTGAATAAATCATTATTCTAATAACAGGAATAATGGTAATAAATCGGGCGACCTCGGTAATTTACGGCGAATAAATTTTATAACTTCTCTTTAAATTTAGATGTTCTATATTAAAAATTGATTCGAGTTTAACTGTTTAATCGATTTTAAAGCTTAAAAATGTATATTGGATCTTTTATTCCGGCCCAGTTTAAAAGTGGCTAAAACAATTGTGTTACCTATTATTTTGATGGTAACTCGTCGTGCGCCTACGCCGGCTTTCGTAACCGGTCTTTGACATTACTCGAATTAAATGCGCAATTTTAAATGAAATTTTTCGAAAAAAGTGTAAAACCTACAAACGAATGGTTAAGAATTCAGATTTTAGGATATAAATACTGTGTTTTGGGGTATATTACATAATTGTTACCTATCGTATAACAATTTTGGTAACCGGCCGGATAGCCCTTTTCTCTCGAACCAAGGACACTGGACCACCGACTGACCTTGTTGCACCGCGCGCTCGGGTCCCCAGTTCGGAAAAATTAGGCAGATCGAAAGATGTTTCGACTCGCATACCGCCGCGTAGCACGAAAATGAGACTTTTCAGGAAAACCCGATTTTATCCCGAAACATCCACTTTGACGCCACCAAAACCCCCCTACGCAACATACGTCGACGTCCCTCACCAGACTCTAACACAACACTCCCGAATCTCCACCACCTACGACCTCGGAGGAGATACGCGAAAAGCGATCGATTTGCACCTCTCAACTTTAGCACAAAGTCACGCTATCAAGATTTAATGTTATTAGAAAGAGGGCCCGAAATACCTATATAGGGTAAAAACATGTAATATTGGAAAATGTGAATTTTTCCCGTTCTGTTCGGAAAAAAACATAAAATAAACCCAAACACGCAGAAAAACACAGAAAAAGCACAGAAAACGCAGAAAAATGCTTCAAAACCTTGAGAAATGCTTTAAAACAGAAAATGCTTTTAAACAGAAAATGCTTTAAAACAGAAAATGCTTTAAAACAGAAAGTGCTTTAAAACAGAAAGTGCTTTAAAACAGAAAATGCTTTTAAACAGAAAATCCTTTAAAACAGAAAATGCTTTAAAACAGAAAATGCTTTAAAGCTTAGAAAATGCTTTAAAACCTAGAAAATGCTTTAAAACTTAGAAAAATGCTGCAAGACCTAGAAAATGCTTTAAAACCTTAGCTGTTTCCCTAAAAACCTAGATTATGCTTAAAAACCTAGTTTTTGCTTAAAAACCAAGTTTTTTCTCCAAAAATCCAGATTTTTAAGAACCTAGTTTTTCTGCAAATGCCAAGTTTTTCTTCAAAAACCTAGTTTGTTTAAAAACCCAGATTTTCTTTAAAACCCTGGTTTTTCTTTAAAAACCTAGATTGTTTTCTTTAAAAACCTAGATTTTGCTGGAAAACCTAGATTTTGCTGAAAACCTAGATTTTGCTTAAAAACCTAGTTTTTCTTAAAAACCTAGTTTTTGCTTTAAAAATCTAGTTTTTCTCCAAAATCTAGATTTTTCTTTAAAAACCTAGTTTTTCTGCAAATACCAAGTTTTTTCTTCAAAAACTTACACAACCTAAAAAATTGCCAGGAAAACCGAGAAAATTGTCTTAGAGGCCTGGAGAATTGCCGTAAAGGTCTATAAAATTGCCATAAAGGTCTAGGAATTTGCGATAAAGGTCTAGAAAATTGCCATAAATGCCTAGAAAATTGCCATAAATGCCTAGAAAACTCAGAAAACGTAGGAAATAGAAAACTTAGATAACTAAGAAAACTTAGAAACTTGCCTAAGAAATTTACAAATTTGCCTGAGAAACTAAGAAATTATCCTACACATTTAGGAATTTCCTTAAAAATCTAGGAATTCCCTAAAAACCTAGGAATTTCCTAAAAACCTAGAAATTTCCTACAAACCTAGAAATTTTCTTAAAAACTTAGAGAATTCCCTTCAAACCCAGAGAATTCTCCTCAAACCTAGCGAATTTCCCTCAAACCTAGCGAATTCCCCTCAAACCTAGCGAGTTCCCCTCAAACCTAGAGAATTCCCCTCAAACCGAGAGAATTCCCTTCAAACCTCGAGAATTCACTTCAAACCTAGAGAATTCCCTTCAAAGCTAGAGAATTCCCCCTAAACCAAGAGAATCCCCCCAAACCTAGAGAATGCTTCCCAAACCTAGAGAATTTTCCCCAAACCTAGACAATTCCCTGCAAACCTAGAGAATTCCCCGCAAACCTAGAGAATTCCCCTCAAACCGAGAGAATTCCCTTCAAACTGAGAGAATTCCCTTCAAACCTCGAGAATTCACTTCACCTAGAGAAATCCCTTCAAACCTAGAGAATTCCCCTCAAACGTAGAGAATTTCCCCAAACCCAGAGAATTCCTCCCAAACCCAGAGAATTCCTCCCAAACCTAGAGAATTCCCTGCAACCCTAGAGAATTCCCCGCAAACCTAGAGAATTCCCTTTAAACCTCGAGAATTCCCTTTAAACCTCGAGAATCACCTTTAAAGATCGAGAATTCCTTTCAAACCTAGAGAATTCCCTTCAAACCGAGGAAATCCCCTGCAAACCTAGAAAATTCCCCCTAATCCTAGAGAAATCCCCCCAAACCTAGAGAACCTTCTTCAAACCTAGAGAAATCCCCTTCAAACCTAGAGAACCCCCTTCAAACCTAGAGAATTCCCTTCAAACCTAGAGAATTCCCCCAAACCTGGAGAATTCCCTTCAAACCTAGAGAACTTCCTTTAAACTCAGAGAATTGCCTTTAACCTTGACATCAATGTTTCTTAGTAATGGGAATGGAATGGAATGGAATGCCCAGAATAATAAATACAAATATAAAAAGGACCAAGGTGCAAGCCACCCGCAAAGAAGTTTGCAAAATGTTGGAGCAATTGCGAGCGACATCCTAAAGAATGTTTCAGAACGCACGTAGCTCTGTCAAGGGCACGGCACGGCAAGGCACGACAACAAAACGTAAGTGAAACATGTCAGACAATTTGTCAAGGATAGCAAAAGACCGCCGCTCAGCACATTATAATATAACGCAGTTTTATGTGCAGCAGAAGCTTCCGAAGCAATTATAAACTTAGAATATGCACATTTAACCAAAATTAAGGTACAATTTAACGATGTAAAGCAGTCCAGACGTTAAAATAAGTTTTTCTTGCCTGCTTTGCGTATAACAGAAGACGTAAAATGAAAAAAGAGCGCGATATTAGAAATTAATAAGAACGGTACATTATAAATAAAAAAGTAGCCGCTGCAAAGCAACGAAACCTCACCCCTAAGAATAGAAATCATCTAAACCGCCCGGCCGTGCCACTACGCTATCCGGACACCTGCAGTGTAATAGTCAATAGTCTCATATGTGGGAGAATCCTCGCAAAACCAGCAAAACGATTTCTAATAATAAGCTGAATCGTTTGGCGTTCATAGCGGAGTTCGTGCCGGAGTGATGGCTTTGGAGAAAAGCAGACGTCTGAAGCTTTTATATCACGTGAAGTGTCCCGTAACATAAAAATTAATAACTACCGAAAAACTGAAAGTTCTTGCTTAATATCAATCCCAGGGTAAATAAAAAGCACTTATGTAACGTAAGAGTGAAATCTAAATTTCGTCGTAACCCTCCGGCCTTCGTATTATAAACATTTTGTGAGTGGATATGCAAATAGCAAGGGAACCTTTTTTCTTATGTTCAGAGCGCAATGGGGCTATCAAGATGTACTTTAAGTTGTTATAAGCAAGGTGTTGTATATAAAAATCGTATGCGAATTGTTCAATCCGAGCTTTTAATCGATATGTCATATGCAGCAATTGCAGGCCAACATTCGTTTAACAACGGAAGGTATGTTTTTAATGAACTCTGGTGTATGTATGTATGAAAGTTATGGAAGTCAGCTGACCGCTTTAATTTAATGTATGTGGAAGGTGTGCAAACCTATTAAATAGGGCATCCCGTATGATTTATTTATCACAATAAATTTGAATGATTTTTACATATAAAATAAGACATAGTTGTGTACGATTGAAAAGCATTTGGATTTCTGCAAATGTACGTTAGACCATTATTAGAAAATATAATAATTTATAGTGTGTGCAATGTAGACAATCCGAAATACTTTAATGAACTGTGATCTGCCTACAATTGGAACGGGAAGTTACTTCTTAAAAATAGACCGCGGATATTAATATGCGATACTTATTTATAAATTGAATAAATTATAAATGTAATAAAGAATTTATTACACAATTTACACGCATGTAATTTTTAAATGAAGTGTGCCAACAGAGGTTCAGAAAATATTTACCCGTGTTTGGTACGTCGATCGTTCTTATGCACACTGTAATATATGCGAACGGCCGTGTTATTAAAGAAACGCCAAATATAGTCATTAATTATTTTAGAAATAAATAGCAGGTGTATATTAGAAAGCTATGGTGTTGTATAATAATAAACAATTATTGGTACTAATAACGCATATTAGAGCAATTGTAATTTTTAATTTAGCAAATTTGAACGAAATTGTTCTGTAATAGATTTTGAAGCTACACGCGCATGCGTATACGACGCTGTCGGCCACTGAATGACGTATCTTGAATTAATTATTGAAATTGTAAGAATTGTTTTAAGAAAATACCATAGCACCTGCTTGCAGACGGTTAACATTTCAGGTTTGATGATATGTATAGTGTTAATAGATACATGTTAGAAATATTCAAGAGGCGTAATACCAATTTTTGAATGCAATTTCAGCTTCCAATTCTTTAACGCCGATGCGTTTTTAGATCGTTTAATTGTAAATGACCGAACCTTTCCTAAATCATAAGCGAACGCTTTTGTTTTAACAACTTTGAAAATTCCAAGAATAGGTAAACGTCAGGAATGGTATTTTAGCTAACATGGCTCACAATTTAAATATGAAATAGGAGAGTAAAGCGTACGAAAAAATGTTGTGGTACTTTTTATGCATATTGTTGAATTAAATAAATGCTGGTTTTGTTTATAAAGGTGACGAAAAGATTAAAAAAAAGTAAATCGCACTGGGAATAGAACCATTAAACCTACGAATGGTAGCCAGACATCTTAGCATAGCGCTATGTAGGTGTTAGTTTTTTGGAAATTGGTTAGTAGTATACTTTCATTTACTTTGAATTACCTTCGATTATTCTCAATTTTAGCGAGCCATACACGAAATATACCGATTTCTGACCAAATCACGTTCTATTGTAAATGCTCGGGTATCATCGTATAGTCACGACAAAGTTAAAAATTGAATATTTGTGACAAAATTAGTCATTGTACATTAAAAAGAAGTAAGTTTGTATAATAATAATCATTTTGCGGTACTATTGAGACGCATCTGAAGAGTTGTATGTGTAAATTCGATAAATTCGTTTATTAATGTAAAATGACAGATCGTGAAGCTACCTATTCGTTTGTTCCCGACAATCTTCGTAACCTGAATTTGACGTTTGTCGAATAAATTATACAATTTTTAATAAGTGTTTTAAGAAAAAACTGCAGTGCTAGCTTGCAAATTGTTAATGATTCAGGTTTTAGGACACGGATAGCGTCGTTTAGCATAATTTAGATAATTTTTAGCGGTCTAATACGATTTTTGGAAACCAACTCGTTGCTTGCTCTCTCTCTCGAACCAACGTAAATGGATCTATTGCTAACCTAGTTGCACGGCTCGTTCGGCTTCTGAGATCGGGTATTTCTCGAGGATCCAAGCTTTTTTAAAACGTAAGGCGATTACGTCGCTGCAGATTATTCTTTTTCCGAAAAACCCTTATTTCTCCCTAAATAATCGGTTTTTCGGTATAAAAACCGGCCTACGCAACGCACGCAAAAATCCCCAACCGAACCAAATCCCCCCTCGGAGGAGATACGCGAAAAGCGATCGATTCGCACCTCTCAACTTTAACACAAAGTCACGCTATCAAGATTTATAGTATTTAGAATATCGAAGTCAAAATTTAATAAATTTCGACATCGAAGTTGAAATTTATTAAATTTCGACTTCGATGTCAAAATTCAGTTTAATTTGGACTTCGATGTCGAAATCAA
Source organism: Platerodrilus igneus (assembly GCA_036346225.1). NCBI lineage: Eukaryota > Metazoa > Arthropoda > Insecta > Coleoptera > Lycidae > Platerodrilus > Platerodrilus igneus. The sequence goes on from JARFIW010000549.1 coordinate 901,018, forward strand.
GATTAAACTAAATTTCGAGATCGAAATTTATGAAATTTCGACTTCTATCTCGAAATTTAATTAAATTTCAAACTCGATCTCGAAATTTAGTTAAATTTCGACTTCAGTGTCGAAATTAAACTAAATTTCGAGATTGAAGTTGGAATTTAACTAAATTTCGACTTTGACATCGAAGTTCAAATTAAACTGAATTTCAACATTTCAAAATTTATTAAATTTGGATATCGAACTTAAAATTTAATAAATTTCGAGTTCAATGTCGAAATTCAATTTAATTTGGACTTCGATGTCGAAGTCGAAATCCGTATTAAACTGAATTTCAACATTGAAGTGGACATTTTTTAAATTTGGAGATCGAAGTCAAAATTTAATAAATTTTGACATCGAAGTTAAAATTTATTAAATTTCGACTTCGATATCGAAATTAAGTTAAATTTCGAGTTCAATGTCGAAATTCAGTTTAATTTGGACTTCGATGTCGAAGTCGATATTAAACTAAATTTCGAGTTCAAAATGGAAATTTAACTAAATTTCGAGATCAAAGTCGAAATTAAACTAAATTTCGACATCGAAGTAGAAATTGAGTGAAATTTCGATTTTGCTTTCGAAATTTAGTTAAATTTCGATTTATATGTCGAAATTTAGTTTAATTTCGATGTCGAAGTCGAAATTTAACTAAATTTCGAAACTGAAATCGAAAAACTAAGTTTCGAGATGGAAGTAAAAAATCTAACTAAATTTCGAGGTCGAAGTCTAAATTTAATTAAATTTAGACATCGAAGTCGAAATTTAATAAATTTCGAGATCAAAGTAAAAATTTTTTCAACATTGAAGTCGAAATTTAACTACATTTCGAGATCGAAGCCGAAATTTAATAAATTTCGACATTGAAGTCAAAATATAATTAAATTTCGAGATCGAAGTCGGAATTTAATAAATTTCGACATCGATCACGAGATTTAGTTTAATTTCGACTTCGACATCGAAGTCCAAATTAAACCGAATTTCAACATTGAAGTCGAAATTTATTAAATTTGGATATCGAAGTCAAAATTTAATAAATTTCGACATCGAAGTTGATATTTATTAAATTTCGACTTCAATATCGAAATTTAGTTAAATTTCGACTTCAATGTCGAAATTCAGTTTAAATTGGACTTCGATGTCGAAGTCAAAATAAACCTAAATTTCGAGATTTAAGTTGGAATTTAACTAAATTTCGACTTCGATGTCAATTTAGTTAAATTTCGACTTCGATCTCGAAATTTCATTAAACTTCTACTGCGATCTCGAAATTTAGTTTAATTTCGACTTCGACATCAAAATCCGAATTAAACTGAATTTCGACATTAAAGTCGAAATTTATTAAATTTGGATATCGAAGTCAAAATTTAATAAATTTCGACATCGAAGTTGATATTTATTAAATTTCAACTTCAATATCGAAATTTAGTTAAATTTCGACTTCAATGTCGAAATTCGGTTTAAATTGGACTTCGATGTCGAAGTCAAAAAAAAATTAAATTTCCAGATTGAAGTTGGAATTTAACTAAATCTCGACTTCGATATCGAAATTTAGTTAAATTTCGACTTCGATCTCGAAATTTCGTTAAACTTCTACTGCGATCTCGAAATTTAGTTTAATTTCGACTTCGACATCAAAATCCGAATTAAACTGAATTTCGACATTAAATTCGAAATTTATTAAATTTGGATATCGAAGTCAAAATATAATAAATTTCAACTTCGATGTCAAAATTCAGTTTAATTTAGACTCCGATGCCGAAGTCGAAATTAAACTAAACTTCTACATCGAAGTAGAAATTGAGTGAAATTTCGACTTTAATCTCGAAATTTAGTTAAATTTCGACTTCTATGTCGAAATTCAGTTTAATTTCGATGTCAAACGCGAAGTTTAACTAAATTTCGAGATTAAAGTCGAAATTTAAGTAAGTTTCGAGATGGAAGCGAAATCTAAGTAAATTTCGAGATCGAAGTCGAAATTTAAGTAAATTTAGAGATCGAAGTCGAAATTCAATAAAGTTCGACATCGGTCTCGAAATTTATTAAATTTCGACTTCAATGTCGAAATTTAGTTAAATTACGACTTCGATCTCGATATTTAGTTAAATTTCGACTTCGATGTCGAAATTCAGTTTAATTTGAACTTCAATGTCGAAATTCAGTTTAATTTCAACTTCGATGTCGAAATCAAAATTAAACTAAATTTCGAGATCGAAATTAAATTAAATTTCTAGATCGATGCCGAAATTTATTAAATTTCGACTTCAATTTCTAAATTTAGTTAAATTTCAATTTCGATCTCAAAATTTAGTTTAATTTCGACTTCGACATCGAAGTCGAAATTTATTGAATTTGGATATCGAAGTCAAAATTTAATAAATTTCGATATCGAAGTTGAAATATATTAAATTTCGACTTCGATGTCGAAATTCTGTTTAATTTGGACTTCGATGTCAAAGTCACAATTTAACTAAATATCGACATCGAAGTCGAAATTTAACTAAAATAAGTAGAGCGATTTTTTTGTGGTCCTACGCCTTCGTAGAATTTTCTTTATAATTTTGCCAGTGGTATTGCATGGCTCCAATAATATCAGTGTTAGGAACTTTGCTCTATTAGATGAAGGCTCATCTGTAACATTGATAGAGGAAGAAGTAGCTAATAAACTGCAGCTTAGTGGAACACCAGAAAGCTTATGTCTAAAGTGGAGAGCCAACAGTGTGCGAACAGAAGCGGAATCCAGACGAGTGTGCTTTCAGATTTCTAAGCAAGCGGGTGGAAGTTGCCGGTACGTACGTAGTGAAAAGTCTAAATTTAACAGTGCAATCAATCGTAAAGACTGATCTAGTTAATAAGTATCCTTACCTGAAAGATATTTCATTTGATTTGTACAGTAGCGTAATTCCAAAGATTCTAATAGGATTGGACAATTGGAAGCTAAGCTGTCCGTTGAAATTTTGCAAAGGTAAATGGAAAGAGCCCGTTGCAATTAATACACAATTAGGATGGTCCGTACATGGCTACTACTACTACTAAATTTCGACATTGAAGTCGAAATTTAACTATATTTCGAGGTCGAAATCGAAATTTCACTAAATTTCGACATCGAAGTCGAAATTTAATTAAATTTCGAGTTCCATCTCGAAATTTAGTTGAATTTCGACTTTGATCTCGCAATTTAGTTAAATTTCGACTTCGAATTTGAAACTTAGTTAAATTTTAACTTCGACTTCGAATTCGAAATTAAACTGAATTTCCACATTAAAGTCGAAATGTAACTAAATTTCGAGATCAAAGTCGAAATTTTACTAAATTTTAAGATGGAAGTCAAAATTTAGTTACATTTCGACTTCAATGTAGAAATTTAGTTTAATTTTGACTTCGATGTCGAAGTTGAAATTTAACTAAGTTTCAAGATCGAAGTCGAAATTTAAATAAATTTTAAGATGGAAGTCGAAATCTACCTAAATTTTGAAATCGAAGTCGAAATTAAACTAAATTTCGACATCGAAGTAGAAATTTAGTTAAAATTTGACTTCGATTTTGAAATTTACTTAAATTTCAACTTCGATGTCGAAATTTATTAAATTTCTAGTTGGATCTCGAAATTTATTGAATTTTGACTTTGATGTGGAAATTTTAGTTAAATTTCAACTTCGACATAGAAGCTGAAATTAAACTGAATTTCGACATTGAAGTCGAAATTTAACTAAATTTCGAGGTCGAAATCGAAATTTCACTAAATTTCGACATTGAAGTCGAAATTTAATTAAATTTCGACTTCCATCTCGAAATTTAGTTGAATTTCGAATTCGATCTTGAAACTTAGTTAAATTTCAACTTCGACATCGAATTCGAAATTAAACTGAATTTCCACATTGAAGTCGAAATGTAACTAAATTTCGACTTCCATCTTGAAATTTAGTTGAATTTCAACTTTGATCTCGAAATTTAGTTACATTTCGACTTTAATGTGGAAATTCAGTTTAATTTCGAATTCGATGTCAGTCGAAATTTAACTAAATTTCGAGATCAAAGTCGAAATTCAACTAAATTTCGAGATGGAAGTCGAAATTTAATTAAATTTCGACTTCGATGTCGAAATTCAGTGAAATTTCGACTTCGACTCGAAATTTAGTTAAACTTCGACTTCAATGTCGAAATTCAGTTTAATTTCGACTTCGATGTCGAAGTTGAAATTTAACTAAATTTCCACATCAAAGTCAAAATTTAATAAATTTCGAGATCCAACTAGAAATTTAATAAATTTCGACATCGAAGTTGAAATTTAAGTAAATTTCGAAATCGAAGTCAAAATTTAACTAAATTTCGACTTCGATGTCGAAATTTAGTTTAATTTCGACTTCGATTTCGAAATTTAGTTAGATTTCAACTTCCATCTTAAAATTTAGTTGAATTTCGACTTTGATCTCGAAATTTAGTTTAATTCCGAGTTCGACATCGAAGTTTAAATTAAACCGAATTTGACACTGAAGTCGAAATTTAACTAAATTTCGAGATCAAAGTCGAAATTTCAATAAATTTCTTCTTCGATGTTGAAATTTAGTTTAATTTCTACTTCAATCTCGAAATTTAGTTAAATTTAGACTTCAATCTCGAAATTTAGTTTAATTAGGAGTCCGACATCAAAGTCCAAATTAAATTGCATTTCGACATTGAAGTCGAAATTAACTAAATTTCGAGATCGAAGTTGAAATTTAATTAAATTTCGACTTAGATGTTTAAATTTCTTAAATTTTGACTTCGATGTCCAAATTTAATAAATTTCGACATCGAAGTAGAAATTTAATAAATTTTGAGATTGAAATCGAAATTTAACTAAATTTCCAGATCGAGGTCGAAATTTAATAAATTTCGTGATCAGCGTCGAAATCTAATTAAATTTTGAGATCAAAGTCGAAATTTAGCTATATATCGAGATGGAAGTGGAAATCTAACTAAATTTCGATATCGAAGTCGAAATTTAACGAAATTTCGACATCAAAGTCGTTTCGCCCACTTTTAAAAGGGGCTTCATCAGGGCAAGAAGAGAAAATGAATTATAAATATAAAAATAGTAATAATAAAGATAAGAATGATAAAATATTCAGCAAACAAGTTAGTGTTAAAAAAATGCATCATGCATCAAGTTCTCGCCCTATATAAACTACCACTTTCGCTACTTTCACCAGCTACTTTGTCACAAGACACCTTTTGGCTTAAATAGGCTGGTGAGTCTGCTTACCTTTTTATTCTCCCAGTTTACGCTACAAAGAGGTTGATTACAAAAATAAACGACGACATTAAAATCCTTTATTTGAAACATTGTGAAACGTAGACTTGTTTTGACATTTTTCAAGAATTTAAGCAAGTTCAAACTGCGGCGGTTATATTAAATAGGTAATCGAAGTCAGACCTTCATAGTTTATACAACATATCAATAAACAAAAATTGAGGATGTTGATATATATCACAGGGTTCCTAGCGTTAAACATTTAAATCAAACGCACGCACGCACACGCACGCACACACATACACACACAATGGCACTTACACATAATTTAAGTAACACCTACGTTAAGCAAACACATAATATGCGGTAACCTTAATTCTTCTTAATTTGACTAGCACGACGACAAACTACATTAAAAATTACGAATGCACGTTTATAAATAAAGTCAAATGCAATACCAACACCATCACAGAAATAAAACGATGATCTTTGGTGATACGTTTTTGGTAACTTAAAAGTGGTGCCGGATACGTCTAGCCTGAACAGACTTCAGAATGCTCGTCCCATGCGATAACCTAGAATGAGAATGTGCGTGATTGTGTTGCGAAAGAAGGGCTTACCTGGCATTCGCGACTGCAGTACCATTGATTGCCGCAACCAGCGCATACAAACTGGGCTGGTTTTTGGTTACAGCCTTGACACTGGGGGACTTCGTCGACTAGCTCTTCGATACCGTTGCGAACTTCGACTGAATCTGATTCGTCGATGATTAGACGGTCTGATGTATCTTCGACTTCGTCATCGTTCTACGATATTCATAGTATTAATAATTTTACTTATTCATATATTTGAGATGTATAGAACTACGTATGAGTGTGACGGTATTTTGTAATGTTACAGTTTTTCAATTGTTTCTAACATCCTACGACCATGAGACAAAGTAAACAAAGCACCCGTTAAATATTCTAATAATCGTCCTTCGAACGATAACCAAAGATGCAATCTTTCCCTACTAAACGGTTCGATAGCTGACTTATTGCATTAGCTAGGGTCAGGGAATTTCAAGGAAACGTATGTTAGCTCAATAGGAAACAATGGAGGTACGCGTCAACCTGTTCCAGGACCCAAGACCAAACGATGATGAGTTACGTTCAGGGAATTTTTAACCCGCACATGGAAATTCCCAGTATTATTGGTTTAACGTAAACGTTACATGAAAACCACACGTTCTCATGACTTGTTACATGCATCACGTTATATTTAATTTGTAAATAAATTCCCGCGTATTTTTAAATGAATACGTCAATTTCCGTCGTCGCTGACTCGCGTCTACGCAAAAGGATGCGGAGTGCGCGCGTGGTGTTAAAAGACGCCATTAAACGACGAGTCCTCGAGCAAGCAACATTGTTATAATCTCACGCAACTGTTATGACCCCGCACGCGTGTGTTCAGAGCCACTTGTGCAGTTAGCGACACTGGAACGCTCCACGTTCACAAAATATTGCGCAATAAAGCTATTACGTCATAATTGCGTCTCAAATTGTATCACATACCAAAAATGTTTACAGTGATACAAGATGCGCCTTAAAGAAAAAGATAAAATGTACTCATTTAAAAATGTGGAACGCTTCACAATTTGTTACGTGCCAAATTTGGCACTAGACTTTTGTTAGTTTCGTTTTGATGTGCGGGAATTTCGCGCCATAAATTTGAAAGACTTGGTGCGTGTATTTCCGTCACGTCAGAAAAGCATTGAACGAACTTCGCGCCGACGTGTGTGGGGGAAGAAAAAGTGGGGAAGTTTCCGAAAGACGCTGAGGAAACGGGGCCTTTGGCCTTTGAACTTCGAGTAGAGTGGTCGTGTCTGGTATCGTTTCTTATCTCTAGTACGTAAATTTCCTTTTTGCTTATCTTTTTTATCGTTCCTTATAACCTGTTCCTGTCATTACCGCTACATAGGTAGAAGATAAATCTGGATACAACCTGGGAGCAGCCCAAACCCCGCAGTCGCTAGCCGGAGCAATCCCGGAGGTCACAGCCCCCATCTGTAAATAATCCGGAAGGAAGCTACGAGCAACCCGGAAGGACATGATTCGGTAGGACGCTGTACCTATTCATATGAGTACCTCGCTTTAATAACATATTGTATGAATTTTATATATTTCGTCATTACGTGTAATAATTTGCATATTGTGTGACGTCATTGACAGATGGGCGCGCTAAAATCTGTATTATAGATTAGCGTTACCAACTGCCGTGGTGTCTCTTGTACCTTGTTTGCGGTGTTGTAAGAATCACGCATAAATGGTAGAATTGGCGCCCAACGTGGAGCGCCAATTCTTACATTTACCGTCGACGCGGTATACGCGACGCAACGGCAGTTGGTAACACCAATCTATAAGGTTGAGATTAGCGCGCCCATCTGTCAATGACGTCACACAATTGCAAATTATTACACGTAATGACGAAATATATAAAATTCATACAATATGTTATTAAAGCGAGGTACTCATATGAATAGGTACAGCGTCCTACCGAATCATGTCCTTCCGGGTTGCTCGTAGCTTCCTTCCGGATTATTTACAGATGGGGGCTGTGACCTCCGGGATTGCTCCGGCTAGCGACTGCGGGGTTTGGGCTGCTCCCAGGTTGTATCCAGATTTATCTTCTACCTATGTAGCGGTAATGACAGGAACAGGTTATAAGGAACGATAAAAAAAAGATAAGCAAAAAGGAAATCTACATACTAGAGATAAGATACAATACCAGACACGACCACTCTACTCGAAGTTCAAAGGCCAAAAGCCCCGTTTCCTCAGCGTCTCTCGGAAACTTCCCCACTTTTTCTTCCCCCACACGCGTCGGCGCGAAGTTCGTCCAATGCACTTCTGACGTGGCGGAAATACACGCACCAAGTCTTTCAAATTTATGACGCGAAATTCCCGCACATCAAAACTAAAACTAACAAAAGTCTAGTGCCAAATTTGGCACGTAACAAATTTTGCGGTTACCCTTGCGGCAGGAGCCGTGCTAATTTCCATTGATCTCGTTGACGTTGTTTGGGCGTGGGTATGGCTATGCCCTCGTTGAAACCAGATTGCCTTGTCTTCCCTCTTCTTCGTTTGGAGAGGTACGATAAGGATAGATAGGGCATGATAAGAGGCAAAGGTAAGGAGAAAAGATAAAAACGACACAGGTAAACCTAACTGCTCGACGTAACGATGGCTAATAATCGTCGTGTCGGAAACCGCGCACTTATTTCCTCACTCCACGTCTGCGCATTCTCTTGCGCCGACGCAACTGTCCGAAGTGACGGAAATGCACAAATCTATTTTTAAAAATATTGGCGCGAATTCAGTCACATTTAAAACTGTAAAATGCCAATTTTGGCATGTAACAATATCTACCTGTGTGGTGTGTCTTTTCTTTTAGGTACAGATATGTAGGTTCCTTTTTATCTTGCCTTGTGTCGTTCCTTTTACCTGGTGTTCCTTCATCCTCTACGAGTGCAGTAAAAGGAAAGACGGAGGGAAATCTGGAAATCAACGTGGCGTAACTGGTCCCAACCTCACAAAGCCCCAAGAGATCCTGAGATTAAGCTACGAGATACCCACCATGTAAGTTGATTTTATTTAAATTGTGCTTGCAAGTTGACTTAAAAAGCGGTTGCATCGCCCGAAAGCGTGGTCGGTATATAAAATACAATATGGCGGGAATTACCGCGCGTAAAGCTATAACAGACTGCAATCTGGGAAAATGCAAGAATTGCACTTCGCATACTGAACACGCAGCTGGTGCCCACCAATGTGCGTCAAAAAGCTGTCTTTGAAGGGGGATATGTTTCGTAGGAGCGGGAGCGGATATGTCGACACAAGGAACTTGATTACCGACCTTTCTCGAATGGAGACGTTTGTAATGCTCCGACATATCGAGAAAGTGACTCCCACAACGTATCAGCACTTCGTCGGAGAGAGCTACAGCCAAACAAGAATATCCAAACGCTGTCCCTGAGAGATTGAAAATGCCATATCGGGATTAAGGTACCGATTCCTTTCCTCTATCGTTACACAACATATCAGCACTTCGTCGGAAAAAGCGACAACCAAACCAGCAAAGGAAAATCCGGACGCTATCCCTGCGAGATTGAAAATGCCGTATCGGGATTAAGGTACCACGGGTTGTTACGTGCCGAAAATCGGCCGTAAACATTTCCAATCTTAGTTTTAATTTGTAAGGATTTCGCGCCAATAATTTTAAAAGACTTGTGCGCATATTTCCGTCACTTCAGACAGTGCGTTTGCGTAAAGGATTACGCAGACGCGGAGTGTGGGGGAAGGGTAGTGATTTCCGACACGTCGAGGCTGGTGAGCGAGACGTCGACGAGTGTAGTTATCTTTGTGCCGTATATTGTCTTTTTTTTGTGATGTAGGTTTCCTTTTATCTACCCAATTATCGTTCCTTATACCAGTTTCCTGTCGCCCCTCTACAAATAGGAACGAAGAAGACAGATTTAATTTGGATTCAACCGGGGGCGGAAAGAATACCCACGCCCGAACTGCTCAGCGAAGCCCAGCTGCCGCTATAATAGCGTAATGCTGTGAGAAGTCCTACAGTTTACGTGAGTACCTTTTGGTTTTCCTTATAATTAATGTAAACCTTTTTTGTATGTAGTGATATATATGACGTAATATCTTATTTGCGCATCATTTTGCAATTATTTATCATTGCTACCAACTACTGTAGTGGCTCTCGTACCGTACCGCCGGGGGTATAATAGGGTAAGTGGTAGGTTACAATCTGAAAAGCATTTGAGCCCTGAAAAATTTAACCCTGTGTAAATTTGAGTTTAAATGTAGTAAAAATTAACGTTTCAGAGCGTTGCAATTCGTTTCAGCTTTCGCTCTGATAGTTAAGATCTGAATGGAGGGTAATAATGTAACTTCTCCGAAAGGGCTGAGCGATGGGGGTGAGAAGGGGCAAAGTTTGATGAGAATTGAGTTTTACATCCTGGATATTTCAGGAGAAAATGCATTTTTTTAAAGGAATTTTCGGGTTTGCGATCACATCGTGCGTTACCTTACGCCGTTTTGGCTTTACATTTTAATATTTAATTTTTAATAGTTGTAAAAGCCCGCCTAACTTTTTACATACTTTTCCATTTTTTGAACAATCAATTTCCGCATGTTTGCTTTTTTGAAACAATTTTATTTTTAGTATTTTTGTGTTTTTGAGTCATTCTCGTTTTCTCGTGTTTTTGTTTCTTCGGAACATTCATGTATTTTGTATTTTTGAACAATTTTGTGTACCGTATGTGTGGATCGTCTTCGGTTGTTCTATTTTTGTATTTTTCAAACAGAATTCGCTTTTTGTAAGTTTCTAATTTTGAAACAACTTCGTATTTTTAAAATTTTAGAGAACTTTGTTTTTCCATTTTTCTGCATTTTTGGAACCAAGTTTTCCGTATTTTTTAAACATTTTCGTTTATAGTTTTTTGTGTTTTTGTAACATTTTCGTATCTTGTATCTTTGTTTTCTAGGAACATTCACTTTTTTGTATTTTTGTATCTTTTGAACAATTTTGTGTACCGTATTTGTGGACTGTTTTAATGTTTTTTATTTTTAAAACTTGTCGCATTTTGCATGTTTGTATTTTTGGAGCAACTTCGTATTTTTAAAATTTGGAAAACTTTTTTTTTCCGTATTTTTCATTTTTGGAAAGTTTTTTTTCGTACTTTTGTATTTTTGAAACAATTTTATTTTTGTGTTTTTGGACATCCTCGTTTCTCGTATTTTTGTTTTATCGGCTCATCCACGTTTTTTGTATTTTTGTATTTTTTTACAATTTTGTGTACTGTATTTGTGGATTGTTTTAGTTCTTTATATTTTTTGTATATTTTTCAAACAAATCCGCTGTTTGTATGTTTGTACTTTGGGTACACCGTATTTTAAAGATTTTTGGAAACTTTTTTCGGTATTTTAGCATTTTTGGAACAATTTTAGTTTTAGTCCTTTTGTGTTTTTGGAGCATCCTCGTTTCTCGTATTTTTGTTTTCCGGATTATTGCCGTTTTTTGTATTTTTAGAACAATTTTGTGTACCACGTTTGTGGACTCTATTCACTTTTTGAATTTTTGTAATTTTAAAACAATTTCGCTTTTTGTATGTTTGTATTTTTATAACAATTTCATATTTTTAAAATTTTGGAAAACTTTCCATTTTCCGCATTTTTGGAACCAAGGTTTTTTGTATTTTTGTATTTTTAAAACAATTTTATTTTTAGTTTTTGTGTTTTTAGACCATCCTCGTTTCTCTTATTTTTGTTTTTCGGTTCATCCACGTTTTTTGTATTTCTTTTATAATTTTGTGTACTGTATCTGTAGATTGTTTTAGTTCTTTATAATTTTTGTATATTTTTCAAATAAATCCGCTTTTTGTATGTTTGTAGTTTTGGAACACCTTCGTATTTTAAAGATTTTGGAGACCTTTTTCTGCATTTTAGCATTTTTGGAACAATTTTAGTTTTAGTATTTTTATGTTATTGGTGCATCCTGGCTTCTCGTGTTTTTGTTTTTCGAAAATTGATGTTTTTTGTATTTTTTGAACAATTTTGTGTGCCATACTTGTGGACCGTTTTCATTTTTTGAATTTTTGTATTTTTCAAACAATTTCGCTTTTTGCATGTTTGTATTTTTGGAACAACTTCGTGTTATTAAAATTTTGGAAAACTTTCTTGTTCTGTATTTTTGTTTTTTTGGAACAATTGTTTTCCGTAATTTTGGTCCAGTTTTGTTTTGGTATTTTTGTATCTTTGTATTTATATAACTCGCGTTTGAATGTTTGTATTTTTGGAACAACTTCGTATTTTTAAAATTTTGGAAAGCTTTTTTTGCGTATTTTTGCATTTTTGGAACAGTCGTTTTCCGTATTTGAAGTCCAGTTTTGTTTTTGGTATTTTTGTATCTTTGTATTTATATAACTCGCTTTTGCATGTTTGTATTTTTGAAACAACTTCGTGTTTTTAAAATGTTGGAAAGCTTTTTTTCCGTATTTTTGCAATTTTGGAACAATCGTTTTCCGTATTTTTGTACAGTTTTGTTTTTCGTATTTTTGTATCTTTGTATTTATATAAATCGCTTTGGCATGTTTGTATTTTTGCAACAATTTCGTGTTTTTAAAATTTTGGAAAGCTTTTTTTCCGTATTTTTTCAATTTTGGAACAATCGTTTTCCGTATTTTTGGTCCAGTTTTGTTTTTGGTATTTTTGTATCTTTGTATTTATATAACTCGCTTTTGCATGTTTGTATTTTTGGAACAACTTCGTGTTTTTAAAATTTTGAAAATCAATCCACAGCTATACTCACCACAACGTTTCCTTTGTCTTTCGAGGTTAAATCGTACTGTCCACCCACTGGCGTTATTGTAATCTCGTTTCGAGCCTGCAAAACGTTCTATTTAATTTGTATTTGAAAAAATTCTAATCTCAAAATACAAAACCTTGCTGTTCGACAACATATCGCTTATCGATAAAGATGAAGAAGACGCATGGCTTTGAATTGAATCAGACGTAGATCGCTCGGGCGCTGTTAATAATCTAGCCAAGGTCGGGCTGTATGTTGATTTGGTGTTTTCTGTCTTTGAGTGTGTCTAGAATAAAAAAGAGAATTAATTTTTGTAATTCGCATGTATGTGAAATATTTTCGATATGTTACATGCCAAACTGGCTATGTATCATTTATAGATTTAGATATAATTTATAAGTTAATTGCGGCGTATTTTTTAAATTAATAACGCTAACTTCCGTCGTCGCTGACAGTCGCGTCTGCGCAGAAGGAATGCGGATGTGCGCGAGTGTCGAAAGCGAGGATTAAGCCACGAGACGTGAACCAAGCAACAACTATCTGAGTGGAGTGTGTTTTTTTAGAAACAGGTATAGGTTTTCTGTACCTTGCCTCTATCGCACCTGTTACCTTATTTCCTTTAACCCCCTATGAGTGCAATAGAAATTTAGGACGGATAGCAAAATTAGATGTTCAACATGGCATAACCAAACCCAACAACCATCTGCTGGATCCTGAGATTAAGTTTCGAGATATACCTCACTTAAGTAATATGATTTTACCTAAATCAGTGCAGGTAAATTTGACTTAGACAGCAATTGCAACACCCGGTAAAACGTGATCTGTAGAAATATAACAATGGCAGGTAAATATGGCGCGCAATTGTAACAGATGATCGTTACTCGTTATTACATCTATTAAAAGAAAAGCCGTTTTACAGAAGTCACGAAAAGAGCACAGCCTATTCTGCCCCATTCTACTACAAGTGTGGAATTAAGTTCATATTGAACGAAAGGTCAACCTTTGGTCGTGATTCGTATTTTGCTTTCCCTAGAAATTAGTCGAACGAATTATCAGCCCCTGGGCATGGTCCCTACTTGCTTTTCCTGGACGACTGATAAATCCTGAATGCTGTCCTTATTTGTTTCCCCTAAAAACTAGTCGAACGAATAATCAACCCCTGGTCGGGGTTCGTGTTTGTTTTTCTTTGAAATTATTTGGACGATTGATCAACCCTGACTGGTTCTTATTTGCTTACCTAGAAATTAGTTGCACATAAGTCACCTCTGATTGTTAGACAAATATTTAACTTCTGATCGTGGTTTTTATGCTTTTCAATCCCCGATTGGGGTTCGTGTTTGTTTTTCTTAGAAATTATTTGGAAAATTGATCACTCCTGAGTAACGTCCTTATTTGCTTTACCTAAAATTTAGTTGGACAAATAAGCAACGTCTGTTTGTGGTTTTTATTTAAACTCTCTCGGAAATGATTCGACGAACGATCAACTCCGGATAGTCCCTGGAAATATGTTGGACAAATATTTAACCACTGATGGTGATATTCCCTACAAATTAGTTCTACAAATGATAAACTTCTGATCGTCTCTAGAAGATTGTTGGACAAATAATCAACTCTTGATGGTGGTCCATATTTGCTTTGTTACATGCCAAAAATTGGCAATGTATATGTCTTAGATTTAGTTATAATTTATAAGGAAATTCCCACGTATTTTTTTAAATAAAAACTTGTCAACTTCCGTCATTCTGGACAGTCGCGTTTGCGCAAAAGAATGCGCACGTGCGGGCATTAAGCCACGAGACCTGAAGCCAAGAACATCTATCTGTGTTGTGTGTGTGTGTGTCTTTTTTTTGTAGGTATGTAGGTTCCTTTATCTTTACCTTCTGTGTACCTCTACCTGGTGTTCCTTCATTCTGCTACGGGGGGGAAAAGTGTTTTAGGACGGATTGGCAATTTGAAACTCAGCAATGGCATAACCTAACCAACAAAACAAGATGGACCCTGAGATTTAGCTACGAAATACCATCATCCATGTGAGTAATTTGTTTTACTCATATTGTGTATGTAAATTGACGTTAAATTGGACTATTGCATCATCCTTAAAAAGTGGTGATACGTTTATAGCAATTACACCTATAACAGCTATCCCTAGAAATTAGTCAAGGGTGTTTTGTTTTCTGCTGATATGACATTTTTCAACTTACATCACTACTGATTTTCTAGTGTTTTTTATTTTAAAGCTCCGATGTATTAGTTATTAGTTTAGGTTGGTAACGCCCGAGGGGTCTTATAATTTTATATATCGACTTACCTCAGGCGTATTCTAGTGTTCTATAAGTGTCGTTCCTACTCTTCAACGAAGTGGACTGTATGGCTATTTATTGGACATGCTACGTACGCACTATCACCGTGTTTTTTAGGGTTTTATCGATAAATTCACATCAGACACTAATGACAACTCACTTTATCGAACCAACAAACGTTTCTCTTCGATGTCTATCAGCAAGTGTCTATCACTACCCCTTTAGTCCAACTTAATTTCCGAAGGCGAGGTTTTATGACAGGATATAACGGGACAAGGGATGACAGTTTTGCTATTTGATTTACAACTATGAATTTACGCCGACTTAAAATTAAACACGAAAACGTGCGACAAAGAGACCAAACATAGGTTTAGGGACTTTTTTGGAACTCTACGCATTGGGAAATTCCCAGCAGATCATAGCCAAACCACTGACTCCTTTAAAACAATACCTAGTTGTTGTTTGCACAGTTATTTACGTCATTGACCTATCTGTGTGGTCGCCGAGCATGCTGATATAACAATTCTCACATGACAACAGTTTTGGTTCGCACTAACACGATTGAAAGGGCGTCAACCTCAGTTGGTACCATCTTCTGTTGAGTGTTGATGTGAGTGCTTCGTACCTATTGATTATCGACCAGTGTCTCCCACCCTCTTACCTCTTCCTTATCGTATCATTCAACGAAGCATCACCAGCTAGCAACACCCACCACACCCATGTGGTTGGTTACACATTGGGCACGTCTCCAGCCGACAGATAAGAGAAATCCCAGGATATACGGCCAAGGGATTGGCTATCTACTGTGGGAAGAATAGTGATAAGCTTATCTCTTTCAGTGGCCCAAGTGGTATAAGACCCACAACATGTGTTACATGCCAAAATGGCAATGCGGCATGTTTTACATTTAGTTATAATTTATAAGTTAATTGCTGCGTATTTTTAAATTACTAACATTAACTTCCGTCGTCGCTGACAGTCGCGTCTGCACAAAGCGAATGCGGGGGTGCGCGAGTCCCGAAAGCGGGACTAGGCCACGAGACGTGAACCAAGCAACATCTATCTGGGGTGGTGTGTGTGTGTTTTTCTTTTAGGAACAGGTATGTAGGTTCCCTGTACCTTATCTTTTATTGTACCTGGTACCTTATCTCATTTCGACCCCCTACAAGTGCAGTAGAGGTTTAGGACGGATGGCAATTTGGTAATCAACATGGCGTAACCTAACCTGCAAATCACCACTGGACCATGAGATTTAAGTTCCGAGATGCCACCACGTTAGTAATTTGATTTCCTTTAAATTGTGCATGTAAATTTGACTTAAATGGCGGTTGCATCACTCGTAAAGTGTGGTCGGTATATGTTATAAAATGGCGGGTAAAATATGCCGCGTGTAAATATAACAATCAGTTCCTACTGTTGCTGAAGTTTCGTCTGTTCCTACTCCGTTGTCTAACATTGATAGTCTTACTTGATTCTACTCCTTTATCGGACGTTGCTGAAATGTGACCTACTCTTACTCATTTTTCTCATGCGGACAATATGGTACTTGCTTCTGTTCTTTTAGCTAAGATTGGTGAAATCCTAGCTGATGTCCTGTTGTCTAATGTTGACGAAGGTCAACCTGATTCTGTTCCATTATGTAATATGGTTGAAATGTTATCGGATTCTGTTCCTTTTCCTAAGGTTGATATTCTTACAGCCAATGCTGTTCTCTTTCCAAACTGTGACACTGCTAGTCCTTTATCTAATGTCGTTGAAATTTTATCTACTTCTGTCCCTCAATCTCACGTAACTGAAGTGGGCTCTGCTTGTGTTTCTTTTCGTAAGGTTGATTCTCTTACGGCCAATACTTTTTCTCTTTCTACCGTTGATATTCTGACAACCCATGATGTTTCCATTTCTACCATTGACTTTCTTACCACCAATCAATCCTAACAACAAACAACGTCCTTCTATGATGCGTTTTGAGTTTTCTAAACTACCCTGGTCACCTTCTAGGCCGTGCTACAACTACTACTCCCCTGCTGTTCCTGTTTGGCAGAAAACTGTCCAAAAGAGGCAGATGTATATCGGCAAAGTCCTAATGTTCTTGATCTTGTTTCATTTTCTTGCTGGCGGCGCAAACGTCTTAAGCTCAATACCTAGTCCTCGCACCCCAGATTCTTATGCAGATTTTGCTCTCCTTACGACTTGATTTCTGAACGTTACGATTTTTTTTACTTCCCTGTTTTGCTGGGGTTTCTTTCTTTTTCTTCCACCCGTGTGAGTCTGGGAATAGAATAGCCCCATGGTATGAACTGCCTGTTATAAGAGGCCACTACAGCGGTCCAACACACACATACATACACACATACACACGCACGCACGCACGCACAAACACACACATACATACTCATATATAACTGCACTGGGATTCTGTTTTATTTCCTTTTGTGTGATTCTTAGGGTTTTTTTGTGGTTCTTGTACATGTTGCTTGGTGTTGCTCTTATTGTTTTTTTCATTTTTCCTCGTTCCTTTCGTTCCACATTCCCCTCCTTTTTCCTGTGGCTGGTGTTACTTTCTGTCGGTCTTCGTCCCGACTTGATAAAAATTTTTTTGATCCACTTCCTGTGGTAGGTGCTTTCTAATCCGCTTTTCTTTTCTTCGGAACTACAACTTAGTCAACTTTAGGTCTAGTCAGCTATTCTTTTCTTTGCTTCTTCCTTTGTTGCAATTCTTTGGGTACCACAGCTTGAAGTAATGTGACTTTTTTTCTATTCAGCATTTTTGTTATTCCCGAGCATACTTTGAGGCTTGAACTTTTGTCATTTTGGCTGTTACTGTTGGTTTTCTTCCTCGCTTCTTTTCTTTACTTTTGGTTTTTCTGCAGGAACCCATCTTCTTTTGAGATCGAAGACTTTCCTGTTTCCTTTCTAAAGAAACATCCGTCCTTTGAGGACTTTGGCAGTGTTGACACCATTCTACCTTTGTACTCGCTCATTGTTACTACCTACCCATCTTTCCCTGTGCCTCTCTTCATTTTTTTTTGTTTTGACCGATTCCTTGGCTCTTCGAGCCGGATGAAAAAATCCTTTTTTTTATTTTGGAGTTTTTTTTTGTTTTTCCTCTGGTTTTCTGAAGCGAATTCTTTTTTTCTTTCTATTATCATATATTGTCCTTTCAAGCCGGGTATTAGTTGATTTGTTTTTTTGTGTTCTTTTTCTTAAGCGAATTTTTGTTTCTTTGTTTGGTTTTTTTAGTACTGTCCGCTCTTGTACTTTTGTTTTCCTACCCCGATCTTTTAATTTTGCAGGGGGATTTGTTACGTTTACTTTACGAAGGTCAGTTAAAATCTACCCCTTTTTGGTATTTCATTATTCATTTACTTAGATTCTGCTCAAATCCTCCAACAACATCCGGTATACTAGACCTTCCTACAATAAATACGCTTTCTAATAATTTTCAATTTCAAATCTATTTGCTTTAAAACGAAAAGTTTATTCTATAAATTAAATAGTCAATACCATGTTTTAGGTATCTGTGAACTTGATAAACATTACGATAGCGTATAATTATTTTCTAGATTACTTCAATCTAAAGACTCGTTGAAATAATTAATAATACCAATAACAATACCTGCCAATACTAAGATAACAACTATACAATAATAATACATAACAATAACAAATAACACGTAAATAAAACGTTTAAAATGACAGTTACAATAATCTTTATACAATTTAGCCACTCCCAGTCAAAGATCGGTTTATAACAAAATTTCTAAAGTAGTTTTGAAATAAACCTTGCTTATACTTTTGGTACTCTTGTCGTACCACATTCACATCGATTCTAAATAATTTTCTACCAGATTTAAAACCGTCTTTTACCCTCTATACTATCCATCACGTAATATTGTATTTATCGTGACCATCCTATGAGTTTAATTGTATGTTTACGAGGATGATTTAGAACTGTGGGTTTTCCTTTTTTAATGTGTAAATTTTTGGTTAGTTAAGACATCGTAGTACCAATGTATATGTACCTTTATGTTTATGATGATAATTTAGAGCTGGTGTTTTTAGAGTCGTAATTTTTTTTTAGAGTCTAGTATTGTTTCGATTGCAACTAAACCACAACTGAGAGCATAGCGACGACCAGTACACAATTTTCCAACCACATCGGCTTCGATAGAGCCATTTTGATCATCGCTCAATCGAACACCTTTAGTAGTAAGATCATTTACCCACAGATCTTTGCAAACCAGTGATACGGATCATAAATGACAGGTTGATCTAGAACTCCGAAATTACACGAGTAATCATTGAGAATATTTTTAAGCCTCACCAGATATCTATGATGTGTAACAAGTTCTGATTCAGTCCTGCCGAACAGTGCATGTACGATGCGTTCAGAATCTAGCATCCAGAATCTAAAATGTAGAATCTAGAACCCAAAATCTAGGGATTAAAATATAGAATCTAGATTCCAAAATATAGAATCTAGAATCTAAAATCAGAAATCTAGAATCCATAGTCTAGTATTTGAAATCTGCAATCTAGAATACAGATAACTTTTTTTTGAAAAACTTATTCTTGACAATGTTTCCTAACTTTTCAGCCTATGAATCTATGATCTAACATCTAGGATATAGGTCTAGGATCTAGAATCTAGTATCAATAATCTAGAGCCTAGAATCTAAATCAAGAATCTGGAAATTAGAATCCAGAATCTAGAAAATAGAATCCAGTGTCTAGAATCAAGAATCCTGGATATGAAATCTAGATTCTAGGATCTAATATCTAGAATCCAGAACCTGCAATCTAAAATGTAGAATATAGAATTCAGAATCTAGAACCTAAAATCTAGAATTCAGGATCTAGAACCTAGAGTCTAGAATCTAGTATTTATAACCCAGAGTCTAGAATTTAAAATCCAGAGTCTAGAATCTATAACCTGAATCCAGAATTTAGGATCTAGAATCTAGATTCTAGAATCCAAGATTTTGAATCTAGGATCTAATATCTATAAAATAGAATCCGGAATCTAGAGTCTAATATCTAGAACTTAGAATCTAAAATCCAGAATATAGAATCTAGAAAATAGAATCCAGTATCTATAATCTAAAGCCTAGAATTTAAAATCCAGAATCTAGAGTCTATAACCTAAATCCAGAATTTAGGATCTAGAATCTAGATTCTACAATCAAGATCATCAATACAAAATCTAATATTTATAAAATAAATTTCGGAATCTAGAGTCTAATATCTAAAACCTAGAATCTAAAATGCAGAATATAGAATCTAGAGAATAGAATCCAGAATCTAGAGTCAAAAATCTAGAACGTAGAATCAAAAGTCTTGAATTCAGTATCTATAATCTAGAGCCTAGAATCTCAAATCCAGAATCTGGAAAATAGAATCTAGAGTCTAGAAAATAGAATCCAGAATCTAGTATCTAAAATCAAGAATCCTGGATATGAAATCTATATTCTAGGATCTAATATCTAGAATCCAGAACCTGCAATCTAAAATGTAGAATATAGAATTCAGAAACTAGAACCTAAAATCTAGAATTTAAAACCTAGAATCCAGAATCTAGAGTCTAGAATGTAGTATTTATAATCTAGAGTCTAAAATCTAGAATCTAGAGTCTAGAATCTATAACCTGAATCCAGAATTTAGGATCTAGAATCTAGATTCTAGAATCCAGAATCTTATCTATAATATAGAATCCAGAATCTAGAGTCTAATATCTAGAGCCTAGAATCTAAAATCCAGAATATAGAATCTACAAAATAGAATCCATTATTTAGAAACTAGAATCAAGAATCTACAGTCTAGAATGTAGAATCAAGAATCAAGTATCTATAATCTAAAACCTTAAATTTAAAATCCAGAATCTAGAGTCTATAACCTAATTCAGAATTTAGTATCTAGAATCTAGATTCTAGAATGCAAGATCTTCAATCCAGAATCCAATATCTATAAAATAGAATCCGGAATCTAGAGTCTAATATCTAGAACCTAGAATCTAACATGCGGAATATAGAATCTAGAAAATAGAATCCAGAATCTAGAGTCAAGAATCTAGAACGTAGAATCAAAAGTCTAAAATCCAGTATCTATAATCTAGAGCCTAGAATCTCAAATCCAGAATCTGGAAAATAGAATCTAGAGTCTAGAAAATAGAATCCAGAATCTAGTATCTAGAATTAAGAATCCTGGATATGAAATCTATATTCTAGGATCTAATATGTAGAATCCAGAACCTGCAATCTAAAATGTAGAATATAGAATTCACAATCTAGAACCTAAAATCTAAAATTTAGGACCTATAATCCAGAATCTAGA
Source organism: Platerodrilus igneus (assembly GCA_036346225.1). Lineage (NCBI taxonomy): Eukaryota > Metazoa > Arthropoda > Insecta > Coleoptera > Lycidae > Platerodrilus > Platerodrilus igneus. Next base: position 922,261 of record JARFIW010000549.1, read on the forward strand.
GTCTAGAATGTAGTATGTATAATCTAAAGTTTAAAATCTAGAGTCTAGAATCTATAACCTGAATCCAGAATTTAGGATCTAGAATCTAGATTCTAGAATCCAAGATCTTGAATCCAGAATCTAATATCTATAAAATAGATTCAGGAATCTAGAGTCTAATATCTAGAACCTAGAATCTAAAATCCAGAATATAGAATCTAGAGAATAGAATCCAGAATCTAGAGTCAAAAATCTAGAACGTAGAATCAAAAGTCTTGAATTCAGTATCTATAATCTAGAGCCTAGAATCTCAAATCCAGAATCTGGAAAATAGAATCTAGAGTCTAGAAAATAGAATCCAGAATCTAGTATCTAAAATCAAGAATCCTGGATATGAAATCTAGATTCTAGGATCTAATATCTAGAATCCAGAACCTGCAATCTAAAATGTAGAATATAGAATTCAGAATCTAGAACCTAAAATCTAGAATTCAGGATCTAGAACCTAGAGTCTAGAATCTAGTATTTATAACCCAGAGTCTAGAATTTAAAATCCAGAGTCTAGAATCTATAACCTGAATCCAGAATTTAGGATCTAGAATCTAGATTCTAGAATCCAAGATTTTGAATCTAGGATCTAATATCTATAAAATAGAATCCGGAATCTAGAGTCTAATATCTAGAACTTAGAATCTAAAATCCAGAATATAGAATCTAGAAAATAGAATCCAGTATCTATAATCTAAAGCCTAGAATTTAAAATCCAGAATCTAGAGTCTATAACCTAAATCCAGAATTTAGGATCTAGAATCTAGATTCTACAATCCAAGATCATCAATACAAAATCTAATATTTATAAAATAAATTTCGGAATCTAGAGTCTAATATCTAAAACCTAGAATCTAAAATGCAGAATATAGAATCTAGAGAATAGAATCCAGAATCTAGAGTCAAAAATCTAGAACGTAGAATCAAAAGTCTTGAATTCAGTATCTATAATCTAGAGCCTAGAATCTCAAATCCAGAATCTGGAAAATAGAATCTAGAGTCTAGAAAATAGAATCCAGAATCTAGTATCTAAAATCAAGAATCCTGGATATGAAATCTATATTCTAGGATCTAATATCTAGAATCCAGAACCTGCAATCTAAAATGTAGAATATAGAATTCAGAAACTAGAACCTAAAATCTAGAATTTAAAACCTAGAATCCAGAATCTAGAGTCTAGAATGTAGTATTTATAATCTAGAGTCTAAAATCTAGAATCTAGAGTCTAGAATCTATAACCTGAATCCAGAATTTAGATCTAGAATCTAGATTCTAGAATCCAGAATCTTATCTATAATATAGAATCCAGAATCTAGAGTCTAATATCTAGAGCCTAGAATCTAAAATCCAGAATATAGAATCTACAAAATAGAATCCATTATTTAGAAACTAGAATCAAGAATCTACAGTCTAGAATGTAGAATCAAGAATCAAGTATCTATAATCTAAAACCTTAAATTTAAAATCCAGAATCTAGAGTCTATAACCTAATTCAGAATTTAGTATCTAGAATCTAGATTCTAGAATGCAAGATCTTCAATCCAGAATCTAATATCTATAAAATAGAATCCGGAATCTAGAGTCTAATATCTAGAACCTAGAATCTAACATGCGGAATATAGAATCTAGAAAATAGAATCCAGAATCTAGAGTCAAGAATCTAGAACGTAGAATCAAAAGTCTAAAATCCAGTATCTATAATCTAGAGCCTAGAATCTCAAATCCAGAATCTGGAAAATAGAATCTAGAGTCTAGAAAATAGAATCCAGAATCTAGTATCTAGAATTAAGAATCCTGGATATGAAATCTATATTCTAGGATATAATATGTAGAATCCAGAACCTGCAATCTAAAATGTAGAATATAGAATTCACAATCTAGAACCTAAAATCTAAAATTTAGGACCTATAATCCAGAATCTAGAGTCTAGAATGTAGTATGTATAATCTAAAGTTTAAAATCTAGAGTCTAGAATCTATAACCTGAATCCAGAATTTAGGATCTAGAATCTAGATTCTAGAATCCAAGATCTTGAATCCAGAATCTAATATCTATAAAATAGATTCAGGAATCTAGAGTCTAATATCTAGAACCTAGAATCTAAAATCCAGAATATTGAATCTAGTAAATAGAATCCATTATTTAGAAACGTAAAATGTACAATCAAGAGTCTAAAATCCAGTATCTATAATCTCAAATCCAGAATCTGGAAAATAGAATCTAGAGTCTAGAAAATAGAACCTAGAAAGTAAAATCCAGAATATGGAATCTAGAAAATAGATTCCAGAATCTAGAACCTAAAATGTAGATTCTAGAATCTAGGAGCCAAAATTTAAGATCTAGAATCCAGAATCTAGAATCTAAAATGTAAATTTTAGGGTCTAGAATTTAGAATCTAGTCTACAATTTAGGATCTAAGATCTAGAATCCTGAACCTAGAATCTAAAATGTAGGAACTAAAATCTATAACCCAAGATATAAGATCTAGAATTCAGAATCTAAAACCTAGAGACTAGAATATAGATTCTAAAACCTAGAATCCAGGATCTAAGATATACAATCCAGAATTCATAATCCAAAAACCAGAATCTAGCATCTAGAATCTAGAATGCGGAATCTACAACGCAGAATCTAGATTCTAGAGATTAAAATATAGAATATAGATTCCAAAATCTAGAATCTAGATGTTAGAATCTAAAATCAGTAATCTGGACAGGTTGATCCAGAACTTCGAAATTACACGAGATATCGTTGAGAAAATTTTTAAGCCTCACTAGATATCTATAATGTGTAACAGGTTCTGATTCAGTCCCAGCGAACAGTGCGTTTACGATGCGTTCTTGGCCCTATGATAAATACTCAAGTTGATGAACTAGCTTTTGGGTCACATATAACCTTTGTGAACCGGTATCTATTAAAATACGAACAGAATATCCGCCTTTTGTTCCTCGTGCCCAAACTTTGAACGTCTGTAACATAATCTCTGCGTAAGTATTGTTCGACAACTGGAGCACAGATATTTTCTGGCATGTCAACATTGTATCCTTTTCGCTCTCCCTCTTAGACCTCTAACTTCTGACACACAACATGTTTTCCGCCGCACAAAAAAACATTTGATACATAACGACATTTGTTAGATTGTGACCTTGATTCAAGCACAAAAACAACGCTTGTTTATTGCTAGCAGTTTTCTCTTGGCCTTGGCAGTCATTGTCCTTGCCTTTGTGGAATCTTTCTAATGTCAAGTATCTTTTGAAATAAAAAAAATTACACAGCCAAATAATTACAAGCTTTTTCTATTGATATATCTATCGCATTTACTTATTTATTCATCTACTCTGACTAACAAATTTAAGCGTAAGCAGAGTTATAGTTCATTTGCATTATCAATTTAAAAGTTAATTAAATATTTCGATTGTAATTTCTGTGAAACAGATTACGCCCTCTGGGCAAGCACGCGATTAACTACAGTACCTTTACCGTTGTTTAACGTATATAATAATCTACTAACCTTGGTTAATATTCCATGAAGCAATGATGAATTCGAGGATTGTGTGCTCATCGGAATTACAGGATGTACGGTAACTTCGCTGTATGGCGGCGGTGGTTTGCCTGATGAGTGAAGGGCGTCTTGATGCTCCTATGAATAATAGTAGCAAAATATGTTAGAATCTTGAATTTAACGTACATATATTAAAAAATTCAAATCCAGAATCTAGAATTTAGAGTCTAGAACCTAAAATGAGGCATGTAAAATCTATGACCTAGATTCTAGAATCTAGGAGCCATCTAGGATCTATGATCTAAAATCCAGAACCTAGAATCTAAAATATAGAATCTAAAATCTAGGATAAAAGATCTAGAATTCAGAATCTAAAACGTAGGATCTAGAATATAGTCTAAAACCTAGAATTTAGGATCTAGAATTTATAACGCAGGATCTAAGATCTAGAATCCAGCATTCATAATCCAAAAACAAGAATTTAGCATCTAGAATCTAAAATGTAGAATCTAGAACCCAGAATCTAGGAATTAAAATATAGAATCTAGATTCCACAATCTAGATGTTGGAATCTAAAATCAAATCTAGAATCCAGAAGAATTTGAAATCTTGAATACAGATAATTTTTTTTAATAACTTATTTTTGACGATGTTTCCTAACTTATCAACCTAAGAATCTATGATCTAGTTTCTAGAATATAGAATCTAGTATCTACAATCTAGAGCTTAGAATCTAAAATCCAGAATCTAGAGTCTAAAATCTAGTATCTGTAATCTAGAGTCTAGAATCTAGAAAATAGATTCCAGAAACTAGAAAATAGAATCCAGGATCTGAAATCTAGATTCTAGTATCTAAAATCTAGAATCCATAACCTACAATCTAAAATGTAGAATGTAGAATTCAGAATCTAGAACCTAAAATCTAAATTTTAGAATCTAGAACCTAGAGTCTAGAATCTAGTATCTATAATCTATAGCCTAGAATCTAGAATCTAAAATCCAGAATCTATAATCTGAATCTAGAATTTAGGATCTAGGATATAGATTCTAGAATCCAGAATCTAACATTTACAATCTAGAGCCTAGAATCTAGTATCAGCAATCTAGAGCCTAGAATCTAGAATTTCAAATCCATACTCTAGAAAATAGAATCCAGAATCTAGAGTCTAGAATCTAAAATTCAGAATATAGAATCTAGAAAATAGACTCCGCTATCTAGAGTCTAAAATGTAGAATCAAGAGTCTAGAATCTAGTATCAATAATCTAGCGCCTAAAACATAAAATCAAGAATATTGAATCTAAAAAATAGAATTCAGAATCTAGAACCTAAAATCTAGAATTTAGGATCTAGAATCCAAAATCTAGAATCTAAAGTCTATAACCTGAATCTAGAATTTAGAATCTAGGATATAGATTATAGAATCCAGCATCTAGTATTTATAATCTAGAGCCTAGAATCCAGTATTTGAAATCTTGAGCCTAGAATCTAGAATCTCAAATCGATACTCTAGAAAATAGAATCCAGAATCTAGAGTTTAGAATCTAAAATCTAGAATCTAGAATCCAGAATATAGAATCTAGAAATTCGAATCCAAAATCTAGACAATAGAATCCTCTATCTAGAGTCTAGAATCTATAATCTAGCGCCTAGAACAAAATCAAGGATATGGAATCTAAAAAATAGGATCCAGAATCTAGAATCTAAAATCTAGATTCTAGAATCTAGGAGCCAAAATGTATGATCTAGAATCCAGAACCTAGAATCTAGTATCTAGAATCTAAGATCTAGAATTCAGACCCTACAAACTAGAATCTAAAATGCAGAATCTAAAATTTATAATCAAGGATATATGATCTAGAATTCAGAATCTAAAACCTAAGGTCTCGAATATAGAATATAAAATCTAAAACCTAGAATCTATGATGTAGAAATCCAGGATCTAAGATATATAATCCAAAATTCATAATGCAAAATCCAGAATCTAGCATCTAGAATCTAAAATGTGGAATCTAGAATCTAGGGATTAAAAACAGAATATAGATTCCACAAATCTAGAATCCAAATGTTAGAATTTAAAATCAGAAATCTAGAATCCAGAGTCTAGAATAGAGATAACTTTTTTAATAACGTATTCTTGACAATGTTTCCTAACATTTCAGCATAAGAACCTATCATCTAGAATCTAGGATATAGGATCTAGAATCTAGTTATTATCTAGAATCTAATATCCAAAATCTAGAACCTAAAGTATCTAGTATCTATAATCTAGAGTCTAGAATCTAGAATCCAAAATACAGAATCTAGAAAATAGAATCCACAATCTAGAGTCTAGAATCAGGAATCCAGGATCTGAAATCTAGAATTCAGAATCTAGAACCTAAAATCTAGAATTTAGAATCTACAATCCAGAATAGTCTAGATTCTAGTATTTATAATCTAGAGCCTAGAATCTAGAATATAGTCTAAAATCCACAACCTGAATCCAGAATTTAGGGTCTAGAATGCAAGATCTAGAATCCGGAGTCTAGTATCTATAATCTAGCGGCTAAAATCTCAAATCCAGGCTCTAAAAAATAGAATCCAGAATCTAAAGTCTAGAATCTAAAATCCAGAATATGAAATCTAGAAAATAGAATCCAGAATCTAGAAAATACGATCCAGAATCTAGAGAGTGTAGAATCTAGAACCTAGAATGTAAAAATCTAGAATCAAAGCTCTAGAATCTAGTATTTATAATGTAGAGTCTAGAATCTTAAAATCTAGGGTCTGAAATCTAAGATCTACAATCTAGAACCTAGAATCTAAAATGTAGAATCTATAATCTAGGATCTGGAATTCAGCATCTAAAATCTCGGGTCTAGAATATAGTCTAAAATTTAAAACCTAGATAGAATCCAGGATCCAAAAACTAGAATTCATAATCCAAAACCAATCGAGCATCTAAAATGTAGAATCAAGAACCCATAATCTAAAGACTAAAATATGGAACCTAGAATCCAGATGTTAGAATCTAAATTCAGAATCTAGAGTATAGAATTTGAAATCTGCAATCTAGAATACGGATAACTTTTTTTGAAAAACTTATTCTTGACAATATTTCCTAACTTTCAGCCTAAGAATCTATAATCTAGAATGGAATCTAGTATCACTAATCTAGAGCCTACAATCTAAAATCCGGAATCTAAAACCTAGAGTCTAAAATCTAGTATCTGTAATCTAGAGTCTAGAATCTAGAATCAAAAATCCAGAATCTAAAAAAATCCAGAATCTAGACAATAGAATCCAGAATCTAGAATCAAGAATCCCAGTACTGAAATCTAGATTCTAGGATCTAAGATCTAGAATCCAGGAATCTACAATCAAAAATGTAGAATATAGAATTCAGAATTTGGAACCTAAAATCTAGATTTAGCCTCTAGAATCCAGAATCTAGAACCTAAGAGTCTAAAATCTATAACCTGAATCCAAAATTTAGGATCTAGAATGTAGATTTTAGACTGCAAAATCTAGAATAGGAATCTAGTATCTATAATCTAGAGACTAGAATCTAGAATCTCAAATTCAGACTCTGGAAAATAGAATCCAGAATCAAAGAGTCTAGAACTTACAATCTAAAATCCAGAACATAAAATCTAGGAAATAGAATCCAGAATCTAGAGTCTAGAATGTAAAATCTAGAATTAAAGGTCTACAACCTAGTAACTATACTCTCTAGTCTAGAATCTAAAAATCTAAAGTATGGAATTTAGAATCTAGGGTCTAGAATCTAGGATCTAGAATCCTGAACCTAGAATCTAGGATATAGGAGCTAGAATTCAGAATCTAAAGCCCAGGGTTTAGAATATAATCTAAAATCTAAAACCTAGAATTTAGGATCTAGAATCCAGAATCTAAAATCTAGATTCTAGAATTCATAATCGAAAAACCAGAATCTAGCATCTAGAATCTAAAATGTAGAATCTAAAACCCAGAATCTAGGAATTAAAATATAGAATCTAGATTTCAAAATCTAGAATTCAGATGTTAGAATCTAAAATCAGAAATTTAGAATTCAGAGTCCAGAATTTGAAATCTGTACTCTAGAATACAGATATCTTTTTTTTGAAAAACTTTTAACAATATTTTCTAACTTTTCAGCTTAAGAATCTACGATCTAGGATATAGGATCCAGAATCTAGTATCTCTAATCTAGAACCTAAAATCTAAAATCCAGAATCCAGAACCTAGAGTCTAAAATCTAGTATTTGTAATCTAGAGTCTAGAATCTAGAACCTAAAATCCAGAATCTAGAGTCTAGAATCAAAAATCCAGGATCTCAAATCTAGATTCTAGGATCTAAGATCTAGAATCCAGAACCTACAATTTAAGATGTAGAATATAGAATTCAGAATCTACAACCTAAAATCTAGAATTTAGGATCAAGAACCTAGAACCTAGAGTCTAGAATCTAGTATCTATAATCTATAACCTAGAATCTAAAATCCAGAATCTAGAGTCTAGAATTTATAACCTGTTTCCAGAATTTAGGATCTAGAATCCAAGATCTAGAATCCAAAATCTATAAGCTAGAGCCTAGAATCTCAAATCCAGACTCTGAAAAATAGAATCCAGAATCAGAGTCTAGAATCTAGAACCTAAAATCCAGAATATAGAATCAAGAATCTGCAAAATAGAATCCAGAATCTAGAGTCTAGAACCTAGAATGTAAAATCAAGGGTCTAGAATTTAGTATCAATAATCTAGAGCCTAGAATTTAGAACCTAAAATCCAGAATATGGAATCTAGAAAATAGAATCGGAATCTATAGAGTCTAGAACCTAAAATGTAGAATCTAGAATCTAGGAGCCAAAATCTAAGATCAAGAATCCAAAATCTATAATCTAGTACGTAAAATGTAGAATCTAGAGTCTAGAATTTAGAATCTAGGGTCTAGAATATAGAATCTAAGATCTAGAATCCAGAACCTACAAACTAGAATCTAAAATCTAGGATATAGTATCTAGAATTCAGAATCTAAAACCTAGGGACTAAAATATAGAGTCTAAAATCTAAAACGTAGAATCTAGAATCCATAATCTCAGATCTAGAATCCAGAATTCATAATCCAAAAACCAGAATCTAGCATCTAGAATGTAGAACCCATAATCTGGGGATTAAAATACAGTATCTAGATTCCAAAATCTAGAATCTAGATGTAAAAATCTAAAATCAAAAATCTAGAATCCAGAGTCTATTTGCAATCTGTAATCTAGAATACAGGTAACTTTTTTTGAAAACTTATTCCTGACGATGTTTCCTAACCTTTCCACCTACGAATCTATGATCTAGAATCTAGGATATAGAATCTAGTATCTTTAATCTAGAACCTAGAATATAAAATCCAGAATCTAGAACCTAGAGTCTAAAATATAGTATAGAGCCTAGAATCTCGAATCTATAATCTAGAAAATACAATCCAGAATCTAGGAATAGAATCCAGAGTCTAAAATCAAGAATCCAGAATTTGAAATATACGATCTAAGATGTAAAATCCAGAACCTACAATCTAAAATGTATAATACATAATTCAGAATCTAAAACCCAAAATCTAGAATTTAGGGTCTAGAATCTAGTATTTATAATCAAGAATCTAAAATCCAGAATCTAGAGTCTAGAATCATAACCTGAATACAGAATTAGGATCTAGAATCTAGATTCTAGAATGCAAGATCTAGAATCCAGAATCATAATCCAGAAACCAGAATCTAATATCTATTATCCAGAATTTAGTTTATAATCTACAGTTTAAAATATAGAATCTAAAATCAGGAATCTAGAATCCAGAGTATAGAATTTAGAATCTGCAATCTAGAATACAGATAGCTTTTTTTTTAAAATTAATTCTTGACAATGTTTCCAAACCTTTTCAGCCTAATACTCTATGGTCTAGAAGGTAGAATATAGGATCTAAAAATCAGAATCTAGAGTTTAGAATCCAGTATGTATAATCGCCTAAAATCTAGAATCTAAAGTTCAGAATCTAGAAAATAGAATCCAGAATCTAGAAACTAGAATCTGCAACCTAGAATGTAGAATCGAGAATCTAGCATCTAGAATCTAGGATCCGAGATCTAAGATCTAGAATCCAGAATTCAGAATGCAGAATCTAAAATGTAGAATCTAGAACCTAGATTGTAGGATCTAAGATCTAAAATGTAGAACCTAGAATTCAGTACCTAAAATCTAGAATCTAGGATATAGAATTTCAAAATCCGGAATCTAGTCTAAAAGCTACAACCTAGAATTCAGAATTTAGGATCCAGATTCTAGAATCCAGCATCTAAGATCTAGGATCCAGAATTCATAAACCAGAATCTAGAGTCTAGAATCTAGGGTTTAAAATGTAGTATTTGGATTTTGAAAAACTTATTCTTGATTATGTGTACTAACATTTTCAGCCTAAGAATCTAGAATCTAGAATCTAGTATCTATAATCTAGAACCTAGAATCTAAAACCCAGAATCTAAGATTTAGATTCTAGAATGCAGGATCTAAGATCTAGAATCCAGAACCTAGTAACTAAAATGTAGAATCTAGAATCCAGAACCTAAAATCTAGAATTCTACATCGGCTAAGCTTGTCGGTAATCTGTAGATTAAATAACCAATGACGGATTTTGTTGCCTTTGCAGCTCGTCGGAATGGTCAACTTTTCACCTTACAAATGCTGACACTGGTCATTTTCAATTTAAAAACCAAGTATAGCTTTTAGGTACCTACAACATTATTGAATTTGGCTAGATGATATTTAGAAGTATAAACAGAGCAAATGCCCATCGCGACAATCGACTAAAAATCAAGTCTTACATACACAATTAATTTAAATCGTGCAAAGTTGATAAAAATTAAAAAGTGATATACTTACAAGTTCAGACGCAGAGAGTAAAACGCTCATTTCTCCACCAGTATCGATACTGTTCAAATTGTGCTTCACTTGCGCTCCTGAACCTAGTGAAAGTGATGAAAATTTTATAATTCCTCCTTGTTCAGTGCTACGTGTAATACAACTAGAACTAGGTGCATTATTATCACCTTGTGAGTTCAATAATGAACGTATGCGACGTCCTCTTCTTGGAACTGCTTCTGGATGCCTCTGACGATAATCTGCAATGATCGACTGAACGTCTATAACAGGACGTTGTGGATTTAGCTTGGAATTATAGCCGTTCGTAAGCTCCATGAACGTATTCAATTGAGATTTGTTATTATTTTGCACTTTCTTCCCCTGATTTGTTGAAAAGATCATCAAGCCGTTGCTCGTTTTCAAATTCTTTAACATGTCAGATTGCTGTTCGGATGTAGTATCCTTTTCGCTATTAAGTAGCATGACTTGTTTTCGTCGCTGGATACGTAATAGCAGTTCTTCTTTGATCTTCTTCATGTGTATTATATTATTCCACTCCATTTCTTTTTCGCGAGCCAGATCGTTCAGCATTTTTATCTCGGCTAAAACCTGCTCCATGTGGTACTCCACTTGCGGTACAGTCGTACAAGCAGCACTATCGATATATTCATTTAGGATTTTATCACGAAGGAGAAAATTTTGCTCGAGTTCAGACCTTAAACGTTTCTTAAACGATGGATCATCGCTGTCGTTGTCCAATTTACGTTTTTCGCTACTGTGGGTGCTGCTGTTACCATCGTCTTCGAGCTTGATGTCTCTATCAATGACCAGTTTGGTATCATCATCGATACCATTTGCTTGCGAACCACCTCCATTTTGTTGGGATGAGTTGCTGGTTTCGTCTTGTACAATCGTTGGATTTTGTTCGCTAGGGCATGGGGATGACGGTTGTGTTTCTTCTGTGTTTGGTGTTTCGTGGTTGGTTTCCTTGGCATGCATTTTGTTCAAGCTAAAATAAAAAGTATATTAATTGTAAAATAATTGATTCTTGGAACGTTTTTTTAAAAGCAACACGTGACCTCAGACTGATTCTACGATTTCAGCGGCTTTGAAATAGTCTTGCTAAGGACTAAGCTTGAAAAAATGATTGATTCTACAGTTTCAGATGAGCCAAATGGTGTTGATCATGATTAAGGTTGGAAAAAGATGAATTCTATTGTTTTGACAGATTCGAAATGGTCTTGCTAAGGACTAGGCTTGGAAAATTGATCGATTCTACAATTTCAGCAGAGTCAAATGGTGTTGATAATGATTAAGGTTGGAAAAAGATTGATTCTATTGTTTCGACAGCTTCCAAATTGTTTTGCCAAGGATTAAGGTGCGAAAAAGATTGATTCTACTGTTTCGACAGCTTCGCAATGGTCTTGATAAGGATTAAGGTTGTAAAAAGATTGATTCTACTGTTTTGACAGATTCTAAATGGTCTTACTATGGGCTAGGATCGAAAAACGATTGATTCTACTGCTACAAGAGCCTTGAAATGGTCTTGCTCATGACAAACATGGGAAAAAGATTGATTCTACTGTTTGGACAGCTTCGAAATTGTTTTGCCAAGGATTAAGGTGCGAAAAAGATTGATTCTACTGTTTCGACAGCTTCGCAATGGTCTTGATAAGGATTAAGGTTGTAAAAAGATTGATTCTACTGTTTTGAGAGATTTGAATTGGTCTTACTATGGTCTAGAGTCGAAAAACGATTGATTCTACTGTTACAAGAGCTTTGAAATGGTCTTGCTCATGACTAACGTGGGAAAAAGATTGATTCAACTGTTTGTACAGCTTCAAAATGGTCTTGCTAAGGACTAGGCTTGGAAAAATGATCGATTCTACAATTTCAGCAGAGTCGAAATGGTCTTGATCATGATTAAGGTTGGAAAAAGATGGATTCTATTGTTTCGACAGCTTCCAAATTGTTTTGCCAAGGATTAAGGTGGGAAAAAGATTGATTCTACTGTTTCGACAGCTTCGCAATGGTCTTGATAAGGATTAAGGTTGTAAAAAGATTGATTCTACTGTTTTGACAGATTCTAAATGGTCTTACTATGGGCTAGGATCGAAAAACGATTGATTCTACTGCTACAAGAGCCTTGAAATGGTCTTGCTCATGACAAACATGGGAAAAAGATTGATTCTACTGTTTGGACAGCTTCGAAATTGTTTTGCCAAGGATTAAGGTGCGAAAAGATTGATTCTACTGTTTCGACAGCTTCAAATGGTCTTGATAAGGATTAAGGTTGTAAAAGATTGATTCTACTGTTTTGACAGATTCGAAATGGTCTTCCTATGGGCTAGGGTCGAAAACGATTGATTCTACTGTTTCAAGAGCTTTGAAATGGTCTTGTTCATGACTAACGTGGGAAAAGATTGATTCAACTGTTTGACAGCTTCAAAATGGTCTTGCTAAGGACTAGGCTTGGAAAATTGATCGATTCTACAATTTCAGCAGAGTCAAAATGGTCTTGATCATGATTAAGGTTGGAAAAGATTGATTCTATTGTTTGACAGCTTCGAAATTGTTTGCTAAGGATTATTGTAGGAAAAGATGGATTCTACTGTTTGATAGCTTAAATGGTCTTGATAAGCATTAAGGTCAAAAACGATTGATTCTACTGTTTCAAGAGCTTTGAAATAGTCTTGCTCATGACTAACGTGGGAAAAAGATTGATTCTACTGTTTGGGCAGCTTCAAAATGGTCTTGCTAAGGACTAAGCTTGAAAAAATGATTAATTCTACAATTTCAGCAGAGTCAAAATGGTGTTGATAATGATTAAGGTTGTAAAAAGATTGATTCTACTGTTTTGACAGATTCTAAATGGTCTTACTATGGGCTAGGATCGAAAAACGATTGATTCTACTGCTACAAGAGCCTTGAAATGGTCTTGCTCATGACAAACATGGGAAAAAGATTGATTCTACTGTTTGGACAGCTTCGAAATTGTTTTGCCTAGGATTAAGGTGCGAAAAAGATTGATTCTACTGTTTCGACAGCTTCGCAATGGTCTTGATAAGGATTAAGGTTGTAAAAAGATTGATTCTACTGTTTTGACAGATTCGAAATGGTCTTCCTATGGGCTAGGGTCGAAAAACGATTGATTCTACTGTTTCAAGAGCTTTGAAGTGGTCTTGTTCATGACTAACGTGGGAAAAAGATTGATTCAACTGTTTGTACAGCTTCAAAATGGTCTTGCTAAGGACTAGGCTTGGAAAATTGATCGATTCTACAATTTCAGCAGAGTCAAAATGGTCTTGATCATGATTAAGGTTGGAAAAAGATTGATTCTATTGTTTCGACAGCTTCGAAATTGTTTTGCTAAGGATTATTGTAGGAAAAGATGGATTCTACTGTTTGATAGCTTGAAATGGTCTTGATAAGCATTAAGGTCAAAAACGATTGATTCTACTGTTTCAATAGCTTTGAAATGGTCTTGCTCATGACTAACGTGGGAAAAAGATTGATTCTACTGTTTGGACAGCTTCAAAATGGTCTTGCTAAGGACTAGGCTTGGAAAATTGATCGATTCTACAATTTCAGCAGAGTCAAAATGGTCTTGATCATGATTAAGGTTGTAAAAAGATTGATTCTACTGTTTTGACAGATTCTAAATGGTCTTACTATGGGCTAGGATCGAAAAACGATTGATTCTACTGCTACAAGAGCCTTGAAATGGTCTTGCTCATGACAAACATGGGAAAAAGATTGATTCTACTGTTTGGACAGCTTCGAAATTGTTTTGCCAAGGATTAAGGTGCGAAAAAGATTGATTCTACTGTTTCGACAGCTTCAAATGGTCTTGATAAGGATTAAGGTTGTAAAAGATTGATTCTACTGTTTTGACAGATTCGAAATGGTCTTCCTATGGGCTAGGGTCGAAAACGATTGATTCTACTGTTTCAAGAGCTTTGAAATGGTCTTGTTCATGACTAACGTGGGAAAAGATTGATTCAACTGTTTGGACAGCTTCAAAATGGTCTTGCTAAGGACTAGGCTTGGAAAATTGATCGATTCTACAATTTCAGCAGAGTCAAAATGGTCTTGATCATGATTAAGGTTGGAAAAGATTGATTCTATAGTTTCGACAGCTTCGAAATTGTTTTGCTAAAGGATTATTGTAGGAAAAAAGATGGATTCTACTGTTTGACAGCTTCGAAAATGGTCTTGATAAGCATTAAGGTCGAAAAACGATTGATTCTACTGTTTCAATAGCTTTGAAATGGTCTTGCTCATGACTAACGTGGGAAAAGATTGATTCAACTGTTTGGACAGCTTCAAAATGGTCTAGCTAAGGACTAAGCTTGGAAAAGATCGATTCTACAATTTCAGCAGAGTCGAAATGGTCTTGATCATGATTAAGGTTGGAAAAGATTGATTCTATTGTTTCGACAGCTTGAAATTGTTTTGCTAAGGATTAAGGTAGGAAAAGATTGATTCTACTGTTTTGACAGCTTCAAAATGGCCTTGATATGGATTAAGGTCTAACAAGATTGATTCTACTGTTTTGACAGATTCGAAATGGTCTTGCTATGGACTAGGGTCGAAAACGATCGATTCTACTGTTTCAAGAGCTTTGAATTGGTCTTGCTCATGATTAACGTGGGAAAAGATTGATTCTACTGTTTGGACAGCTTCGAAATTGGTCTTTGCTAAGGATTAAGGTCAAAAAGATTGATTCTACTGTTTTGACAGATTCGAAATGGTCTGTCCTATGGGACTAGGGTCGAAAACGATTGATTCTACTGTTTCAAGAGCTTTGAAGTGGTCTTGTTCATGACTAACGTGGGAAAAGATTGATTCAACTGTTTGACAGCTTCAAAATGGTCTTGCTAAGGACTTAAGGCTTGGAAAATTGATTGATTCTACAATTTCAGCAGAGTCAAAATGGTCTTGATCATGATTAAGGTTGGAAAAGATTGATTCTATAGTTTCGACAGCTTCGAAATTGTTTTGCTAAAGATTATTGTAGGAAAAGATTGGATTCTACTGTTTGGATAGCTTCGAAATTGTTTTGCTAAGGATTAAGGTCATAAAAGATTGATTCTACTGTTTTGACAGATTCGAAATGGTCTTCCTATGGGCTAGGGTCGAAAACGATTGATTCTACTGTTTCAAGAGCTTTGAAGTGGTCTTGTTCATGACTAACGTGGGAAAAGATTGATTCAACTGTTTGGACAGCTTCAAAATGGTCTTGCTAAGGACTAGGCTTGGAAAATTGATCGATTCTACAATTTCAGCAGAGTCAAAATGGTCTTGATCATGATTAAGGTTGGAAAAGATTGATTCTATAGTTTCGACAGCTTCGAAATTGTTTTGCTAAAGATTATTGTAGGAAAAAGATGGATTCTACTGTTTCGAAGCTTCGAAATGGTCTTGATAAGCATTAAGGTCGAAAAACGATTGATTCTACTGTTTCAATAGCTTTGAAATGGTCTTGCTCATGACTAACGTGGGAAAAGATTGATTCAACTGTTTGGACAGCTTCAAAATGGTCTGCTAAGGACTAAGCTTGGAAAAAGATCGATTCTACAATTTCAGCAGAGTCGAAATGGTCTTGATCATGATTAAGGTTGGAAAAGATTGATTCTATTGTTTGACAGCTTCGAAATTGTTTTGCTAAGGATTAAGGTAGGAAAAGATTGATTCTACTGTTTTGACAGCTTCAAAATGGCCTTGATATGGATTAAGGTCGTAAAAGATTGATTCTACTGTTTTGACAGATTCGAAATGGTCTTGCTATGGACTAGGGTCGAAAACGATTCGATTCTACTGTTTCAAGAGCTTTGAATTGGTCTTGCTCATGATTAACGTGGGAAAAGATTGATTCTACTGTTTGGACAGCTTCAAATTGTTCTTGCTAAGGATTAAGGTCATAAAAAGATTGATTCTACTGTTTTGACAGATTCGAAATGGTCTTCCTATGGGCTAGGGTCGAAAACGATTGATTCTACTGTTTCAAGAGCTTTGAAGTGGTCTTGTTCATGACTAACGTGGGAAAAGATTGATTCAACTGTTTGTACAGCTTCAAAATGGTCTTGCTAAGGACTAGGCTTGGAAAATTGATCGATTCTACAATTTCAGCAGAGTCAAAATGGTCTTGATCATGATTAAGGTTGGAAAAAGATTGATTCTATTGTTTCGACAGCTTCGAAATTGTTTTGCTAAGGATTATTGTAGGAAAAAGATGGATTCTACTGTTTCGATAGCTTCGAAATGGTCTTGATAAGCATTAAGGTCAAAAAACGATTGATTCTACTGTTTCAATAGCTTTGAAATGGTCTTGCTCATGACTAACGTGGGAAAAAGATTGATTCAACTGTTTGGACAGCTTCAAAATGGTCTTGCTAAGGACTAGGCTTGGAAAATTGATCGATTCTACAATTTCAGCAGAGTCAAAATGGTCTTGATCATGATTAAGGTTGTAAAAAGATTGATTCTACTGTTTTGACAGATTCTAAATGGTCTTACTATGGGCTAGGATCGAAAAACGATTGATTCTACTGCTACAAGAGCCTTGAAATGGTCTTGCTCATGACAAACATGGGAAAAAGATTGATTCTACTGTTTGGACAGCTTCGAAATTGTTTTGCCAAGGATTAAGGTGCGAAAAAGATTGATTCTACTGTTTCGACAGCTTCGCAATGGTCTTGATAAGGATTAAGGTTGTAAAAAGATTGATTCTACTGTTTTGACAGATTCGAAATGGTCTTCCTATGGGCTAGGGTCGAAAAACGATTGATTCTACTGTTTCAAGAGCTTTGAAGTGGTCTTGTTCATGACTAACGTGGGAAAAAGATTGATTCAACTGTTTGTACAGCTTCAAAATGGTCTTGCTAAGGACTAGGCTTGGAAAATTGATCGATTCTACAATTTCAGCAGAGTCAAAATGGTCTTGATCATGATTAAGGTTGGAAAAAGATTGATTCTATTGTTTCGACAGCTTCGAAATTGTTTTGCTAAGGATTATTGTAGGAAAAAGATGGATTCTACTGTTTCGATAGCTTCGAAATGGTCTTGATAAGCATTAAGGTCAAAAAACGATTGATTCTACTGTTTCAATAGCTTTGAAATGGTCTTGCTCATGACTAACGTGGGAAAAAGATTGATTCAACTGTTTGGACAGCTTCAAAATGGTCTTGCTAAGGACTAGGCTTGGAAAATTGATCGATTCTACAATTTCAGCAGAGTCAAAATGGTCTTGATCATGATTAAGGTTGTAAAAAGATTGATTCTACTGTTTTGACAGATTCTAAATGGTCTTACTATGGGCTAGGATCGAAAAACGATTGATTCTACTGTTTCAAGAGCTTTGAAATGGTCTTGCTAATGACTAACATGGGAAAAAGATTGATTCTACTGTTTGGACAGCTTCGAAATTGTTTTGCCAAGGATTAAGGTGCGAAAAAGATTGATTCTACTGTTTCGACAGCTTCGCAATGGTCTTGATAAGGATTAAGGTTGTAAAAAGATTGATTCTACTGTTTTGACAGATTCGAAATGGTCTTCCTATGGGCTAGGGTCGAAAAACGATTGATTCTACTGTTTCAAGAGCTTTGAAGTGGTCTTGTTCATGACTAACGTGGGAAAAAGATTGATTCAACTGTTTGGACAGCTTCAAAATGGTCTTGCTAAGGACTAGGCTTGGAAAATTGATCGATTCTACAATTTCAGCAGAGTCAAAATGGTCTTGATCATGATTAAGGTTGGAAAAAGATTGATTCTATAGTTTCGACAGCTTCGAAATTGTTTTGCTAAAGATTATTGTAGGAAAAGATGGATTCTACTGTTTGATAGCTTCGAAATGGTCTTGATAAGCATTAAGGTCAAAAAACGATTGATTCTACTGTTACAATAGCTTTGAAATGGTCTTGCTCATGACTAACGTGGGAAAAAGATTGATTCAACTGTTTGGACAGCTTCAAAATGGTCTAGCTAAGGACTAAGCTTGGAAAAAAGATCGATTCTACAATTTCAGCAGAGTCGAAATGGTCTTGATCATGATTAAGGTTGGAAAAAGATTGATTCTATTGTTTCGACAGCTTCGAAATTGTTTTGCTAAGGATTAAGGTAGGAAAAAGATTGATTCTACTGTTTTGACAGCTTCAAAATGGCCTTGATATGGATTAAGGTCGTAAAAGATTGATTCTACTGTTTTGACAGATTCGAAATGGTCTTGCTATGGACTAGGGTCGAAAAACGATCGATTCTACTGTTTCAAGAGCTTTGAATTGGTCTTGCTCATGATTAACGTGGGAAAAAGATTGATTCTACTGTTTGGACAGCTTCGAAATTGTTTTGCTAAGGATTAAGGTCATAAAAAGATTGATTCTACTGTTTTGACAGATTCGAAATGGTCTTCCTATGGGCTAGGGTCGAAAAACGATTGATTCTACTGTTTCAAGAGCTTTGAAGTGGTCTTGTTCATGACTAACGTGGGAAAAAGATTGATTCAACTGTTTGTACAGCTTCAAAATGGTCTTGCTAAGGACTAGGCTTGGAAAATTGATCGATTCTACAATTTCAGCAGAGTCAAAATGGTCTTGATCATGATTAAGGTTGGAAAAAGATTGATTCTATAGTTTCGACAGCTTCGAAATTGTTTTGCTAAAGATTATTGTAGGAAAAAGATGGATTCTACTGTTTCGATAGCTTCGAAATTGTTTTGCTAAGGATTAAGGTCATAAAAAGATTGATTCTACTGTTTTGACAGATTCGAAATGGTCTTCCTATGGGCTAGGGTCGAAAAACGATTGATTCTACTGTTTCAAGAGCTTTGAAGTGGTCTTGTTCATGACTAACGTGGGAAAAAGATTGATTCAACTGTTTGGACAGCTTCAAAATGGTCTTGCTAAGGACTAGGCTTGGAAAATTGATCGATTCTACAATTTCAGCAGAGTCAAAATGGTCTTGATCATGATTAAGGTTGGAAAAAGATTGATTCTATAGTTTCGACAGCTTCGAAATTGTTTTGCTAAAGATTATTGTAGGAAAAAGATGGATTCTACTGTTTCGATAGCTTCGAAATGGTCTTGATAAGCATTAAGGTCAAAAAACGATTGATTCTACTGTTTCAATAGCTTTGAAATGGTCTTGCTCATGACTAACGTGGGAAAAAGATTGATTCAACTGTTTGGACAGCTTCAAAATGGTCTAGCTAAGGACTAAGCTTGGAAAAAAGATCGATTCTACAATTTCAGCAGAGTCGAAATGGTCTTGATCATGATTAAGGTTGGAAAAGATTGATTCTATTGTTTCGACAGCTTCGAAATTGTTTTGCTAAGGATTAAGGTAGGAAAAGATTGATTCTACTGTTTGACAGCTTCAAAATGGTCCTTGATATGGATTAAGGTCGTAACAAGATTGATTCTACTGTTTTGACAGATTCGAAATGGTCTTGCTATGGACTAGGGTCGAAAAACGATCGATTCTACTGTTTCAAGAGCTTTGAATTGGTCTTGCTCATGATTAACGTGGGAAAAAGATTGATTCTACTATTTGGACAGCTTCGAAATTGTTTTGCTAAGGATTAAGGTCATAAAAAGATTGATTCTACTGTTTTGACAGATTCGAAATGGTCTTCCTATGGGCTAGGGTCGAAAAACGATTGATTCTACTGTTTCAAGAGCTTTGAAGTGGTCTTGTTCATGACTAACGTGGGAAAAAGATTGATTCAACTGTTTGTACAGCTTCAAAATGGTCTTGCTAAGGACTAGGCTTGGAAAATTGATCGATTCTACAATTTCAGCAGAGTCAAAATGGTCTTGATCATGATTAAGGTTGGAAAAGATTGATTCTATAGTTTCGACAGCTTCGAAATTGTTTTGCTAAGGATTATTGTAGGAAAAGATGGATTCTACTGTTTGATAGCTTGAAATGGTCTTGATAAGCATTAAGGTCAAAAACGATTGATTCTACTGTTTCAATAGCTTTGAAATGGTCTTGCTCATGACTAACGTGGGAAAAAGATTGATTCAACTGTTTGGACAGCTTCAAAATGGTCTTGCTAAGGACTAGGCTTGGAAAATTGATCGATTCTACAATTTCAGCAGAGTCAAAATGGTCTTGATCATGATTAAGGTTGTAAAAAGATTGATTCTACTGTTTTGACAGATTCGAAATGGTCTTCCTATGGGCTAGGATCGAAAACGATTGATTCTACTGCTACAAGAGCCTTGAAATGGTCTTGCTCATGACAAACATGGGAAAAGATTGATTCTACTGTTTGGACAGCTTCAAATTGTTTTGCCAAGGATTAAGGTGGAAAAGATTGATTCTACTGTTTGACAGCTCGAAATGGTCTTGATAAGGATTAAGGTTGTAAAAAGATTGATTCTACTGTTTTGACAGATTCGAAATGGTCTTCCTATGGGCTAGGGTCGAAAAACGATTGATTCTACTGTTTCAAGAGCTTTGAAGTGGTCTTGTTCATGACTAACGTGGGAAAAAGATTGATTCAACTGTTTGGACAGCTTCAAAATGGTCTTGCTAAGGACTAGGCTTGGAAAATTGATCGATTCTACAATTTCAGCAGAGTCAAAATGGTCTTGATCATGATTAAGGTTGGAAAAAGATTGATTCTATAGTTTCGACAGCTTCGAAATTGTTTTGCTAAAGATTATTGTAGGAAAAAGATGGATTCTACTGTTTCGATAGCTTCGAAATGGTCTTGATAAGCATTAAGGTCAAAAAACGATTGATTCTACTGTTTCAATAGCTTTGAAATGGTCTTGCTCATGACTAACGTGGGAAAAAGATTGATTCAACTGTTTGGACAGCTTCAAAATGGTCTAGCTAAGGACTAAGCTTGGAAAAAAGATCGATTCTACAATTTCAGCAGAGTCGAAATGGTCTTGATCATGATTAAGGTTGGAACAAAGATTGATTCTATTGTTTGACAGCTTCGAAATTGTTTTGCTAAGGATTAAGGTAGGAAAAAGATTGATTCTACTGTTTTGACAGCTTCAAAATGGCCTTGATATGGATTAAGGTCGTAACAAGATTGATTCTACTGTTTTGACAGATTCGAAATGGTCTTGCTATGGACTAGGGTCGAAAAACGATCGATTCTACTGTTTCAAGAGCTTTGAATTGGTCTTGCTCATGATTAACGTGGGAAAAAGATTGATTCTACTGTTTGGACAGCTTCGAAATTGTTTTGCTAAGGATTAAGGTCATAAAAAGATTGATTCTACTGTTTTGACAGATTCGAAATGGTCTTCCTATGGGCTAGGGTCGAAAAACGATTGATTCTACTGTTTCAAGAGCTTTGAAGTGGTCTTGTTCATGACTAACGTGGGAAAAAGATTGATTCAACTGTTGGTACAGCTTCAAAATGGTCTTGCTAAGGACTAGGCTTGGAAAAATGATCGATTCTACAATTTCAGCAGAGTCGAAATGGTCTTGATCATGATTAAGGTTGGAAAAAGATGGATTCTATTGTTTCGACAGCTTCCAAATTGTTTTGCCAAGGATTAAGGTGTGAAAAAGATTGATTCTACTATTTGGACAGCTTCGAAATTGTTTTGCTAAGGATTAAGGTCATAAAAAGATTGATTCTACTGTTTTGACAGATTCGAAATGGTCTTCCTATGGGCTAGGGTCGAAAAACGATTGATTCTACTGTTTCAAGAGCTTTGAAGTGGTCTTGTTCATGACTAACGTGGGAAAAAGATTGATTCAACTGTTTGGACAGCTTCAAAATGGTCTTGCTAAGGACTAGGCTTGGAAAATTGATCGATTCTACAATTTCAGCAGAGTCAAAATGGTCTTGATCATGATTAAGGTTGGAAAAGATTGATTCTATTGTTTCGACAGCTTCGAAATTGTTTTGCTAAAGATTATTGTAGGAAAAGATGGATTCTACTGTTTGATAGCTTCGAAATGGTCTTGATAAGCATTAAGGTCAAAAACGATTGATTCTACTGTTTCAATAGCTTTGAAATGGTCTTGCTAATGACTAACGTGGGAAAAAGATTAATTCTACTGTTTGGACAGCTTCAAAATGGTCTTGCTAAGGACTAAGCTTAAAAAAATGATTGATTCTACAGTTTCAGCAGAGTCAAATGGTGTTGATCATGATTAAGGTTGGAAAAAGATTGATTCTATTGTTTAGACAGCTTCGAAATGGTCTTGATAAAGATTAAGGTAGGAAAAGATTGATTCTACTGTTTTGACAGCTTCAAAATGGTCTTGATATGGATTAAGGTCGAAAAAGATTGATTCTACTGTTTTGACAGATTCGAAATGATCGTACTATGCACTAGGAAAGAAAAATGATTGATTCTACTGTTTCAAGAGCTTTGAAATAGTCTTGCTCATGATTAACGTAGAAAAAGATTGATTCTACTGTTTCGACAGCTTCGAAATTGTTTTGCTAAGGATTAAGGTCATAAAAGATTGATTCTACTGTTTTGACAGATTCGAAATGGTCTTCCTATGGGCTTAGGGTCGAAAACGATTGATTCTACTGTTTCAAGAGCTTTGAAGTGGTCTTGTTCATGACTAACGTGGGAAAAGATTGATTCAACTGTTTGTACAGCTTCAAAATGGTCTTGCTAAGGACTAGGCTTGGAAAATTGATCGATTCTACAATTTCAGCAGAGTCAAAATGGTCTTGATCATGATTAAGGTTGGAAAAGATTGATTCTATAGTTTGACAGCTTCGAAATTGTTTTGCTAAAGATTATTGTAGGAAAAGATGGATTCTACTGTTTCGATAGCTTCAAATGGTCTTGATAAGCATTAAGGTCAAAAACGATTGATTCTACTGTTTCAATAGCTTTGAAATGGTCTTGCTCATGACTAACGTGGGAAAAAGATTGATTCAACTGTTTGGACAGCTTCAAAATGGTCTATCTAAGGACTAAGCTTGGAAAAAAGATCGATTCTACAATTTCAGCAGAGTCGAAATGGTCTTGATCATGATTAAGGTTGGAAAAAGATTGATTCTATTGTTTCGACAGCTTCGAAATTGTTTTGCCAAGAATTAAGCTGGGAAAAGATTGATTCTACTGTTTCGACAGCTTCGAAATGGTCTTGATAAAGATTAAGGTCGTAACAAGATTGATTCTACTGTTTTGACAGATTCGAAATGGTCTTGCTATGGACTAGGGTCGAAAAACGATCGATTCTACTGTTTCAAGAGCTTTGAATTGGTCTTGCTCATGATTAACGTGGGAAAAAGATTGATTCTACTGTTTGGACAGCTTCGAAATTGTTTTGCTAAGGATTAAGGTCATAAAAAGATTGATTCTACTGTTTTGACAGATTCGAAATGGTCTTCCTATGGGCTAGGGTCGAAAAACGATTGATTCTACTGTTTCAAGAGCTTTGAAGTGGTCTTGTTCATGACTAACGTGGGAAAAAGATTGATTCAACTGTTTGGACAGCTTCAAAATGGTCTTGCTAAGGACTAGGCTTGGAAAATTGATCGATTCTACAATTTCAGCAGAGTCAAAATGGTCTTGATCATGATTAAGGTTGGAAAAAGATTGATTCTATAGTTTCGACAGCTTCGAAATTGTTTTGCTAAAGATTATTGTAGGAAAAAGATGGATTCTACTGTTTCGATAGCTTCGAAATGGTCTTGATAAGCATTAAGGTCAAAAAACGATTGATTCTACTGTTTCAATAGCTTTGAAATGGTCTTGCTCATGACTAACGTGGGAAAAAGATTGATTCAACTGTTTGGACAGCTTCAAAATGGTCTAGCTAAGGACTAAGCTTGGAAAAAAGATCGATTCTACAATTTCAGCAGAGTCGAAATGGTCTTGATCATGATTAAGGTTGGAAAAAGATTGATTCTATTGTTTCGACAGCTTCGAAATTGTTTTGCTAAGGATTAAGGTAGGAAAAAGATTGATTCTACTGTTTTGACAGCTTCAAAATGGCCTTGATATGGATTAAGGTCGTAACAAGATTGATTCTACTGTTTTGACAGATTCGAAATGGTCTTGCTATGGACTAGGGTCGAAAAACGATCGATTCTACTGTTTCAAGAGCTTTGAATTGGTCTTGCTCATGATTAACGTGGGAAAAAGATTGATTCTACTGTTTGGACAGCTTCGAAATTGTTTTGCTAAGGATTAAGGTCATAAAAAGATTGATTCTACTGTTTTGACAGATTCGAAATGGTCTTCCTATGGGCTAGGGTCGAAAAACGATTGATTCTACTGTTTCAAGAGCTTTGAAGTGGTCTTGTTCATGACTAACGTGGGAAAAAGATTGATTCAACTGTTGGTACAGCTTCAAAATGGTCTTGCTAAGGACTAGGCTTGGAAAATTGATCGATTCTACAATTTCAGCAGAGTCAAAATGGTCTTGATCATGATTAAGGTTGGAAAAAGATTGATTCTATTGTTTCGACAGCTTCGAAATTGTTTTGCCAAGGATTAAGGTGTGAAAAAGATTGATTCTACTATTTGGACAGCTTCGAAATTGTTTTGCTAAGGATTAAGGTCATAAAAAGATTGATTCTACTGTTTTGACAGATTCGAAATGGTCTTCCTATGGGCTAGGGTCGAAAAACGATTGATTCTACTGTTTCAAGAGCTTTGAAGTGGTCTTGTTCATGACTAACGTGGGAAAAAGATTGATTCAACTGTTTGGACAGCTTCAAAATGGTCTTGCTAAGGACTAGGCTTGGAAAATTGATCGATTCTACAATTTCAGCAGAGTCAAAATGGTCTTGATCATGATTAAGGTTGGAAAAAGATTGATTCTATTGTTTCGACAGCTTCGAAATTGTTTTGCTAAAGATTATTGTAGGAAAAAGATGGATTCTACTGTTTCGATAGCTTCGAAATGGTCTTGATAAGCATTAAGGTCAAAAAACGATTGATTCTACTGTTTCAATAGCTTTGAAATGGTCTTGCTCATGACTAACGTGGGAAAAAGATTGATTCAACTGTTTGGACAGCTTCAAAATGGTCTAGCTAAGGACTAAGCTTGGAAAAAAGATCGATTCTACAATTTCAGCAGAGTCGAAATGGTCTTGATCATGATTAAGGTTGGAAAAGATTGATTCTATTGTTTCGACAGCTTCGAAATTGTTTTGCTAAGGATTAAGGTAGGAAAAAGATTGATTCTACTGTTTTGACAGCTTCAAAATGGCCTTGATATGGATTAAGGTCGTAACAAGATTGATTCTACTGTTTTGACAGATTCGAAATGGTCTTGCTATGGACTAGGGTCGAAAACGATCGATTCTACTGTTTCAAGAGCTTTGAAATAGTCTTGCTCATGATTAACGTAGAAAAAGATTGATTCTACTGTTTCGACAGCTTCGAAATTGTTTTGCTAAGGATTAAGGTCATAAAAAGATTGATTCTACTGTTTTGACAGATTCGAAATGGTCTTCCTATGGGCTAGGGTCGAAAACGATTGATTCTACTGTTTCAAGAGCTTTGAAGTGGTCTTGTTCATGACTAACGTGGGAAAAGATTGATTCAACTGTTTGTACAGCTTCAAAATGGTCTTGCTAAGGACTAAGCTTGAAAAATGATTGATTCTACAATTTCAGCAGAGTCAAATGGTCTTGATCATGATTAAGGTTGGAAAAAGATTGATTCTATTGTTTCGACAGCTTCCAAATTGTTTTGCCAAGGATTAAGGTGTGAAAAAGATTGATTCTACTATTTGGACAGCTTCGAAATTGTTTTGCTAAGGATTAAGGTTGAAAAAAGATTGATTCTACTGTTTTGATAGATTCGAAATGGTCTTACTATGGGCTAGGGTCGAAAAACGATTGATTCTACTGTTTCAAGAGCTTTGAAATGGTCTTGCTCATGACTAACGTGGGAAAAAGATTGATTCTACTGTTTGGGCAGCTTCAAAATGGTCTTGCTAAGGACTAAGCTTGAAAAATGATTAATTCTACAATTTCAGCAGAGTCAAATGGTGTTGATAATGATTAAGGTTGGAAAAAGATTGATTCTATTGTTTCGACAGCTTCCAAATTGTTTTGCCAAGGATTAAGGTGTGAAAAAGATTGATTCTACTATTTGGACAGCTTCGAAATTGTTTTGCTAAGGATTAAGGTCATAAAAAGATTGATTCTACTGTTTTGACAGATTCGAAATGGTCTTACTATGGGCTAGGGTCGAAAAACGATTGATTCTACTGTTTCAAGTGCTTTGGAATGGTCTTGCTCATGACTAACGTGGGAAAAAGATTGATTCTACTGTTTGGACAGTTTCAAAATGGTCTTGCTAAGGACTAGGCTTGGAAAATTGATCGATTCTACAATTTCAGCAGAGTCGAAATGGTGTTGATCATGATTAAGGTTGGAAAAAGATTGATTCTATTGTTTCGACAGCTTCCAAATTGTTTTGCCAAGGATTAAGGTGCGAAAAAGATTGATTCTACTGTTTCGACAGCTTCGAAATTGTTTTGCTAAGGATTAAGGTAGTAAAAAGATTGATTCTACTGTTTTGACCGATTCGAAATGGTCTTACTATGGGCTAGGGTCGAAAAACGATTGATTCTACTGTTTCAAGAGCTTTGAAATGGTCTTGCTAATGACTAACGTGGGAAAAAGATTAATTCTACTGTTTGGACAGCTTCAAAATGGTCTTGCTAAGGACTAAGCTTAAAAAAATGATTGATTCTACAGTTTCAGCAGAGTCAAATGGTGTTGATCATGATTAAGGTTGGAAAAAGATTGATTCTATTGTTTCGACAGCTTCGAAATTGTTTTGCCAAGGCTTAAGGTGGGAAAAAGATTGATTCTATTGTTTAGACAGCTTCGAAATGGTCTTGATAAAGATTAAGGTCATAAAAAGAATTATTCTACTGTTTTGACAGATTCGAAATGATCGTACTATGCACTAGGAAAGAAAAACGATTGATTCTACTGTTTCAAGAGCTTTGAAATAGTCTTGCTCATGACTAACGTGGGAAAAAGATTGATTCTACTGTTTGGGCAGCTTCAAAATGGTCTTGCTAAGGATTAGTGCTTTGGAAAATTGATCTTCTACATTTAAGATCGAAATGGTCTTGATTTGGTGGAAAAGATTGATTTTGTTTGATTCTTGAATGATTTAAGATTCATCAATTTTGCAGTTTCAGCATTTTAATTGATACTTGCAATATCATGTCTCCATTGGCTCATGTAGTCAGTAGCATCATAGATTATTCATTAGGAATTTATTATAACGATTGTAGTCGAATTGCCTTGAAAATTCTTAATGATACGCTGTCGTTGATCAATTTAGTTTTACGTCATTCTGGACGTGTCTGTGACATTGTTTCAGTTGAGCTTGATTCATGTCATTGTACATCTTGTATGCTTGTGCTATTGCATGATTTCTTGATAAACGTCATGTTGTAGTTGATATGTGCGATTTGTTTGTGATTTTCGTTTGGTTTGCTTGTTAATTCATAGTTGTATGATTGTAGATTGAGTTTTGCGTTAGATCAGCTATGACTGTTTATTTTAGCATTGAATGTCTAAATTGAAATGTTTACTAAAATGGAATGAATGATTAGTGTGAATTGAAGTATGATCTAGTTGCGTAGATTCAGTTGATGTTTGAAAGTTGAAAGATTGCTTGTAGTGATGTAATGTAGATTGATTCAGTTTAAGATGATAAAGTTAAGTGTAGTTGATTCTACAGTTACAAGAGTGATTTGTAGCAGAAAGTTGAATAGTTAATTTGAATCAATGGTCTGATGTTAAGTGATAAATTTGTCGAATGTATGATCTTGAAATGTATTTTTAAGCTTGAAGTTTAAAGGTTATGCAATAATGTGATTCAGTAGTAAGTTGATAATTGTCAGTTTAATATTGAATGTCAGTTGCAATGGTTTGAAGTATTAATGTTGAAAAGTTATATTCAGTTCAATGCTTGCAATGTTGATCAGTTCAATGTTGAATTAATGTAGATGTTATGTTGAAATTAAATGGTTAGCTAGTGAAAGTTGTCTTTAAGTAGTTGAAGTTGATTATTTAAGATTTGTTCATAAGTAGTGAAATGTTCGAACTATGTTGAGTTAAAGATTGATTTTGTTAATGGCTTAATGGTTGAAGTTGAAAATTGATTTCAATTAAGTAAATGTTTTGGATAAGGTTTGAAAATGATGATTACATGTTGAAGTTCAATGGTTTGATATGTTAAAGGTGATTTAGAAGTTGAAACTTGATACTTGAAATTTAAGGTTAAATGGAATGATTATTAAAGTTGATAGTTGACAAAAAGGTTATGATGGTTGAAGTGTCTAAATTAGTCTTGCAATGAATGTTGAAATTGCATTTAAGACTTAAATGGATTCTAATTGAATTAAGGTTGAAAGATGTTTACTTTACAGATTCAAATTGGTTATGGTGAAAAGATTGATTACTGTTTAACTTGAATGGTCTGTCATGAAGAATGATTAGTTAATTGATTCGAAATGTTTTTGAAGTTAATGCTTCAATGGCTTAGTGAAAGATGTATTCTGACTTTAAGATTAGTAAGTGAATTCTATTAACGGATTTAATGTTCAAAGTTTGAATGAATTGTCTATGGATAAGGTCAAAAGATGATTCATGATTAATTGAATGTCTTGATATTAGAAGTAGTGAAGATTGTTCTGATTAAGATTTTCGTGAAAGTTTCATAAGGTAGCTTGAAAGTTGATTAGTTTAAGATATTTAATGTGATTAATTTTTGAATTAAGATGTTCATTGCTAGACAAAAAGATTGATTTCTGAAGTTGAAAATGGTCTTATGAAAGAATTAACTTGAATGATTAAGTTAAAGTATATTTCTGATTTAAGTTAATTGAAGTTGATTAGTTGACAATGTTGATTTAATGTATGATTTATGTCTGGTAAAATTTGACAAGTATTAGTTCTATTAGATTGAAAGTTGATAAGTTGAATGTTGAAATGTTATGCTAGTGAAAAGATTGAATCTCTGAATGTTAGGTTGAAGATCTTTGATTAATTGAGTTGAAATTATGAAAGTGATAGTTCTATGATTTAGATCATTGATAAGTTATGTTAAGTGTACTGAATGATTGTTACATGTTAATAAGTCTAATAGTTGTATGACTAATGATGAGTATGTTCAGTTGACAGTTAAATGATTGTTTGTGATCAGTTGAATATTGTTCAGATTAAGCTTGAAATAATGTTATCATAGTGAATGTATGAAATTAAGGTTGTAAGTATGAATTTTACAGTTAGTTAATGATAGTTTCTAGTTAAGTTAAATGGTCTGTGATAAGTACATGAATTTCAAGATTGAGTTTGAAGCTTGATCTTTGAAGTTATGTTAAAGATTAGGTTGAATTTGATGTTAAATTGCAAATGTCTAGATTAGTATTAAGGTATAAGATTCTAATGTTTAGATTAAGTTGAAATTGTTCATGATTGATTCAAAGTTAGTAAATGAAGTATGTTAATGTCTAAGATTGATAGTTAAATGTTCAATGGTTCGATAGTGAAGATTTCATTGATTAAGTTCAATGTTGAAGTTGAGTCTATGTATGATAATGTTCAGTTGAAGTTATCAAATGTTTGTAAGATTGAAATGATTAGGATAAGTTGATATGTTGATCAATGATTGATCAAGATAAGTTGTAAGTTGTAAAAGATTGTATCTAGTGAAAGTCTGATTATGGAAAAGTTGATTATGTTTGCAGTTGAAAGGTTATGATAAGCTAAGTTGAAATATGTAAGTCATGTTTCAGTTAAATGGTCTTGAAAT
This sequence comes from Platerodrilus igneus, assembly GCA_036346225.1. Classification (NCBI taxonomy): domain Eukaryota; kingdom Metazoa; phylum Arthropoda; class Insecta; order Coleoptera; family Lycidae; genus Platerodrilus; species Platerodrilus igneus. The sequence goes on from JARFIW010000549.1 coordinate 952,416, forward strand.
GAGTTGAAATGTTTTGATAGATTAATGTAATGATCTAAGTTGAAAATGTTCTTATAAGCTGATGTAGATTTGTTGATAGTGAAAGTTTAATGCTTGAGGCTAGAAATTGTTATCTGTTTGAGTAATGTTACTGGAAAGTGATAATTGTCAAGATTGATAAATTCGTTGAAGTTAAAGTCTTAGGCAAGTATGATTCTATGATATTAATGGCTGATGATTCATGTTAAAGTTGAATTGTACTGTTTGTCTACTAAAATGTTTGATGTTGAAAGCTTCAATTTGACTAGGTGTAAAAGTGTATAAGATGTTCTATTAGATTAATGGTCTGATAAAGTTATATTGAATTGATCATGTGCTTAAGTTGTAAGATTGCATGATTTGAATGTTTGAAGTTCAATGTTTGCTAGTTCAAATGTTGCATAAGGTTAAGGTGATAAGTTGAGTCTTATTAAGGTCTGGATGAAATTGATTACGTGTCAAGTAATGTTTCAAGGTGAATCTTTGATGTTAAAGTTGATCTATTGAAAGTTGAATTGCTTGTCTAGAAGGTCATGCATGTTGATAGTTTAAAGTTTCAGATTGAAATTGATCTATTGTAGAAATGAAGTTGAATTAGTTAGTCAGTTGATTGTTATGTTACTGTATGAAGTGATTGTATGTTTGAAGTTATGAAAGTTTAGGACTAGGTCAAGTTGATTAGTTGAATACGATAATTTTCATGTAAGTGAATTATGATTGTTAATGTTACATTGAATGTCTAGGTAAAATAGTGATATTGTGATTCAAATGTGTAGTTAAGTGAAAATTGATATTGTTTAAGCTAAAGTTTTTAGAGATTAGGTTGAAAGATGTATGTTAGAAGTTATGTTGTAGTTAAATTGTTAATGATTTGTGTAAAAGTGATCTTGAAGTTGAATCTGATAAGTCAAGATTATTCTAGTTTGAAATCTTTGAAGTCATGAACTATGATTAGGTTGAAAGTTATTACGTGAATGCTTGAAGGTTGACTATGTTGAAGATTTAGATTCATAAGTGATCTGAAATGGTTGAAACTATTTAGCTTTAGAGTTTGCTAAAGGATTGGAAAATTTAGATTCACTTAGAAGTGTAAGGTTGTATGATAGTTGAAATGTATTAGTTTAATTCGTCAATGTTATCGAATGTTAAGTGAAATTGATTCTACTGTTTCAAAGTTAATGTTGCTAAGATTGAAGTGAAAATTGAATTCTTTGTAAGTGGAAAAGTTAATTTGTAAGGCTGATAAGGAAATTTATTGTTCAATGTTTGATAGTAAAAAGTGTTATTTAAGATAAGGTTGGAAAAGATTGATTCTAATTTTAAGTTAAAATGGCTTTCAAAGTTAGTGAAATGTTGTATATTCTATTATGTTAAATTGTTTGTTAAAGGTTGAAAATGAATTGTCTTTGTTGACAGCTTCAAATTTAGTTGCATAAGATGATTGTTGGTAAAGTTTAGGTACATTTATTGAATTGTTGATTAGTGAAGTTAGCTAAATGTAAAATTAGTTCATGTTAAGATTCAAAGGTTTGTAAAATGTCAATTGATTGAAATTTATCATTGAAGTTTAAATTATGTTGCAGTTACAAAGTTAGTTGAAGTTGAAGTTTGATAATGTATTGTATTTTACTAAGTGGCTGCTGAAAGATTTTGAGTAAAGTTGTATAATGATTTTCACAGTCAAATGGTCTTGTAGTAGGAAAATGTTATTTGCTAAAAGTTGCAAAGTGGGAAATTTATGTTTATAATGGCTATGTAAGGAAATATTTGGTAAATTCTGTTGGAAAGTTAAATTTGAGTCAAAATGTACTAGATAGTTGAAAAAGATTGAATTTACATCAAGTTGCAAGTTTAAATGTCTTTTTGACTAAGTTACAGGTTATAAAATGGATCTGTAATTTGAAAGATAAATGTTCTATGTAAGGTTCGGAAAGGAAATTGATTCTAATTTGATGTTAAATGAAAGATTATTCTGACACTGAAAAGTATTGAAATGTTCACTTTGTAAGTTCTGAAGATGTTTACTGTGGACTTAATGCTTAGAAGTTGAAATGATTATTGCAAAAGCTGTTGAAGTAAGATTGTTAAGTGAATCAAGTTTTAGGTTAAATGTCTCTAATTAATCTGGATAGTTGAAAAGATTGATTTGTTAAGTTTCAGTAGTTGAAGTGACTACTTGAAATGTCATGATTGAAATGATTCAATAGTTAATGTCTAGTTGGAAATGTTATTGATAATGTTGAAATTAATGTTGAATGCAGTTGAAAATGTGATCAATGATTACTTCAAAGGTTTTCTAAATGTGATAAAGTTGATTAAATGTTGAGAGTTGAAATTTAGCAGATTAATGGCTATATGATATTGAAAATGTCTCTATGTCAAGATTGAAAAGTTGATTTAGTAATGTAAAGTTTTCTAGTAAAGCTTGAAGTTATGAATCATATGGAAAATGTTGTTCAAATTTGAAGTAAAGATATTTAGACTGAAAGTATGTGTAAATGATTTGACAGTTAAAGGTTGCTAAGATGGATTGGATCATATCGTAAAAGTTGAATAGTAAGATTTCATTTGATCAATGTTGTAAAGATTAATGATTGAAGCTTAATGTTGCTAGTTATGAAGTTGAAGTTTGGACTAAAATTGTTGTAAGTTGAATGTTAATTGCGTTAGCTTGAAGGTACTGAAAGTTTACTGATGGTTGATAGTTAAGTGTCAAGATTTCAAAGTGGTTTGTACAGATTGATTGGTATTTCTAAGTTAAGTCGAAATGTTGATATGTAAATTGATTGATAGTTGAAAGATATTCTGTATAGTTTAAGGTCTAAGTGGAAAAGATTGATCAAATGTTTGACAAGCTTGAAGATTGTATAGACTAAGTTGGAAAAGTTGATATTGTTTGATCGATTAAAGTTGATAATGGTATAAGTTATTTGAATATTGAACATGTTACGTTGAATTAGGTCTGAAAAATTGATTCTAATGTTTAAGTTGTCAATTCGAATATGTATGCAGTTATGTGTGAAAAGATTGTATTTGGAATGTTCTAAGGCAAAGTTTAAAGTATTGATATGTCTAAATGTCTGTTGATTAAGGTTGAAATTGATTCAATGGGTCAATTTAAATGTTGAAAAGTTGTGCTAATTGTGTATATAATGTTTAAGGATCTACAGTTGGAAAATGTTAAATGATTATGTCTTAAGTTGGACTTGAAAGTTGATAAGTTAGTGGAAATGACTTTATAAGTTGATGTGAAAAGATGATTCTGTAGTCACTTAATTATATGTTATGTTTGTAAGTTGTGGAAAAATGATTTTACATTGAAGTTTAGAAAGTGTTTAAGTTGATAATGTCAACATGATAGCATTAAGGCATTTGACAAGTTGAAGTTAAATGTTGAAGTTAAAGTTGAAGTATGTTTGTAAGTTTGAATGGATTGATGATCTAAATGTTGAGTAGTTGAATGTTTGAAGTTAAGGTCATAAAGATGTGTTCATGGGTTTGAAGTTAATTGATTGTAAATTATTAGGAAATGGTCTTGTGATGTAAATGTTTTAAGATATTAATGTTTGATCATCTGATGGTTCGAAATGTGATTCAATTGAAGTTTAAGATTAATGGTCTTGCTCTGATAGTTGATAAGATTGATTTAGTTGACAGTTCGAAGATTTTTTCAAGGCTTAGGAAAAAGATGATTCTAACTGTTTGATAGTTCGAAATGGTTTGCTAAATGTTAGTAAAATGATATTGAATGTTCTTGTTAATTAAGTGAAAAGTCTTGATAAGATTGATTGAAGTTAAAGGCTTAAAGTCTTGCATAGATAAGTTGAATAGATTCAGATTCAAATGGTTTGATCATAGGTTGAATATTAAAGATTGAAGATTGATTCTAATGTCTTAGCTGAAATGATTAGAAAGTTGATTTAATGTTTGAGCATAGTCAAAATTTGACAGCTTGAAATTGTCTACTTTGCTAATGGTCTTAAGATATGAAGATTGATCAAAAGTTGTGATTCATGTTAGCTATAATGGCTTTGAAAGGATCGATAAAGTTTTCAGATTGAAAATGGTCTACAATGATTCAAGGTTAAGATTGTTCATACTGTTTGACATGTTCAAGTTGAAGGATTATAGGTTGGAAAAGATGTTATGTTTAGCTAAATGTTTCAAAGATTATTATAAGTTTGAAGTTGATGGTTCAAGATTGAGTTCAAAGTGTTAGTTGAAGCTTGAATTTGATACTGTTTCAGAGCTTTAAGCTTGATATGATTAACGTTAAAGTTCTATGTAAGCTTGAAATGTGATGATTTATAGACATGAAAGATGATTCTCACTGTTAATCAAATGTTGATCAGCTGAGTTGAAAAATGTTCTAACTGTTTGAAAGTATTTAAAGTTGGATTTGTCAATAGTTGGAAAGATTGATTTATCAATGTTTCAAGTCAACTTGAAGATTCTCTGAAATTGAAGTAAATGTTGATCAGCATGTAAAAGTTTCAAGTTGTTCAAAATGTTTGCTACAGTTGAAAGGTTGGAAAGATTAATGTTAGAAAGTACTTGATGCTGTTGTAAAGATTGTAAAGTTGAGATCTACTGGTTAATTGATTAAAGTGTTGTCGATAGTGAATACGAAGATTACTGTTTGACAGTTAAATGGTCTTGAAATGATTAGTTGGAAAATTGAATGATTCAATTAGTTGAAATGGCTTCGATTTCGTAATGGTTTGATAAGATTGATGTTATGCTTGTTGAAGTTCTAATGGTTATGATGATGGTAAAAGATTGATTCTTCTAGTCTGAAATGGTCTTGTAAAGTTGATATGTTTCTTAATGAAAGTGATGGTCTATTGTAACTTGAAAAGTCTATGTTTACATGCAAGGTTATGAAGATTCATTGGCTAAGTGATACTTGAATGATTAGATTGAAAGTCTATAATTGATCTAGTAAGGTTTGAAAGTTGATTTCTATTAGACGTTCGAAATTGTTCAGTGAAAGATTATTGGTACAGTTAAATGGTCTTCTAGTAGTTGAAAAGTTAAGTGTCTGACAAAGTTGAATATGGTTTGAATAGTTGAAAGTTGAATGTCAAGTTTAACTAGTTAAGATGAATTGATTCAATGTTATGAAGTCAAATGATGGTCTTGATATGAAGGTTGAAGTCGTTGAAAATTATCAGTGAGTTCAATGTTCAATCGTTCAAAGTATTGAAGTCTTTACATTGATATTGAATAGCTTGTTGAATAAATGGTAGATTGATTCAATGTTTGAAAGATTATGGTCTTGCTAGAAAGTTGAAGAATTCAATGTTCATGTTAAAGGCTTGTAAAATTGTAAGTGATTTATTTCAAGATGACTTGAATGGTTTTGATAGATTAGGTTGAAAAGATTGATTCATGTTTGGACAGCTTAGAAATTGGTCTTGTAAGGATTAAGGTTGAAAAGATTGTTCTTACAGTTCAGCGATGAATGCTATGGTAAGTTGAAAGTTGATTATGTCATGTCATTGATTATGTTTAGTGATATGTTAAAGATGGAATTGATTGTATTGTAAGATAGGATTAAGATAATTGATTCAGTCTAAATTGAGTCTAATGTTTCTATGTCTAGGTGTGAAAACGATTGATTCATGTTCAAGGCTTTAAGTTGGTTGTAGAAATAGTGATATTGATTTGTCAACATGTTGAAGTAGTTAAAGTTTGCTAACGTTGAAGTGGAAAGATTGATTTACTTTCGATTCGAATGGCTGAATTAGTCAGTTAAGATTATGTAATGTTTGAATGATTCAGGTTTGACTAACTTGGAAAAGATTGATTCTACTGTTTGGACAGCTTCAAAATGGTCTTGTTAAGGACTAAGCTTTGAAAAATGATTGATTCTACCATTTCAGCAAAGTCAAATGGTCTTAATTATGACTATGATTGGAAAAAGATTGATTCTACTGTTTCGACAGTTTCAAAATGATCTTGCTAACAACTAGGGTTGAAAAAAATTGATTCTAAGATTTCAGCAGCTTCGAAATAGTCTTACTAGCAGCTTAAGTTGGAAAAAGATTGATTCTACTGTTTTGACAATTTTGAAATGGTCTTGCTAACGGCTAGTGCAGAAAAAAATTAATACAACTGTTTTGGCAGCTTTGAAATGGTCTTGCTAAAGACTAGCATCGGAAAAGGATGGATTGTACTGTTTCAACAGCTTCGAAATGGTCTTACTAGGGGCTAGGGTTGGAAAAAATTGATTTTACGATTTCAGCAGCTTCGAAAATGATCTTGCTAAGGACTAGGGCTGAAAAAACGTGATTTTACGACAACAGATTCAAAATCGTCTTGCTAAGGACTAAGGTTGAAAGGCAATTGATTCTACGATTTGAACAGCATTGAAATGGTCTCGCTATGAACTAAGGTTGGAAAAAGATTGATTCTGATGTTCAGCAGCTTCAAAACCTTATCGCTAAATAGAAAAGTTGTAAAAAGCTAACTTGTATGATTTCAGAAGCTTCAAAATAGACATGTCTAAAGACTAAGGTTGGAAAATGATTGATTCAACGTTTTCAACCATCGAAACGGTTTTGGTAAGGAATAACGTTGAAAAACAATTGATTCTAACGATTTAAACTGTTGCGAAGTGTTCTCACTAAAAAGTAAAGTTGGAAAAAGATTGATTCTATTGTTGCCATAGCTTGGAACTGGTTTTACTAAAGGCTAAAGATTGATTCTACGATTTCGACCACTTCGAAATGGTCTTGCTAACAGCTATGGTTGGAAAAAGATTGATTCTACTGTTTTGACAGCTTCAAAATGATCTTGCTAAGAGCTACGATTGGAATAAGATTGGTTCTGCTGTTATGACAGCTTCGAAATAGACTTCCTAGGTTAAGGTTGGAAAAAGATTGATTCTATTACTGCGACAGCTTGGAAATGGACTTCCTAAGGACTCGGGTTAGAAAAAGATTGATTCTACTATTTCGACAGCTTCAAAATATTCTTGGTAAGAGCTAAGGTTGGAATAAGATTGATTCTGTTGTTTTGACAGCTTCGAAATGGTCTTCCTAACAGCTAGGGTTGGAAAAAATTGATTCTGCGACGTCAGCAGCTTCGAAATAGTCTTACTAAAGCCTAAAGTTGGAAAAGACTGATTTTACTGTTTCGACAGATTCGAAATGGTCTTGCTAATAATTTAGGTTGGAAAAAGATTGATTTTACAATTTTAGCAGCTGTGAAATGCGCTTGCTACGAACTAAGCTTGGAAAAATGATCAATTCTACTGTTTCAGCAGAGTCAAAATGGTCTTAATGATGACTAAGATTGGAAAAAGATTGATTCCACAGTTTCGACAGTTTCGAAATGATTTTGCTAAGGAGTAATGTCGTAAAAAGATTGATTCTACTGTTTTGGCTACTTTAAAATGGTTTTGTTAAAGGCTAGGGTTGGAAAAATTTATTCTACGATTTTAGCAGCTTCGAAATAGTCTTACAAAGAGTTAAAGTTGGAAAAAATGGAAAAAATTGAGTTATTTCTCTTAAACACATCGAGAAAATTATGAAATTGGATTTTCTGGTTAAGGATATGTTCAAATTTTACCAATAGAATGCCTATTTTTTAAGTCACTGCAGATATTTGTATGTTTTTTAAGTGAACGAGTTAAATGAAAAAGAAAAAAATAAAAAGAAAAAATTGAGTTATTTCTCTTGAGCACGTCAAGAAATTTATGAAAGTGGATTTTCTGGTTGTAGATACGTTTGAGTTTTACTAAAAGACCGGCAATTTTTTAAGTCACTGCAGATATTTCTGTTTTTCAAGCGAGCGAAGTTAAATGACCAAAATAAAAAAAAATAATTAACTTATTTCTCTTGAGCACGTCAAGAAATTTATGAAAGTGGATTTTCTGGTTATAGATACGTTCGAGTTTTACTAATAGACCGACAGTTTATTAAGTCACTGCAGATATTTGTGTTTTTTAAGTGAGCCAAGTTAAATGATCAAAATAGAAAGAAAAAATTGAGTTATTTCTCTTGAACACGTCAAGAAAATTATGAAATTGGATTTTCTGGTTATATGTATGTTTGAGTTTTACTGATAGACCGCCAGTTTTTTAAGTCAATGCAGATATTTCTGTTTTTTAAGTGAGCGAGGTTAAACGATCAAAATAAAAGGAAAAAATTGAGTTATTTCTCTTGAGCACGTCACGAAAATTATAAAATTGGATTTTCTGGTTATAGATACGTTCGAGTTTTACTATTAGACCGACAGTTTATTAAGTCACTGCAGATATTTGTATGTATTTTAAGTGAGCGAGGTTAAATGATCAAAATAAAAGGAAAAAATTGAGTTATTTCTCTTGAGCACGTCAAGAAACTTATGAAATTAGATTTTCTGGTTGTAAATACGTTCGAGTTTTACTAATAGAGCGCCAATCATTTAAGTCACTGCAAACATTTGTATGTTTTTTAAGTGAGCGAGGTTAAATGACCAACATCAAAGGAAAAAATTGAATTATTTCTCTTGAGCACGTCACGAAAATTATAAAATTGAATTTTCTGGTTATAGATACGTTCGAGTTTTACTATTAGACCGACAGTTTATTAAGTCACTGTAGATATTTGTATGTTTTTTAAGTGAGCGAGGTTAAATGATCAAAATAAAAAGAAAAAAATTAGTTATTTCTCTTGAGCACGTCAAGAAAATTATGAAATTGAATTTTCTGGTTATAGGTACGTTAGAGTTTTACTAATAGATCGTTAATTTTTTAAGTCACTGCAGATATTTGTATGATTTTTTAGTGAGCGAGGTTAAATGACCAAAATAAAAAGAAAAAATTGAGTTATTTCTCTTGAGCATGTCAAGAAAATTATGAAATTGGATTTTCTGGTTATTGGTACGTTCAAATTTTACTAATAGCCTGCCAACTTTTTAAGTCACTGCAAACATTTGTATGTTTTTTAAGTGAGCGAGGTTAAATGACCAAAATCAAAGGAAAAAATTGAGTTATTTCTCTTGAGCACATCAAGAAATTTATGAAAGTGGATTTTCTGGTTGTAGATACGTTTGAGTTTTACTAAAAGACCGACAATTTTTTTAGTTACTGCAGATATTTCTGTTTTTCAATTGAACGAAGTTAAATGACCAAAATAAAAGGAAAAAACTGAGTTATTTCTCTTGAGCACGTCACGAAAATTATTAAATTGGATTTTCTGGTTATAGATACTTTCGAGTTTTACTATTAGACCGACAGTTTATTAAGTCACTGCAGATATTTGTGTTTTTTAAGTGAGCGAAGTTAAATGATCAAAATAAAAGGAAAAAATTCAGTTATTTCTCATGAGCACGTCACGAAAATTATTAAATTGGATTTTCTGGTGATAGATACGTCGAGTTTTACTATTAGACCGACAGTTTATTAAGTCACTGCAGATATTTGTATGTTTTTTAAGTGAGCGAGGTTAGATGATCAAAATAAAAGGAAAAAATTGAGTTATTTCTCTTGAGCACGTCAAGAAATTTATGAAAGTGGATTTTCTGGTTGTAGATACGTTTGATTTTACTAAAGACCGACAATTTTTAAGTCACTGCAGATATTTCTGTTTCTTAAGTGAGCGAGTTAAATGACCAAAATTAAAAAAAATGAGTTATTTCTCTTGAGCACGTCACGAAAATTATTAAATTGGATTTTCTGGTGATAGATACGTCGAGTTTTACTATTAGACCGACAGTTTATTAAGTCACTGCAGATATTTGTATGTTTTTTAAGTGAGCGAGGTTAGATGATCAAAATAAAAGGAAAAAATTGAGTTATTTCTCTTGAGCACGTCAAGAAATTTATGAAAGTGGATTTTCTGGTTGTAGATACGTTTGATTTTTACTAAAAGACCGACAATTTTTTAAGTCACTGCAGATATTTCTGTTTCTTAAGTGAGCGAAGTTAAATGACCAAAATAAAAAAAAATTGAGTTATTTCTCTTGAGCACATCACGAAAATTATTAAATTGGATTTTCTGGTGATAGATACGTCGAGTTTTACTATTAGACCGACAGTTTATTAAGTCACTGCAGATATTTGTATGTTTTTTAAGTGAGCGAGGTTAGATGATCAAAATAAAAGGAAAAAATTGAGTTATTTCTCTTGAGCACGTCAAGAAATTTATGAAAGTGGATTTTCTGGTTGTAGATACGTTTGATTTTTACTAAAAGACCGACAATTTTTTAAGTCACTGCAGATATTTCTGTTTCTTAAGTGAGCGAAGTTAAATGACCAAAATAAAAAAAAATTGAGTTATTTCTCTTGAGCACGTCACGAAAATTATTAAATTGGATTTTCTGGTTATAGATACGTTCGAGTTTTACTATTAGACCGACAGTTTATTAAGTCACTGCAGATATTTCTATGTTTTTTAAGTGAGCGAGGTTAAATGACCAAAATCAAAGAAAAAAATTGAGTTATTTCTCTTGAGCACGTCAAAAAATTTATGAAAGTGGATTTTCTGGTTGTAGATACGTTTGAGTTTTACTAAAAGACCGGCAATTTTTTTAGTCACTGCAGATATTTCTGTTTTTTAAGCGAGCGAGGTTAAATGAACAAAATAAAAGGAAAAAATTGAGTTATTTCTCTTGAGAACGTCACTAAAATTATTAAATTGGATTTTCCGGTTATAGATATGTTCGAGTTTTACTAATACACCGACAGTTTATTAAGTCACTGCAGATATTTGTATATTTTTTAAGTGAGCGAGGTTAAATGACCAAAATCAAAGGAAAAAATTGAGTTATTTCTCTTGAGCATGTCAAGAAAATTATAAAATTGCATTTTCTGGTTATAGATGCACTCGAGTTTTACTAAAGACCGCCAATTTTTTACGTCACTGCAGATATTTGTATGTTTTTTAAGCGAGCGAGGTTAAATGACCAAAATAAAAAAGAAAAATTGAGTTATTTCTCTTGAGCACGTCAAGAAAATTATGAAATTGGTTTTTCTGGTTATAGATGCAGAGTTTTACTAATAGACTGCCAATTTTTTACGTCACTGCAGATATTTCTGTTTTTTAAGTGAGCGAAGTTAAATGACCAAAATAAAAAGAAAAAATTGAGTTATTTCTCTTGAGTACGTCAATAAATTTATGAAATTAGGTTTTCTCGTTTTTGTTTAAAAAACTTAAAGAAAAAATTTTAAAGAAAGAGAAATTTATCATGATCCAAGAAACGTATTGACTCCGATTATAATCTGAGTTATAATCGAACGAAATATTAATTGCAGGATGCGGTAAAGTTAAAAATGGAGGTCAGTCGTATTTATTTTTCTTATCAGCTAAACGACACACGCAATTTTCCCTACAATTTATATATTTTAAGTATGTATTTTTCAGTTCAAAAACCATTACGAGTAAGTTCATTGCACACAAATTTATTTATAAATGTCCCTGGCCGACTTCCATTATTAGCTCCGATTATTGTATGTACGTAAGAGTTTTGTTATTGTTGTACCCGCGCGAGTTATGATGACTAGAAATTCCTTGAAAATTTTTCAACGTTGACAACAGACCACGAATTGTGTAACTTACGTGCTAAACTCGACATTGGGTGTTTTTTCATGGACGAAATGGGTTCAGAAGTCGCTGTAATTTATGCTTAAGATGCCTATCGGCCGAGCTACAGGCCGTCTAATATAGAAATTACACAACGTTTGATTACCAGGCGAACTAGCAAAGCAGATCCACGTGTACTTCCCCTTTTATAGAAAAAAATTACGTTTTTTTCCCTAGAACGCGAGATCTTAAGCAAGCAAGACGCGTTTGACATGAAAAAAAATTGCTGCAGGTGGGAACCGAACACGTTTTTGGTGTAAATCTGCAAAAATATATACGCGGCCTAACTGTATACAGCGCAGCCTGTAGTCGACTCAAAGGAGCTGTTAGGCGCAAGCTGTAGAGATGTATGGACGACGTTCCTAATACAATTGTAGTTGACCGTTGTAAACGTATCCAAAAACGTTAGGTTAAGCTAACGCGGCCAGAGAGTGCATCCACAATAGCCACAGGTTCGATTCCCTCCCGAGTTTCTTTTTATTTTTGTTTAGTGAACTTGAACACCTTTCGAAAAGATGTACGACGTTTTCGATATCATCGCAGGTTCGAATCCTACCTTGGGTTTCTTTTCTATCATTTTTTACCAGTTTAATATACTGATATGGTTTCCGACTCAGGGGCGTGTACGGAGAATCTGTAAACGCGCTCAGAAAATCCATTCAAAAGGTTGTTGTAAGTTCGAATCCATTCCAGAGATCATCTTCGTACTATAGCTTATGTAAAAGTATCGCTATTGCGTTAAGCAAACTCTCTGAGAAAATGCACTCATTAGTTCCTAGCGGGTTCGAACTCCTTCCTGAGGCAACTTTTTACCATTTCTTTTTAGCAGTTTGTTGTACTTGTACGTAGGTTCAAATCCTTCTGAAGCATTTACTTTTTTCACCTTTTTTTACTAGTTTAGTGAACTTATACCCAGCTTTAATTTTTTTTGCATCTTTTTCACTAGTTCACTATACCTATCCTTTATCAATATTTTTATTAATTTAATATACTAGAACGAAGGGGGAAAACCTTTCTCAGATTATTTTAACAAGTTTAGTGTATTTATATAAAGGTTCGAATCTTTTCCCCTATTATTTTTTCCAGTTTATACCAGTTTAGTGTTCACGGTATATTTTTGGAAAACTTTGTACTAGTTTAGTGTTCACAGAGTATATTTACCAAATTTTTTAATAGTTTAGCGTACTTATCCACAGATTCGAATCTTTTTTGGTATTATTTTTTCAGTTTTTTACCAATTTAGTGTGACCGGCAGATTTTTTGAAAATTTTGTACTAGTTTAGTGTACTTATGTACGCTAAACAAGTACTACCCGTTTTAGTGTTCACATCGTATTTTTTTTTTTTAAAATTACTAGTTTAGTGTACCAATCCGCAGGTTCGAACCTTTTTTGATATTATTTTTTCAGGTTTTTACCAGTTTAGTGTTCGCGGCAGATTTCTGAAAAATGTTGTACTAATTTAGTGTACATAAGTACACTCAACTAGTACTGCCAGTTTAGTGTTAATGGCGTATTCTTGTTACAAATTGTTTACTAGTTTAGTGTACTTATCAGCAGGTTCGAATTTTTGATATTATTTTTTAGGGTTTTTACCAGTTTAGTGTTAGTGGCAGATTTCTGGAAAAATGTTGTGCTAGTTTAGTGTACATAAGTAGACTAAACTAGTACTGCCAGTTTAGTGTTCACATCGTTTTTTTTACAAATTTTTTACTAATTTAGCGTACTTATTCGCAGGTTCGTATCCTTTTCCGTGCTATTCTTTTTTCATTTTTACCAGTTTAGTGTTACCGGCGTATTTTTTTTTAAATTTTTTACTAGTTTAGTGTACTTATCCGCAGGTTCGAACCTTTTTTGGTATTAGTTCGTCAGGTTTTTACCAGTTTAGTGTTCGTGGCAGATTTCTGGAAAATGTTGTACTAGTTTAGTGTATATAAGTACACTAAACTAGTACTAGCACTTTAGTGTTCACAGCGTTTTTTTTTTACAAATTTTTTACTAATTTAGCGTACTTATTCGCAGGTTCGTATCGTTTTCCGTGCTATTCTTTTTTCATTTTACCAGTTTAGTGTTAACAGCGTTTTTTTTAAAAATTTTTACTAGTTTAGTGTACTTATCCGCAGGTTCGAACCTTTTTTGGTATTAGTTCGTCAGGTTTTTACCAGTTTAGTGTTCGTGGCAGATTTCTGGAAAATGTTGTACTAGTTTAGTGTACATGAGTACACTAAACTAGTACTAAGCACTAGTGTTCACAGCGTTTTTTTACTAATTTAGCGTACTTATTCGCAGGTTCGTATCGTTTTCCGTGCTATTCTTTTTTCATTTTACCTGTTTAGTGTTAACAGCGTATTTTTTTTTTTTTTACTAGTTTAGTGTACTTATCCGCAGGTTCGAACCTTTTTTGGTATTAGTTTGTCAGGTTGTTACCAGTTTAGTGTTCGTGGCAGATTTCGGGAAAATTTTGTACTAGTTTAGTGTACATACGTACACTAAACTAGTACTAGCACTTCAGTGTTCACAGCGGTTTCTTTTTTACAAATTTTTTACTAGTTTAGTGTACTTATTCGCAGGTTCGAATCCTTTTCCGTACTATTCTTTTTCATTTTTATGAGTTTAGTGTTCACAGCCTATTTTTTTAATTTTTTACTAATTTAGTGTACTTATCTGCAGGCTCAAACCTTTTTTGGTATTATTTCTTCGGGTTTTTACAAGTTTAGTGTTCGATGCAGATTTTTTGAAAATTATGTACTAGTTTAGTGTACATAAGTACGCTAAACTAGTACTACTAGTTTAGTGTTCACAGCGTATTTGTTTACAAATTTTCTACTAGTTTAACGTACTTATCAGAAGATTCGAATCTTTTTTTGGTATTATTTTTTCAGGCTTTTACCAGTTTTAGTGTTCGCGGTACATTTTTGGACATTTCTACTAGTTTGGTGTACATAAGTACACTAAACTAGTGCTACCAGTTTAGTGTTCACAGCGTACTTTTTTACAAATTTTTTACTAGTTTAGCGTACTTAATCAGAAGATTCGAATCTTTTTTGGTATTATTTTTTAGGTTTTTACCAGTTTAGTGTTCGCGGCGGTTTTCTGCAAAATTTTGTACTAGTTTAGTGTACTTAAGTGCACTAAACAAGTACTACCCGTTTAGTGTTCACATCGTATTTTTTAAAAAAAAAAATTACTAGTTTAGTGTACTTATCAGCAGGTTTGAATTTTGATATTACTTTTTAAGGTTTTACCAGTTTAGTGTTAGTGGCAGATTTCTGGAAAATGTTGTACTAGTTTAGTGTACATAAGTAGACTAAACTAGTACTGCCAGTTTAGTGTTCACATCGTTTTTTTTTTACAAATTTTTTACTAATTTAGCGTACTTATTCGCAGGTTCGTATCCTTTTCCGTGCTATTCTTTTTTCATTTTTACCAGTTTAGTGTTACCGGCGTATTTTTTTTTAAATTTTTTACTAGTTTAGTGTACTTATCCGCAGGTTCGAATCTTTTTTGGTATTAGTTCGTCAGGTTTTTACCAGTTTAGTGTTCGTGGCAGATTTCTGGAAAATGTTGTACTAGTTTAGTGTATATAAGTATACTAAACTAGTACTGCCAGTTTAGTGTTCACATCGTTTTTTTTTTACAAATTTTTTACTAATTTAGCGTACTTATTCGCAGGTTCGTATCCTTTTCCGTGCTATTCTTTTTTCATTTTTACCAGTCTAGTGTTACCGGCGTATTTTTTTAAAATTTTTTACTAGTTTAGTGTACTTATCCGCAGGTTCAAACCTTTTTTGGTATTAGTTCGTCAGGTTTTTACCAGTTTAGTGTTCGTGGCAGATTTCTGGAAAATGTTGTACTAGTTTAGTGTATATAAGTACACTAAACTAGTACTAGCACTTTAGTGTTCACAGCGTTTTTTTTTACAAATTTTTTACTAATTTAGCGTACTTATTCGCAGGTTCGTATCGTTTTCCGTGCTATTCTTTTTTCATTTTACCAGTTTAGTGTTAACAGCGTATTTTTTTTTAATTTTTTACTAGTTTAGTGTACTTATCCGCAGGTTCGAACCTTTTTTGGTATTAGTTTGTCAGGTTGTTACCAGTTTAGTGTTCGTGGCAGATTTCGGGAAAATTTTGTACTAGTTTAGTGTACATACGTACACTAAACTAGTACTACCACTTTAGTGTTCACAGCGGTTTCTTTGTTACAAATTTTTTACTAATTTAGTGTACTTATTCGCAGGTTCGAATCATTTTCCGTACTATTCTTTTTCATTTTTATGAGTTTAGTGCTCACAGCCTATTTTTTTAATTTTTTACTAATTTAGTGTACTTATCTGCAGGCTCAAACCTTTTTTGGTATTATTTCTTCGGGTTTTTACAAGTTTAGTGTTCGCTGCAGATTTTTTGAAAATTATGTACTAGTTTAGTGTACATAAGTACGCTAAACTAGTACTACTAGTTTAGTGTTCACAGCGTATTTGTTTACAAATTTTCTACTAGTTTAACGTACTTATCAGAAGATTCGAATCTTTTTTTGGTATTATTTTTTCAGGCTTTTACCAGTTTTAGTGTTCGCGGTACATTTTTGGACATTTCTACTAGTTTGGTGTACATAAGTACACTAAACTAGTGCTACCAGTTTAGTGTTCACAGCGTACTTTTTTACAAATTTTTTACTAGTTTAGCGTACTTAATCAGAAGATTCGAATCTTTTTTGGTATTATTTTTTAGGTTTTTACCAGTTTAGTGTTCGCGGCGGTTTTCTGCAAAATTTTGTACTAGTTTAGTGTACTTAAGTGCACTAAACAAGTACTACCCGTTTAGTGTTCACATCGTTTTTTTTTAAAAAAAAAATTACTAGTTTAGTGTACTTATCAGCAGGTTCGAATTTTTGATATTACTTTTTAAGGTTTTTACCAGTTTAGTGTTAGTGGCAGATTTCTGGAAAAATGTTGTACTAGTTTAGTGTACATAAGTAGACTAAACTAGTACTGCCAGTTTAGTGTTCACATCGTTTTTTTTTACAAATTTTTTACTAATTTAGCGTACTTATTCGCAGGTTCGTATCCTTTTCCGTGCTATTCTTTTTTCATTTTTACCAGTTTAGTGTTACCGGCGTATTTTTTTTTAAATTTTTTACTAGTTTAGTGTACTTATCCGCAGGTTCGAATCTTTTTTGGTATTAGTTCGTCAGGTTTTTACCAGTTTAGTGTTCGTGGCAGATTTCTGGAAAATGTTGTACTAGTTTAGTGTATATAAGTATACTAAACTAGTACTAGCACTTTAGTGTTCACAGCGTTTTTCTTTACAAATTTTTTACTAATTTAGCGTACTTATTCGCAGGTTCGTATCGTTTTCCGTGCTATTCTTTTTTCATTTTACCAGTTTAGTGTTAACAGCGTTTTTTTTAAAATTTTTTACTAGTTTAGTGTACTTATCCGCAGGTTCGAACCTTTTTTGGTATTAGTTCGTCAGGTTTTTACCAGTTTAGTGTTCGTGGCAGATTTCTGGAAAATGTTGTACTAGTTTAGTGTACATGAGTACACTAAACTAGTACTAGCACTTTAGTGTTCACAGCGTTTTTTTTTACTAATTTAGCGTACTTATTCGCAGGTTCGTATCGTTTTCCGTGCTATTCTTTTTTCATTTTACCTGTTTAGTGTTAACAGCGTATTTTTTTTAATTTTTTACTAGTTTAGTGTACTTATCCGCAGGTTCGAACCTTTTTTGGTATTAGTTTGTCAGGTTGTTACCAGTTTAGTGTTCGTGGCAGATTTCGGGAAAATTTTGTACTAGTTTAGTGTACATACGTACACTAAACTAGTACTAGCACTTCAGTGTTCACAGCGGTTTCTTTTTTACAAACTTTTTACTAGTTTAGTGTACTTATTCGCAGGTTCGAATCCTTTTCCGTACTATTCTTTTTCATTTTTATGAGTTTAGTGTTCACAGCCTATTTTTTAATTTTTACTAATTTAGTGTACTTATCTGCAGGCTCAAACCTTTTTTGGTATTATTTCTTCGGGTTTTTACAAGTTTAGTGTTCGCTGCAGATTTTTTGAAAATTATGTACTAGTTTAGTGTACATAAGTACGCTAAACTAGTACTACCAGTTTAGTGTTCACAGCGTATTTGTTTACAAATTTTCTACTAGTTTAACGTACTTATCAGAAGATTCGAATCTTTTTTGGTATTATTTTTTATGGTTTTTACCAGTTTAGTGTTCGCGGCGGTTTTCTGCAAAATTTTGTACTAGTTTAGTGTACTTAAGTGCACTAAACTAGTACTACCAGTTTAGTGTTCGCAGCGTTGTTTTTTTAAAATTTTTTTACTAGTTTAATGTACTTATTCGCAGATTCGAACCTTTTTTGGTATTATTTTTTCAGGTTTTTACCAGTTCACGGTACATTTTGGGAAAATTTTGTACTAGTTTAGTATATATAAGAACACTAAACTAGCACTGCCAGTTTAGTGTTCAGAGCGTATTTTTGTTACAAATTGTTTACTAGTTGAGTGTACTTATCAGCTGGTTCAAATCTTTTTTGATATTATTTTTTCAAGTTTTTACCAGTTTAGCGTTCGTGGCAGATTTTTGGAAAATTTTGTACTAGTTTAGTGTACATAAGTACACTAAATTAGTACTGCCAGTTTAGTGTTCATAGTGTATTTTTTTTTACAAATTTTTTACCAATTTAGTTTACTTAGCCGCCGACCCGAATCTTTTTAGGTGTCATTTTTTCATGTTTTTACCAGTTTAGTGTTCGCGGCACATTTCTGGAAAATTTTGTACTAGTTTAGTGTACACAAACACACTAAACTAGCACTAGCAGTTTAGTGTTCACGGTGTTTTTTTTAGAAATTTTTTACTAATTTAGTGTAATTATCTGCAGGATCGAATCTTTTTTGGTATAATTTTTTCGGGTTTTTAGCAGTTTAGTGTTCGCGGCAGATTTTTTTGAAAATTTTGTACTAGTTTAGTGTTCACAGTGTATTTTTTTAAGAAATTTTTGACTAATTTAGTGTACTTATTCGCAGTTTCGTATCCTTTTCCGAACTATTCTTTTTTCATATTTACCAGTTTAGTGTTCACAGCGTATTTTTGTTACAAATTTTTTTATTAATTTAGTGTACCTATTCGCAGGTTCGAATCTTTTTCCGTATTATTTTTTCCTGTTTTTACCAGTTTAGTGTTGGCGGCAGATTTTTAAAAATGTTGTACTAGTTAAGTGTAGATAAGTACACTAAACTAGTATTGCCAGTTTAGTGTTCACAGCATTTTTTTTTACAAATTTTTTACTAATTAGCAAACTTATTCGCAGATTCGTATCCTTTTCCGTGCTATTCTTTTTTCATTTTTGCCAGTTTAGTGTTCACAGCGTATTTTTTTTACTAATTTAGTGTACTTATCCGCAGGTTCGAATCTTTTTCCGTATTATTTTTTTCTGTTTTTACCAGTTAAGTGTTCACGGATTATTTTTGGAAAATTTTGTACTAGTTTAGTGTAGTTATTCGCAGGTTCGAATCCTATCCCGTATTATTTTTTCCGGTTTTTTACCAGTCTAGCGTTCATGGCATATTTTTGGAAAAATTTTCTAGTCTAGTGTAGTTATTAGCAGGTTTGAATCCTATTCCGCGTTATTGTTTTCAGGTTTCCAGTGTAGTGTTCACGGCATTTTTTTGGAAAATTTTTACTAGTTTAATTCACTTATTCGCAAGTTCGAATCCTATCCCGTGTTATTTTTTTCCGATTTTTTTACCAATTTAGTGTTCACGGCCTATTTTTGGAAATTTTTTACTAGTTTAGTGTAGTTATTCGCAAGTTCGAATCCTTTTTAGTACTATTCTCTCGTCATTTTTATCAGTTTAGTGTTCACAGTATTTTTTTACAAATTTTTTACTAGTTTAGTGTACTTATCCGCAGGTTCAAATCTTTTTTCGTATTATTTTTTCAAGTTTTAACCAGTTCAGTGTTCGCGACAGATTTTTGGAAAATTTTGTACTGGTTTAGTATACATAAGTATTTGTTTTTAGAACTGTTTTACTAATTTAGTGTACTTATTTGCAGGTTCGTATCCTTTCTCGTACCATTCTTTTTTCATTGTTACCAGTTTAGTGTCCACAGCGTATTTTTTTCACAATTTTTTTAATAATTTAGTGTACTTATCCGCAGGTTCGAATCTCTTTTTGTATTATTTCTTCAGGTTTTTACCAGTTTAATGTTTGCGGCAGATTTCTGGAAAATTTTGTACTAGTTTGCTGTACATAAGTACACTAAACTAGTACTACCAGTTTAGTGTTCACAGCGCTCTTTTTTTTACAAATTTTTTACTAGTTTAATGTACTTATCAGAAGATTCGAATCTTTTTGGTATAATTTTTTCGGGTTTTTACCAGTTTAGTGTTCGTGGTAGATTTCGGGACAATTTTGTGCTAGTTTAGTGTTCACGGCGTATTTTTTTACAAATTTTTTACCAATTTAGTGTACTTATTCGTAGGTTTGTATCCTTTTCCGTACTATTCTTTTTTCATTTCTACCAGTTTAGTGTTCACAGCCTGTTTTTCTAAAAAAATTTTATTAACTAAGTGTACTTATTCGCGGGTTCGAATTCTTTCCCGTATTATTTTTTCCGAGTTTTACCACTTTAGTGTTCACGACATATTTTTGGAAAATGTTGTACTAGTTTAGTGTACATATTCGCAGGTTCGAATCCTTTTCCGCTACTATTCTTTTTTCATTTTCACCAGTTTAGTGTCCACAGCGTATTTATTTACAATTTTTTTTACTAGTTTAGTGTACTTATCTGCAAGTTCGAATGCGTTTCCGTATTACTTTTTTTTTGTTTTTACCAGTTTAGTGTTCACAGCATATTTTTGAAAATTTTGTGCTAGTTTAGTGTACTTATATTCGCAGGTTCGAATCCTTTTTCTTACTATTCTTTTTTTATTTTTACCAGTTAGTGTTCGCAGCTTATTGTTTTATTAATTTTTACTAGTTTAGTGTACTTATCCCCAGGTTCGAGTCTTTTTCGGTATTATTTTTTCCGGTTTTTACCAGTTTAGTGTTCACGCCATATTTTTGGAAATTTTGTACTTTATTTAGTTTACTTATTCGCAGGTTCCAACCCTTTTTCGTATTATCCTTTTTTCATTTTTAGCAGCAGTGTTCACAGCGTATTTTTTTACAAATTTTTTACTAGTTTAGTGTACTTATCCGCAGTTTCAAATCCTTTGCTCGTATTATTTTTTCAGGTTTTTACCAGTTTTGTGTTCATGGCATATTTTTTGGAAAACGTTGTACTAGTTTAGTGTACTTATTAGCAGCCCGTACTATCCTTTTTTTCATTTTTACCAGTTTAGTGTTCACAACGAATTTTTTTTACAATTTTTTTATACTAGTTTAATGTACTTATCGGCAGTTTTGAATCCTTTCCCATATTTTTTTCCGGTTTTTACTAGTTTAGTGTTCACAGCGTATTTTTTTTTACAAACTTTTTACTAATTTAGTGTACTTATCCGCAGGTTCGAATCTTTTTCGATATTATTTTTTCCGGTTTTTACCAGTTTAGTGTTCACGCCATATTCCTGGAAAATTTTGTACTAGTTTAGTGTACTTATTCACAGTTCGTACAATATTTTTTTTCATTTTTACCAGTTTAATGTTCACAGCGCATTTTTTTTACAAGTTTAGTGTACTTATTCGCAGGTTCGAATCCCTTATTCCATTTTTTTACTATTTTAGTTCATGGTTCAATTTTTACTAATCCTTTTACTAGTTTAGTATACTTGGGTGAAGCTTTGAATCCTTTCCCGAAGTTTTTTATCATTTTTATTACTAGTTTAGTGTACTTATTCGCCGGTTCGAATGCTTTTTTTAATTTTTTTACTAGTTTAGTACGTGGCGCAACCTTTACTTATATTTTTACTAGTTTAGTATACTTGGGTGAAGGTTTGAATCCTGTCCGGAAATTTTTTAGCATTTTTATTATTAGTTTAGTGTACTTATTTGCCGATTCGAATCTTTTAACTGAATTTTTATTCCACTTTTCTACTAGTTTAGTTCAGGGCGTATTTTCCCCATATTTTTACTAGTTTAGTATAGTATTTTTTATTAAGCTTTTACTTATGTAGTGGTTTAAACTTTTACGAAGGTTCGAATCCTTTTCCAGGTCTTTTTTCGTTTCTTTACTAGTTTGGTTTATGATTTTTTTTACTAATTTAGTTTACTTGCGCGAAGGTTGAATCCTTTTTGGCGTTGATAACTAGCTTAGTGTACGCAGGTTCGAATACATTTCCGGGCCTTTTTTAATTTCTTTATTAGTTTTTTTGGCCTTTTTATTACTAATCCTTTACTAGTTTGGTATATTTGGGAGAAGGTTCGAATCCTTTCGCGGCGTTTTAGCAATTTTTGTACTAGTTTAGTGTACTTACGCGCAGGTTCGAATCCTTTCCTGCAATTTTTTTACTAGTTTGGTTCACGGCGTATTTTTAACTAATTTTTCTACTAGTTTAGTATACTTGAACGGTGCTTTGTTACAAATTTGTTTACTAGGGTAGTGTTTTTTGGCTTGTAAAATCGTGGAAACGCGGTGTTAGTTAGAGCGTTTGCAGGTTCGATTCCCGTTCATGACTATTTTTTTTCTAACTAATTCAGAGGTTTTAGCCGCATTGGAGAAAGATATTTAAGTAAATGAAAGAATAAACTACAAAAATGTCTATGCTTCTAAAAATCGTCGAGTGAGCCCGGGAAAACGTTGACCTAGGGCCAATTTAGGCATGTTGTTGCTTTATCGATATCCCTCCCGGAAATTTCCGGGGAACAATGCACTATCGATCAGAAGCACCTACTAACGAAACTACGAGAAACCCGAAAAGGTCAGTTTGACCGACATAATTTCCTGCGCAACTCACCTTAACAAAATTCCTCGCACGTTGTTCACATTCAAAACTCGCGCTTCGATTCTTTAAACAAAAGACACCACAAACAATTGAAAACGTAATAAACAATCGAACAACGCTAACGCATTCCATACAACACGTATGCAAGTCTTCTTTGTTATAAAGCGTAGGAGGCTATGGGTCGTTTTCTGTGCCATGCGACGAGCGCTGTTGCACCGACATCGACGTCGATCGCTAGTGGAGGTCAGAGACCCGCGGTGCAAACGACCTGGAGCGCCGTGAAGGGGTACAAATGAAGGACATCGCGAACACGAAAATGTGGCTTTGCTTCAACGTTTCGCTGTCGCTTTTTTTACATGTTTATGCGCGACCTTGACGGGTTGTTTAATAATTGTAATTTATTGAAAGCGAAATAGAATGTTGTTAGGTTATACAGGGTGAGCAAACTCGTTTATATTCATAGAGAAGGTCGTTCAAATGGTACAAGGTGGTTGGTTGGTTGGTTGGTTGGTAGTACTTTGTCGCATTTACAAAACCCTTCTCCCAGCTACCATTTTGCTGTACGAAAACTAAGTTGGCGGTGCTCTCAGCAACAAAAGAACGAGCCAGGAGGGAAAAGACCCAAAATAATTCTAAACCCAACGTTTTCAAATAAAACAAATTTCAAGCGAGTTTACTTGCGACAAACAAAAGATGGCGACGCATCACACAAACATCCCTAATTAAGTTAACATCCCTAGCTGTTTTAAAAAACGCCCCGCTTGTAACATTTATATCGCAAGTTCGATCGTTCGTGTTCAAATCCGGCTCGAGTTCTTCTATTTTTCGCCCATTGAAATCAACATTTAGGCCTTACTTTTTAAATTACTCTGTAAAATTAGAAATTTTATTAATTATAAAAATATTTTTAAATGTCTAAGGTTTTCGGAACATCTTGATTTTTTTTCCGTTGTTGTGCAAGTATGAAGACAAAAATAAAATCAAAAGTTTTGGAAATTCAGTGAGATATTTTTAAATTTACTAAGTATTTTAAAAAGTTTTTTTGGTATTCTAAAATTTTTCTTTTTTTCATCGTTAAATTGCATGTATGATAGCAAAAAAAAAAATTAAAGATCGCAACAATTCCGAACTTCGAAAAACATTTTAAAATGCTTTTCTAAATTAAACTAATTTTTAAATCTACCGATGAGAAAAAAAATGTTCTAAAATGTCCGTTGATATTTTCAAAATTTCTTAACTTTTATCTTTTTCATTTATAATTATATGCATGGAAAGCAAAAAAAAAATTAAAATACAAGAAATTTCGAAATTTAGTGTACATAAGTACACTAAACTAGTACTGCCAGCTTAGTGTTCACACCGTATTTCTTTTACAAATTTGTTACTAATTTGGCGTACTTATTTGCAGTTTCGTATCCTTTTCCGTGCTATTCTTTTTTCATTTTTATCAGTTTAGTGTTCACAGCGTATCTTTTTGTTAAATTTTTACTAGTTTAGAGTACTTATCCGCAGGTTCGAACCTTTTTTGGTATTATTTTGTCAGGTTTTTACCAGTTTACTGTTCTTGGCAGATTTCTGGAAAATGTTGTACTAGTTTAGTGTTCACAACGTATTTTTCTTTAAGATTTTTTACTAGTTTAGTGTACTTATCCGCAGGTTCGAACCTTTTTTGGTATTATTTTGTCAGATTTTTACCAGTTTAGTTTTCGCGACAGATTTCTGAAAAATTTTGTACTAGTTTAGTGTACATAAGTACACTAAACTAGTACTGCCAGCTTAGTGTTCACAGCGTATTTCTTTTACAAATTTTTTATTAATTTGGCGTACTTATTCGCAGTTTCGTATCCTTTTCCGTGCTATTCTTTTATCATTTTTACCAGTTTAGTGTTCACAGCGTATCTTTTTGTTAAGTTTTTACTAGTTTAGAGTACTTATCCGCAGGTTCAAACCTTTTTTGGTATTATTTAGTCAGGTTTTTATCAGTTTAGCATTCGCGGCAGATTTCTGAAAAACTTTGTACTAGTTTAGTGTTCACAGCGTATCTTTTTGTTAAATTTTTACTAGTTTAGTGTACTTATCCGCAGCTTCGAATCTTTTTTGGTATTATTTTTTCAGGTTTTTACCAGTTTAGTACTGCCAGTTTAGTGTTCACATCGTATTTTTTTACAATATTTTTACTAATTTAGTGTACTTATTCGCAGGTTCGTATCCTTTTCCGTGCTATTCTTTTTTCATTTTTACCAATTTAGTGTTTACAGCGTTTTTTAAAATTTTTTACTAGTTTAGTGTACTTATCCGCAGGTTCGAACCTTTTTTAGTATTATTTTGTCAGATTTTTACCAGTTTAGTGTTCGCGGCAGGTTTTTGGAAAATTTTGTACCAGTTTAGTGTACATAAGTGCAGTAAACTAGTACTGCCAGTTTAGTGTTCACAGCGTATTTTTTTTTACAAATTGTTTACTAGTTTAGTGTACTTATCCGCAGGTTCGAAACTTTTTTGGTATTATTTTTTCAGGTTTTTACCAGTTTAGTGTTCGCGGCAGATTTTTGGAAAATGTTGCTGTAGTTTAGTGCACATACGTACACTAAACTAGTACTACCAGTTTAGTGTTCACAGCGAATTTTTTTACAAATTTTTTACTAATTTAGTGTACTTATCTGCAGGCTCGAATCTTTTTTGGTACTATTTTTTTTAGAATCTTTACCAGTTTAGCGTTCGCGGCAGATTTTTGGAAAATTATGTACTAGTTTAGTGTTCACAATGTATTTTTTTTAGAAATTTTATACTAATTTAGTGTACTTATTCGCAGTTACGTATCCTTTTCCGTACTATTCTTTTTTCATTTTTAACATTTTAGTGTTCACAGCGTATTTTTTTTTAATTTTTTACTAATTTAGTGTAGTTTTCTACAGGCTCGAATCTTTTTGGCATTATTTTTTCGGGTTTTACCAGTTTAGTGTTCGCAGGAAATTTTTGGAAAATTTTGTACTAGTTTAGTGTGCATAAGTACACTAAACTAGTACCACCAGTTTATATTCACAGTATTTTTTACATTTTTTTTTTACTAATTTAGTGTATTTATCTGCAGGCTCGAATCTTTTTTGGTATTATTTTTTGGGGTCTTTACCAGTTTAGTGTTCGCGGCAGATTTCTGGAAAATGATGTACTAATTTAGTGTACATAAGTACACTAAACTAGTACTACCAGTTTAGTGTTCACAGCGGGTTTTTTACAATTTTTTTTAACTAATTTAGCGTATTTATCTGCAGGCTCGAATCTTTTTTTGGTATTATTTTTTCGGGCTTTTACCAGTTTAGTGTTCGCAGCAGATTTTTGGAAAATGTTCTAGTTTAGTGTACACACGTACACGAAACTAGTACTACGTGTTTAGTGTTCACAGCGTATTTTTTTACAAATGTTTTAGTAATTTTGTGTACTTATCTGCAAGCTCGAATCTTTTTTGGTATTATTTTTTAGGGTCTTTACCAGTTTAGTGTTCGCGGCAAATTTCTAGAAAATTATGTACTAGTTTAGTGTTCACAGGGTTTTTATTTTAAATTTTTTTTACTAATTTAGTGTACTTATTCGCAGTTACGTATCCTTTTCCCTGCTATTCTTTTTTCATTCTTACCAGTTTAGTGTTCACAGCGTATTTTTTTTTAATTTTTTACTAATTTAGTGTACTTTTCTATAGGCTCGAATCTTTTTGTTATTATTTTTTCGGGTTTTTACCAGTTTAGTGTTCGCGGCAGATTTTTGGAAAATTTTGTACTAGTTTAGTGTAAATAAGTACACTAAACTAGTAGTATTGCCAGTTTAGTGTTCACGGCATATTTTTTGTAAATTTTTTTTACTGATTTAGTGTACTTATTCGCAGGTTCATATCCTTTTCCGTACTATTATTGTTTCATTTTACCCAGTTTAGTGTTCACAGTGTATTTTTTAAAATTTTTTATTAGTTTAATCTGCTTGTTCGCAGGTTCGAATCTTTGCCCGCATTATTTTTTCAGGTTTTACCAGCTTAGTGTTCATGGTATATTTTACAAAAGTTTGTACTAGTTTAGTGCACTATTCGCAAGTTGAAATCTTTTTCCGTACTCCTTTTTTTCATTTTTAATAGTTTAGTGTTCACAGCGTATTTTTTTTACAATTTTTTTTCTACTTCAGTGTACTTATCCGCAGGTTAAAATCCTTTCCCGTATTATTTTTTCCGGTTTTTACCAGTTTAGTGTTCACAGCATATTGTGTATATTAAAAAAAATATTTTTAAATGCTTTTTTGAAGTTTCCGAATTTTCTTAAATTTTAATTTTTCTTGCTATCCATGCATACAATTTAACAATGAAAAAGATAGAAGTCAAGAAATTTTCAAAGTGTCAAGAGACATTTTAAAGAATTTTTCTCATCGCTGGATTTAAAAATTAGTCAAAATTTAAGAAAAGCATTTTTAAATGCTTTTTTGAAGTTTCCTAATTTTTTTGAATTTTAATTTCTTTTTTGCTATCCAGGCATACAATTTAACAGTGAAAAAGATAAAAGTCAAAAAGATTTGAAAATATCAAGAGAGACATTTTAAAACATTTTTTTCTTATCAGTAGATTTAAAAATTAGTTTAAATTAGAGAAGCATTTTTAAAATTCTTTTGTAAAATTTCCGAATTTTCTTGAATTTTTTTTGGCTATCCATGTATACAATTTAAGAATGAAAAAGATAAAAGTCAAGAACTTTAGAAAATATCAAAAGAGATATTTCAGAAAAGTAGATTTAAAAATTAGTTTAAATTAAAATGCTTTTTTTGAAGTTTCTGAATTTTCTTGAATTTTATTTTTTTTTGCTATCCAATGCTTTTTTGAAGTTTCCGCCTTTTCTTGAATTTTAAGGTTTTTTTTTACTATCCATGCATACAATTTAACACATAGCAAAAAAATTAAAATTCAAGAAAATTCGGAAACTTCAAAAAAGCATTTAAAAAATGCATTTTTTAAATTAAACTAATTTTAAAATCTACTGATGACAAATATTCTTTCAGATGTCTTGATATTTTAAAAATTTCATGACTTCTATCTTTTTCATTATTAAATTGTGTGCATGAATAGTAAAAAAAAATTCAAGAAAATTCGGAAACTTCAAAAAAGCATTTTAAAATGTCTTTTTTAATTTAAAGTAATTTTTAAATCTACTGATGAGACAAAATTGTCTAAAATGTTTTTTGATATTTTCAAAACTTCTTAACTTTTATTTTTTCATGCTAAATTGTATGCATGGATAGCAAAAACAAAAAAATTAAAATTCAAGAAAATTCGGAAACTTCAAAAAAGCATTTAAAATTGCTTTTTTAAATTTAAACTAATTTCTAAATCTACTAATGAGAAAAAATCTTTAAAATGTCTCTTGATATTTACAAAATTTCTTGACTCCTATGTTTTTCATTGTCAAATTGTATGCATGGACAGCAATAAAAGAAAATGAAAATTCAAGAAAATTCGAAAACTTAAAAAAAGCATTTTTCTTATCAGTAGTTTCAAAAATTAGTTTAAATTTAAAAAAGCATTTTTTTGCTATCCATGCATTGTTAAATGCTTTTTTGAAATTTCCAAATTTGCTTGAATTTGTATTTTCTTGATCTTTATTTTTTTATTGTTAAACTGTATACATGATAGCAAAAAAATTAGAACTCATGAAAATTCAGAATCTTCAAAAAAGCATTTTAAAATGTTTTTTTAATTTATGGTAATTTTTAAATCTACTAATGAGAAAAACCTTCTAACATGCCACTTTGATAATTTTAAAAGTTTCTTGGCCTTTATTTTCTTTATTGTTAGATTGAATGTATGATAGCAAAAAAAAACTCTGGAAAATTAAGAAACTTCAAAAAGCATTTTAAAATGCTTATCTAATTTAAACTAATTTTTAAATCTACTGATAAGAAAAAATGTTATAAAATGTCTCTTTTGATATTTTCGAAACGTCTTGACTTTTATTTTTTTCATTGTTAAATTATATGGATGGTAGGAAAAAAATTAATTAAAATTCAAGAAAATTCAGAAACTTCAAAAAGACATTGCTTTTTAATTTAAATTGATTTTTAAATCTACTTTTCTAAATTGTCTCTTTTGATATTTTCAAAATTTCTTGAGTTTTATCTTTTTCATTGTTAAATTGTATGCATGGCTAGCAAAAAAAAAAATTCAAGAAAATTCAGAAACCTCAAAAAAGCATTTTAAAATGCTTTTTTAATACAAACTAATTTTTAAATCTACTGATGAGAAAAAATATTCTAAAATGTCCCTTGATATTTTCAAAACTTCTTGGCTTTTATCTTTTTCATTGTTAAATTGTATGCATGGATAGCAAAAAGAACAAAAATTAAAATTCAAGAAAATTCCGAAACTTCAAAAAAGCAAAAAAATGCTTTTTTAAATTTAAACTACTTCTTAAATCTACTGATGAGAAAAAATGTTCTAAAATGTCTCTTTGATATTTTCAAAACTTCTTGACTTTTATTTTTTTCATTGTTAAATTGTATGCATGGAAACAAAAAAAAATTAAAATTCAAGAAAATTCAGAAACTTAAAATAAACATTTTAAAATGCTTTTATAATATAAACATATTTTTAAATCTGCTGATAAGGAAAAAGGTTCTAAAATGTCTCTTTGATATTTTCAAAATAAAATTAAAATTCAAGAAAATTCGAAAACTTCAAAAAACCATTTTAAAATGCTTTTATATCTACTAATAACAAAAAGTATTTTAAAATGACTTTTTAGATATCTTCAATACTTCTTGACCTTTATTTTTTTCATTGCTAAATTGTATGCATGATAACTAAAAAAAAAAATTCAAGAAAATTCAGAAATTGCAAAAAAGCATTTTAAAATGCTTTTCTAATTTAAACTAATTTTTAAATCTACTTATGAGAAAAAAATGTTTTAAAATGTCTCTTTTGACATTTTAAAAACTTCTTGGCTTTTATATTCTGCATTGTTAAATTGTATGCATGATAGCAAAACAAAATAAATTAAAATTCAAGAAAATTCGGAAACTTCAAAAAAGCATTTTAAAATGCTTTTCTAATTTTTAAATCTAATGATAAGAAAAAAATGTTTTAAAATGTCTTTCATCCTTTTCATTGTTAAATTGTATGCATAGATAGCAAAAAAAAATTAATTAAAATTCAAGAAAATTCAGAAATTTCAAAATGCTTTTATTAAATAAACTAATTTTAAAATTTTCTCATAAGAAAAATATTAAAAAAGTCTCTTTGATATTTTCAAAACTTCTTGACTTTTACCTATTTCATTCTTAAATTGTATGCATGGATAGCAAAAAAAATAATGTTCAAGAAAATTCGGAATCTTTAAAATGTTTTTTTTTAATTGAAACTAATTTTTAAATCTACTAATGAGAAAACATGTTCTAAAATGTCTCTTTGATATTTTCCAAATTTCTTGACTTTTATCTTTTTCATTGTTAAAAATTGTATGCATGAATAGCAAAAAAAAAACAAAAATTCAAGAAAATTCGGAAACTTCAAAGAAGCATTTCAAAATGCTTTTCTAATTTAAACTAATTTTTAAATCTACCAATGAGAAAAATTATTTAAAATGTTTCTTGATATTTTCAAAATTTCTTGACTCCTATGTTTTTAATTGTTAAATTGTATGCATGGAGAGCAAGAAAAAAATTTAATTTCAAGAAAATTCGGAAACTTCAAAAAAGCATTTTAAAATGCTTTTCCAATTTAAACTAATTTTTAAATCTAGTGATGAGAAAAAATGTTCTAAAAACTTCTTGATCTTAGTTTTTTATTGTTGAATTCTATGCATGATATCAAAAAAAATTAAATTCAAGAAAATTCGGAAACTTCAAAAAACCATTTTAAAATGCATTTCTAATTTAAACTAATTTTTAAATCTACCGATGAGAAAGATTCTTTAAAATGTCTCTTAATATTTTCAAAACTTCTTGACTTTGATCTTTTTCATTGTTAAAAATTGTATGCATGAATATCAAAAAAAAATTAAAATTTAAGAAAATTCAGAAACTTCAAAAAAGCATTTTAAAGTGCTTTTCTAATATATACAAATTTTTATTTCTACTCTTAACAAAAAAGTATTTTAAATAGTCCTTTTCACGTCTTAGAAACTTTTGGGCCTTTAATCTATTTTTTTAATGCGATACATGTAATACAACAATTAAAAAAATCAACATGAAGAAGTTTTGTAAACTTCAAAAAACCTATTAAAATACTTTTTGTTATCAATAAATTTAAAAATTTGTTTAAATCATAGTTCGTTTATGTTTTTTGAAATTTCGGAGTTTTCTCGACATTTAAGTATAGTTTTTTTTTTGTTATAATACATACATGCAATATAATAACGAAAAAAAAAGACGTTTTGGAAATTTGAAAAAACATTTTAAAATAGTTTTATATATTTTTTTGAAGTTCCGAAATTTTTGGTTCTTTGATTTATTTTTTTTTTGTTATCACACATGCAATATAACAATGAAAAAAAATAATAAAATTCTAGAAGTTTTGAAAATTTGAAGAACACTAAAATACTTTTATAATTTAAACAAATTTTTTAATCTACTGTATACAAAGAAGTATTATAAAAATGCCTTTCTGATATTTCGAAAACGCCTTAACTTGTATTTTTTTTATTTGTTATATTCCATATATGGTAATGAAAAGAAATAGATTAAATGTCCAAATGTTTCTAAAACATACCTTTTTTATTAACAGTAAAATTAAAAATAAAAGTATTTTAAAATGCGTTTTTAAAGTTTCCTAATTTTCCTGAACCTGAATTTTTTTTGCTATCGTACAAGGAATTTAACAATGGAAAAATAAAAGTTACGAACTTTTGGAAATATCAAAAAAGTCATTTTAAAATAATTTATGTTATCAGTAGATTTGAAAATTGGTTATAAATTATAAAAGCATTTTAAAATGTTACAAAACGTGCAAAATAATAACGAAAAAAAAATAAAAATCAAAGCATTTTGGAAATTTGAAACAAAATTTTACTTTTTTTTTAAATTTTTTGGGAATTTTTTTAATTTCCGGCTCTTTAATTAATTTTTTGTTATCATTCATGTAATATAACAATGAAAAAAATGAAAGTCAAGAAGTTTTAGAAACTTCAAAGAAACATTTTAAAATACTTTTTGTTATCAATAAATAAAAAAATTTGTTTAAATTATAAAAGCATTTTATAATGTTTTTTTCAAATTCCGAATTATCTTGACATTTAATTTTTTTAATAATATATGCAATATAATAACGAAATACGTTTTGGAAATTTCAAAAATAACATTTAAAAATAAATTTATAATTTTTTTTGTTATGCAATGAATGTAGCAATGAAAAAATCAACGTCAAGAAGTTTTGTAAACTTCAAGAAAACATATCTCCAAAACTTGTTGATTTCTTCTTCATTGTTAAATTACAAGTGTTTTAAAATATTTTTTTGAAGTTTCTGATGCTTCTTTATTTTTATTTATTATTTTTCCGTTGTAATATTGTACGTATGATAAAAAAAAAAAAGTCCAGATGTTTCAGATTTCTCCAAAAAAAAATTAAAATACTTTATAATTTATACAAATTTTAATTCTACTGATAAGAAAACAGTATTTTAAAATGTCTTTTTGAAGTTTTCGAAACCTATTGATTGTTTTATTTTTTTGTGTCATAATAAAAAATAGAATGAAAGTCCAGAAGCTTAAGACTTCTTCAAAAAAATTTTAAAATACTTATAGTTTATATACAAATTTTTAATTCAATTGATAACAAAAAAAAAGTATTTTAAAATGACCTTATGAAGTTTCCAGATTTTTTTTATCATAATACAATGCAACAATAAACAGAAAAATAAAATTAAAGTTCAAAAGTTTCGGAAACTTTAAAAAACATTTTAAAATACTTTTAGAATTTATATAAATTTTTAATTTTACTGATAAGAAAAACGGTATTTTAAAATGTCTTTTTGAACTTTCCGAAACTTATTAAAATCTATTTTATTTTTCTAATGCTATATTAAAAATGGATTAAAGTCCAGACGTTTCGGAAACTTAAAAGAACATTTTGAAACACTTTTCTGTTATCAAGTAGAATTAAAAATGTGTATGGACCCAAGACCCAAGACTCAAGACCCAAGACCAAAGACTCAAGACCCGAAACCCAACGCCCAAAACCCAAGGCCTAGTATCAGAAACTCGAGACCAAAAGCCCAAGATCCAAAACCCAAGACTCGAGACCAAAAACTCAATATTCATAATCCATGACTCAAAACCTAAAACCCAAGACCCAAGACCCATGACTCAAGATTCAAAACGGAAAACCCAAGACTCAATAATCAAGACCAAAGACCCAAGAAGTTAGGCGCCAAGGCCCAGGTTCCAAGACCCAGGATCTAAGACACAAGACACAAAATCCAAAACTCTAAACCCACGACCCAAGGCACAAGACTCAAAGGCCTGAAATCCAAGACCCAAGACCAAAGACTCGAGACCGGAGACCCGAGACACAAGACCCAAGACAATAGATCCAAGACCTAAAGCTCAAGACCCAAGATCAAAGCTCAAACCCAAAACCCAAAACGTAAGACCCGCGGCTCAAGACCCAAGACCTGAAGGTTACGACTCAAGGCCCTAGGCGCAAGACTCAAGACAGAAGCCCACAAGACCCAAGACCAAAGATCTCAGGCCGAAGTACCAAAGCACCCAAGAGTCAAGACCCAAGATCCAAGGCTCAAGGCTCAAGAACCAAAGTTCAAGATTCAAGAATCAAGATTCAAGATTCAAATTTCAAGATCCAAGATTCAAGATCCACGACCCAAAATCCCAGATCTAAGATTCAAGCTCAAAGATATAAGATCCCAGATCCCAGATTCCAGATCCAAGATCTAAGATCCCAGATCCAAAATCCCAGATCCATGATCCAAGATCTAAGATCCAAAATTCAAGATCCAAGACCGAAGATCCGAGATCCAAGATTTAAGATACCAGATCCAAGATCCAAGATCCCAGATTCCAGATTCAAGATCCGAGATTCAAGCTTCACGACTTAAGATTCAAGATACAAGGTTCAAGATTCAAGGTTCAAGATTCAAGATCCAAGATTCAAGATCAAAGATATAAGATCCCAGATCCCAGATCTTAAATTCCAGATCCAAGATCCAAGATCGAAGATCCGAGATCCAAGATATAAGATCCCAGATCCAAGATCCCTGATCCAAGATCCCAGATCTAATATCCAAGATCCAAGATCGAAGATCCTAGATCCAAGATTTAAGATCCCAGATCCAAGATCCCAGATTCCAGATCCAAGATCCGAGATCTAATATCCGAGATCCAAGATTTAAGATCGAAGATCCGAGATCCAAGATTTAAGATCCCAGATCCAAGATCCAAGATCCCAGATCCAAGATCCGAGATTCAAGCTTCAGGACTTAAGATTCAAGATACAAGGTTCAAGATTCAAGGTTCAAGGTTCACGATTCAAGATTCAAGATTTATCATTCAGGATTCAGCATTGAACATCCAACATTCAACGTTTAAAATTCAAGATTCAAGATTCAAGTATCAAAATTCAAGATTTAACTTTCAACATTCGACATTGAAGATTCAAAATCCAATATTCAAGATGCAAGATTTAAGATTCATGATACAGGATTCGGGATTCAGGATTCGGGGTTTGGGATTCGGAATTCGGGGTACAGGATTTGGAATTCAAGATTCAAAGTTCAAGTCTCAGGGGTCCTTATTCTGGGTTTAGAGTCCAAGGTCCAGAGTTCATTGTTCGTGGCCGAAGACCCAAAAACCAAAGCCTCAAAGCTCGGGTGCCAAGATCCAGGTCCTAAGACAAGATCTAAAACACAAGACACAAAATCCAAGACTTTAAAACTCACGACCCAAGACATAAGACCCGAGGTCCGCGATCCAAGACCCAAGATCCAAAACCCAAGACTCAAGACCCAAGACCCAAGACCCAACACCCAAGATACAATTCCCAAGACTTTAAACCCAATAGTCAAGACAATACCCAAACCCCAAGACTCAAGATCCAAGATCCAAGATCCAAAACCCAATACCCAAGGCCCAAGATTCAAGACCCAAGACACAAGACCCAAGACCTGAGACCCAAGACCCAATACCCAAGACCCAATACCCAAGACCCAAGACCCAAGACTCCAAGACCTAATACCCAAGACCGAAAATCTCAGGCCAAAGACCCAAAGCCCAAAAACTAAAACCCAAGACCGAAGTCCTAAGACCTAAAACCTAAAATAGAAGAAATCAAGACCGAAGGCCTAAGTTTCAAGGCACAAAATAAGACACAATACGCAAGGCTCAACACCCACCGCCCAAAAACCAAGACCAAGGCGTTAACACTCAATGCCTAAGATTAAAAATTAAAGATTCATAATTCTAAAATCGATATTCAAGATTTAAGATTCGAAATTCTGGATTCCAGATTAGAGATTTGCAATTTGAGATCCGAAATTTGAGATCCAAAAACCAAGACCCAAGTTTGAGCTTCCAAATCAGAAAATCGAAAATAGAGATTCAAGATTTGAGGCTCAGAATTCAAGGTTTACTAATCTAAATTCAAGATTCAAGACCCGAGACTGGAGATTCGAGGCTCTAGAATTGAGACCCGAAACTCGAGACTCGGTACTCGAGAGTAGATACTCGAAGCTCGAGGCTCGAAACTCTAGACTCGAAGCTCGAGACTCGAGCCTCGAGAGTCGAAGCTAGCGAAGCGAGACTCGAAAATCGAAGATCTAAGATACAAGACACAAAATCCAAGATTCTAGACACACGACTCAGGACACAAGACCCGAGGCCCGAGATCCAAGACTCAAAATCCAAGATCAAAGATCCAAGATCCAAAATTCAAGATCCGAGATCCGAAATCCTACATCCACGATCCAACATCCAAGATCCGAGATCTAAGCTCCGAGATCCAAGATACCAGATTCAAGATGCAAGATCCAAGAACCAAGTTCCAAGATTCAAAATCCAAGATCCACGATTTAAGATACAAGACACAAGATCCAATTTTCCCATATCTAATAATCCACAGTCTAAATCACAACGTTCAAAATTCAAGATCTGAGATTCCAGATCATAGATTGAGAATCTGAGAATGTAGATCTAAAGGCCAAGATCTGAAAGCTAAGATCATGAATTCCTGATCCAAAATTGAACAACTAAGGTTGAAGATCCAAAAGTGAGGTCCATGATTTAAGATATAAGCTCCTAAATATGAGACTTAATATCAAAAATCCATATAATAACACAAAACAAAAGAAGCAAGACCCAGTACTCAAAATCTGAGATGAAAAACCGAAGTCACAAAATCCAAGACTCAAAACTTAAGGTGAAAGATCCTAGACCCAAGAACCAAAACTAGAGGTCAAAGTCTTGAGACACAAAATTCAAGACACAAAGCCAAAGAGCCAAAACGCAAGCTAAAAAATTTAAGGTTCAAACTCAACGTTCAAGACTAAAAAGACTCAAAACTTAAGTCAAGATTTAAGGTCCAAAACGCAAAGCCCGACGTTCAGGGCCCAAGACTCAAGATTCAGATCCGAACCTCCAAGACACAAAATGTAGACTTAAGATCCAAGATTTAAAACTTAATAAGCGAAAAAAGGGTTGATAAATTTTAATAAAATCGAGAAATAGAGAAGAAACACATCGAGTTCGAATTGGTGGAAGTGGGGTGCTGAAATATCTCCAACAAATTCACCCCGTAGAATCTGAATGCCCTTTTTGCTCTAAAAACGTAAACGAAAATAACATAACACGGACACTTGTTTCTTCGAAATTTCCTAACGGATATCGAAAATGTTTGAATATTGACCTTTCTCACCTAATGATTATATAAATTAGATCCACTGAGAGGTAGTAACGATAACTCTGGAACTTCTCAAAGTGTACTAGAACGTTCTAGAAGATACTAGAAATCGTCGACAAACGCCCCACTGATGGATATTTAGATGTTAAATGTCAATATACTAAATTTAAACAAACCAAACACAATACCCAAGACCTAAGACTCAAGACCCAAGACCCAAAATCCAAGATACGAGACCTAAGACACAAGGCCAAAGACCCAAGATCCAAAATTTAAGACACAAGGTTCAAGACACAAGACTTAAGATCCAAGACTCAAGACCCAAGACCAAAGAACCAAAAACCAAGAACCGAGAACCAAGACCCAATACCCAAGACCCAACATCCAAGACCCAAGGTCCAAAATCCAAGATACAAGACCCAAAACCTAATGCCCAAGACCCAAAACCCAAGACTCAAGACCCAAAATCCAAGATACAAGACCTAAGGCCCAAGGCCAAAGATCCAAGACCCAAGATTTAAGACACAAGATTCAAGACTCACGACTTAAGATCCAAGACTCAAGACCTAAGACCCAAGACTCAACATCCAATACCCAAGGCCCAAGACCCAAAATCCAAGTCACAACACCCAAGGCCCAAGACCTAAGACCTAAGACCCAAAATTCTAGATCCAAGACCCAAAATCCAAGACCCGAGATCCAAGACCTAAGACCGAAGACCCACAACCCAAGACCGAAGATCTAAGGTCAAAGACTCAAGGCCCAAAAACTAAGACCCAAGACCTAAAACCTAAAACCTAAAATAGAAGAAATTAACAACCATGCCTAAGTTTCAAGGCACAAAATAAGACACAATACGCGAGGCCCAACACCCACCACCCAAAGACCAAGACAAAGGCGTTAACCTTTATGGTCAAAGATCCAATAACTCAAGATTCATAATTCTAAAATCGATATTCAAATTTAAGATACGAAATTCTGAATTCCAGATTACAGATTTGTATTCAAGATTCAAAATTCGAGACCCAAGTTTGAGCTTCGAAATCGGGGAATCGAGAATAAAGATTCAAGATTCGAGATTCGAGATTCGAGATAAGTACTTTAAAATGCCCAAAACGCTGACTTTTTTCTTGTTATATAGCATGAAGGGTAAAAAAAGAAAATAGATCAAAAGTTTCTGATTTAAGAGACAATTTAAAATAGTTTTTTTTTATCTGTAGAATTAAAGATTTGTATAAATTATAAAAGTATTTTAAATTGTTTTTTGAAGTTTCCAAAGTTTACTTTGATTTTTGCATATTTGCAAAAAAAAACGGATTAAAGGGCTAGAAATTTCGGAAACTGTTATATTGCATATATTATAACAAAAAAAAAATTAAAGGTCACAAAAATTTGGATGTTCAAAAAGGCATTTTGAAATGTTTTTATAATTTAATATAGATTTTTAAATCTACTGAACAAAAAGTAATTTAAAATGTCTCTGATATTTCCAAACCTTTTTGACTTTTATTTTTGTTTGTTATATTGCATAAATGGTAATAAAAGAAATAGATAAAAAATTCAAACGTGGCGGAAACCTGTTACGTGCCAATCAAATTGGCCCTTAAACATGTATTAGTTTAATTTTGATGTGCGGAAGTTTCTCGCCACAATTTCAAAAGACTAGGCGCGTATTTCCGGTACGTCACAGTGCGTCTGCGCCAGATCGCGCGACGCGAGAGGGTTGGATGAATAACTTCGCGCCGACGTGTAAAAGACAAAAAGTGGGAACAAGTTTCCTGTACTCTCTATAACGTTGCTTTTTTGCCTGAACTATCGAGGGGAGTGGACGCTTTGAGGTATCGTATCGTGCTTATCTTTATCTATGTAGATATCCTGCCTAATTATCTTTGTTGTCGCCCTTTACCTGGTTTTTCCTTATCTTATCCGATCCCTACATAGGTAGGAATAAATTTGAAACCTTCGGCGAACCGTACTCCACGACCCTAGACGAGCCTGATGTCCATGCTCCGCTAGCAGCTCCGGAGGAATCACCATCTTTAATCCCTCCGGGATGGAGCCCTGATGGACTTGGAATAGAAGCCAACTTTACGTCAGAGACATATTCATGTGAGTACTTCATAGTTTAATTTGTTCGCGGATATAATCAATTGTCTTTAAAGTTATGTTGTCCGATTATTGTGCAATATAATTTATGCATTGGTGACGTCATTGGCAGTTGGCCGCGCAAAATCTGTAAAAAAGGTTAGCGATACCATCCGCCAGGGGCGTTGCTCGCTTTTTTATATCGGGCTTGCGCGATGTATTATCGACTTTTTAACGGTATTTATCGACGTTCTTTAACAGTATTTATCGATTTTTAAAACGTAAGAAACCTCAAAAAGACAATTTAAAATGGTTTTTTCTGTTATCGGTAGATTTAAACATTTGTATAAATTATAAAAGTATTTTAAATTATTTTTTTGAAGTCTCCGAAACTTCTTGACCTTGATTTCTTCATTGATAAAATACAGGGTAAGAAATTTCGGAAACTTCGAAGAAATTTTTAATTCTACTGATCATTTTAAAATGTTTTTTTGAAGTTTCTGAAGCTTGTGGATTTTTATCATTATTACATTGCATGTACAAAAACAAAAATAAAAAGAACATCAAGAAATTTCGAAAACTTGAAAAAGACAGTTTAAAATACTTTTTGGTTATCAGTAAAACTAAAAATTTACGTATATAAATTATAAAAGTATTTTAAAAAGTCTTGGTGAAGTTTCCAAAACTTTTTGATTTTCAATTTTTGTTAGCACCACACCTGCAACGTAACAAAAAAAAATAAAAAAAAAAGCAAAAAAACACATCATCTTAAAATTTTTTTATTTAATTATATAAAATAATAATTTAAGTAGGACAAAAACGATAAAACTACAGAAATTTATTTATCCTTAGACGCAATTTTTTTAATATTCTCACTTTGTATTTCAAATTTATGTTTAATTTACAACCCATTTCTGTATTATTTTGGAAGGCTATGATTAAAGATAAAAAACAAACGATTAGTTTACCTTTTGTTATTTTTCTATTAAGGATTCAGATAAAAGATAAAAGAGAATTAGTTGGGGATGGAATTTTTTGGATTTTTTAGAGGTAGGATAACTTCTCGATTTAGCATTCCAACGCCATCTTTTATTTATTTCTATTTATATTAAAATTATATTTGGTACTATAGTTTCTCGGTTAAATTTATTAGATAGTTTTATGTTTATAAACTACTACTACGAACGCTTTTACATTTTATTTTCGAGTCTGTCGATTTGATAAATTCCAAGAACTGTCTCCTTTATTTTACTACTGGCTTCTAAAACATCATTTGCTTACCTACTACAATAAGTCATCAGCGTACAGCAATGTATGAAATAACTCACCTCTTTGTCTCGTTGTCGATTCTTTCACAAACATCCAAACTCACAGGAATCAAACCAACAGCTAGCAGCACAGCAATGCTACTATCCCTATCAAAACTGTCTTCAAAAAAGTTTATCTCAAACGGGAGGTTAAGTTCGGGTAAAACCCCTTTTTTGAGTCTACACCTAATAGGAAGTCCTAACAGTTCGTGTTGCACATCGCGTTCGTAACTGGTATCAGTAAAATGGCGCGAGCAGACACGGGCCGTTGCACAATTATTCACTTGACGTCCGCATGCCTTAATCCATAGGGATCGTGTGCCAGGATCGCCTGGGAACCGATGATAACGTACAGATCCGCCTCGGGTTTTGCGATGGGTGTTGTTGCAGTTCAATATGGCGCACTGTGGCATTATCACATTGTCACTTTTAGTTTAATTTTGCAAGTGCTAGAGATAAAAAATGCGATAGAGATTTAGATGTCGAAGCAGCAAACAAGCGAGTGGACGCCACATAATCAACCAATGGCGTATGAAATATAAATCTTCCCAACGTTCAAGAATCGCTCACGCCCGACATATTGAACGCCATGTAGCGATACGTCGAACGCCATGTCGCCCACGTTGGGCGCCATATCGTACGACATGCCGAACATGTTGAGCGACAGATAACTGGAGTATACTGACTCTTTTTAACCTTAGGTTTTCTTATAGAAAAACACGTGTAAAATGGACAATTTTTATCTCGTACGGTCATCTACTCAAAAAGATAGAGAGACCACGCACCACGCCCCTCCTAGTGAAACCACCTAAAACAAATAATACAGAAATATTGTATGGAAAGCGCCTCTAACACGAAACCCAACGCCAACGCCCAAAGATAAACAGACGATGAACGTCTCAAATTTCTAAACTGTCGACTATCACGGCTTCTCGATAGCGAAGTAAAACCAAGGTCGCGAAAGACGTCACCGTAATGACGTCGTTCACGAACAAATTTAGTGATTCTATAATACAAAACAAATCACAAGTCACAAGCTTAGAAACAGCACTAATTTAATTAATTTAACTGATTCAGGTGACTTAATTGATTTCACTGCTTTAATTGGTCTAATTCATATGTAAGATCCAATTAAGTTAAGTAATTTCACAGGTTTAATTGACATAATTAATTCAATTAACTGAATTGACGGACTTCACCGATTTAATTATTTTAATTGATGTAACTAATTAAATTAATTAATTGATTGGGTTGACTAATTTTATTGGTTTACATGCTTTAATCAATTTAATTGAGTTTCTTTAATTGGTTTAATTAGTTTGATATAATTCATTTATTAATTCCATTAATTTAATTAGTTGACTTAATTGACTTCACCGGTTTAACCAATTAATTGAGTAGATTGAGTTTATTTAATTGATTTTAATGTTTTACTTAGTTTAATCGATTTAATTGATTCAATTAATTTAATTGATTGACTTAATTGACTTATCTGGTTTAAATAGTTTTATAAGCTTAATTGGTATAATTGAGTCAATAAATTTAATCGACTCACGTCACCTATTCAATTAGTTATATAGATATAATAGATTCAATAACTTTAATTGGTTGGTCTAACTTAATTGCTTTTATTGATTTAATTAGTTTAATCAATTTAATTGACTGAATTACTTTAATTATACAATTAATTATTTTCATTAGTTTAAAGAATATGTTTCAATTAGTTGGACTGATTTAATTGATTTTATTGATTTACTTACTAAACAATTCAATTGATTGAATTAATTGATTGAGTTCGCTTAATTGTTTTAATTGGTTTACTTATTTTAATTGATATAGTTGATTTAATTAATTCAATTAATTTAATTGGATGTCCAGACCTATAATTGATTTACTAAGTTTAAACAATTCAATTAATTGAATTCATTTAATTGATTTGGTTTACTTAACTGTTTTTATAAGTTTGATTAGCTTAATTGATATAATAGATATAATTGATGCAACTAATTTAATTAGTTGAGCTTACTTAATTGCTTTTAATAATTTATTTAGTTTAATCGATTTAATTGATTGAGTTCACTAGTTCATTAGTTTAATTAATTTACCTGACATATTTGATTCAATTAATTTGTTGGGTTGATTTAATTGATTTACTTAGTAATCACTTTAATTGATTGACTTAAGTTCACTTAAGTTCGTTTATTTATTCAATTAATTTTGACTAACTTCACCGATTAAATTAGTTATAGATATAGATACAATTGATTCAACTAATTTAGTTGGTTGAGATCATTGATTTTATTGGTTTACTTAATTTAACCAATTCAATTAACTGGATTAATTTAATTGATCGAATTCAATTAATTATTTTTATTGGTCTATACTTAGTTCAGTTGATATAATAGATTCTATTAATTAAATCGGTTGGGCTGACTTAATTGCTTTTATTGATTTACTTAGTTTAATCAATTTAATTCAAGGAATTAATTTAATTAAGTTCACTTAATTATTTTCATTAGTTTAATTAGTTTCATTGATATAACTGATTAAATTAATTTAATTGGTTGGACTGGCTTAATTGATTTTCCTGATTTACTTACTAATTAATTTAACTGATTAAATTAATTGACTAAGTTCACTTGATTATTTAGTTTAATCAATTTAATTGAATAAATTAATTTAATTGATTGAATTCTCTTAATTGTTTTCGTTGGTTTACTAATTTTAATTGTTATAGTTGATTTACTTGATTCAATTAATTTAATTGATTTGATTCACTGAATTTTTTCATTGATTTGCTTAGTTTAATTGATTTGGTCTAACCTAATTGCTTTTATTGATTTAATTAGTTTAATGAATGTAATTAATTTAATTACTTTAATTGAGTTCACTTAATTATTTTCATTAGTTTAAATAATGTTTCAATTGGTTGAATTGATTTAATAGATTTCATTGATTTACTTACTAAATAATTTAATTAATTGATCGAGCTCACTTAATTGTTTTAATTGGTTTACTTATTTTAATTTATATACTTGATTTAATTAATTCAATTAATTTAATTAGATGGTCAGACTTAATTGATTTTATTTATTTATTAACTTTAAATAATTCACTTAATTGAATTAATTTAATTAATTTGGTTTACTTAATTGTTTTTATAGGTATGATTAGCTTAATTAACATAATAGATATAATTGATGCAACTAATTTAATTGGTTGAGCTTACTTAATTGCTTTTATTGATTTATTTAGTTTAATCGATTTAATTGATAGAGTTCACTAGCTCATTAGTTTAATTAATTTACGTGACATATTTGATGCAATTAATTGGTTGGATTGATTTAATTGATGTTATTGATTTACTTAGTAATCACTTTAATTGATTGAATTAAGTTCACTTAATTTGGTTTATTTATTCAATTAATTTAATTAGTTGACTTAATTGACTTTACCGATCTAACCAATTAAATTAGTGGATTGAGTTGATTTAATTGATTTTAATCGTTTACTTAGTTTAATCGATTAAATTGATTCAATTAATTTAATTGTTTGACCTAATTGACGTCACTGATTTAATTACTTTAATAAATTTAATTGATATAATGATTCACTTAATTTAATTAACTGACTTCACCGATTCAATTAGTTATAGAGACAGATATAACTGATTCAACTAATTTAATTGGTTGAGATTATAATTGATTGTACTGAATTGCTTAGTTTAAGCAAATCAAATAAATGGATTAACTTAATTGATCGAGTTCAATTAATTATTTTCATTAGTTTAAATAATATGTTTCAATTAGTTGGATTGATTTAATTGATTTTATTGATTTACTTACTAAACAATTTAATTGACTGAATTAATTGGCTGAGTTTTAATTGGTATACTTATTTTAATTGATATAGTTGATTTAATTAATTTTATTGGATGGTTAATTAATTCAATTAATATAATTGGATGGTCAGACTTAATTAATTTAATTGATTTACTAAGTTTAAACAGTTCACTTAACTGAATTAATTTAATTGATTTGGTTTATAAGTGTGATTAGCTTAATTGATATAATAGATGTAACTAACTTAATTGGTTAAGCTTACTTAATTGCTTTTATTGATTTACTTAGTTAAATCGATATAATTGATTGAGTTCACTAGTTCATTAGTTTAATTAATTTACCTGACATTTAATTCAATTAATCGGATGGATTGATTTAATTGACTTACTTGGTAATCACTTTAATTGACTGAATTAAGTACACTTAAGTTCGATTATTTATTCAATTAATTTAATTAGTTGACTTAATTAACTTCACCGGTTTAACCAATTAATTTAGTGGATTGAGTTGATTTAATTGATTTTATTGGTTTACATAGTTTAATCGATTGAATTGATTCAATTAATTTAATTGATTGACTTAATGGACGTCACTGATTTAATCATTTTAATAAGTTTAATTGATATAATGATTCAACTTATTTAATTGGCTGACTTCACCGATTCAATTAGTTATATATAGATACAATTGATTCAACTAATTTAATTGGTTGAGATCATTGATTTTATTGGTTCACTTAGTTTAACCAATTCAATTAACTGGATTAATTTAATTGATCGAATTCGCTTAATTATTTTCATTGGTGTACTTACTTCAATTGATATAATACATTCTATTATAATCGGTTGGGCTGCCTTAAATGCTTTTATTAATTTACTTAGTTTAATCAATTTAATTCGTTGAATTAATTTAATTGAGTTCACCTTCATTGGTTTAATTAATTTAATTGATATAACTGATTCAATTAATTTAATTGGTTGGACTGGCTTAATTGATTTTATTGATTTCCTTACTAATTAATTTAACTGATTAAATTAATTGACTAAGTTTACTTAATTATAAAGTATAATCAATTTAATTGAATCAATTAATTTAGTCGATTGAATTCTCTTAATTGTTTTCGTTGGTTTACTCAATTTAATTGATATAGTTGATTTACTTGATTCAAGTAATTTAATAAGATTTGCTGACTTAATTGATTTTATTGATTTACTTAGTGTAATAATTCAATTAATTTAATTGATTTGGTTTACTTAATTACTTTTATAAGTTTGATTAGCTTAATTGACGATAGATATAAT
Source organism: Platerodrilus igneus (assembly GCA_036346225.1). NCBI lineage: Eukaryota > Metazoa > Arthropoda > Insecta > Coleoptera > Lycidae > Platerodrilus > Platerodrilus igneus. The sequence goes on from JARFIW010000549.1 coordinate 997,298, forward strand.
TGATGTGTTGCATCAATTTAATTGGTTGAGCTTACTTAATTGCTTTTATTGATTTATTTAGTTTCATCAATTTAATTGATTGAGTTCACTAGTTTATTAGTTTAATTAATTTATCTGACATATTTGGTTCAATTAATTGTTTGAATTAAGTTTACTAAGTTCGTTTATTTATTCAATTAATTTAATTAGTTGACTTAATTGACTCCACCGGTTTAACCAATTAATTTAAGGGATTGAATTGATTTTAATAGTTTACTTAGTTTAATCGACTGAATTGATTCAATTAATTTAATTGATTGACCTAATTGACGTTACTGATTTAATTAGTTTAATAAGTTTAATTGATATAATGATTCAATTAATTTAATTAACTGACTTCAACGATTCAATTAGTTATAGATACAGATACAATTAATTTAACTAATTTAATTGGTTGAGATGATAATTGATTGTACTGGTTTACTTAGTTTAAGCAATTCAATTAACTGGATTAATTTAATTGATCGAGTTCATTTAATTATTATCATTGCTTTACTTAGTTTAATTGATATAATAGATTCCATTAATTAAATCGGTTGAGCTGACTTAATTGCTTTTATTAATTTACTTAGTTTAATCAATTTAGTTTCTTGAATTAATTTAATTAAGTTCACTTAATTATTTTCATTAGTTTAATTGATATAACTGATTCAATTAATTTATTTGGTTGGACTGGCTTAATTGATTTTATTGATTTACTCACTAATTAATTTAACTGATTAAATTAATTTTCTAAGTTCATTTGATTATTTAGTTTAATTAATTTAATTGATTGAGTTCTCATAATTGATTTCGTAGGTTTACTCACGTTAATTGATATAGTTGATTTACTTGATTCAACTAATTTAATTGGATGTGATGACTTAATTGATTTTATCGATTTACTTATATAAAACAATTTAATTAATTGAATTAGTTTGGTCCACTTAATTGTTTCTATTGGTTTTCTTAGTTTAATTGATATAATAGACATAATCTCTTAATTGCTGTTATTGATTTACTTAATTTGATGGATTTAATTGATTGAGTTTACTTAATTATTCTCATTGGTTTACTTAGTTCAATTTATATAACAGAATCGATTAATTTAATTGGTTGGGCTGACTTAATTGATTTTATTGATATACTTAGTAATCAATTTAATTAATCGAATTGAGTTCACTTAATTGCTTTCATTAGTATACTTAGTTTAATTGATATAGCTGGGTCTGAAAACACTAACCTAGCAGGGCTAGAAGAATTTGGTTAATTGGATAAGACGCGATTTTTTATTAAGCCCAGCTAACCCTAGGGTCTTTTGAACCCGAACGACTGGCAAAACTGAGCTCATCTAGTTCAATTTTGTACTGAATCTGAAAACATCTACAAGAACCGGGTTTGTATCGTTACTGCCGCTTGAAGAACCTGGTTTGTTAGATGAGTCGGGATTATTTATTCGGGGCGTACTGACCCTGGGGTTTTGGGGCAAAAAGAAATGCCAGATTAGCTTATCTGAATCAATTTGCACTGCCACTCTAGAGTCCTTCGGATTTCAATAACAGGCCGGACTGAGCTTATTCGGCTCAATTTTGCACAGAGTCCAAATACACGGACCTGGCATATCTTTAAGAACCAGGTTTATTGTATAAGCTGGAGCTAGTTATTGGACCCAACTGACCATAGGATCGCTAGGGACCCAATGATAGACTGCGAATATCCGGTTCGATTTTGCACTAGGCCTGAAAACATTGACCTGAGCAGGATATGTGTTGTAATCCTGGTCCTGGTCCTATTACTAATTTGGACTGGGCTAACCCTAGGATCCATCGGTCCTCACAACAGACCGGACTGAGATTATTCCGTTCAGATTTGCACTGGGCCTGAAAACACAGACTTGGCAGGGCTAGAAAAATTTGGTTAATTGGATAAGACGAATTTTTTATTGAGCCGAGCTAACCCTAGGGTCTTTTGAACCCGAATAACTGGCAAAACTGAACTTATCTAGTTCAATTTTGCACTAGGTCTAAAGCAATGACCTGTGCAGGGTTTGCGTTGTAACTGTTGCTTTAACAACCTAGTTTACTGAAGTAGCCGGAATTAATTATTTGAGCCGAGTTGACCCTAGGGTCTCCAAGTTCCAAATTACAGGCTGTACTGGGTTTATCCGGCTTATGTTGCAATTGCCCTTTGAAAAAAGTTCGTTAATTAGATAAGCTGTGATTGTTTATTTTGGACCGGGTATAATAGCGAGCTGGCTTTCGTATATCCGGTTCAATTTTGCACTAGGTTTGAGTACTTGCAGAGCTTAAAGAACCTGGTTTATTGAATAGTGTGATTATTTAGTTGGACCGAGTTGTCCCTAGGGTCTTTCGGGTCTCAATGACGGCCCGGGTTAAGTTTATCCGGTTCAATTGTACACTGGGCCTGAAAATAACAACTCGAGCAGCGCTTGTGTCCTAACTGACGCTTGAACATTTTGGTTTGTTGGAAAAGCCACGATTATTTATTTGGGCTCTGTCGACCCTAGGATCATCCGGGTTGACAGACCCGACAGGTCATTCGCTACAAATTTGCGCTGGGTTTGAATACATCGATCTGCAGGGCTAAATGAATCTGATTTATTGGTTAAGACGCGATTTTTTATTTGGGCCGAGCTAGCCCTAGGGTCTTTTGAACTCGAATAACTGGCAAAAGTTGGCTATCTAGTTGAATTTTGTAGTGAAACGGGTTTGTGTCGTAACTGCCGCTTGAAGAACCCGGTTTGTTAGATGACTCGGGATTATTCATTTGGGGCCAACTGACCCTGGAATTTTGGGGCAAAAAGAAATTCCGGATTAGCTTATCCGAATCCATTTGCACTGGGTCTGCAAGTATAGACCTGAGCAGGGCTTGTGTTATAACTGTCGCTTAAAGACATGGTGTATTGGATCAGTCAAGATTATCCCTAGGATCCTTCGGCTCCTAATGACAGGTCGGATTGAGTTTATTCAATTTAATTTAGACTGCGTCTGAAGGTTTCGTCCTGAACAGGGCATGTTTTGTAACTATCGCTTGCAGAACTTGGTTTATTATATGAAATTATTTATTTGGGCCGCGGATTTCAATGACAGGAGCTTATTTGGAGTCTAAAAACATCGACTTGGCAGGGCTTGAAGTACCTGATTTATTGAATCAGCCACGATTATTTATTTGGGTCGAGTTAACCATGGGGTCGCTTCGGGTTTCAATAACGGGCCGAGCTAAGCTTATCCGGTTCAATTACGCAGGGCTTGAAGAACCTGATTTATTGGAACGACCACGATTATTTATTTGGGTCGAGTTAAGCATAGGATCCGTTCGGGTCTCAAACAGGTCGGGTTAAGCTAATCCGGTTCAATTATGTAGGGCTTGAAGAACCTAGTTTATTGGATCAGCCACGAGTATTTATTTGGGTCGAGTTAACCATAGGGTTGCTTCGGGGTCTCAAACAGGCCGGGCTAAGCTAATCCGGTTCAATTATGCAGGGCATCAAAATTCTGGTTTATTGGATCAGCCACGATTATTTATTTGGGTAGAGTTAACCATAGGGTCCCTTCGGGTCTAAATAACGGGCCGAGCTAAGCTTATCCGGTTCAATTCTGCAGGGCTTGAAGAACCTGGTTTATTGGATCAACCACGATTACTTACTTGGGTCGAGTTAGCATAGGGTCGCTTCGGGTCTCACTAACAGGCCGAGCTAAGCTTATCCGGTTTAATTATGCATGGCTTAAAGAACCTGATTTATTGGAACGACCACGATTATTTATTTAGGTCACAAGCCGGGCTGAGCTAATCCGGTTCAATTATACAGGGCTTGAAGAATCTGGTTTATTGGACCAGCCACAATTATTTATTTGGGTCGAGTTAACCATAGGGTCCGTTCGGGTCTCAAACAGGCCGGGCTAAGCTAATTCGGTTCAATTATGCAGGGCTTGAAGAACGTGGTTTATTGGATCAGCCACGATTATTTATTTGGGTCGAGTTAACCATAAGGTCGCTTCGGGTCTCAATAACGGGCCGAGCTAAGCTTATCCGGTTCAATTATGCAGGGCTAGAACAACCAGGTTTATTGGTTCACCAACGAGTATTTATTTAGTTAACTATAGGGTCCCTTCGCGTCTCAAAAACGCGCCGGGCTAAGCTAATCCGGTTCAATTATGCAGGGCTTGAAGTACCTGGTTTATTGGATCAGCCACGATTATTTATTTGGGTCGAGTTAACCATAGGGTCCGTTCGGGTCTCAAACAGGCCGGGCTAAGCTAATCCGGTTCAATTATGCAGGGCTTGAAGTACCTGGATTATTGAATCAGTCACGATTACTTAATTGGGTCGAGTTAACCATAAGGTCGCTTCAGGTCTCAATAACGGGCCGAGCTAAGCTTATCCGGTTCAATTATGCAGGGCTTGAACAACCTGGTTTATTGGATCAGCCACGATTATTTAGTTGGTTCGAGTTAACCAAAGGGTCCCTTCGGGTCTCAATAACAGGCCGGGCTAAGCTTATCCGGTACAATTATTCAGGGCTTGAAGAATTTGGTTTATTGGATCAGCCACGCTTATTTATTTGGGTCGAGCTAACCATAGGGTCGCTTCGGGTCTTCACAACGGGCCGGTCTAAGCTTGTCCGGTTTAATTATGCAGGGCTTGAAGAACCTGATTTATTGGATCAGTCGCGATTATTTATTTGAGTGTAGTTAACCATAGGGGTCAGTTAGGGTCTCAATAACGCGCCGGAATGAGCTTATCTGGTTCGATTATGCAGGGCTTGAAGAACCTGGTTTATTGGATCAGCCACGATTATTTATTTGGGTCGAGTTAACCATAGGGTCTTTGGGTCTCAATAACGTGCCGGGCTAAGCTCATCCGGTTTAATTATGTACTGGGTCTAAAAACATCAATCTGAGCAGGTTTGTTATAACTTCCACGTGGAAGTCTTGCCTTCAGGAATATTTATTTGGGTCGTGCTAATCCCAACGACACCCCGGAGCTTATCTCGTCCAACTTCTGAAATATATCGACTTAGTATTACAGCCAAAGGGGCAGTGACCCTAGGATGATAAACGCACGTACGTACATCGACAGAGTGCATGCTAATCGGTAACAGCGCTCGCTCCCTCATGCTTCTATGACATCACACATCGTCACTGATAATATAATATACGACGTACCTCACCCACGTTTCATTAACTCGACCGGAAATGTCTTTCTAATTGAAGTGGTGTCGATAATTGGACTGTAAGTGAATCTAAAGCTCTCGTTTTCTGGAAATCGTGCACGTGAAATACTCTAAGGTTAAAGATTTCGTAAACAACTCCGCATGAGCCTGTATAAATACCGACCAATCAGAGACGCGCATTTTCAGGGAAGTTGTAGGATTGCATTTTTCCTAATCGAAACCCTCATTTTAGACACACTCGAGAAAATAGCTAGTTAAACCTGGTATCTACTTGGAAAAAAATCAATTACACAATCACAGAGACGTGTATAAGCCAAGGACGTCATGTACTCTAGCGCTACTCGTTTGTTTAATACGTAGTGATAACAAAACAATTACGATGACCCAGTTTCTTCTATGGCGTGCTTGTTTGCTGCTTTTGAATAACTAAACGTAACGTAAGGGCACCTGGCTTGGCCTTGCTGTTAGCTAAAAATAGACGGGTAACAAGCTCCAGGAGGGTAGAAAAACCGGTCTGCTTGTCCCCTCGCCCCACAAGCCACCTAATAATTAAAAATTAATACATTACCGCACTGGTAACACACACCACAAGCGAAAAAACGCCCTTCGTACACTGGTAACGCGCGTTTATTACTCAACAATCGCAATTACATTAATAAGGTTAGAACAAACGCAGGAAACAAACGACGAACTACTGAATCAGACTGCTGTTAGTTCCCCTTCCACTGGTATTGTGAGCACCGGTGACGTCACGGGCGTCTCATGCTTTTGTACGTAAATAGTTGAAGTCTAGAAGCGTCGTCGTTCTAATTTTTTAGTTGAGACAAAAGCGTTGATGCGGTTTTGTTTGTTTGTTTGTGGTTACGCGTTTTGTTATTGGTTATTGATAGTATAAGAGGTCATGAGCGTAGGTGTCTGTTGTAAGCCGCTCGGGTGGTGGTTGTTCGTTATTGATCGGTTAAAGATGAGGTGGTTGAAAGCTGCTGCGGGGGTTTGTGAGTCACCGACCCCTTATTAAGCAATCGCGCTGATATTATTTTCTATTATATAAATATTTGTATTATGAGGTGTTATATAGATATGATAGGGTTAAGGAGTAACAGAGACAGAACGATACGCCATGATATGATAATCGTAACTTTTTTCGAGGAATTTCGATTCGTAAGCTGCGAGAGGAAACGAACGCGGGCCTGGCAATAGTCAGACAGGGTATGTACGAAAGATGGCGGTTTATCAACAAAAAAGCTGCACGATACCAACTTTAAACGAAGAAATCCTAGGCGGCGCTTTCGAAATACACCTCCAACCTGTATTTTAAAAATTATGCGCCTATACGCCTTCTTTAAACTAAGACAAAGCTAAAAGCCACTTTAATTTAGAGGATAAATTTAAAATTTCGTAATTAAAAAAGAAACAAATCTTAGGCGGCGCGGCGCCTTAGAAATATACTTTAACCTCAAAATTTTAAAGATTTTACACTTGTACCAACCAACCACATCTTTAAATTAACTAAGTTAAAGGTCACAGATTTGATTTTCAAGGTAATGGTTACAATTTTAAAAGAGTATCATAGGTGGCGCTTTAAACCCAAGATTATAAAAAGCGCGCCTAAACCACATCTTTAAATTAAAACAGAACAAATCGTCACTGGTTTAATTTAGAGGATACATTTCGGAATTAGAAAATCTAGGCGCGCCTTTAAACCCAAAATTTAAAAAATTCTGAGCGTATTCGCCATATTTATATTAAGACAGAGCTAAATGTCATAGATTTAATTTAGAGGATAAATTTCAAAATTAAAAAGCAATCTTAGGCGGCGCCTTGGAAATGTCCTTTAAACCCAAAATTTTTAAAATTCTGCGTTTATATGACGTCTTTCAAATAGAATAAAGTTAAATCCTAGAGATTTAATTTCAAAGATAATTTTAAAATAAATATCAGAATTTCAAAAAAATAAATCTTAGGCGCCGCTTTGGAAATGTCCTTTAAACCCCAAGATTTTTAAAATTCTGCGCTTATATGACGTCTTTCAAAAAGAATACAGTTAAATCCCAGAGATTTAATTTCAAAGATAATTTTAAAATAAATATCAAAATTTCAAAAAAATAAATCTTAGGCGCCGCTTTGGAAATGTCCTTTAAACCCAAGATTTTTAAAATTCTGCGCTTATATGACGTCTTTCAAATAGAATAAAGTTAAATCCCAGAGATTTAATTTCAAAGATAATTGTAAAATAAATATCAGAATTTCAAAAGATAAATCTTAGGCGCCGCTTTGGAAATGTCCTTTAAACCCAAGATTTTTAAAATTCTGCGCTTATATGACGTCTTTCAAATAGAATAAAATTAAATCCCCGAAATTTAATTTCAAAGATAATTTTAAAATAAATATCAGAATTTCAAAAAAATTAAAACAGCAAATCGTCACTGATTTAATTTAGAAGATACATTTGGGAGGTAGAACATCTAGGCGCGCCTTTGAACCCAGAATTTTAAACTCCCGCGCATATACGCCATCTTTATATTAAGACAGCTAAATGTCGTAGATTTAATTTAGAGGATAAATTTCGGAATTAAAAAAATATTAGGCGGCGCCTTGAAATGTCCTTTAAACAAGAGATTTTCTCAATTCTGCGTTCATATGACGTCTTTCAAATAGAATAAAGTTATACGCCAGAGATTTAATTTCAAAGATAATTTTAAAATAAATATCAGAATTTCAAAAAAATAAATCTTAGGCGCCGCTTTGGAAATGTCCTTTAAACCCAAGATTTTTAAAATTCTGCGCTTATATGACGTCTTTCAAATAGAATAAAGTTAAATCCTAGAGACTTAATTTCAAAGATAATTTTAAAATAAATATCAGAATTTCAAAAAAATAAATCTTAGGCGCCGCTTTGGAAATGTTCTTTAAACCCAAGATTTTTAAAATTCTGCGCTTGTATGACGTCTTTCAAATAGAATAAACTTAAATCCCAGAAATTTAATTTCAAAGATAATTTTAAAATAAATATCAGAATTTCAAAAAAAATAAATCTTAGGCGCCGCTTTGGAAATGTCGTTTAAACCCAAGATTTGTAAAATTCTGCGCTTATATGACGTCTTTCAAATGGAATAAAGTTTAAATCCCAGAAATTTAAATTTCAAAGATAATTTTAAAATAAATATCAGAATTTCAAAAAAATAAATCTTAGGCGCCGCTTTGGAAATGTCCTTTAAACCCAAGATTTTTAAAATTCTGCGCTTATATGACGTCTTTCAAATGGAATAAAGTTAAATCCCAGAAATTTAATTTCAAAGATAATTTTAAAATAAATATCAGAATTTCAAAAAAATAAATCTTAGGCGCCGCTTTGGAAATGTCCTTTAAACCCAAGATTTTTAAAATTCTGCGCTTATATGACGTCTTTCAAATAGAATAAAGTTAAATCCCAGAAATTTAATTTCCTAGATAATTTTAAAATAAATACCAGAATTTCAAAAGATAAATCTTAGGCGCCGCTTTGGAAATGTCCTTTAAACCCAAGATTTTTAAAATTCTGCGCTTATATGACGTCTTTCAAATAGAATAAAGTTAAATCCCTAGAAATTTAATTTCCATAAGATAATTTTAAAATAAATACCAGAATTTCAAAAGATAAATCTTAGGCGCCGCTTTGGAAATGTCCTTTAAACCCAAGATTTTTAAAATTCTGCGCTTATATGACGTCTTTCAAATAGAATAAAGTTAAATCCCAGAAATTTAATTTCAAAGATAATTTTAAAATAAATATCTGAATTTCAAAAGATAAATCTTAGGCGCCGCATTTGGAAATGTCCCTTTAAACCCAAGATTTTTAAAATTCTGCGCTTATATGACGTCTTTCAAATAGAATAAATTAAATCCCAGAAATTTAATTTCAAAGATAATTTTAAAATAAATATCAGAATTTCAAAAGATAAATCTTAGAGCGCCTTATTAGCTTTGGGTGAAATGGTCCTTTAAACCCAAGATTTTTAAAATTCTGCGCTTATATGACGCTCTTTCAAATGAATAAAGTTAAAGTCCCAGAAATTTAATTTCAAAGAATTTTAAAATAATATCAGAATTTCAAAAAATAAATCTTAGGCGCGCTTTGAAATGTCCTTTAAACCCAAAGATTTTTAAAATTCTGCGCTTATATGACGTCTTTCAAATAGAATAAAGTTAAACGCCAGAAGATTTAATTTCAAAGATTAATTTTAAAATAAATATCAGAATTTCAAAAATAAATCTTAGGCGCCGCTTTGGAAATGTCCTTTAAACCCAAGATTTTTAAAAATTCTGCGCTTATATGACTCTTTCAAATAAACAAGTCTAAATCCTAGAGATTAATTTCAAAGATAATTTGGAATTAAAATCTAGGCGCGCCTTATAAACCCAGAATTTTAAAATCGGCATATACGCCATCTTTATATTAAACAGAGCTAAATGTCCAAGATTTAATTTAGAGATAATTTCGAATTAATAAAACTAGGCGGCGCCTTTGAAAGCTTAAACCCAAATTTTTAAAATTCTGCGCTTATATGACGTCTTTCAAATAGAATAAATTAAATCCCAGAAATTTAATTTCAAAGATAATTTGATTAAATGGACTTTAAACCAAAATTTAAAATTCGGCCATATACCAGATCTTTAATTAAACAATCAAAGTACAAAATTTAATTAAAGATAAACTTAGAATTTAAAACTAGGCGCTTGGAAATGTCTTTAAACCCAAGATTTTTAAAATTCTGCGCTTATATGACATCTTTATATTAAACAATGCTAAAGTTCCACAGAAATTTAATTTCAAAGATAACTTTTGAATTTAAAATAATCTTAGGCGGCGCTTTAATACCAAAATTTTAAAAATTACTGGCTTAGCCGCATCTTTGATATTAAACAATGCTAAAGTTCCACAAGATTTAAATTTAGAGGATAGACTTTGAATTTCAAATAAATCTTAGGCGGCAGCCTTTAAACCAAAATTTTAAAATTTCAAGGCTATACCACATCTTTATATTAAACAATCTAAAGTTCACAAAATTATAATTTAAGAGATAAACTTTGAATTTAAAATCTTAGGCGGCGCTTTAAACACAAATTTTTAAAATTCTGGCGCTTATACCGACATCTTTAAAAATATAATCCAGAACAATCTAAAGTTCACAGAAATTTAATTTAGAAGATAAACTTTAGGAATTTAAAAAAAATCTTAGGCGCGCTTTGAAACTTAACCAAAATTTTAAAATTCTGGCTAATACCGCATCTTTATATTAAACAATGCTAAAGTCCAGAAGATTTAATTTAGAGGATAACTTTGGAATTTAAAATCTTAGGCGGCCCTTTAAACACAAAATTTTAAAATTTGGCCTTACCGCATCTTTATATTAAACAATGCTAAAGTTCACAAGATTTAAATTTAGAAGATAAACTTTGGAATTTAAAAATCTTAGGCGGCGCCTTTAAACACAAAATTTTAAAATTCTCAGGCATACCCATCTTTATATTAAACAATGCTAAAGTTCAAAAAGATTTAATTTAGAAGGATAAACTTTGGAATTTAAAAATCTTAGGGGCGCCTTTAAACACAAAATTTTAAAATTCTCGGCCATATACCGCATCTTTATATTAAACAATGCTAAAGTTCACAAAGATTTAATTTAGAAGGATAACTTTGGAATTTAAAAATCTTAGGCGGCGCCTTTAAACACAAAATTTTAAAATTCGGCCTTACCGCATCTTTATATTAAACAATGCTAAAGTTCACAAGATTTAATTAGAAGATAAACTTTGGAATTTAAAATCTTAGGCGGCGCCTTTAAACACAAAATTTTAAAATTCCGGCATATACCGCATCTTTATATTAAACAATGCTAAAGTTCCACAAAGATTTAATTTAGAGGATAAACTTTGGAATTTAAAAATCTTAGGCGGCGCTTTAAAGCTTAACAAAATTTTTAAAATTCGGCATACCGCATCTTTATATTAAACAATGCTAAACGTTCACAGAAGATTTAATTTAGAAGATAAACTTTGAATTTAAAATCTTAGGCGTGCGCCTTTAAACACAAAATTTTAAAATTCGGCCTCTACCGCATCTTTATATTAAACAATGCTAAAGTTCACAAGATTTAATTAAAGGATAAACTTTAGAATTTAAAAATCTTAGGCGGCGCTCTTTAAACCAAATTTTAAAATTCTGGCTATACCACATCTTTATATTAGAACAATTCTAAAGTCCACAAAATTTAAGTTAGAAGATAAACTTTAGAATTTAAAATCTTAAGCGGCGTCTTTAAACACACAATTTTTAAAATTCCGGGACAATACCGCATCTTTATATTAAACAATGCTAACGTTAAGAAGATTTAATTTAGAGGGTAGACTTTGGAATTTAAAAATCTTGGGCGGCGCCTTTAAACACAAAATTTTAAAAATTTCGGTCCTCTACCGCATCTTTATATTAAACAATGCTAAAGTTCCACAAAGATTTAATTAGAAGATAAACTTTGGAATTTAAAATCTTAGGCGGCGCCTTTAAACACAAAATTTTAAAATTCGGCCCTATACCGCATCTTTATATTAAACAATGCTAAAGTTCACAAAATTTAATTTAGAGAGATAAACTTTGAATTTAAAATCTTAGGCGGCGCTTTAAACACAAAATTTTAAAATTCTGGCCTATACCGCATCTTTATATTAAACAATGCTAAAGTTCACAAGAATTTAATTTAGAGGATAAACTTTGAATTTAAAAATCTTAGGCGGCGCCTTTAAACACAAAATTTTAAAATTCTGGCCTATACCGCATCTTTATATTAAACAATGCTAAAGTTCACAAGAATTTAATTTAGAGGATAAACTTTAGAATTTAAAAATCTTAGGCGCGCGCTTTAAACACAAAATTTTAAAATTCGGCTATACCGCATCTTTATATTAAACAATGCTAAACGTTCACAAATTTAATTTAGAGGATAAACTTTAGAATTTAAAATCTTAAGCGGCGTCTTTAAACACACAATTTTAAAATTTCGGCCTATACCGCATCTTTATATTAAACAATGCTAAAGTTCACAAGATTTAACTTAAAGGATTGACTTTGGAATTTAAAAATCTTAGGCGGCGCCTTTAAACGCAAAATTTTTAAAATTCCGGCCCTATATCGCATTTTTATATTAGAACAATTCTAAAGTCCACAAAATTTAAGTTAGAAGATAAACTTTGAATTTAAAATCTTAAGGCGGCGCTTTAAACACAAAATTTTAAAATTCGGCCCTATACCCATCTTTATATTAAACAATGCTAAAGTCCACAAAATTTAAGTTAGAAGATAAACTTTAGAATTTAAAATCTTAAGCGGCGTCTTTAAACACACAATTTTTAAAATTCCGGGACAATACCGCATCTTTATATTAAACAATGCTAAAGTTCACAAAGATTTAATTTAGAAGGATAAACTTTGGAATTTAAAAATCTTAGGCGGCGCCTTTAAACACAAAATTTTAAAATTCTGGCGCCTATACCGCATCTTTATATTAAACAATGCTAAAGTTCACAAAGATTTAATTAGAAGGATAAACTTTGAATTTAAAAATCTTAGGCGGCGCCTTTAAACACAAAATTTTAAAATTCGGCCCTATACCGACATCTTTATATTAAACAATGCTAAAGTTCACAAGATTTAATTAGAAGGATAAACTTTGGAATTTAAAATCTTAGCGGCGCCTTTAAACACAAAATTTTAAAATTCCGGCCCATACCGCATCTTTATATTAAACAATGCTAAAGTTCACAAGATTTAATTTAGAGGATAACTTTGAATTTAAAATCTTAGGCGGCGCCTTTAAACACAAAATTTTAAAATTCTGGCCTTACCGCATCTTTATATTAAACAATGCTAAAGTTCACAAAGATTTAATTTAGAAGATAAACTTTGAATTTAAAATCTTAGGCGGCGCCTTTAAACCAAAATTTTAAAATTCTGGCCCTATACCAGCATCTTTATATTAAACAATGCTAAAGTTCACAAAATTTAATTTAGAGGATAAACTTTGAATTTAAAATCTTAGCGGCGCCTTTAAACACAAAATTTTAAAATTTCGGCCTATACCGCATCTTTATATTAAACAATGCTAAAGTTCACAAAGATTTAATTTAGAGGTAGAACTTTGGAATTTAAAAATCTTAGGCGGCGCCTTTAAACACAAAATTTTAAAATTCGGCCTATACCGACATCTTTATATTAAACAATGCTAAAGTTCACAAGATTTAACTTAAAGGATAGACTTTGGAATTTAAAAATCTTAGGCGGCGCCTTTAAACGCAAAATTTTTAAAATTCTGGCCCTATACCACATCTTTATATTAGAACAATTCTAAAGTCCACAAAATTTAAGTTAGAAGATAAACTTTAGAATTTAAAATCTTAAGCGGCGTCTTTAAACACACAATTTTTAAAATTCCGGGACAATACCGCATCTTTATATTAAACAATGCTAACGTTAAGAAGATTTAATTTAGAGGGTAGACTTTGGAATTTAAAAATCTTGGGCGGCGCCTTTAAACACAAAATTTTAAAAATTTCGGTCCTCTACCGCATCTTTATATTAAACAATGCTAAAGTTCACAAGATTTAACTTAAAGGATAGACTTTGGAATTTAAAAATCTTAGGCGGCGCCTTTAAACGCAAAATTTTTAAAATTCTGGCCTATACCACATCTTTATATTAAACAATGCTAAAGTTCACAAAATTTAATTTAGAGATAAACTTTGAATTTAAAAATCTTAGGCGGCGCCTTTAAACCAAAATTTTAAAATTCGGCCATATACCGCATCTTTATATTAAACAATGCTAAAGTTCACAAGATTTAATTTAGAGGATAACTTTGGAATTTAAAATCTTAGGCGGCGCCTTTAAACACAAAATTTTAAAATTTGGACTATACCGCATCTTTATATTAAACAATGCTAAAGTAAACAAAATTTAAGTTAGAGGATAAACTTTGGAATTTAAAAATCTTAGGCGGCGCCTTTAAACACAAAATTTTAAAATTCTGGCCCTATACCACATCTTTATATTAAACAATGCTAAAGTTCACAAAATTTAATTTAGAAGATAAACTTTTGAATTTCGAAATCTTAGGCGGCGCCTTTAAACACAAAATTTTAAAAATTTCGGTCCTCTACCGCATCTTTATATTAAACAATGCTAAAGTTCACAAGATTTAACTTAAAGGATAGACTTTGGAATTTAAAAATCTTAGGCGGCGCCTTTAAACACAAAATTTTAAAATTCTGGCCTATACCGCATCTTTATATTAAACAATCTAAAGTTCACAAGATTTAATTTAGAAGATAACTTTGAATTTAAAATCTTAGGCGGCGCCTTTAAACACAAAATTTTAAAATTCTGGCCTATACCGCATCTTTATATTAAACAATGCTAAAGTTCACAAGATTTAATTTAGAAGGATAAACTTTGGAATTTAAAATCTTAGGGGCGCCTTTAAACACAAAATTTTAAAATTTCCCTATACCACATCTTTATATTAAACAATGCTAAAGTTCACAAGATTTAATTTAGAAGGATAAACTTTGAATTTAAAATCTTAGGCGCGCTTTAAACCAAAATTTTTAAAATTCGGCCTATACCACATCTTTATATTAAACAATGCTAAAGTTCACAAGATTTAATTTAGAGAATAAAATTTGGAATTTAAAAATCTTAGGCGGCGTCTTTAAACACAAAATTTTAAAAATTCTGGCTCTATACCGCATCTTTATATTAAAACAATTCTAAAGTCCACAAAATTTAAGTTAGAGGATAAACTTCGGAATTTAAAATCTTAGGCGGCGCCTTTAAACACAAAATTTTTAAAATTCCGGCCCTATATCGCATCTTTATATTAAACAATGCTAAAGTTCACAAAATTTAATTTAGAAGGGTAAACTTTGGAATTTAAAAATCTTAGGCGGCGTCTTTAAACACAAAATTTTAAAATTCTGGCCTATACCGCATCTTTATATTAGAACAATTCTAAAGTTCACAAGATTTAATTTAGAGGATAAACTTTAGAATTTCAAATCTTAGGCGGCGTCTTTAAACCAAAATTTTAAAATTCGGCCCTATACCGCATCTTTATATTAAACAATGCTAAAGTTCATAAGATTTAATTTAGAGGATAAACTTTGGAATTTAAAAATCTTAGGCGCCTTCAAGCACAAAATTTTCAAAATTCTGGTCTTATACCACATATTTATATTAAACAATGCTAACGTTCACAAAATTTAATTTAGAGGATAAACTTTGGAATTTAAAAATGTTAAGCGACGCCTTTATACCCAAAATTTAAAAAATATGGCCCTATACCATATCTTTATATTAGAACAATACTAAAGTTCACAAGATTTAATTTAGAGAATAAAATTTGGAATTTAAAAATCTTAGGCGGCCCCTTTAAACCCAAAATTTTAAAATTTCGGCCTATACCCATCTTTATATTAAACAATGCTAAAGTTCAACAAATTTAATTTAGAGGATAAACTTTGGAATTTAAAAATCTTAGGCGGCGCCTTTAAACCCAAAATTTTTAAAATTCTGGCCTATACGACATCTTTATATTAAACAATGCTAAAGTCACAAATTTAATTTAGAAGATAAACTTTAGAATTTAAAATCTTAGGCGGCGCCTTTAAACCAACAATTTTAAAATTCGGCTATACCCATCTTTATATTAAACAATGCTAAAGTTCACAAGATTTAATTTAGAGATAAACTTTGGAATTTAAAATCTTAGGCGCGCCTTTAAACACAAATTTTAAAATTCTGGCCTATACCCATCTTTATATTAAACAATGCTAAAGTTCACAAGATTTAATTTAGAGGATAAACTTTGAATTTAAAAATCTTAGGCGGCGCCTTTAACTTAACACAAAATTTTAAAATTCTGCGCTCTATACCGCATCTTTATATTAAACAATGCTAAAGTTCACAAGATTTAATTTAGAAGGAATTTAAACTAATTGAATTTAAAAAAATCTTAGGCGGCTTAAGCCTTTAAACCAAAATTTTTAAAATTCGGCTATACCGCATCTTTATATTAAACAATGCTAAAGTTCACAAAGATTTAAGTTAGAAGATAAACTTTAGAATTTCAAATCTTAGGCGGCGTCTTTAAACACACAATTTTAAAAATTCCGGCCCTATACCGCATCTTTATATTAAACAATGCTAATGTTCACAAGATTTAATTTAGAGGATAAACTTTGGAATTTAAAAATCTTAGGCGGCGCCTTTAAACACAAAATTTTAAAAATTCTGGCCCTATACCACATCTTTATATTAAAACAAAGCTAAAGTTCACAAGATTTAATTTAAAGGATAAACTTAGAAATTTAAAAATCTTCGGTGGTGCCTTTAAACAAAAAATTTAAAAATTCTGGCCCTGCAACGCATCTTTATATCATAAAAATGCTAAAGTTCACAAGATTTAGTTTAGAGAATAAACTTCGAAATTTAAAAAATCTTAGGCGGCGCCTTTAATCTAAAATTTAAAAATTCCGGCCCTATACCGCATCTTTATATTTAAACAATGCTAATGTTCACAAGATTTAATTTAGAGGATACACTTTGGAATTTAAAAACCTTAGGCGGCGCGTTTAAATACAAAATTTAAAAATTCTGACCCTATATCGCATCCTTATATCATAAAAATGCTAAAGTTCACAAGATTTAGTTTAGAGGATAAACTTAGGAATTTTAGAAATAGTTTGAAGTTTAAAAATCTTAGGCGGTGCTTTTAAACCCAAATTTTAAAAAAATATGGCCCTATACCACATCTTTACATTAAAACAATGCTAAAGTTCACAAGATTTAATTTAGAGGATAAACTTAAGAATTTAAAGATCTTAGGCGGCGCCTTTAAACCCAAAATTTAAAAAAATATGGCCTTAGACCGCATCTTTATATCATAAAAATGCTAAAGTTCGCAAGATTTAGTTTAGAGGATAAACTTCGGAATTTAAAATTCTTAGGCGGCACCTTTAAACCCAACATTTTAAAACATCTGCGTATATACGCCATCTTTACACTAAAACACAGCTAACTGTCATAGATATAATTTAGAGCATAAATTTCGAAATTATAAAACGAAACAAACCTTAGGCAGCGCCTTGGAATGAGCGTTAAACGTAAAATTTTAAAACTTCTGCGCCTATACGACATCTTAAAATTAAAACTAAGTTAAAAGCCGCAGATTTGATTTCAAAGATAATTTTAAAATAAATATCAGAATTTTAAAAGAATAAATCTTAGGTGGCGCGATGGAAATGTACTTTGTACACGCGCGGGGGGTCTTATAAATTTATAAATCGACTTACCTCCGCGGTGTTTTGTTTTTCTATGCTGCAGTTCCTATTCTTTCAACCAAGTGGACTGTATGCGAATTAAGTTTATATGTTAGGTTACACTTGCACTGTGTTTTTAGAGTTTAACAACGAAAGTCTGCTGCGGCACTTGACTAACTTAGGGTACTGAACGAAGAAACACGACCGTTCTGCTTCACTATCCATAAGAAAGTGTTTGTTCACTACTCTGTCCACCTTATTCACAGATGCACAAGGAATTTTTATGGCAGGATATAAGGGAACAAGGGATGACAGTTTTACTACTAGATTTACGACTACAAAATTTACGACTTAAAATTAAACACGCAAACGTGCGACAAAGAGACCGAACATACTTTAAACCCAAAATTTTAAAACTTCTAGATATCTTTAAGTTAAAACAATTCGATGCCGCTATTTCGATTGGTAGATTTCTCGATTTCGATTTCTTAATTTCGATTTCCCCATTTCGATTTCTCAATTTCAATTTATCGATTTCGATATTTCTATTTAAATTACTCGATTGCAATTTTCAATTTCCATTTCTTGATTTAGATTTCAAGATGTCCATTTTGATTTCTCGATTTTGATTTGAAAATTCCATTTCCTGATTTCAATTTCTCAATTTTGATTTTGATTTCTCGATTTAAATTACAATTTCTCGATTTTGATTTTCGGTTTCGTTTTTGGTGTACTTGATATCTTGATTTCTTATTTCGATTTTCTAATTTGGATTTCTCAATTTCGATTTATCGATTCAGATTTATCGAATTCGATATTTCAATTAAAATTACTCGATTGCGATTTCTCAGTTTCGATTTGGATTCCTCGATTTCTTTTCCCGATTTCACTTTCTCGATTTCGCTTTGGATTTCTCAAGTTCGAATTCGATGTCCTAATGTCTCGTTTTTGATTTCTTACTTTCGATTTTCCAATTACGATTTATCGATTTCGACTTATCGATTTCGATTAATCGATTTCGATTAATCGATTTCGATTTATCGATTTCGATTTATCGGTTTCGATGTATCGATTTCGTAATTTTTATTTAAATTACTCGATTGCAATTTTTCAGTGCAGATTTTTCGATTTAGATTTCTAGTATTCCGATTTCTCAGTTTTGATTTCCCGATTTCGAATTTTCGATTTGGATTTCTTGTTTTCGATCTATTTATTTTGATTTCTGGATTTTAATTTGGCAAATTCGATTTCGATTTCTCAATTTTTATCGATTTCACGATTTTAGTTTCATGATATAAATTACAATTTCTCTATTTCGATTATGTTTTATCGATTTTGATTATTCGACTTCACGTTTTTGATTGCTCCATTTCGATTTTCCAACTTCGATTTATCGATTTCGATTTATCGATTTCGATTTATCGATTTCAATATTTTTATTTAAATTTCTCGATTGCGATATTTAAGTTTAGATTTTTCGATATAAATTTCACGATTCCAATTTCTCGTATTCAGATTCCTGTTTCGATTTCTCGATTTTGACCTCCCGATTTCGATTTCTCGATTTCGGGTTTTCGATCTTTTCATTTTGATTACTAGATTTTGATTTGGCAAATTCGATTTCGATTTCTCAATTTCGATTTTGATCTCTCAATTTTGGTTTCTCGATTTCGATTTCTCCATTTCGATTATGATTTCTTGATTAATTACTGTCGATTTTCCAGTTTCAATTTTCAATTTCGATTTATCGATTTTGATATTTCTATTAAAATTACTCGATTGCGATTGCTCAGTTTCGATTTAGATTCATCGATTTCAATTTCCCGATCTCGCTTTGGATTTCTCGATTTTTAACATTCGATTTCTCAATTTCTCATTTTGATTCCTTGATTTCGACTTCAATTTCTTCCTTTCGATTTTTTAATTTCGATTAAGATTTATTGATTTCGATATTTTATTTAAATTACTCGATTGCGATTTTTCAGCTAAGATTTTTTGATTTCGATCTCCCGATTTCGATTTCGAGTTTTCGATTTGGATTTCTCGTTTTCCAATTCTTCATTTTGATTTGGCAAATTCAATTTGTCGATTTCGATTTCTTAATTTCAATTTTCCAATTTTGATTTTTCAATTTCATTTTATCGATTCGGAATTATAGATTTCGGCATTTCTATTTAAATTACTCGATTGCGATTTCTTCGTTTCGATTTAGATTTTTCGATTTCGTTTTGGATTTCTCGATTTCGAACATTCGATTTCTCAATTTCTCGTTTTTGATTTCTTGATTTTGATTTCAATTTCTTACTTTCGATTTTCCAATTTCAATTCAGATTTATCGTTTTCGATATTTTTATTTAAATTACTCGATTGCGATTTTTTAGTTTAGATTTTTCGATTTAGATTTCACTATTCCAATTTCTCATATTCCGATTTCTCCGCTTCGTTTTATCGATTTCGACCTTACGATTTCGATTTCTCGATTTCAGGTTTTTGGATTTCTCGTTTTCGAGCGCTTCATTTTGATTATCAATTTCGATGTATCTATTTAAATTACCCGATTGCGATTTCTCAGATTTGACTTAGATTCCTCGATTTCAATTTCCCGATTTCATTTTCTCGATTTCGCTTTGGATTTCTCGATTACGAACATCGATTTTCCGTTTTTGATTCCTTGATTTCGATTTCTTACTTTCGATTTTCCAATTTCGATTTATCGATTTCGATTTCTCGATTTCGAATTTTCGGATTTGGATTTGCTGTTTTCAATCTCGCTTTTGATTCCTTGATTATTTCGATTTCAATTTCTTAATTTCGATTTTGCAATTTCGATTTTCCAATTTCGATTTATCGATTTCGATACTTTTATTTAGATTACTCGATTGCGATTTTTAAGTTTAGATTTCATGATTCCAATTTCTCGTTTTTGATTCCTCAATTTCGATATCTAACTTTATATCTTCCAATTTCGATTTATCTATTTCGATTTATCGATTTATAAATATCGATTTATCGATATCGATTAATCTATTTTGATTTATCGATTTCAATTTATCGATTTCGATTTATCGATTTCGATTTATCGACATCGACTTATTGATTTCGATTTATCAATTTCGATTTATCGATTTCGATTTATCGATTTCGATTGCTTTCGATATTTTTATTTAAATTAATCGATTGCGTTTTTTGTTTTGATTTCGAATTTTCGATTTGGATTTCTTTTTTTCGAACTCCTTATTTTGATTTCTGGATTTTGATTTAGAAAATTCGGTGTCGATTTCTCAATTTTGATTAATTTCTGGATTTTAGTTTCATGATTTAAATTCCAATTTCTCCATTTCGATTATGGTTTCTCGACTTTGATTATTCAGCTTCTCGTTTTTGATTGCTTGATTTTGATTTCAATTTCTTAATTTCGATTTTCCAACTTTGATTTATAGATTTAGATTTATCAATTTCGATATTTTTATTTAAATTACTCGATTGCGATTGCGATTTCAATTTCGATTTATCGATTTCGATATTTCTTTAAAAATTACTAGATTCCTTAGATTCGATTTAAATTCCTTAATTTCAATTTCGCGATGTCACTTTCTCAATTCCGAACATTCGATTTCTCAATTTCTCTTTTTTGATGCCTTGATTTCGATTTCAATTTCTTACTTTCGATTTTCCAATTTCGATTGAGATTTATCGATTTCGATATTTTTATTTAAATTACTCGATTGCGATTTTTCAGTTTAAATTTTACCATTTAGAGTTCTGGTATTCCGATTTCTATTTCGAATTCTCGATTTCGATTTCTCGTATTCGCATTCTTCATTTTGATTTCTAGATTTTGATTTGGCAAATTCGATTTCTCGATTTTGCGTTATCGTTTTGGATTTCTCAGTCTCGATTTGGATTCCTCGATTTCACTTTCTCGAGTTCGCTTTAAATTTCTCGATTTCGAACATTCGATTTCTCAATTTCTCGTTTTTGATTCCTCGATTTCGATTTCTAACTTTAGACTTTCCAATTTCGATTTATCTATTTCGATTTATCGATTTAGATTTATCGATTTCGTTATTTTAATTTACATTACTCGATTGCAATTTTTCAGTTTCGATTGCGAACTTTCGATTTGGATTTCTTGTTTTCGATCTCAATTTTTATTGATTTCTAGATTTTAGTTTCATGATTTAAATTCCAATTTCTCCATTACGATTATGGTTTCTCGATTTTGATTATTCGACTTCTCGTTTTTTATTCCTTGATTTCGATTTCAATTTCTCAATTTAGATTTTGCAATTTCGATTTTCCAATTTCGATTTATCGATTTCGATATTTTTATTTAAATTACTCGATAGCGATTTTTAAGTTTAAATTTCATGATTTCAATTTCTCGTTTTTGATTCCTCGATTTCGATATTTAACTTTAAATTTTGTAATTTCGATTTCGATTTATCGATTTCGATTTATGGATTTCGATTTATCGATTTCGATTTATCGATTTCGATTTATCGATTTCGATTTCGATTTCAATTTATCGATTTCGATTTATCAATTTCGATTTATCGATTTCGATTTATCGATTTCGATTTATCGATTTCGATTTATCGATTTCGATTTATCGATTTCGATTTATCGATTTCGATTACGATATTTTTATTTAAACTACACTATTGCGATTTTTCAGTTTCGATTTTGAGTTTTCGATTTGAATTTCTTATTTTCGATCTATTTATTTTAATTTCTGGATTTTGATTTAGCAAATTCGATTTCGATTTCTCAATTTTGATTGATTTTACGATTTTAGTTTCTTGATATAAATTTCAATTTCTCCAGTTCAATTATGGTTTCTCGATTTTGATTATTCCACTTCTCGTTTTTAATTGCGTATCTTTGATTTCAATTTCTTAATTTCGATTTTCCAACTTCGATTTATCGTTTTATATTTATCGATTTCGATTTATCGATTTCAATTTCTTAATTTAGATTTTCCAACTTCGATTTCGATTTCGATTTATCGTTTTCGATTTATCGAATTCGATTTATCGATTTTGATTACGATATTTTTATGCAAATTACACGATTGCGATTTTTCAGTTTCGATTTCGAATTTTCGATTCGGATTTGCCGTTTTCGATCTCTTTATTTTGATTTCTGGATTTTGATTTGGCAAATTCGATTTCTGGATTTAGACCTCCCGATTTCGATTTCGGATTTTTAATTTCTTCATTTTGTTTTCTAGTTTTTGATTTGGTAAATTCGATTTCTCGATTTCGCGTTTTCATTTTGTATTTCTCAGTTTCGATTTGGATTCCTCGATTTCACTTTCTCGAATGTTCGAAACATTCCAATTTCGAGTTATCGATTTCGATTTATCGAATTTCGAACATTCGATTTATCAATTTCTCGTTTTTGATTCCTTGATTCGATTTCAATTTCTTACTTTTGGTTTTCCAATTTCGATTCAGATTTATCGATTTCGATATTTTTATTTAAATTATTCGATTACGATTTCTCGATTACTGTTTTACGTTTACAGTGCAGAAATCGATTTCGATTTCTTCCACCCACCCTTCATTTCTACTTCAAGTTACTATTTTGACCTTGCGATTTCGATTATTTTACTTAGATTTCGCGATTTCGATTCGATTAGATTATGGAAATCGATTTCGAACTGAATTTAGACATCGATTCTAATAAATCTGTGGGTTTGAGATCCAAAAAATTTTTAAAGCCTACATTTTAGAATTTGTGAGAAAATGTTAGGTTAATTAATAATTATTGAATAATTTCAATTGCAAAGTTAGGATATTCGCCAATAGTGTCATACGACGTCATTGGAACCACAGCGAATTCACAATTGCGTCTCACCACACATTTCAGAATACATCCGACCTTCTAATGACCTACGCAACTCTGAACGCACCTAACCACAACAACACATCAATCATTTTTAAAATTAATATTCAAACAATCACCAAATCAATACTTTTATCTACTTACTTACCACTTAATGCTACGTTTCTTCAACGCATTAATTATCGAATACTTTCGATACCTCGTCCTGTGTTTAATCTTCTTAACAATTTTCGGTAAGTCCAGTTCACAACCATTTTCAAGATTTTCACAACTCAAAGTATTTTCCTGTTTGAATTCGATGGGATCGTCGCTCGCGATATCACCAGGTGATAGGTGTAAATCATCGTTATCTTTATCACCCGCCAAAAATTTTTCAACAGCGTTTTCTTGCGCGAGAATATCCATACTGGTTTGAAACTTCGCTAAGTTTCGCTTTTCGCAACCTTTTTACCTTATCGATAACAATGAATATTTAACTGCGCGTGCTGGAGGTAAATAAACAAAAACAACGCTTACTCACGCGTGGAACGTCAACAAATATCTCCAGGAACGAATTAAAGTACGCGTATCACTAAGACAAAGCCATGCGATTAATTTCGAACGTTAAACACACTTTAGCGTCTTGAGAAGGGAATGAATCGATTTTACAAGTCGTTCATTGTTTGGTTGAAGTGAAATGTAAGGAATAGTTCGGGACTGCACGTCATTTATGGTTATGTTCACTTGCGACAAGTTTGCCATCTGGTAGCGCCAGGCGTAACTACGCCGCTCCTGGGTTCATTTCTGTACTAGCCCAATGGTTTGAATGCGCAGGTTATTGATTGGATAATTACGCTTAGTGTGGATTTTAAGAAATACTTCGCTTTTTGCATTCGTTGCAAAATCCAATCATACTTTGCACTTTGAAACCCGATAAAATCGCCAATAATTAATTATTATTCATTAGGGCTTTATGGAACGTCGGAAACGTTAATTGAGGTTAATGCACTCGTTCCAATTATACGTTTATTTTAGAATAATTGGGACAAGTTATCGTAGGAGATATGGAAGTAGAATAATAAATGTCTAATTAAGACTGGGTGTAACAACAATTTACAAGCAAATTCCAGTTGTTTAAGGCTAATTGAATTAATTAAATTCAGCTGTTCTAATTTACATGGAATTGGGATCGTTTTGTGATCATCTTGAATGCGAGAGTATCGTACGCGGCTTCTGAGACCTCAGGTGTTCGTTTGCACCTACGAATCTCTATATACCCGGTGGGTAGAATTGGTAGGGGTTGTGGTCCGTTAGACTCAAATCGCAGTTCCTAAATGTTTGCAATGCCAAAACTTTGGGCTTATTACTAAACCTCGTAAACCACTGTGAAGAAAATTCCAACCAAAAGAAAACCAACCGCCCGAAAGCACTACGGCCACCAGGCATAAGAAATGCACACTTCATTTGATTTTCCACTGCTCCACCCGAAGGTTTTACATTAGCCTGGAAGCGAGTTCTTTACCTGGAAATTTGGAATTTGACCGAACCGTTGGTGTTCCAAGCAAGGTAGAAATCTTGAACGTGCGTGACAACACTCACACACGCGGGACCTCCATTTTATCTATCACGAGAAATGGTCGCCTAGCAAAGAAGCAATCAAAACTAGCACCTTGGAAAACCTTGGAAAATCAACTTAGCACAAGAGGTCCGTCAACATCCCCAGCCCTTCTAACGATTTGATCCAAACCCTAACAAGCAAGCATCAGCTGGCACCCAAATGTTAGAGCTAGCACTACCGCGCCATTTAACGTAAGCGGGGGTGCAAGTCAGCTCCCTCCGTGCTTAGATTTGCTCCGAAACCTAGCACTGGGTAGCTCTGACCTAGCACCAGCTAGTCCCAATTAAAACTTTTTTTTGATAGTTATCCGAACCCGGTGGAATGGAAAGCTTTTATAGCCAAAGTGTGCGACTTTCTCAGCGGCACACCCACTAAAACCACTCCCCCTGGCGGGTGCGTCTGCCAAACAGCTCCACCCCACTGCAGCCTAAAAAGCTTATTGTGCTAACCCTGGTTAAGTATCATACCCAGTCTGCAAAACCTGCACCCCGAATTTTAGAGTACAGGTCCCTCGATAAAAGGGTCTAACTTTGGTCGTCCGAATAGGCGCTGTCTCACTCTACCCAACGCCTCGCATTTGCATTGTACATGTCTTCGGTTCCTAAAAGCAAAGTATGCATTCGAGGTCTCCGTTATATTTATGCACCCTTTGGAGGTGAACCTTGACAGAAATATGTCCTGTCAGAAACCCCACAGTGATTCTGAGCTGTGCAATTCCTGGGTTCTGTTTTTGCTAGGCCCTTTTACTAGCGCCTTGCTATGCGTCAGTCCTGGTCTCTTGTGCCAGTCGCTTAGGTGTTGGTTGCACATTCATTCGCTAATATAGCTACGGATGGCAGCTTTTGTGACTCCCAAGGCAGGTTTGGGACCGATATATGACCCCTGCACCCCTGCCTTGCAAGTTCGTCTGCATGGCCTGGCACCCATTGTAATGTAACAGAGTTCTGCTGTGCAAGTCCATTAGGTGCCTCAATACATTCCCATACCAGTCTTGATGACACTTTCTGACTTATTAGAGCCTTAAGTACCGCCTGGCTGTCAGACACTATATAGATATGTCGTTTAATAAAGGCACCTCTTATACTTTCCCGCACACTTTGCAGTATGGCGTGTATTTCCGTTTGAAAAGCGGTAGCGTTTTCTCCTAGGGGAACGCTTAAACGTACCTCCGGTCTCTTCCTAAAGAGTTCAGATCCGGATCTGGGCTCGCCCTTAGAGCCAGACCATGCTGCCCGGCGGTAATCTACCCTTCATTTTTTCCCACTCCACATTCTGGGTAACAGTCTTGAAGAGTGTATCCGGCGGATGTTAGGGAGTTATTTGGTTCGAACGCATTTCAAACAGAAGCCCCCAATTTTTTCCAAGCAATCTCGTATGCTTCATACCTTCGATAATTCTAGACTGTAGGTTCTTAAATCTGTATAGTCTAAGACTTGCCTCCCCCTCCACCACCAAGTGTAGCGAGAGAAGGCCAAGGAGAGTTTCCATCGCAGCAGTGGGCGTAGAACACATCGCCTCTGATCTTGCTCAATTTTATGTTGGTGTTTGATTGTTCAGCCTTAGGCCACCATACCAATGCTGCATATGTTATTGCTGGTCTGACCACCCTAGTGTACAACCAGTGTACCATGTTTGGTCTTAGCCCCTAGGATTTGCCGCTAGTGCGTCTAACTATTGCTAAACAAGTTTCCGCCTTGCGTACGATCTTATCGATCTGCTGGTTGCATGTGAGTTTGGAGTCTAGAGTACACCACTTCGTTTGACAAGCTGATTTCGTTACCATTAAGCAAGAGGGGTGTAGTACCCGCTATCTTCCTTCTCCGGGTAAAGAGTAATAAAGTGGACTTCTAGGGGTTGACTATAAGGCCTTCCCCTGTTGCCCACCTCTCTATTATTTTCAGGGTTTTTTGCATTCGGGGCTGATAATATTATTGTATTTACCCTCTACTAAGACAGCCAAATCATCAACATATCCCACCAGGGCAAAACCTTCTGTGTTTAGCTCCCACAACAGTCCGTCCATGACTAGGTTTCACAAGAGGAGAGACATTTTCTTTGTCACCAGACTGCCATGGTATCTCCAAGCAGTTCTGTGACTGCCACCCTTCCACTTAACATGCAGTCTATCCACCTGCAGCAAGTTTCCTCATCTCAACTGATTTGGTGACCGTCGAGATGGAGCTGAAGGATGTATTATCAAAGGCTCGCTCAATGTCCAAAAAGGCACATAGATGGATCTCTCTGTTAGATAGAGTCTTTTCAACCTTGGAAACCAAGTGATGAATAGCTAACTCTGTTGAAAGTCCTGCTCTAAAAGCAAACCGGTTCGGGTGTAATAGGCTAGTTGCCAAAACACTCCTCCTGATGTGCATGTCAAGCAGTTCTTCCATCGTTTTAAAAAAATGACACAAAACTGATGGGCCTGTAAGATTTTGCCTGTGAGTGGTCCGTACGAATAGGTTTAGTAATAAAGTTACCTTAATTGACCTCCAACTGCGCGGAATATATATAATGCCAAGCTAGCCCTCAAAACTCTGCAGATCCAGCTCAGCAGAAGGTTTGGTCCGTTTTGTAGCATGTCTGGGATAATCCCATCAATGCCTGGAGACTTATATGGTTTGAAAGTATTTATCGCACATTAAATTTTTTGAAAAGAATCACCCTCTTCGCTACTGCCTAGTCCCCCTGAGATGCCCTCCTTTCAGGGGCCTTAGGCCTCTGGACTTGCCACTCAAAGGTGATTGTTCCAGTTCCGTCGAACCAGGAAAGTAAGTTTGGAGCAAAAGAGCCATCGTCTCTTTCCCATTCCTGGTAAAAATACTGTCTCCAATGGACACTGAGCTATCTGATCTCTGGGTGTCCTTCGAGAGAATTCTTTGAAGTTTGGCACATTCAGGATATCCTTCGATATCTTCGCAGTACCTCCTCCATGATTCTCTCTTGGCCTTGCTAAGAGATTTGTTATACCTAGTAAGAGTCCGCTTGTACACCTCCCAATTACCTCATTTTTTGCTTTATTAAATAGAGTTCTTACCTGTGCCCTCGGTTGTCTGAGCTTAGAGTTCCACCACTAAACCTTCCTGGTAGTTCTTCTCTCCAACTGAGGGCAGTTTTCGTTATATGCTGAAGTAACCGCGTTTGGTAATATTCCCCGCGGCCATTTCAATATCCAGACAGCTTTTCACTCTTAAAGCTTTGCCTGGAAGGTACCGATCCAGGTCAAACTTATAGTTACTCCAGTCATTATGTATCTGTGGTCTGAGCAGCTCTCCTCATTAGACACATGCCAGTTTTTTACTAAGTTGCTTATGGCGAACTTATAGTTATATCAACGACTTCCATCCTACGTCTATTTACGAAGGTTGGAGTACTACCTCTATTCAAAATGTCTAAGTGATTTGCCACTATGAATTGCATTGTTGCTACACCTTTAGGATTGGTCCCAGTACTGCCCCAAACTGTGGGGTGAGCAATTGCGTCGCTACCAATGACGAAGTGAAATCCATCTGCTCTACATCTAGCCACCGGCACCTGTAGTTCCCTTGAGGGCGAAAGGTTAGGGGAGTCGAACGAAAGATAGGCCGATCCGAGTATAATCTCTTTCCGCTTAGTCCCACCCCGACCACCACAAGGTCTTGATGACAGAATTCTGTAAGTTGCAACCACCTAAGGTTGTTGTTTATTAGTATGCAAGTTCTGAGTCTATCAGTGGATCTACTATATACAAATGCCCCACCGATAGAACCCAGTCCTAGCAATTTTCCTTTGCAAACCCAAATTTCCTGGATAAGGGCTATGTCGCAGTCCCCCATCAGCTTTCATAGTGCTGCTGATGTTGCTCTACTGTGCTGCAGATTCACTTGTACCACTCTTATCATCAGGTGAATGGCCCTTGATAAGCCTAAACAAGAACGTTCTCAGCCCATAATAGACCTTGAATTTGGCTTGCTCAAGTACCTCATAAGATCCCGGATCGACTGAAAAGGCCAGAATAGTTCTTTCCTTATTAGCTTTCTGGGAAAGCACATGTCAGTTACCCGTTTGCAGACTGGGATTCTGCTTCTGCAATCAGGTCCTGGCAACTTCTGCACGACATCTCTGTCGACGATCTATACTAGAACGTTAGGTCTCTTCGGGAGGTCCGCTACGTCCACTACTGTTAGACACGCACCTTTCCAAAGGTCTTCCATGATCTACACATTGTGTTTAACCCACACCTTAATTTCTAGGTTTGCACAGGCGAGCGAAAGAACACCGTCGGCAAACCTAGCGCTCTCGAACTGAGGTGGGTTAGAGCTTCCTGAGAAGGTGTCGAATACAGCATTTAGAAGCATGTTCTAGACGCTTATCGACTGCCCTTCAGTCAAAACTGAGTCTGGGTGGCGTCCGTCAATTACCGTCACTCGCAATCCCTTAACAGCAGCACTATACGACCCAATCTGCTCATGACTCTTGGGGCGTTTAGTTTGCTGCTGGGGTTTAGATGATGTCGGTGTGCAAGTCTCTGGAGGTCTTTTACTACCCCCGCTCTCCTTCTGCACAGACAGCTGCTTTGTGGAAGGGGTTTGACTCCGTCCAAGTCCAAGATTCGACGTTCTTGGCTTGCCTCAGCTTCCTACGCTGAGCACCCGAAAGCTTCTTTGTATGCAGTCCAGTGCTTGCCAGTTTTTTTATAGTTTTCTCCATGTCTGGTGTATCAGACACCGGTTTTGCAAGCGGACGTGCATCCCGAGCCTGCTCCACCTCAATGGATAAATTTTGGTTATCTGAGGGGTTCCCCATTGCTGGTTCCACCTCTTCAGGTTCAGTTTTACTTATGGTACCAATATTATTCATGATTGTTCCCACAAGTATGGAGGATGTAAATGTTCGCTTTGCCAGGTCCCCCTGTATGGAAGGCGTGAATAAAACGGGATGCCACCCTGTTTCCCGAGTTTTAGACCGATTAGGACTGGTCAACTATCCAGCTACGCATCTCCTGGCCTCGGTCCTACACCACAGGATTTAGGATTTTTAACGAGGCTGTCTCCTCTTGGTCCGGGCAATTATGCCAAGACCCTTACACCTTCTTGCTCGTAAGACATGACCACGACGTCAGGGAAGGCATGGTGTGTCGGTGTTGCCAAATTGCCCCCACCGGCTTCGTTTACCTCAGTGCAGGACCATTAGTCACGCAACTACAACTTGGGCTGAGGAGTTTGGTCCGCGGGATCGTTCTCACCTGGCTAGGGAGCGGATTTAACCCGCACCAGCACAGTCTCTTGTTCTCCACCATGTTGTGGGTCTTAAACCACTCACTGGGTCACTGAGACAGATAAGCTTATCACGCTCCTTCCCAGAGTAGATAGCCAATCCTGTAGCCACATATCCTGGGATTTCTCCTATCCGTCACCTGGAGACGCGCCCAATGAGTAACAACCGCATGGACAATTAAAAATTTAGTACCCGAAAATAAGGCGACGATTTTCCAAAAATTAAACGCCAGGGTTCAACTTGAAGTCAAATACACTCACTGCTCAAATTTGCTTCAAAACCTAGCACTGGGTAGCAGCTCTGACTTAGCACCACCTAGCTTTCAATTGATGAAGCTGACACCCCTATAACGAATGGTTAAAATTTTCC
Source organism: Platerodrilus igneus (assembly GCA_036346225.1). Taxonomy (NCBI): domain Eukaryota; kingdom Metazoa; phylum Arthropoda; class Insecta; order Coleoptera; family Lycidae; genus Platerodrilus; species Platerodrilus igneus. Next base: position 1,027,927 of record JARFIW010000549.1, read on the forward strand.
AAAAACTATACGTCAGCCCTTCCTCCAGTTGTTCAAAAACATTGCAATTGAGGCACCTGATTCTTAATAGCTAGCACAAACTAGCACTCAAGTCTTAGAGCTAGCAAAGAAACCAACTTTGTGCCAGCCCTGTTCAGTTCGTGAAAATCCAACTTGTCGGCAGCCGTCCCCAGTACCGGATTTTCTCCAAAAGCTGCCACCGAGTAGCATCAGCTCGCACCTAATTGAAAAATCTATCATTCTAAAAACAAAATAACAGCATTTTTCAAAGATTAGACTTTATTCCCCCAGTTATTCAAAAAAATTGAAACTCACGCACCTGGTTTCTAATAGCTAGCACCAGGAATCAGGCAAGTTTTACATCTAACACCACTGCCATTTTAGAAACATGACCTGTTCAATTTAGGACGGCCACGTTAACGTCAGCAGCGCTCAGTGCTCGGATTTGCTTCAAAACCTAGCACTGGGTAGCTCTGAGCTAGCACCACCTAGCTCTTAATTGAAAAGACTAGCACCTGTTGAAATTGGGAGGGACCAACTTGAACAGCTCCGCTCCCGTGTTTGGAGTTTTCCAAAACCTAACTTCGCGTAGGTCTGACCTAGTACCCAATATAAAAAATTAGCACCTCAAAAGCAAAAGGACGGCGCATTTTCAAAGTTTCTCTCAGTTATTTAAAAAATTGAAACTTGGGCACATGATTATTTATAGCTAGCACAAGCTCGCAAGGAATTGAAAAGAAAGCACCTCAAACACAAGATGACGCTGAATTTCCAAAAATTAAACACCAGCCCCTAATTGTTCCAAAAAAAAGTTGAGCACCTCACTGCTAATAGCTAGCTTCAGCTTGCACCTAGGTCTGAGAGTCAGCACCATAGCCGTTTTAGAAATACCACCTGCTCAATTCAAAAGGGACCAACTGGACGCCAACCCTCCCAGTGCTCGGTTTTGTTCTAAAACCTAACACTCGGTAGCACCGAAATCTAGATATTTCACCACCGCCAGTTTAGCAATATTACTTGTTTAATTTAGAAGGGGTCAACTTGACGCAAGCTGCCACCAATGTTCAGAATTGCCCCAAAACCTAGCACTGGGTAGCTCTGGCCTTGCACCATCTAGCACCCAATTGAAAAAGCTTGCACCTCCATAGCAAAGAAACTCAGGCACTTGATTGTTAACAGCTAGCAGTAGCTAACACACAAGTTTTAAAGCTAGCACCACCGTGGAAAGGCCCAATTTAACGCCAACCCATGGGATGCGTCCCCAGGTGGTGGATAGGGGGAACCCAATGTCACCGTTCGAACAATCGTTCGCTGCCATTGGGTTTTGCGACAGAATAAGCCTAGTGATTCAGAACGCTGAGTGGCATAAAACCCACAACATATTCTCACATCGCGGACCAAACCACCAAACCCCTACTGCTACATGGGCCGGTAGCGGTCTGCACAAGGGTTCAGGTCACCTTGTGTTTGTGTCATGCGAGGCGACCCATGTCAGTTGGATGACGGCATCCCGGTGGTTGAGTCATACCTGAGGCGGATTTAGTTCCTCAGTGTTTGGAAAAACACCACTTTGGCTCAGATTTCACCTAAACGAGGGTCGAGACTAACCCATCTCGATCAATCGACTGTGTCGTCGGGTCTGACCGCCAACTGGGTGAGCTCTAGGAGGTGGAGGACGTGTAGCCGGTACAGTGGGGAAGCAGCACATGCTACATGTGTGCTGCTACAAAGTTGTATGCGGGCTGGTGCGTCAGTCACCTTCGAGGAGCTATATCTTCCTGGTAGCCCTGGTGTTGTCCTAAACACTTCAACTTGGGCTCAGTGGTGGGTGGGGAGCGGGGAAGATGAATCTTTGTATTAACATGGATCTTATATGTAATGTTGCTAATCCAGAGGATGCGTCTTCGGGAACCTCTAAGTTTTGTTGAAGGTCCCACTTACAAGCAAAAACTACCAAAGCCAACCAAGGGTTTTGGGAATGCAAACGTGCCATAGTCAAACTTTGGGTCTACCACCAAAGGTGGAAGATTACAGTTCACAGTTCACAGTTCACAGTTCTCAGTTCGCCGTTCGCAGTTCGCAGTTCGCAATTCGTAGTTCGCAGTTCGCAGTTTGCAGTTCGCAGTTCGCAGATCACAGTTCACAGTTCACAGCTTACAGTTCACAATTCACAGTTCACAGTTAACAGTTCAAAGTTTACAATCTACAGTTCAAAATTCACAGTCTACAGTTCACAGTTTGCAGTTCACAGTTCACAGTTTACAGTTCACAGTTCACAGTTCACAGTTCACAGTTCGCAGTTTACAGTTCGCAGTTTACAGTTTACAGTTCACAGTTCACAGTTCACAGTATACAGTTCACAGTTCACAGTTCACAGTTCACAGTTCACAGTTCACAGTTCACAGTTCACAGTTCACAGTTCACAGTTGACAGTTCACAGTTCACAGTTCAAAGTTCACAGTTCACAGTTCACAGTTCACAGTTCACAGTTCACAGTTCACAGTTCACAGTTCACAGTTCACAGTTCACAGTTCACAGTTCACAGTTCACAGTTTATAGTTCCCAGCTTACAGCTCGCATTTCACAGTGCCCAGGTCACAGTCCAAAGCTCACAGTTCACAGTTCACAGTTCGCAGTTAACAGTTCGCAGTTGGCAGTTCGCAATTTGTAGTTCGCAGTTCGCAGTTCACAGTTCACAGCTCACAGTTCACAATTCACAGTTCACAGTTAACAGTTCAAAGTTTACAGTCAACAGTTCAAAATTCACAGTCTACAGTTTACAGTTTGCAATTCACAGTTTACAATTTACAGTTCACAGTTCACAGTTCACAATCCACAATTTACAGTTCACAGTTTACCGATCACAGTACACAGGTCACAGCTCACAGTTCACAGTTCACAGTTCACAGTTCACAGTTCACAGTCACAGTTTGCAGTTCACAGTTCACACTTCACAGTTCTCAGTTCGCAGTTCACAGTTCACAGTTCACAGTTCACAGTTCACAGTTCACAGTTCACAGTTCACAGTTCACAGTTCGCAGTTTACAGTTTACAGTTCACAGTACACAATTCACAGTTCACAGTTCACAGTTCACAGTTCACAGTTTATAGTTCCCAGCTTACAGCTCGCATTTCACAGTGCCCAGGTCACAGTACAAAGCTCACAGTTCACAGTTCACAGTTCACAGTTCACAGTTCACAGTTCACAGTTAACAGTTCGCAGCTCACAGTTCACAGCTCACAGTTTGCAGTTCACAGTTCACAGTTCGCCGATCACAGTTCACAGTTCACAGTTCACAGTTTACAGTTTGCAGTTTACAGTTTTCAGTTCACAGTCTAGACTTCACAGTTCATAGTTCACAGTTTACAGTTTACAGTTCAACGTTTACCGTTCACAGTTCACAGTTCACAATTCACCGTTCACGGTGCACAGTTTACAGATCACAGTTCACAATTCTTAGTTCACAGTTCCCAATTCTCAGTTCGCAGTTCAAAGTTCACAGTTTACAGTTCACAATTCACAGTTCACAGTTCACAGTTTACAGTTAACAGTTTAAAATTTACAGTCTACAGATCAAAGTTCACAGTCTACAGTTCACAGTTTGCAGTTCACAGTGCACAGTTTACAGTTTACAGTTTACAGTCCACAATTCACAGTTCACAGTTCACAGTCTACAGATCACAGCCTACTGTTCACAGTTCACAGTGCACAGTTCACTGTTCACAGTTTACAGCTTACAGTTTACAGTTTGCAGTTTACAGTTCACAGTTTACAGTTTACAGTTTACAGTTTACAGTTTACAGTTTACAGTTTACAGTTTACAGTTTACAGTTCACAGTTCACAGTTTACAGTTCGCAGTTCACAGTGCCCAGAGCCCAGTTAACAGTTCACAGTTCACAGTTCACAGTTCACAGATCGCAGCTCACAGTTAACAGTTCACAGTTTACAGTTTACAGTTTACAGTTTACAGATCACAGTTTACAGTTTACAGTTCACAGTTCACAGTTCGCAGTCAACAGTACACAGTTCACAGTTTACCGTTTACAGTTTACAGTTCACAGGTTACAGTTTGCAGGTTATAGTTTACAGTCCACCTTCTAGAGTTCACAGTTCACAATTTACAGTTTACAGTTTACAGTTTAACGTTTACAGTTTACAGTTCGCAATTCACCGTTCACGATGCAGAGTTTACAGATCACACTTCACAATTTACAGTTTACAGTTTAACGTTCACAGTTTACAGTTCGCAATTCACCGTTCATGGTGCAGAGTTTACAGATCACAGTTCACAATTCACAGTTCTCAACTTTAAGTTTGCAGTTCACAGTTCACAGTTCACAGTTCACAACAGCTCACAGTTCTCAGTTCACAGTCCACAGTTCACATTTCACGGTTCACGGTTCACAGTCCACAGTTCACAGTTTACAGGTCACAGTTCACAGTTCACAGTTCGCAGTTCACGGTTCACGGTTCACGGTTCACGGTTTACAGTTCACAGTTCACAGATCACAGTTAACAGTTCGCAGTTTACAGTAACCAGTTCACAGTTCACTGTTTACTGTTTACAGTTCACAGTTTACAGTTTACAGTTTACAGTTTACAGTTTACAGTTTACAGTTTACAGTTTACAGTTTACAGTTTACAGTTTACAGTTTACAGTTCACAGTTTACAGTTCGCAGTTCATAGTGCCCAGAGCCCAGTTCACAGTTCACAGTTCACAGTTCATAGTTCACAGCTCACAGTTAACAGTTCACAGTTTACAGTTTACAGTTTACAGATCACAGCTTACAGTTTGCAGTTTACAGTTCACAGTTCGTAGTTAACAGTTCACAGTTCACAGTTCACAGTTTACCGTTTACAGTTTACAGTTCACAGGTTACAGTTTGCAGGTTATAGTTTACAGTTCACCTTCTAGAGTTCACAGTTCACAATTTACAGTTTACAGTTTAACGTTTACAGTTTACAGTTCGCAATTCACCGTTCACGGTGCAGAGTTTACAGATCACAGTTCACAATTTACAGTTTACAGTTTAACGTTCAGAGTTTACAGTTCGCAATTCACCGTTCATGGTGCAGAGTTTACAGATCACAGTTCACAATTCACAGTTCTCAATTTTAAATTCGCAGTTCACAGTTCACAGTTCACAGTTCACAACAGCTCACAGTTCTCAGTTCACAGTCCACAGTTCACAGCTTACGGTTCACGGTTCACAGTCCACAGTTCACAGTTTACAGTTCACATTTCACAGTTCACAGTTCACAGTTCGCAGTTAACGGTTCACGGTTCACAGTTCACGGTTTACAGTTCACAGTTCACAGTTTACAGATCACAGTTAACAGTTCGCAGTTTACAGTAACCAGTTCACAGTTCACTGTTCACTGTTTACAGTTCACAGTTCACAGTTTACAGTTCACAGTTCACAGTTCACAGTTCACAGTTCACAGCTTACAGTTCACAGTTCACTGTTCACAGTTCACAGTTTACAGTTCACAATAAACAGTTCACAGTTTACCGTTCACAGTTCCCAGCTAACAGTTCTCAGTTCACAATTTACAGATTACAGTTCACAGTTCACAGTTCACAGTTCACAGTTCACAGTTCACATTTCACAGTTCACAGTTCACAGTTTACAGTTCACAGTTCACAGTTCACAGTTCACCGTTCACAGTGCACAGTTTACAGTTCACAGTAAACAGTCCACAGTTCACAGTTTACTGTTCACAGTTCTCAGCTAACAGTTCGCAGTTCACAAATTACAGTTTACAGTTTACAGTTCACAGTTCACAGTTCGCAGTTTACAGTTCACAGTTCACAGTTCACAGTTCACAGTTCACAGTTCACAGTTCCCAGTTCACAGTTCACAGTTTACCGTTCACAGTTCACAGTTCACAGTTCACAGTTTACAGTTCACAGTTTACAGTTCACAGTTTACAGTTTACAGTTTACAGTTTACAATTTGCAGTTTACAATTTACAGTTCATACTTCACAGTTTACAGTTTACAGTTCACAGTTCACAGTTCACAGTTCACAATTATAATTCAAAGGTTACAGTTTACAGTTCACAGTCTAGAGTTTACAGTTCACAGTTTAGAGATAACAGTTTGCCGTTCACAGTTTACAGATCACAATTCACCGTTCACGGTGCACAGTTTACAGATCACAGTTTACAATTCACAGTTTATAGTTTTAAGTTCGCAGTTCACAGTTCACAGTTCACAGTCCGCAGTTCACAGTTTACAGGTCACAGTCCACAGCCAACAGTTCACGCTTCACAGTTCATAGTTCACGGTTCGCGGTTCACGGTTCACATCTCACAGTTCACAGTTCACAGTTCACAGTTTGCAGTTAACAGTTTACAGTCAACAGTGCACAGTGCACAGTGCACAGTTTACAGATCACAGTTCACAGTTTACAGTTCACAGTTCACAGTTCACAGTTCACAGTTCTCAGTTCTTAGTTCGCAGTTCTCAGTTCACAGATCACAGTCTGCAGTTCACAGTTCACAGTTCACTGTTCACAGTTCACAGTTCACTGTTTACTTTTCACTGTTTACTGTTCACTGTTCACTCTTCACAGCTCACAATTCACTATTTACTGTTCATGGTTGACATTTCACAGTTCGCAGTTCACATCTCACAGTTCACAGTTCACAGTTCACAGTTTACAGTTAACAGTTTACAGTCAACAGTGCACAGTGCACAGTGCACAGTTTACAGATCACAGTTCACAGTTTACAGTTTACAGTTTACAGTTCACAGTTCACAGTTCACGGTTCACAGTTCACATTTCACAGTTCACAGTTCACAGTTCACAGTTCACAGTTCGCAGCTCACAGTTCACGGTCCACGGTCCACGGTTTACGGTTCACAGTTCACTGTTCACAGTTTACAGTTTACAGTTCACATTTCACAATTCACAGTTCACAGTTTACAGTTCACAGTTCGCAGTTCGCAGTTCACAGTTCACAGTTCACAGTTCACAGTTCACAGTTGACAGTTCACAGTTCACAGTTCACAGTTCACAGTTCACAGTTCACAGTTCACAGTTCACAGTTTCACAGTTCACAGTTTACAGTTCACATTTCATAGTTCACAGTTTGCATTCACAGTGCACCGTTCACAGTCCACAGTTCACAGTTCACAGTTCACAGTTCACAGTTCACAGTTTACAGTTCACAGTTCGCAGTTTACAGTTCACAGTTCACAGTTCACAGTTCACAGTTCACAGTTCACAGTTTACAGTTTACAGTTTACAGTTTACAGTTCACAGTTCACAGTTTACAGTTTATAGTTCACTGTTCACAGTTCACGGTTTACACTTCACAGTTCATAGTTTATGGTTCATAGTTCACGGTTCGTAGTTCATAGTTCATTGTTCAAAGTTCATAGTTTTTAGTTCTTAGTTCTTAGTTTTTAAGTCTTAGTTCTTAGTTCTTGGTTCTTAGTTCATAGTTCATAGTTCATAGTTCATAACTCATAGTTCATAGTTCATAGTTCGTAGTTCTATAGTTCATAGTTTGAAGTAAAGGTAGAAATTTTTGATAATCTAGCATATGCCATAAAATTACTTTTTCTTAATTCGAATTAATTTTCAGGTTCAGACTGCATGAGTTTTTGAATTCCTACTTTGTGTATAAACTAAAAATTAAGGCGGATTTCCTGTTGGTACTATAAATATCTGCTTATGCACCAATTGATAGTTTTAACTGTCGGTTGGATTTAATAAATTGTTGGTTAAGGTATACTTCGATAGTGATATGTCTAACTTTAGCCTAGTTTTGATAAGTTTTAGTTTAAATTTAACATTTTTCTAATTTTCTAATGTGTCAAAAATTTGTTATTCTTAAGGCGAATCAATTTTCTAGTTGAGGCCGTTTGCGTTTTTGAATTCGTATTTTGACTTTAAACAAAAAATAAAGCTGGATTTTGTGTTCGTACTATAAATTTTCTTAAAGTTCAATTTGAATTGCTTTTTCAATTTCTAGTTTTAGAAATGACTAGCTTAAATTTAGTATAAACTAAATCGGTTCGCTCAAGTTTAAACTACAAGGAATTTATAGTTTAAGTCCATAAATTTTCCTAAGACTTTCTTGTTTAAACAGTAAATTTTGTGGATTTTTCTTCTACAATTTTGAATTTTGTTAATTTTGTTAGCGCCTTTAGTGTTAATTTCACAAACGCCCCCCACCGTCTAACGTCATTTATTTTATACGGTTAAAATCTGCGTTTTCAAAGACCGACTTCCAATTGCTAAGACACCAGCAACTCGTAAAATTCTTGCACAAACTGTACTTGCATCAAATGCATTGAAATATTAACGTCGTTACAGTGGACAAACATGCAGCCATCGATGCAGTTCGTCTGTGTCCTTGGCAACCAGACGTTTCACAAATAAAAATTCAAAGATTATATCTCGCTCTTGCTTTTAGTTCTTGACTGTTGACCTCGGTTGGCGTTGAATAGAATGGAATAAAGCGTATTTCTATTAAGGGTATCCGACGTAGGGTGTTTAATTGGCTTTCTGTCCTTAGTTCCGCTAGTGCTTGACAAGCATAAATAGATTTCTGTTGATTAATTGTATTAAGATTGGAGTGAATGGAAGTTGTCTTCAATTCACATGAAGCAGCAGTGGGTAATAATTATATTCTCGGTGGGTCTGTAAGTACGTTGTGTATTAAATTTAGATCAAACACAAAGAAAATCCCTTGTTCGGAACGCGCAATAGAATTTTTAAGCTAATTTTTGTGTCAATTTAAAAATTAGGTTTGTGTTATCCAATTATTTACGTCTACAAACAAAACTCAAAAGTTTCCGCTTAATAATTCGCGTGAACGCGTTGGGTCTGACGGTTTCGGAACTCTATAGACTATAAAGAAAAACAGACATTTTTCAAATTGACTATAAAAATGCCAATCACATGCTAGCTTATGCTTAACCAACAAATGTTCTCAACTGTCTTTTATAAGACAATGCCCATTGCGTCTTATCGGCATTTGCACGCACAAAGCGTTCGAAAACATTGTTTATTTACAAATTTGCACAAAATTCGACAAGAAAACTTGGAAAGCCTGGTTTAAACCGTTATCTGATACGTTGCGCTGAAGTTTTTAAGCTGTACATTTGCACAAAACGTGCAAAAGCACTTCTTACGCGGTTATTTAAAACTATTGCACAAAATTTGGGTGTTACATTTTTAACAGACACTTCTTAAAACAAAGTTTAAAGCGTTATTTGATACGTTCTTTAAAAACACTCAAGCTGTTGCATTTACATAAAACGTGCAAAAACCTTGTCTACATGGTTATTTAAAAAAATTGCACAAATTTGTCAATTTTAAATTAACAGACCCTTGGGAAAGTGCTGCTTAAATCACGGTTTGATACGATGCGTTGAAGCATTTTAAACTGTTGATTTGCACAAAACGTACAACGCGTTTAAGCACGAAACGTGCAAAAGCTTGCACTAACTAGGGTATTTTATACTTTTAACAAACATCGGAAAAAAAAGGTATGATTCGTTATTCGGCACGTTACGTTGAGGCCTTCGAAGCCGTTTCGATTACATGAAACGTTCAAAAAATCATGTACATGGTTATTAAGAAAAATTGCACAATACCTAGGAATTTTACGCTTCTAACAAAAAATTGGTAAACACAGTTAGAGGCTTTGAAACTTATGTTAGGTTATTGTATTTGCACAAACGTTGATAGATTTTAAGCTGTTAGTTTTACACGAAACGTGCAAAAGCTTGCACATACTAGAGTATTTTATACTTTTAACAAACACCGGAAAAACAAGGAATAATTTGTTATTCGGCACGTTACGTTGAGGCCGTTCCAATTGCATGAAACGTGCAAAAAAACATGTACACGGTTATTAAGAAAAATTGCACAAATCTAATAATTTTACGTTTTTAGCAAGAATTTGGAAACACAGTATACATCGCTAGAGTCTTTGAAACTTGTGCTAGGTTGTTGTACTTGCACAAACGTTGATTGTTGGTTTTGCACGAAACGTGCAAAACATTTTTTATATGGTTATTTAAAATAATTGTGTAAATTTGACTGTATTAGATTTTTAACGACCACTTTTTGATTCGTCATTTGATACAAAATGTTGAAGCCTCTCAAGCTGTTGCATTTGCACACGTTAATGGCGTTTAAGCTGTAGAAATTTCCCGAAACGTGCAAAAATCTTATGCACATGGTTATTTAGAATAATTGCTAACACTTGGCAATTTTACATTTTTAGCAGATACTTGGAAAAATACAGTTTGGATCAGTATTTAATACGATACGTTGAAGCCTCTTAGGCTGTTGTAATTGCATGAAACGTGAAAAAAATATTTTGCACAGTTAATTAAAAAAAGTTGATTGGCATTTAGCAATTTTACGTTTTTAACAGGTACTTGAAGGAATACAGTTTGGAACGTAATTTGATACGATGCGTAGAAGTCCCTTAAACCGAGGCATTTGCACAAAACGTTGAATGCTTTAAGCTGTTGCAATTACACGAAACGTGCAAAAACCATGTTTGCATGGTTATTTAGCAAAGTTAGCAAAACCTTGAAACTTTATATTTTTAACAGACTGAGAAATGCGGTTTAAATCGTCTGTTAGTACGATAGTGGAACCTTCTCGAGCTGTGGCAACTGAACGAAACGTGTAAAAACCATGTTTGTATGGTCATTTAGCAAAGTTGCACAAAACCTTGTAATTATACATTTTAAACAGACTGAGAAAAACGGTTCAACTCGTCGATTAGTACGATAAGTGGAATCTTCTAGAGCGGTTGCAACTGAAGGAAACGTGCAAAAACCATGTTTGCATGGTTATTTAGCAAAGTTGCACAAAACCTTGTAATTATACATTTTAAACAGACTGAGAAAAACGGTTCAACTCGTCGATTAGTACGATAAGTGGAATCTTCTAGAGCGGTTGCAACTGAACGAAACGTGCAAAAACCATGTTTGCATGGTTATTTAGCAAAGTTAGCAAAACCTTGAAACTTTATATTTTTAACAGACTGAGAAATACGGTTTAAATCGTCGGTTAGTACGATAAGTGAAATCTTCTCGAGCTGTTGCAACTGAACGACACGTGCAAAAACCATCTTTACATGGTTATTTAGCAAAGTTGTACAAAACTGTCAAATCTACATTTTTAACAGACTGAGAAATACGGTATAAATCGTCGATTAGTACCATAAGTAGAATCTTCTCGAGCTGTTGCAACTGAACGAAACGTGCAAACACCATGTTTCCATGGTTATTTAGCAAAGTTAGCAAAACCTTGAAACTTTATATTTTTAACAGACTGAGAAATAGGGTTTAAATCGTCGATTAGTACGATAAATGAAATCCTTTCAAACTGTTGCAGTTGAACGAAACGTGCAAAAATCATGTTTGCATGGTTATTTAACAAAGTTACACAAAACTTTGCAAATTTATATTTTTAACAGACAGAAATACGGTTTAAATCGTCGGTTAGTACGATAAGTAAAATCGTTTCGAGCTGTTGCAACTGAAGGAAACGTGCAAAAATCATGTTTGCATAGTTATTTAACAGTTACATAGAAATTTTCAATTATACATTTTTAACAGACGAAGAAATACGGTATACATTGTTGGTTGGTTCGATAAGTTAAATCCTGTCGAGCTGTTGCATCTGCACGAAACAGGCAAATAGCATATTTACATGGTTATTTAGCAAAGTTGCAGAAAACCTTACAAATTTACATTTTTGACAGACTAAGGTATAGAGTGAAATCTTCTCGAGCTGTTGCAACTGAACAAAACGTGCAAAAACCATGTTTGCATGATTATTTAACAAAGTTACATAAAACCTTACAATTATACATGTTTAACAGACTGAGAAACACGGTTTAAATCGTCGATTAGTACAATAAGTGGAATTTTCTTGAGCTGTTGCAACTGAACGAAACGTGCAAAACAATGTTTACACGTTTATTTAGCATAATTACGGTAAACCATGCAATTATACTTTTAACAGATGCTTTGAATCGTTGGCTGATACGAAACGTTGAAGCTTCTCATGCTTCTGATGGTTATTTGGCACAGTTACACAAAATCTTGCAGTTTTACATTTTTAAAAGACGGATTGAATCATTGAGTGATACGATACTTTAAAGCATGTCATGCTGACGCAATTGCACAAACGTGAAAAGCGTTCAGGTTGTTTTAATTGCACGAAACGTGCAAAAATTGTATTTACGTGATTTTAGCATCGTTATAGGATACTGTTCAATTTTATATTTTTAACACACGGTTTGAAGCGCTGGCTGATTCGTTACGTTGAAGCTTCTCAAAATGTTGCAATTGCACAAAACATTGTCGGCTCTTAAATCAATGCAATTGCACGAAACGTGCAAAAACCTTGTTGACATGGTTAACTAGTATAGTTACACAAAACCTTTTACTTTTACATTTTTAACATAATCGTTGGTTGATATATGTTGAAGCCTTTCAAGCTGATGCTACTGCATAAAATGTTGATGTCCTTTAAGCTGTTGCAACTGCACGAAACGTACAAAACTTTTCTTTCGTGGCTACATAGCATAGTTACACAAACTTTAGACTTACATTTTTAACATACGTTTTGAATAATTGGCTGATACGATGCCTTGAAGCCTTTCAAATTGTTACAATTGCAGAAAACCTTGAAGTTTTAAGCTTTTACATTTGTACTAAACGTGCAAAAACCATGTTTAAAATGTTATTTGGCATAGTTACACAAAACCTTGCAATTTTACATCTTCAACAGAAGGTATGAATCATTGGTTGACAAAATGCGTTAAAGCTGTTAAAGTTGTTGCATTTGCACAAAATGTTGAAGGCTTTTAAGCTGTTGCAAATACACAAAACGTGCAAGAACGCTGTTTACTTGGTTATTTACAGTAAACTTTTCAATTAAACATTTTTAATAAAAGGTTTGAAGTGTTTATTGATACGACACGTTAAAGCCTCTCAAGTTGTTATAGATGTACAAAATGTCCAAGAGATTTAAACTGTTGCATTTGTACAAAACGTGCAATAACTTTGTTTACATTGCTATTTAACATAGTTGCAATACAATTTTAATATTTAACTGACTGCTTAAATCGTTGGCTGATAGAACACGTTGAACCCTTTCAAGCTGTTGCATTTTGTACAAAACGCTGAAGGCTTTTGAGCCGTTGCAATTGTACTAAACGTGCAAAAACTCTATTTCATGGTTATTTAGCATAGCTACACAAAACCTTACTTAAATGTTTAGCAGATGGTTTTAATCGGTGGTTGACGATACGTTGAAGCTTCTCAATTTGTTACAGTGGAAGCACCCTCATAAACTGTTACCTTTGGACAAAATGTTGATGTCTTTCAAGCTGATGCAACTGTACGAAACGTGCAAAAACTCTGTTTATGTGATTATTTAGCATAGCAACACAAAACCTTGTTTAAATTTTTAACAGAAGGTTTGCATCGTTGGTTTACGATACGTCTCATGACCTATTGCGTTTGAACAAAATGTTGATGATTTTCAAGCTATTACAACTATACGAAACGTGCAAAAACTTTGTTTGGATGATTATTTAGATAGCTATACAAAACCTTTTAACAAAAGTTTTGAATCGTTGGCTGACGATACGTTGAAGCATCTCAATTTGTTACAGTTGGGGAAAACGTCGAAGCCTATTGCTCTTGCATTTGTACAGAACGTGTAAGAACTTTGTTTAGGTGGTTATATAGCATAGTTGCACAAAACCTTGCAACTTTGCATTTTTAACTGACTGCTTAAATCGTTGGCTGATACGAAACGTTGAAGCTTTTCAAACGGTTGCATTTTGCTCAAAACGCTGAAGGTTTTTAAGCTATTGCAATTGTACTGAACGTACAACAACCTTGTTTACATGGTTATTTAGCATAGCTAAACAAAACTTTGTTTAAATTTTCAACAAAAGGTTTGAATCGTTGGTTTACGATACGCTGAAGAACCGTCATAAACTGTTGCGTTTGGACAAAGTGTTGATGTCTTTCCAGCTGTTGCAACTGTACGAAACGTGCAAAAACCTTGTTTATGTGGTGATTTAGCATAGCTACACAAAATCTTGTATAAATTTTTAACAGAAGGTTTGAATCGTTGGGTGCGAAACGATAAAGCGTCTCAAATTTTGCATTTGCACAAAATGTTGACGGCTTTCAAGCTGTGCAACGGTACGAAATGTATAAAAACTTTGTTTACATAGTTATTTAGCATAGCTAAACAAAACCTTGTATAAATTTTTAACAGAAGGTTGGAATCGCTGGTTTACAATACGTTGAAGCGCCCTCATAAACTGTTGCGTTTGGACAAAGTGTTGATGGCCTTCAAGCTGTTGCAACTGTACGAAACATGCAAAAACTTTGTTTATGTGGTTACTTAGCATAGCAACACAAAATCTTGTTTAAATTTTTAACAAAAGGTTTGAATCGTTGGTTGTGATACATTGAAGCTTTTCAGGTTATGCATTTGCACAAAATTTCGATGGCTTTCAAACTGTTGCAACTGTACGAAACGTGCAAAAACCTTGTTTGTGGTCATTTAGCATAGTTACACAAAATCTTGTATAAATTTTTAACAGAAGGTTTGAATCGTTGGTCGCGAATTGTTGAAGCGTCTCTTTGCATTTGCACAAAATGTTGACGGCTTTCAAGCTGTTGCAACTGTACGAAACGTACAAAAACCTTGTTTGTGGTTATTTAGCATCGCTACACAAAATCTTGTTTAAAATTTTTAACAGAAGGTTTGAATCGTTGGTTGCGATACGTTGAAGCGGCTCAGGTTTTGCATTTGCACAAAATGTTGACGGCTTTCAAGCTGTTGCAACTGTACGAAACGTGCAAAAACCTTGTTTGTGTGGTTATTTAGCATAGCTACACAAAATCTTGTATACTTTTTTCACAGAAGGTTTAAATCGTTGGTTGCGAAACGTTGAAGCGTTTCAGGTTTTGCATTTGCACAAATTGTTGATGGCTTTCAAGCTGTTGCAACTGTACGAAACGTGAAAAAACCTTGTTTATGTAGTTATTTAGCATCGCTACACAAAATCTTGTTTAGATGTTTAACAGAAGGTTTGAATCGTTGATTGTGAATTGTTGAAGTGTCTCAAGTTTTGCATTTGCACAAAATGTTGATGGCTTTCAAACTGTTGCAACTGTACGAAACGTGCAAAAACCTTGTTTATGTGGTTACTTAGCATAGCAACACACAATCATGTTTAAATTTGTAACAGAAGGTTTGAATCGTTGGTGGCGAATCGTTGAAGCGTCTCTTTGCATATGCACAAAATGTTGACGGCTTTCAAGCTGTTGCAACTGTACTAAACGTGCAAAAACCTTGTTTGCGGTTATTTAGCATAGCTACACAAAATCTTGTTTAAATTTTAACAGAAGGTTTGAAACGTTGGTTGCAATATGTTGAAGCGTCTCAGGTTTTGCATTTGCACAAAATGTTGACGGCTTTCAAGCTGTTGCAACTGTACGAAACGTGCAAAAACCTTGTTTATGTAGTTATTTAGCATCGCTACACAAACTCTTGATTAGATTTTTAACAGAAGGTTTGAATCGTTGGTTGCGAATTGTTGAAGCGTCTCTTTGCATTTGCACAAAATGTTGATGGTTTTTAAGCTGTTGCAACTGTACGAAACGTGCAAAAACCTTGTTTATGTAGTTATTTAACATCGCTACACAAAATTTTGTTTAAATTTTTAACAGAAGGTTTGAATCGTTGGTTGCGATACGTTGAAGCGTCTCAGGTTTTGCATTTGCACAAAATGTTGATGGTTTTTAAGCTGTTGCAACTGTACGAAACGTGCAAAAATCTTGTTTATGTAGTTATTTAGCATCGCTACACAAAATCTTGTTTAGATTTTTAACAGAAAGTTTGAATCGTTCGTTGCGAATTGTTGACGCGTCTCTTTGCATTTGCACTAAATGTTGACGGCTTTCAAGCTGTTGCAACTGTACGAAACGTGCAAAAACCTTGCTTGTGTGGTTATTTAGCATAGCTACACAAAATCTTGTATAAATTTTTAACAGAAGGTTTGAATCGTTGGTTGCGAAACGTTGAAGCGTTTCAGGTTTTGCATTTGCACAAAATGTTGATGGCTTTCAAGCTGTTGCAACTGTACGAAACGTGCAAAAACCTTGTTTGTGGTTATTTAGCATAGCTACACAAAATCTTGTATAAATTTTTAACAGAAAGTTTGAATCGTTGGTTGCGAAACGTTGAAGCGTTTCAGGTTTTGCATTTGCACAAAATGTTGATGGCTTTCAAGCTGTTGCAACTGTACGAAACGTGCAAAAACCTTGTTTGTGGTTATTTAGCATAGCTACACAAAACCTTGTTTAAATTTTTAGCAGAAGCAAATTGTCAGCTGACAATACTTTGAAGCTTCCCAATTTGTCTTCGAATCCTTTTGCTGTTGCATTTGTACAAAACGTGCAAAAACCTTGTTTAGGTTGCTATATAGCATAATTGCACAAAACCTTGCAATTTTGCATTTTTAACCGATTGCTTAAATCGTTGGCTGATACGAAACGTTAAAGCTTTTGAAGCTGTTGCATTTTGCACAAAACGTTAAAAGCTTTTAAGCTGTTGCAATTGTACGAAACGTGCAAAAACTTTGTTTGGAAGATTATTTAGCATAGCTAAACAGAACCTTGCTTGCATATTAAACAGAAGATTAGAATCGTTGGTTACGATTACTTTGAAGCACGCTCATAAACTGATGCGTTTGTACTAAATGTTGATGACTTTCAAGCTGTTGCAACTGTACAAAACATGCAAAAACCTTGTTTATGTGGTTGTTTAGTTTAGCTACACAAAATATTGTTTCGATTTTTTACAGAGGATTTGAATCGTTGGTTGTGATACGTTGAAGCGTCTCGGGTTTTGCATTTGCACAAAATGTTGATGGGTTTCAACCTGTTCCAACTGTACGAAACGTGCAAAAACCTTGTTTATGTAGTTATTTAGCATCGCTACACAAAATCTTGTTTAAATGTTTAACAGAAGGTTTGAATCGTTGGTCGAGAATTGTTGAAGCGTCTCTTTGCATTTGCACAAAATGTTGACGGCTTTCAAGCTGTTGCAACTGTACCAAACGTGCAAAAACCTTGTTTCTGGTTATTTAGCATAGCTACACAAAATCTTGTTTAAATTTTTAACAGAAGGTTTGAATCGTTGGTTGCGAATCGTTGAAGCGTCTCTTTGCATTTGCACAAAATGTTGACGGCTTTCAAGCTGTTGCAACTGTACGAAACGTGCAAAAACCTTGTTTGTGGTTACTTAGCATAGCTACACAAAATCTTGTTTAAATTTTTAACAGAAGGCTTGAATCGTTCGTTGCGATACGGTGAAGCCTCTCAGGTTTTGCATTTGCACAAAATGTTGATGGGTTTCAACCTGCTCCAACTGTACGAAACGTGCAAAAACCTTGATTATGTAGTTATTTAGCATAGATACACAAAATCTTGTTTAAATTTTTAACAGAAGGTTTGAATCGTTGGTTGCGATACGTCGAAGCGGCTCAGGTTTTGCATTTGCACAAAATGTTAATGGCTTTCGAGCTGTTGCAACTGCACGAAACGTGCAAACACCTTGTTTGTGTGGTTGTTTAGCATAGCTACACAAAATCTTGTATAAATTTTTAACAGAAGGTTTGAATTGTTCGTTGCGAAACGTTGAAGCGTTTCAGGTTTTGCATTTGCACAAAATGTTAATGGCTTTCAAGCTGTTGCAACCGTACGAAACGTGCAAACACCTTGTTTGTGTGGTTGTTTAGCATAGCTACACAAAATCTTGTATAAATTTTTAACAGAAGGTTTGAATTGTTGGTTGCGAATCGTTGAAGCGTTTCAGGTTTTGCATTTGCACAAATTGTTGATGACTTTCAAGCTGTTGCAACTGTACGAAACGTGCAAAAACCTTGTTTATGTAGTTATTTAGCATCGCTACACAAAATCTTGTTTAGATGTTTAACAGAAGGTTTGAATCGTTGGTCGAGAATTGTTGAAGCGTCTCTTTACATTTGCACAAAATGTTGACGGCTTTCAAGCTGTTGCAACTGTACCAAACGTGCAAAAACCTTGTTTCTGGTTATTTAGCATAGCTACACAAAATCTTGTTTAAATTTTTAACAGAAGGTTTGAATCGTTGGTTGCGAATCGCTGAAGCGTCTCTTTGCATTTGCACAAAATGTTGACGGCTTTCAAGCTGTTGCAACTGTACGAAACGTGCAAAAACCTTGTTTGTGGTTATTTAGCATAGCTAAACAAAACCTTGCTTGCATTTATAACAGAAGGTTTGAATCGTTGGCTGATACGATACGTTGGAGTTCCAGCTCATGCAAAAAAAGACAGACTCTATTAAATTTATATTTATTAAGACATTACATAAGATTTGATATACGTATATAAGCATCTAGAAACTAGAATAACTCTTTGGTTCCATAATAATAATAAAAGTTGATTAATACAATTAAATATTTGTACAGAGAACAACCGGTACAATCGTGAACAAACCGTTATAATAATCAATTCAAAAAACGCTGATTCACAAACAACGTCAATATTTATTGTCTACACTTTTTTAAAGTATTAAATAATATAATTAGTAGGGCGATATGTATTATTTATGTAGAGCTAGCTAGCTATCCATTGGTACAACTTTTAAGACATGCAGCGGCACAATTAGGACCAAATAATTAAATAAAGCGAGCCGCACGTCTTTATATAAATATATTTATGTTGCAGTAACTTCTGGTCGTACTATAAATTTAGTGCCTAAACTCACATAAAACTATGAATTCAACATACAACAACCTATTCTAAAACGTCAAAACTCTGGACAGAATCTTACAATAACGGAACAAAACTGAACTTAACGTTATCACAATTACTAACGGAGAGAGAGACTACGTTTCTAGGTTATGAGTAGTATAGTAACGCCACTTCTGGACCACGATTTAATTGCATGCTGCTAGTAAAGGCTTTGGGTCGATTAATTTTGAGGACGACGCAGTGGCGCTGGTTTTTCTCATCTAAAGCACTTCACATCATGCAACTAATACGTGGTCAAAAAGTGTAGCGCAGTGTATATTATACAAATCCTGCAGGATCTACAAAACTGTACAATTTGTACAAACAGTGCTCTTATTTACAAGCAGTTTAAAAAAACATTCAAAATGGAAGAGATACAAAGGAAAGATATTGCACAAATATTCACGTGTATAAAATGTAAAGCTAACATATCTTCTATATACAAATAATGTGTTAAAAATAGTTAAATATCAAGGAACATCGACTTAGGCTAATATACATTTTGGAATGTTCAATATATTTACAATATGGATAAGAAACGTAATTAATGGATAACAATTGCGGCCGA
Source organism: Platerodrilus igneus (assembly GCA_036346225.1). NCBI lineage: Eukaryota > Metazoa > Arthropoda > Insecta > Coleoptera > Lycidae > Platerodrilus > Platerodrilus igneus. Next base: position 1,047,357 of record JARFIW010000549.1, read on the forward strand.
TATTGTGAATTCAAACCTTAAGCGTCCTCAGGTGTTAGATGAGCAAGTCCTGGGGCTGTAAAAGAAAGAAAAAGTTAGTATTTTTTAAAAAAATAAATCTTTAATTCAACCCTTCAACTATAAATCTTTTTACACCCCATTCAAACTGTAGATCCTTAGGCTCCCTTCTGAAACTGTAAATTTTATTCCCGTTCCAAGTGTTAAATTTATTAAATTCCTTTCTACATCGGTACATTCTGTTACATGCCAAACTGGCTATGTACCACTTTTTGATTTAGATATAATTTATAAGTTAATTGCCGCGTATTTTTTTAATTAATAACGCTAACTTTCGTCGTCGCTGACAGTCGCGTCTGCGCGGAAGGAATGCTGATGTGCGCGAGTGTCGAAAGCGGGCATTAAGCCACGAGACCTGAACAAAGCAACAATTATCTGAGTGGCCAATTCAAAGTGTAAAATTCCCAATTTAAAGTTTAAATTTTATTAAAGTATATTTTAAAATTATAATCCACTCCGGAAGAGCTGAAAAAATCTCCGGAAAGGTCTAGAAAATTGCCGGAAAGCCTAGAAAATTGTCGGAAAGCCTAATATATAGCCGAAAAGACTAGAAAATTGACAGAAAGCATAAAAAATCGACAAAAAGACTAGAAAATCGAAGAAAACCTAGAAAATCTCCGGAAGAGCCTAGAAAATCTGAGAAAGTGCCTAGAAAATCTTCGGAGGTGCCCAGAAAATTGCCGGAAATCCTAGAATATTGCCGCAAAGCCTACAAAATTTCCGGAAAGCCTAGATATTTGCCGGAAAATACTAGAAAGTTGCCGCAAAAGTTTAGAAAGTTGCCGGAAAAGTCTAAAAGTCGACGGAAAACTTAAGAAAATTTCCGGAAAGGCCAGAAAATTTCCGGAGCCTAGAAAATTGCCAAAAAACCTAGAATATTACACCAAAGTCTACAAAATTTGCGGAAAGCCTAGAGATGGCGAAAAAATCTAGAAAGTTAACGCAAAAGTTTAGAAAGTTGCGGGAAAAGTCTAGGAGGTCGACGGAAACTCTAGAAAATTGCCGAAAAGGCCTAGGAAATTGCCAAAAAGCCTAGAAAATTGCCAGAAAGCATAGAAAACAACGAAAAGCCTAGAAAATTAAAGGAAATTCTGGAAAATCTCCGGAAGTGCCTAGAAAATCTCCGGATGGACCTAAAAAATTGCCGGAAAACCTAGAAGATTACCGCAAAGCCTAGAAAATTTCCTGAAAGCCTAGAGATTTGCCGAAAAAATTTAGAAAGTTGCCGCAAAAGTTTAGACAATTGCCGGAAAAGTTTAGAAAGTCGACGGAAAGCTCTAAAAAATTGCCGGAGAGGCCTAGAAAATAGCCGTGCCGGAAAGCATACAAAATGGCTGGAAATTCTAGAATAATGCTGGAAATGGCCGGAAAGCCTATAAAATTGCCGGAGAGCCTAGAAAATTGCCGGAAAATCCTAAAAAATAGCCGCGCCGGAAGGCTAGAAAATTTCCGGAAATCCTGGAAAATTGTTGAAAAAGCCTAGAATATTGCCGGAAAGTTTAGAAAATTGCCATAAAGGCTAGGAAATTTACGGAAAGCCTATACAATTGCCGAAAGCTTAGAAAATGACCTGAAAGCCTAGTAAATTGCAGCTAAGCCTATAATTGCCCGAAAGCCTAGAAGATTGCCGGAAAGCATAGAAAATTGGCGGGAAGCCTAAAAATTGCCGGACATACTGAAAATTTTCCGGAAAAGCCTAGAAAATGCCCGAAAGTCTAGAAAGTATCTAAAAGAGCCTAGAAAATTGCCGGCAGAACCTAGAAAATAGCCCGAACGCATACAAAAATGCAGGAAAGCCTAGAAAATTGCCGAAAGAGCCTAGAAAATATCCGGAAGAACCTAGAAAATTGGCAGAAAAACCTAGAAAATTGCTGGAAAATCAAGAAATTTGTCTGAAAGCCTAAAAAACATCCAGAAAGCATAGAAAATTATCCAAAAGCCTAAAAATTATCAGAAAGCCAAAAAATCCCCGAAAGGGCATAGAAAAATGCCGGAAAGCCTAGAAAATTGTCGCAAAGCCTAGAAATTTTCCGAAAAGCCTAGAAAATTGTCAGAAAGCATAGAAAATCTAAGAAAAGCCCAGAAAATTAAAGGAAAACCTAGAAAATCTTCGGAAAACCTAGAATATCTCCGGAAGTGCCTAGAAAATCGTCGAAGCAGACTAGAAAATTTCCGGAAAGCCTAGAAAATTGTCGCAAAGCCTACAAAATTTCAGGAAGGCCTGGAGATTTGATAGAAAAATCTAGAAAGTTGCCACAAGGTTTAGAAAGTTGCCGGAAAAGTCTAGAAAGTCGACTGAAGAGTCTAGAAAATTGCCGGATAAGCATAAAAAATCGCCGTTCCGCAAAGCATAAAAAATTGCTGGAATTCGTGGAATATTGCCGGAAAAGGCTAAACAATTGCCGGAAAGCTTATAAAATTAGCGGTGAGCCTAGAAAATTGTCGGAAAGTATAGAAAAATGCCTAAAAAACCTAGGAAACTGCCGGAAGGTCTAGAAAATTTTCTTAAAGCCTAGAAAATTGATGGAAAGCTTAAACATTGCCAGAGAGTCTAGAAAATTTTCTTGAAAGCCTAGGAAGTATCCGCTAAGCCTGCAGGTTGCTTCAAAACTTAGAAAATCGATAGAACACCTAGAAAATTGGCGGAAAACCTAGGAAATTGTCGGAAAAGCGTAGAAATTGCCAGAAAGCCTACAAAATTGCCGAAAATCCTGTAAAATTGCCAAAAAAGCTTTCAAATTGCCGGAAAAGCCTAGACAATTGGCAGGAAAACCTAGAAAATTGCTAGAAAGCCAAGAAATTTGTCTAAAAACCACAAAAATTGCCAAAAAACATAGCACATTACCGGAAAGCCTAGAAAATTGCCAGAAAAAACTAGAAAATCTTCGGAAGGGCCTAGAAAATTGACGGAAAGCCTAACAGATTGCCGGAAAGCCTAGAAAATTGCCGGAAAGCCTAGAAAGTTGCCTGTAAGCCTAGGAAGTTACAGGTAAGCCTGAAAACTGCCTGAAAGTCTAGAGAATTGCCGAAAAGCCTAGAAATTGCCGGAAAGCCTAGAAAATTACCAAAAAACCTAGAAAATTACCGGAAATCCTGAAAAATTGCCGAAAAAGCCTAGAAATTGCCGGAAAGCCTAAAAAATTGCCGGAAAGCCAAAAAAGTTGCAGGAGAGCCTAGAAAATTGACGGAAAACCTGAAAATTGCCGGAAAGCCTAGAAAATTGCCGGAACGCCTAGCAAATTGCCGGAAAGCCTAGTAAATTACTGAAAGACCTGGAGAATTGCCGGAAAGCCTAAAAAATTGCCAGAAGGCCTAGAGAATTGCCGAAAAATTTATTAATTAAATTTTTCCAAATTTATAAATCTCTAATTCCCTAATTAATTGTAAATTTTATTAAATCATATTTTAAATATCTAAGACCTTAATTACAAATTTAAAATGCTAATTTTCTTAAATTTCCTGTTAAAACTGTAAATCTTTATAGCCTTTTAGTGTGAATTTTATTAAACTTTTCTAAATTTGTAAATCTCTAATTTCCAACTTAAAATATAAATTTAATTAAAATATATATTTCTTTTGAATTTGTAAATTCCTAATTCTCAATTTAAAATGCAAATTTTCATAAATCATATTTTAAACTTCCAAGTTTTGAATCACCAATTTAAAGTATAAATTTTCTTAAAATCCCTGTAGAGACTGTAGATTTTCATTTCCCTTTAAAGTGCGAATTTTACTAGACATTACTAAATTTGTAAATATCAAATTCCGAAGTTCAACTCTAAATTTTATTAAAGTTTTTAATTTTTATTCCCCAATTTAAAGTGTAAGTTTTGTTAAATTATATTTTAAAGTTATACATTTGAGATCACCAATTGAAGGACTAAATTTTGTTAAATTTCTTTTGAATCTGTAAATTCCTAATTCCCAATTTAAAATGTGAATTTTAGTAAATCATATTTCAAACTTTCAAGTTTTTAATCACCAATTTAAAGTATAAATTTTCTTAAAATCTCTGTAGACGCTGTAGATTTTTATACCCTTTTGAAGTGTGAATTTCATTAGAGTTTACTAAATTTCTAAATTTCAAATTTTGAAGTTCAACTGTAAATTTTATTAAAGTTTTTAATTTTTATTCCCCAATTTAAAATGCAAATTTTATTAAATTATTTTTTAAAGTTATACATTTGAGATCACCAATTGAAGGAGTAAATTTTGTTAAATTTCTTTTGAATCTGTAAATTCTTAATTCCCAATTTAAAATGTAAATTTTAGTAAATTATATTTTAAAGTTTCAAGTCTTTAATCGCCAATTTAAAGTATAAATTTTTTAAAATCCCTTTAGACACTGAAAATTGTTATTTCCCTTTGCAAGTGTGAATTCTATCAGACTTTACTAAATTTGCGAATTTCAAATTCCGAAGTTCAACTGTAAATTTTATTAAAGTTCTTAATTTTTATTCCCCAATTTAAAATGTAAATTTTATTAAAATATTTTTTAAAGTTATACATTTGAGATCACCAATTGAAGGACTCAATTTTGTTAAATTTCTTTTTAATCTGTAAATTCCTAATTCCCAATTTAAAATGTAAATTTTAATAAATCATATTTTAAAGTTCCAAGTCTTTAATCACCAATTTAAAGTATGAATTTTCTTAAAATCCCTGTAGACGCTGTAGATTTTTATTCCCTTTTGAAGTGTGAATTTCATTAGAGTTTACTAAATTTCTAAATTTCAAAGTCCGAAGTTCAAGTGTAAATTTTATTAAAGTTCTTAATTCCTACTCCCCAATTTAAAGTGTAAAGTTTATTAAATTATATTTTAAAGTTATAATTTTTTAATCACCAATTTAAACCGTTAATTTTATAAAACCCTTCCAAATCTGTAAATTTCTAATTTCCAACTTAAAATGTAAAATTTATTAAAACAGTTTTAAGCTTATAAATCTTCAATCGCTAATTCAAAGTGTAGATTTTACTAAATTCCTTTTTGAAACTATATTTTTATTCTCAATTTAAAGTGATCGTTTTAACAAATTTTTTTAAAATTGTGAATTTTTTAAGTCTCATTTTAAAATCCAAATTTTATAACTTTTTGAAAATTTGAAATTCTAATTAAGGTTTAAATATTATGAATCTCTTTGCTTAGTTGCACATTTTATAAATATTTTCTAGGGTTATAAATTCTTAATCCCTATAAATTTTGTTAAATTCTTTTTAAAATTATAAATCTTTAATTTCAAGTTTTACAGAGATCTTCTATAAATTATAAATGACGCGTTGACGGCAGCCCTGTAACGGACTTTTAATTACCACTTAATAAACCCTTTCTACCTAAAGCACCCTCTCCCCTTTGTTTTCCATATCGAACCCAAAATAAAAGTAGAACGCACAACAACCCCTTCTCGAGCGTACAAATTTATTCATGTAGTACCCTGGAGAATTCCAATACATATAATCGATGAGCGCAAATCACCCCGATGTCACTCTAACTCTCTTTGCTTAAAACCTTCACGTGATTGGTTGAAAACTAATCCTATTATCCCAATGGCAGTTTGAATAATTAATAGAGAGCTCTATCCCTTAATTGAAAATTTATAAACTGATGTCAAGGTTTAAATCTGGAGAAAGTCGCAGACATAACATCAATTCGTTTCAACACGCAGTAGGGGTTCGTAAATAAAATCATTACAACAGGACGATAAAGAAGGACGCTTTGATATCACTCGAGTTGGCTGAAACTGAATGAAGCAGAGGAAAATCTGAAAATAAAGACGCCAGTTTGCGTTTCAAACAGTTGGTTTAGTTAGTAAACAATTCCGAGGGATTCACTAATTAGACCACCCCAAAAATTACCTATTTGCAGATTAGTTGGGACACACCCAAAAACCTAAAATCTAACAAACCAATTTAAAGCAGGCTGTGGTGATATAAGAAAATTTAAAATGTCTGATCTTTGAAATTTAGTTCGTCCTGAAAACCAAGGAAATTTATAGTTTGTACTGTTTTCAACGAATTATACAGCATTGAATTTTGAAATTTTGAAACGTAAGCTAAAATCTAGTAAAAACTTACGTTTGTGCAGCAATTGAACTTAGAAATTAGTAAAATTTACAATTTCGACTGTGAAGCGAACCGTAAATTCTTTAGTTCGTACATGTAATTTAGAAAAAACTTTAAACGTAGGCTAAAATCTAGTAAAAAATTACGATTTTGCAGCAATTCAACTTGAAAATCAGTAAAACTTACAACTTCAACTGTGAAGCCAACTGTAAATTTTTTAGTTCATACCTGTAATTTAGAAAAAATGGAAACGTAAGCTAAATCTAGTTCGAACTTACGCTTGTGCAGCAATTAAACTTAAAAATCAGTAAAATTTACATTTGCAACTGTGAAGCCAACTGTAAATTTTTTAGTTCGTACCAGCAACTTAGAAACATTTTGACGCATAAGATAGAATCTAGTAAAAAAAATTACGTTTGTGAAGCAATTGAACTTCAAAATTAGGAAATTTACAATTTTAACTAAGGAACCAACTGTAAATTCTTTAGTTCGTACATGTAATTTAGAAAAAACTTTAAATGTAGGCTAAAATCTAGTAAAAAATTACGATTTTGCAGCAATTCACCTTGAGAACCAGTAAAATTTCCAAATTCAACTCTAAAGTCAACTGGAAATTTTTAGTTCATACCTGTAATTTAGAAAAATTTTGAAACGTAAGCTAAAATCTAGTAAAAAATTATGTTTGTGCAGCAGTTGAACTTAAAAATCAGTAAAATTTACAATTTCAATTGTGAAGCTAACTCTAAATGTTTTAGTTTGTACCAGCAACTTAGAAACATTTTGAAACGTAAGATAGAATCTAGTAAAAAAATTACGATTGTGCAGCAATTGAACTTGAAGATCAGTAAAATTTACAATTTCAACTGAGAAGCCAACTGTAAATTCTTTAGTTCGTACATGTAATTTAGAAAAAATTTTAAGCGTAGGCTACAATCTTGTAAAAAATTACGATTTTGCAGCAATTCAACTTGAGAATAAGTAAAATTTCCAAATTCAACTCTAAAGTCAACTGGAAATTTTTAGTTCATACCTGTAATTTAGAAAAATTTTGAAACGTAAGCTAAAATCTAGTAAAAATTACGATTTTGCAGCAATTCAACTTGAAAATCAGTAAAATTTACGACTTCAACTGTGAAGCCAACTGTAAATTTTTTAGTTCATACCTGTAATTTAGAAAAAAATTTAAACGTAAACTAAATCTAGTTCGAACTTACGCTTGTGCAGCAATTAAAATTAAAAATCTGTAAAATTTACATTTGCAACTGTGAAGCCAACTGTAAACTTTTTAGTTCGTACCAGCAACTTAAAAACATTTTGACGCATAAGATAGAATCTAGTAAGAAAATTACGTTTGTGAAGCAATTGAACTTCAAAATCAGGAAATTTACAATTTTAACTGAGAAACCAACTGTAAATTCTTTAGTTCGTACATGTAATTTAGAAAAAACTTTAAACGTAGGCTAAAATCTAGTAAAAAATTACGATTTTGCAGCAATTCAACTTGAAAATCAGTAAAATTTCCAATTTCAACTGTAAAGTCAACTGGAAATTTTTAGTTCATATCTGTAATTTATAAATATTTTGAAACGTAAGCTAAAATCTAGTACAAAATTATGTTTGCGCAGCAATTAAACTTAAAAATCAGTAAAATTTACAATTTCAACTGTGAAGCCAACTGTAAATTTTTTAGTTCGTACCAGCAACTTAGAAACATTTTGAAACGATTGTGCAGATATTAAACTTGAAAATCAGTAAAATTTGCAATTTAAACTGTGAAGCCAATTGTAAATTCTTTAGTTCATACATATAATTTATAAAAATTTTTAAACGTAGGCTAAAATCTAGTAGAAAATTACGATTTTGCAGCAATTGACTTAAGAATCAGTAAAATTTACAATTTTAATTGTGAACGAGGCTGCAAATTTTTTAATTCTTACTTGTAATTTAAAAAAAATTAAAACGTAAGCTAAAATCTAGGAATAAATTACGATTTTGCAGCAATTGAACTTAAAAATCAGTATAATTTACAATTTCAACTGTGAACCCGGCTGCAAATTTTTTAATTCGTACTTGTTATTTAGAAAAAATTTGAAACGTAAGCTAGAATCTAAAAAAAAATTATGATTGTGCAGCAATTTAACTTAAAAATCAGTAAAATTTTACAATTTCAACTGTGAAGTAAACTGTAAAATTTCTAGTTCGTACTAATAAATTTTAAAAATTTTAAAACATAAGCTAAAATTTATTTTAAAATTACGATTGTGCAGCAATTGATCTAAAAAATCAGTAAAATTTACCATTTCAACTGTGTGCTCATCTGTAAATTTTTTAGTTCGTACTTGTAATTTAGAAAATTTTTTAAACGTAAGCTAAAATCTAGTAAAAAATTACGATTTTGCAGCAATTGAACTTAAAAATCAGTAAAACTTACACTTTCAACTGTGAAGCCGGCTGCAAATTTTTTAGTTTATACTTGTTATTTAGAAAAAATTTGAAACGTACGCTAGAATATAGGAAAAAACTATGATTGTGCAGCATTTGAACTTAAAAGTCAGTAAAATTTACAATTTCAACTGTGAAGTAAACTGTAAAATTTCCGGTTCGTACTCGTGAATTTTAAAAATTTTGAAACGTAAGCTAAAATTTATTAAAAAATTACGATTGTGCAGCAATTGAACTTAAAAATCAGTAAAATTTACAATTTCAACTGTGAAGTAAACTGTAAAATTTCCGGTTCGTACAAGTAAATTTTAAAAGTTCTGAAACGTAAGCTGAAATTTATTAAAAAATTACGATTGTGCAGCAATTGAACTTAAAAATCAGTACAATTTACAATTTTAACTGTGAAGTCAACTGTAATATTTCTAGTTCGTACTCCTAAATTTTAAAAATTTTAAAACCTAAGCTTAAATTTATTAAAAAATTACGATTGTGCTGCAATTTAATTTAAAAATCAGTTAAATTTACAATTTCAACTGTGAAGTCAACTGAAAGATTTCTACTTCGTACTCGTAAAATTTGGAAAAATTTTAAATTTAAGCTAAGAATTTTGAAAAAATTTGCGATTGTGCAGCAATTGAACTTAACAATCAGTAAAATTTATAATTTCAACTGTGAACCCGGCTGCAAATTTTTTTATTCGTACTCGTTATTTAGAAAAAATTTGAAACGTAAGCTAGAATCAGGAAAAATTATGATTGTGCAGCAATTGAACTTAAAAATTAGTAAAATTTACAATTTCAACTGTGCAGTAAACTGTAAAATTTATAGTTCGTACTCATAAATTTTAAAAAATTTGAAACGTAAGCTAGAATCTAGAAAAAAATTATGATTGTGCAACAATTAAACTTAAAAATCAGTAAAACTTACAACATCAACTGTGAAGCCAACTGTAAATATTTTAGAGCGTACCAGTAAAATTAAAGAAATTTTGAACCTTAAGCTAAACATTTAGAAAAAAATTGCGATTGTGTAGCAATTGAACATAAAAATCAGTATAACTTACAATTTCAACTGTAAAGCCAACTGTAAATTCTTTAGTTCGTATATGTAATTTAGAAAAATTTTGAAATGTAAAATAAAATCTAGTAAAAAATTACGATTGTGCAGCAATTCAACTTGAAAATCAGTAAAATTTCCCAATTCAACTGTAAAGTCAACTGGAAATTTTTAGTTTATACCTGTAATTTAGAAAAATTGTGAAACGTAAGCTAAAATCTAGTAAAAACTTACGTTTGTGCAGCAATTGAACTTAAAAATCAGTAAAATTTCTAATTTCAACTGTGAGGTCATTTGTAAATTTTTTAGGTCATTCCTGTAATTTAGAAAAATTTTTAAACGTAAGCTAAAATCTAGTAAAAAATTATGATTGTGCAGCAATTGAACTTAAAAATTAGTAAAACTTACAATTTCAACTGTGAAGCCGGCTGCAAATTTTTTTAGTTCATACTTGTTATTTAGAAAAAATTTGAAACGTACGCTAGAATCTGGGAAAAAACTATGATTGTGCAGCATTTGAACTTAAAAATCAGTAAAATTTACAATTTCAACTGTGAAGTAAACTGTAATATTTCTAGTTCGTACTCCTAAATTTTAAAAATTTTAAAACGTAAGCTAAAATTTATTAAAAAATTACGATTGTGCAGCAATTGAATTCAAAAATCAGTTAAATTTACAATTTCAACTGTGAAGTCAACTGTGAAGTCTCAAGCGCCAACGCAAATACAAATCACCGTGTATAATATAAAAGGAAGCTTATTTTTGCAGAACAAATAATTCTAGGCGCAACCCATTTCATTTTAGAAACATTTAAAGAATTCGTAAACTCCTAATAAATACAAATTAGCTAAATTTAAAAGCAAAACAAATCTCTTTAAAACTCGACGCATTGCGTAAGGAATTGAAAACAATAAAACCCATAAAATAAACTTTTGAAAAACGAGTATATTTCATAACGCAATAAAACATAGATATTGAGGTGAAAGCCTACGTGATGTTTGAAATGTAAATCGCCACATTTAAAGGAACCCCATCGTAGGTAAACAAACTATGGAAATTATAATTTTGGATGTACGTGCAGAATTAAAGGTTAATATTTAACGGTCTCTGTACAAAATTACAACTACGTGATGTTAAAAGGTACAAAGTACCATTGGTTAACGAAATTCATAATATAAAACTTATTGTCTAAGTAATATTTGAAGCGTCTGAGCAATGCATAAAGTAAGCAACTCAAAGTAAAACCCATCCGGCTGCATGATAGCGCAGTGCAACGCCACTGCCATAGCCAAATAACAAGAATGCGGGCGGTCAACCAATAACAGCAAGTAAGACGACTTGTCTACATAATGCATTAAAATTGATAACAAACATTCATTTCATAACCAAAGCACGAACTGTACCAGTCGTAACAAAAGTATTACGTAGATTCCAACTTAGTGAAGTTAAATTAACAATTAGAAGTAAAAGTCACATTAATTAAAATTTCAAGTGAACAAAACAGTAAAAGTGCGCATTTAAACATACGAGTGTACAAAAATCTGCCCTTGGCTTAAAACGTGAGTCTAAAATTAATTAGTAATAAACAAAATCTTTACAATTCATTATTTAAGGCTCCAAATAAATACGGAAGTAAAACTCAAAACATTACTTCAATGCTCCAATCAAGTACGGAAGTAAAACTCAAAACAATACTTCAATACTAATACTTCAATATCTCTAAGTACTAGATGCAATAAATAGGAAACTGTAAATTAAGACGTTGAGATTACAAGTCAACTTAAGCTAAAAATTTTGAAAAAAATTGCGATTGTGCAGCAATTGAACTTAACAATCAGTAAAATTTACAACTTCAACTGTGAAGCCGGCTGCAAATTTTTTAATTCGTACTTGTTATTTAGAAAAAATTTGAAACGTAAGCTAGAATCTAGAAAAAAATTATGATTGTGCAGCAATTGAACTTAAAAATTAGTAAAATTTTACAATTTCAACTGTGAAGTAAACTGTAAAATTTCTAGTTCGTACTCATAAATTTAAAAATTTTGAAACGTAAGGTAAAATTTACTAAAAAATTATGATTGTGCAGCAATTGAATTTAAAAATCAGTTAAATTTACAATTTCAACTGTGAAGTCAACTGTAAGATTTCTAGTTCGTACTCGTAAAATTTGAAAAAATTTCAACCTTAAGCTAAAAATTTTGAAAAAAATTGCGATTGTGCAGCAATTGAACTTAACAATCAGTAAAATTTATAATTTCAACTGTAAACCCGGCTGCAAATTTTTTTATTCGTACTTGTTATTTAGAAAAAATTTGAAACGTAAGCTATAATCTAGAAAAAAATTGTGATTGTGCAGCAATAGAACTTAAAAATTAGTAAAATTTACAATTTCAACTGTGAAGTTAACTGTAAAATTTTTAATTCGTACTCATAAATTTTAAAAATTTTGAAACGTAAGCTAAAATTTACTAAAAAATTATGAGTGTGCAGCAATTGAATTAAAAAGTCAGTAAAATTGACTATTTCATGTGTGAAGTCAACTGTAAGATTTCTAGTCCGTAGTCGAAAAATTTGAAAAATTTTAAACGTTAGGCTAAAAATTTAGAAAAAAATTGCGATTTGCAGCAATGAACTTATAAACCAATAAAATTTACAATTTCAACTGTGAAGCCAACTGTAAATTTTTTAACTCGTATCAGCAACTTAGAAACATTTTGAAACGTAAGATAGAATCTAGTAAAAAAATAATATTTGTGCAGCAATTAAACTTGAAAATCAGTAAAATTTACAATTTCAACTGTGAAGCCAACTGTAAATTCTTTAGTTCGTGCCTGTAATTTAGAAAAATTTTGAAACGTAAGCTAAAATCCAGTAAAAATTATGATTGTGCAGCAATTCAACATAGAAATCAATAGAATTTACAACTACAACTGCTCCCTTTAATCACTTAGTTCATGCTTGAACTGAAATTTATAAAAATATAGAATTCAAGCTAAAACTCTATGAGTGTGCAGCAATTGAGACTAAGAGTCGGTAAATTTTACAATTTTAATACTGTAAATGTTTTAGTTCATGCCTGCAATCCAGAAAAACTTTGAAACGAGCTAAAATCTAGGGCAGCAATTGAACATAAGAATCAATTTCAGTTGTAACTGATTCATGATTGAATTGAAATTCATACAAATCTGAAATTCGAACTCGCAAAGTACCTACTGTCACAACGTTCTTTAACTATAACACGACCTGGAAGAAGATTGATGATCGTTCTTTTTGTTTGCGTTAGATTTCATAAGGCTTATAGACAATTCTTGTATTTCTGTTTACGAGTTGAGAAATTTCCAATTTTTTCACCACATTGTCTTCTGATCAAATTTATAATGGCGATAAATTTCTTAAAGGTTTCGATTTTTAGTTTCCTAATGAAAATTAAATCGTAATTTCGCGCCAATTAAAGTTTGTTCTTTTGACTAGCACGTTCCAAAACGATGTTAATTTACCCTGATGGATATAATTAAAATTCACACAAACTAACCCTTCTTAATCATCTCATTTCCAGTATTCTTTTTACTACAGCCCTTCGTTCTACATTCAAAGAAAAACTCTGAACTGTTTTAATTCTCCTTCTTCCTCTTCCTATTCCTTGCTGTATTGATTTTATTCGTAAGCACGAACCCTGCGGCCTGCTGAACCCAGATTGAAATATGGGGTTTTCGGCCACTTTCAGTGGATTTGGAGTTCACTGAAACTTTATACATTTTGAATTAGGTTAAGGAAATGAATAGGGATTAATGTTTCTTTTTAATTTTTTAAGCAGGGATTGGTTGTATCGTTTTAGCCCTGGGCCAATGATGTGAGGGCTTTGCGTAAATATTTGTACACCGGGGTGCACTCTCTGTCTATTGATTTTATTCGAACGTTCCCGGGAACTATTATGCAAACGAAGTTATGACATGGAGAGTTAACAAGCTTTCGAAAATTTCAATTTATGGAGAGAATTCAACAATGCTGCAGTATAAAACTGAGCGTTTAATGTGTTACTGTTTGAACTGTAGTTCTGTGAGAATTGTAAACTAATAGTGGCGGATTCTTTTGCGATTTTGATTTAGAAATACATTAAAACTATAGTGCAAATGCTGATTATAAGAAGACTAAATAGTTTTACAATAAGCAGAGTTTACAGTGAATCAATTAATTTTAAAGTAAGGATTTATCACAAATTACATTTATACAGATAATTCAGGTATCGATGCACCGATAAACCGAAATACCAATATGTCGCTATACCGATATACCGATATCCCGATATGCCGATATGCCAATGTGCCAATAGGCCGATGTGTCGATATGCCGATATACCGATATGCCGATACGCCGATACACCAAAGTGCCAATGTGCCGATATGCCAATAAGTTGATGTGCCGATATGAAGATATAACAATATGCCGTTATGTCAGACGAGATGCTGAAATGCCGACACCACAATATGTCGATGTAGCGATATACCGATATACCGATATACCGATATACCGATATACCGATATACCGATATACCGATATACCGATATACCGATATACCGATATACCGATATACCGATATACCGATATACCGATATACCGATATACCGATATAACGATATAACCGATATACCGATATACCGATATACCGATATACCGATATACCGATATACCGATATACCAATATACCGATATACCGATATACCGATATACCGATATACCGATATACCGATATACCTATATACCGATATACCGCTATACCGATATACCGATATACCGATATACCGATATACCGATATACCGATATACCGATATACCGATATACCGATATACCGATATACCGATATACCGATATACCAATATACCGATAAACCGATATACCGATATACCGATATACAGATATACCGATATACCGATATACCAATATACCGATATACCGATATACCGCTATACCGATATACCGATATACCGATATACCGATATACCGATATACCGATATACCGATATACCGATATACCGATATACCGATATACCGATATACCGATATACCGAAATACCGAAATACCGATATACCGATATACCGATATACCGATATAACCGATATACCGATATACCGATATACCGATATACCGTTATTCCTATATACCGATATGCTGATATGCCTATTTGCCGATATACCGATACATCGATATCCCGATACGCCGATACACCGATATACCGATATGCCATATACCGATAATAACCGATATACCGATATGCCGATCATTATATGCATACCGATATACTGATTACCTATAAACCGATATTCCGATATGCCGACATACCGATATACCAAAATACCGATATGCCGATATACCGATACACCGATATACCCATATACCGATATACCAATATACCGATATACCGATATACCGATATACCGATATACCGATATACCGATATACCGATATACCGATATACCGATATACCGATATACCGATATACCGATATACCGATATACCGATATACCGATATACCGATATACGGAAATACCGAAACACCGATATACCGATATACCGATATAACTGATATACCGATATACCGTTATTCCTATATACCGATATACTGATATGCCTATTTGCCGATATACCGATACATCGATATCCCGATACGCCGATACACCGATATACCGATATACCGATATGCCTATATGCCGATATACCGATATACAATACACCGATATACCGATACGCCGATACACCATATACTGGCATACCGATATACTGATTACCTATATACCGATATTCCGATATGCCAACATACCGATATATCAAAATACCGATATGCCGATATACCGATACACCGATATACCCATATACCGATATACCAATATACCGATATACCGATATACCGATATACCGATATACCGATATACCGATATACCGATATACCGATATACCGATATACCGATATACCGATATACCGATATACCGATATACCAATATACCAATATACCGATATGCCGATATCCGTTTACTATATACCGATATACCGATATACACGATATACCGATATACCGTTATTCCTATATACCGATATACTGATATGCCTATTTGCCGATATACCGATACATCGATATCCCGATACGCGATCGATACTACCGATTCGATATGCCGATATGCCGATATACCGATATACAATAACCGATATACCGATACGCCGATACACCATATACTGGCATACCGATATACTGATTACCGTATACCGATATTCCGATATGCCAATTACCGATATACAAAATACCGATATGCCGATATACCGATACACCGATATACCCATATACCGATATACCGAAAATATACCGATATACCGATGTACCGTAATATATACCGATATACCGATATACCGATATACCGATATACCGATATACCGATATACCGATATTACCTATATACGATATACCAATATACCGATATGCCGATTTGCCGTTTTACTAATATACGATATACCAATACACCGATATACCGACTTGCCGATATACCGATATACCGATATACCTATATACCTATATACCGATATACCGCTATACCGATATACCGATATGTCAGACGAGATGCTGATATGCTGACACGACAATGTGTCGATATGCCGATATAGCGATATACCGATATACCTATATACCAATATTACGATATACCGATATCACGATATACCGGTATACCGATATGCTAGTATAACGGTATACCGATATACTGATACACCAATTTACCGATATTACGATACACCGATATGCCGATATACCTATATACCGATATAGCAATATACCGAAACTACAATCTTTTGAAAAAGCTTTATACTGCAATACGGGTACACTGATATAATACTATACCACTACATCGATACATTAAAGTACTGTTATATCAATATATGCCTACACCGATATACCGATTAATCTATATAACGTTTCACCGACAAAATGATACCCAATGCGCCGATATACCGATAAACTGATATATCAATATACCGATATAATGCCACAGCGAATTATCTATATAACGATGCACGAATATACCGCAATACCAATACACTAAAATACAAACATTCCAACACACCGATTTACCGATATACTGATACACCGATATACCGATACGCGGATATACCAATATACCGATATACCGAGATACCTATATACCGATATGTCGATATACCGATATACCGATGTGCCGATATACCGATATATTGATATGCCGATATGCTGATATGCCGACATGACGAGATGCCGACATGCCAACATATTGACATGCCGATATACCGATACGCCGATATTTGGTATTAAGCATAGTGAACACGTGTCGCGTTACTATAAAGAGTTAGAGTGGCTAAAATTTGAGGACTGACGGCAATTACATTAAGCCTTATTAATGTATAAGTAACTTCGCGGACGTGGTCCACCATACCTTGCCTCTAGACTGGCACTTTTATCAAGGGGGCAGTAGTATACCAGGAACGAGAACCGTTTAGCACTGAAATGTACCATGCCCTTTCTAGTCTCTAGTTCAATCTTAGGAAAGTCCATACCAACAAATAGCAGAATGTTGTCGTTTGTTAAGTTCCTGAAATCAAATCGGGAGTATCTTCTTGCACGCTACTTATATAATGAGGGAGCGAGAAAAATAGGGTCAAGTGTGTCTGAGTGTATGCGTGGGTGAGTAGGTGTGTGTTAGAGAGTTCACTGCTGGATTAATTTAATTTACTATTTTGTAATTTTGTTTATTATCTTTTGGTATGTATAGGGGTCCATTTCGAATGGACCTGCACCTTGCCGAAGTTCTAAATTACTAGAACATGTGAAATGGCTTGCGTGTTCTAATGAGCTAAAGAGCCAAACTACAGGTCCAACCAAAGTAGTAAGGTCGTTAGTGAGGAACCAGACTAAGACAGGTCCCCGAAAGAGTGCAGCGGCTCTTTCGGTACTTAGATTGGCAGAGACCATAGGGGTCGGTATGGAAGTCTAAGACATACTACCGCGATGTGGAAGGCAACGAGAAACCACCACATTATCTCCCAAGTACACAGCGTACCTAAATTATAATAAAATGATGGCATTCTCTGGGGTAAAAGATTCCGGAGTTAAAATAGTCCCCCATTCGGATCTCCGGGAGGGGACTACTTTGGAGGATGCGATCGGAAAGTTAAAAATAAGAGTCGGGAACATTCTGCGAGTCGGAGAGTGGAATGTTAGAAGTATGAAGCAAGTAGGTAAGCTAGAGAACCTAAAAATTGAAATGAATAGGTTATCACTAGACATAGTAGGGATCAGCGAAGTTCGGTGGCCAGAGGCTGGGGATTTTTGGAGTTGAGACTTCAGGGTAATTCATACAGGAGCAGAGGACGGAAATTTGGGTGTGGGGATAGTTATGCGGAAAAAGATAGGATACTGTGTAGAAAATTACTTACAAAAGAACGAAAGAGTACTCATGGTTAGATTAGAATCTAAACCGGTAAACACAGTAATAATACAAGTATACATGCCCACCTCTAGCTACAGCGACGAAGAGGTAGAAGCCATCTACAAAGATATCGAAGACATATTAAGATACGTAAAGGACATGAAAATTTAATAATTACGGGGATTTTAATGCTGTGGTAGGTGAGGGTAGGGAAGGAGCGGTAGTAGGTTTATTTGGTTTAGGCACGAGAAACGACAGGGAAATAGGCTGGTAGAATTTTGCGACAAGAACAATTTAATTATCACAAACACATTATTTCAACATCATGCTAGAAGACGATATACGTGGAAGATGCCAGGAGATATAGGACGATATCAAATAGATTACATTCTTGTTAGACAACGGTTTAGGAATCAAGTAAAAGACTGTAGAAGCTACCCAGAAGCAGATATAGGCACTGACCACAACATCGTAATTATGAAGGCCGCACTTAAATTTAAAAATCTGAAAAAGAGGAACGGAAAAAGGCACTTGGACTTAGAGAAACTAAAAGACAAAGATATTCAAGTAAGATTCGAAAAAAAGTCAAATGAATTGCTAAATGATATCGCGAAAATATCTGAAACTAAGGAAGTAGAAACAGAATGGAATAACATTAAATCCAGCCTAGACATGGCGGCCAGAGATATTTTGGGGTATACACAAAAAGAAAATAAGAGACCATGGATAACAAAGGATATCGTGAATTTAATAGAAGAAAGACGAAAATACAAAAATAAAACAGACGAAACAGGAAAACAGAGATACAAAGCCATAAAATGGGAAATTATTCGAAAATGCAGGAAAGCTAAAGAACAATGGATTGATGAAAAGTGCAAAGAAGTACAAACTAAGATGGAAATAGGAAAGACAGACGAAGCATACAAATTAATTAGAATGAATTTTAGGGATATAAAACCGTATAACAAAAATATAAGGGACGCACAAGGAAACGTCATTATAGAAAACGTAGAGAAAGTGAGTAGATGGCAAGAATACATAGGGAATTTATATGCAGGAGAGGAACTAACTGCATTAGAACAGGAATCAGACATTGAAAATGATGACTTGGGATATCCTATACTTCGAAACGAGTTTGAATTAGCATTAAAGAGTCTGAAAAATGGTAAGGCGCCGGGTACAGATAAGGTGCAAGCAGAAACTCTAAAAGCCGCTGGACAAGCAGTAACAGAACGTCTCTTCCAACTTGTAAGCTATATGTATGAGACAGGCGAGATACCCAAAGATTTCAAACGTAGCATCATAGTAACTATACCAAAAAAGAAAGGCGCGGATAGATGTGAAAATTTTCGAACAATAAGTTTGACAGCACACGTGTCAAAAATATTAACTAGAATTGTGCAAAGACGATTGGAAAAACGAGCTGAAGAAATACTAGGAGAAGACCAATTTGGGTTTAGGCGAAACAGGGGAACACGGGAGGCTATTTTAGCTCTGAGAGTGATAATGGAAAACAATAGAAAAGAGGAAAGCATGTATATAGGGTTTGTAGATCTGGAAAAAGCATTCGACAATGTAAATTGGAAAAAATGTTTGAAATACTCAAAAGATTGGAATGAGTTATAGGGATAGACGAATAGTACATAGCTTATACAAAGAGCAAACAGCAGTAATAGAATTAGAGCAGGAACGTAGAAAGTAAACATTAGGAAAGGGGTGAGACAGGGATGTGCTCTATCCCCATTGATTTTTAACTTGTACATAGAAGAGGCAATGAATACTGTCAAATGCAGAAAGACATTTGGAATTACTATGCAGGGACAAAAAATTGATATGCTTAGATTTGCAGATGATATAGCGGTATTAGCGTCTAGCAAGGAAGAGTTAGAAGCGGCTCTTAATGAAATGGAAACGGTTCTAACAGAGAGATACGGTATGAAAATTAACAAAACTAAAACTAAAGTTCTAGTTTGCAAAGGTGGGGAAAATAAATCAAAAACAATAATACAAGTATTTAACACGAACTTACAAGAGGTTAAGGATTTCTGCTACCTAGGAAGCCAAATAACGCAAGATGGGAAAAGCACAACAGATATAAAACAAAGATTAGCACAAGGTCGTACTACATTTAACAAGAAAAAGCAACTATTGTGCTCAAAGACCACAAACATAGAAACAAGGAAAAGATTGCTTAAAACATATGTGTGGAGCACAGCACTGTACAGGCTGTGAAGTCTGGACAGTAGGAGAAGCGGACAAGAAAAGGTGGAAGCCTTTGAAATGTGGTGTTACAGGCGTAGGATGAAGATATCATGGACAGACAAAGTTAAAAACGAAGAGGTACTAAAAATGGTAGGGAAGAAAAAATATGTGGAAAACGGTAAAAATAGGAGAGATAGGATGATAGGCCACATACTACGGCATGAGGGAATAGTGCGGAATATTTTAGAAGCAGAGATAGGAAAAAAGAAGAAGAGGCAGACCTAGATTAGACTACTGCACACAGATAGTAAAAGATGTAGGCTGTAGAGGTTTCAGGGAGATGTGTAGGCTAGCCCAGAATAGAAATCAATGGAGGTACGCATCCAACCAATCCCAAGATGGATAAACTAATGACGAAAAGATAACTGTGCGTAAACATGATGATTAGTATAAGTAACTACAAGAATTGGTTGGGCAATATTCTCGAATAATGTTAAGTGTGTGAAAGGATTTACTGGAAAACCATTATTTCGGCAAATGTCTAAGTGTTGGGGGATCTTGGTAGCCACAGGTTGCTTAACCTCCTTCACTGAATCTCGGTAAAATAGGGTATAAAATTAGAAAACAATAGAAAGGGAACGAGCTGAATACACATACTCCCTGAAAAGAGGAAAAGAAGAAAAAGAAGGAAATCACCAAAAACGCAAATTCAAAGAAGCTGCCTATATAACCCTACATAAAAATAACTGCGTTGCAAACGAATCCGTGACTTTCAGTAAACAATGGATTCCATTACTAAAAGAAATAACAAAAGAAATAACAAATGAAAATCAAATGCCCACAATATCTAGGTAGCATTGCAAGTTTTTCCTGGGTTTTCCTTGCAATATTAACATGAAATACAGCCTACATACATGATTTCTATTTATACATAAAATAACTAATTACATAAAAATAAGCATATTAACAATCCTTGTAAAACAGCATTGGTATCTGACAAGTATAAATCCACAATAAGGTTACCTCAAAACCATATACAATCTCCGTTGAACAGTATTGGTATCTGACAAGTTGTAACCCGCCATAGGGTCGCCTCAGAACCATGTTAAAATCTACCAAAGAGGTAACTTAAATCATAATGAATTTTCCCCCTCAAAATAAATATAAAAAAAACGACTACTTAAGCCTTTCAATAATGCAATCGCACACTTCTTTAATAACCATCCTCTCAATTGTATAAATAGAAACATGTTAAAAAATGTTGGCTGAAATGCAGACACAAAAACGGTAGCAGTCTTTTGAAATGCTCCAGATGTATGAGGACGATAGCATGGACAGACAAAGATAATAACAAATAAGTTACAGAAATAGTATGGGAACAAGGATATCTGGGGAAAAAGAGAAATAGTAGGGCGGAATACGTTCTAAGGCATTTTTGGGAAATAGTATGTGATATATTACAAGCAGAAATAGGAAAAAAGAGGTAGATGTAGACCTAGATCAGACAGTTATAGATGCAAACTGTGCATATTTCAGGGAAATCTGTAGGCTAGTTCAGAATAGGGAACAATGATGGTACGCGTCTAACCAGTTCTAGGACTGATGACCTAATGATGATGATGTATATGGGTGACCTTAGTTAACTGTAAGAGTGAGCTCAGTGGCCTAAACTTCTATTTGCATGTTTAATAAAACGTTTAAAATAAAATATACCGATATAACGATACACCTATACACCGATATACCGATATACCGATATACCAATATACCGATATACCGATATACCGATATACCGATATACCGATTTACCGATATATCGATATACCGATATACCGATATACCGATATACCGATATACCGATATACCGATATACCGATATACCGATATACCGATATACCGATATACCGATATACCGATATACCGATATACCGATATACCGATATACCGATATACCGATATACCGATATACCGATATACCGATATACCGATATACCGATATACCGATATACCGATATACCGATATACCGATATACCGATATACCGATATACCGATATACCGTTATACCGTTATACCGATATACCGATATATTGATATACGGATATACCGATATACCGATATACCGATATACCGATATACCGAAATACCGATATACCGATATACCGATATACCGATATACCGATATACCGATATACCGATATGCCGATATCCGATATACCGATATACCGATATACCGATATACCGATATACCGATATACCGATATACCGATATACCGATATGACCGATATACCGATATGCCGATATGCCGATATACCGATATACCGATATACCGATATACCGATATCCGATATGTCGGTATGCCGATACACCGATATACCAATATACCGATATACCGATATACCGATATACCGATAAACCGATATACCGATATACCGATATACCGATATACCGATATACCGTTATACCGTTATACCGTTATACCGATATACCGATATATTGATATACGGATATACCGATATACCGATATACCGATATACCGTTATACCGATATACCGATATACCGATATACCGATATACCGATATACCGATATACCGATATACCGATATACCGATATACCGATATACCGATATACCGATATACCGATATACCGATATACCGATATACCGATATACCGATATACCGATATACCGATATACCGATATACCGAAATACCGATATACCGATATACCTATATACCGATATAGCGATATACCGATATACCGATATACGATATACCGATATGCGATATACCGATATACCGATATACCGATATCGACCGATATACCGATATACCGAATACCGATATACCGATATACCTATATACCGATATAGCGATATACCGATATACCGATATACCGATATACCGATATGCCGATATGCCGATATGCCGATATACCGATATACCGATATACCGATATACCGGTATACCGATATACCGGTATACCGATATACCGATTTACCGATACACCGATATACCGATATACCGATATACCGATATACCGATATACCGATATGGCGATATGCCGATATGCCGATATGCCCTATACCGATATACCGAAAAACGATACTTCGATATCCCGATATGTCGGTATGCCGATACACCGATATACCGATATACCGTACTGTACATTTTTTAGTTCATGTTCGAATTAAAATTTATGTAAATTTAGAATTCAAGCGTAAAATTTAGTAAAATTTACAAATGTGCAGCATTTTATACAAATGTTGTGCTTTTGCAGAGAAGTCAGTAGAGCTTACAAGTACAGGTGCAGCTTTTTCAATTGTAATTTATAAGAATTTTGGAACATCTGCTAACAATCTACTAAAATTTACGATTGTGCAGCAACTCGAAAAATCTGTAAAATTTCGAATTTTACTGTAACTGTAAATTGCTTAATCCATACTAGAATTGAAATTTATACAAATCTCTATGTCAATTTACAGTTACAGTTGAAATTGTAAATTTTACAGATTTTCCGAGTTGCTGCACAATCGTAATTTTTACTACATTCTTATCACATATTCCAAGATTCCTCTAAAAAATTAACAGTTGAAATTGGAAATTATACCGATTTTTAAGTTCAGTTGCTGCAAAAACGTAATTTTTTACTAAATTTTAGCTTTTCTAAATTACAGCTACGAACTAAAAAACTTACAGTTGGCTACACAGTTGAAATTTTAAATTTTGCCGAGTTTTTAGTTCAATTGCTGCACAATCACAATTTTTCACATTCGAAATTGTAAATTCTACTAATTTTTAAGTTCAGCTGCTGCACAATCGTAATTATTTAACAGATTTTAGCTTACGTGTCAAAATTTTTCTAAATTACGGGTACGAACTAAAAAATTTACAGTTGGCTTCACAGTTGAAATTGGAAATTTTACTGATTTTTAAGTTCAATTGCTGCAAAATAGTAATTTTTTACTAGATTTTAGCTAGACTACAGGTAAGAGCTAAAAAATTTACAGTTGACTTCACAGTTGAACTTGGAAATTTTACTGATTTTTAAGTTCAATTGCTGCACAATCGTAGTTTTCTCCTAGATCTTTGCTTACGCTTAAAAATTTTTCTAAATTACAGCTACGAACTAAAAAATTTACAGTTCGCTTTACAGATAAAATTGGAAATTTTACTGATTTTTATGTTCAATTGCTGCATAATCGTAATTTTTTACTAGATTTTAGCTTACGTTTCAAAATTTTTCTAAACTACAGGTACGAGCTAAAAAAATTATATTGACTTCACAGTTGAAATTGGAAATTTTACCGATTTTTAAGTTCAATTGCTGCACAATCGTAATTTGTTACTAGATTTTAGCTTACGCTTAAAAAGTTTTTTAAATTATAACTACGAACTAAAAAATTTACAGTTGGCTTTACAGTTGAAATTGGAAATTTTACTGATTTATAAGTTTAATTGCTGCACAAACATAATTTTTTACTAGATTTTAGCTTACGTTTCAAAATTTTTCTAAACTACAGGTACGAGCTAAAAAAATTATATTGACTTCACAGTTGAAATTGGAAATTTTACCGATTTTTAAGTTCAATTGCTGCACAATCGTAATTTGTTACTAGATTTTAGCTTACGCTTAAAATTTTTTTTAAATTATAGCTACGAACTAAAAAATTTACAGTTGGCTTTACACTTGAAATTGGAAATTTTACTGATTTTTAAGTTTAAGCTGCACTATCGTAATTTTTTACTAGATTTTACATTGCGTTTCTAAATTTTTCTAAATTTCAGGTACGAACTAAAAAATTTCCAGTTGGCCATACAGTTGAAATTGTAAATTTTACTGATTTTTTAATTCAATTGCTGCATAAACGTAATTTTTTACTAGATTTTAGCTTACATTACAAAATTTTTCTAAATTACAGGTACGAACTAAAAACTTTAAAGTTGGCTTCACAATTGAAATTGGAAATTTTACTGATTTTTGAGTTAAATTGCTGCACAATGGTTATTTTTTACTAGATTTTAGTTTACATGTCAAACTTTTTCTAAATTACAGGTACGAACTAAACAATTTCCAGTTGGCTTTACAGTTGAAATTGTAAATTTTACTGATTTTTAAGTTCAATTGCTGCAGAATCATAATTTTAACATTGCAAAATTGTTTAAATTACAGTTAGGAACTAAAAAATTTACACTTGGACTCACAGTTAAAATTGTAAATTTTGCTGATTTTTAAGTTCAATTGCTGCAAAATCGTAATTTTTTTACTACATTTTAGCTTATGTTTCAAAGTTTTTCTAAATTACAGTTACAAACTAAAAAATTTATAGTTGGCTTCACAGTTGAAATTGTAAATTTTACTGATTTTTAAGTTCAATTGCTGCACAATCCCAATTTTTTACTGTATTTTAGTCTACATTGCAAAATTTTTGTAAATTACAGTTACGAGCTAAAAAATGTACAGTTAGCATCACAGTTAAAATTGGAAATTTTACTGATTTTTAAGTTTAATTGCTGCACAAGCATAATTTTTTACTACATTGTAGCTTACGTGTCAAAAAGTTCCTAAATTACAAGTACGAACTAAAAATTTACAGTTGACTTCACAGTTGAAATTGGAAATTTTACTGATCTTTAGGTTCAATTGCTGCACAAACGTAATTTCTTTACTAGATTTTAGCTTACGTGTCAAAATATTTCTAATTTACAAGTATGAGCTAAAAATTTACAGTTGGCTTCACAGTGGACATTGTAAATTTTACTGATTTTTGAGTTAAATTGCTGCACAAACGTAGTTTTTTACCAGATTTTAGCTTACATGCCACAGTTTTTCTAAAATACAGCTACGATCTAAAAATTTACAGTTGGCATCACAGTTGAAATTGTAAATTTTACTGATTTGCTGCAAAATCGTATTTTTCAGTAGATTTTAGCTTACGTTTCAAAATTTTTATAAATTACAGGTACGAGCTAAAAAATTACAGTGGGATTCACGGCTGAAATTGGAAATTGTACCGATTTTTAAGTTCAATTGCTGTACAATCGTAGCTTTTAGTAAATTTACTTTAATAGACCAATAGACCAAAACTTCTACGAAAGTTTAGACAAAATCAAATACAGATAGTGACGGTTCCCATTTCAAGCTTTACCTGAAAAATTATAATCAAGTCAATTATTAAACCGAAGCAAACCCTCAACACACAATTGGTCTAGAACTATCCAACTAAAAAGTTAATTCTAACAACCATCCTTATTAAATTACTAAACCCAGTACAAAATTTATAAGTCCGAGCTTCAAATCCAGCGAAAGAGATGGGAAACCATTCATTTTCATCCGGGCGCAGTAAAGGCTGTAGGATAAAATCGATACAGCAAGATAGGAACTGCTGCGTCTTGCTGTTATATAAAGTTCACAGACGTACAAAATCACTCGTTTCAAATTAAAATTGAAGAGTAAATTAGCAACTTGAAAGCTTGAAATGTCTACATTCCTAACGTGATTAAGTTAGTTAGCGACTAGCAAAGGGTTGTTACGAAAAGGGTTAACTGAGTCTATAAGTTTAGTGGAGTTTTGGGTCGCGTTACAGCGTCTGGTAACTGTAGAAATTTGTTGTTTAGATTACTGGTATCTTTCTATTTTTTACGATGCCAAGTGATAGGGTAGTTAATTTACTAAATTTACTAAAATTCCAAAATAATTTTACGACTAAATTATGGAATTGAATTTTTACAATCTAGAGTTTTAGTAAATTCGTTAATTAACAGTAAATTTTATTAAATGGTAATTTCAACTAGCTTCAAAATTTTATTTAATGCTGGAATCGCATTTTGTATAAAATTTACTAAATGTTAGATTGGAATTGTAATTTTACTAATTTTACAATTTTACTAAATGCTGAACATTTTACTAATTTCAAATTATAGGTACTCAAAACGAATTAGTGTGTTTGACTAAATTCGAAACATTAATAAAAATTAAATCAAAAAGTGGTAAGTTTACTAATTTCAAAATTTTACAAAATGGTAAAACCAAACGTATATTTTGCTATTTTTAAAATGTTACGAAATGCTAAAGTTAAATGCGTATTTTGCTAATTTTAAAATGGTGTTAAAAACTAAATTCAACTGTTCTACTAATTTCAAAATGCTAAAATAAAATGCTGAATATTTTATCAATTTTACTAAATTCAAGATTTGCATATTTTACTAATAGAGAAATTTTACTAAATACAAAATTTAAATTTTGTGTATTTTACTAATTTTAAAAGTTTGCTAAATGCTTAACTGAAATGTTGTGCATTCTACTATTTTCAAAATTTAACCGAATGCTAAAATAAAAAATATATTCTATAAATTCCAAATTATTATAAAATGCTCAAACCAAAAGTTGTTTATTTTACTAAATTAAAAAATTAGTAAATGATACATTCAACTGTTGAATGAGTTTATTAATTTTAATATTTTACTAAATTCTAAACTTTAACTTCAAAACTTTACTAACCTTTAAAATCAAATGTATATTTTACTAATTTCAAATGTTATTAGGTGATAAAATCAAATGTTGCATATGTTTCTAGTTTAACAATGTGAATAAATGCAAAATTTAACTGTTGTGTGTTTCATTTCTAAAATTTTACTAAATGTTGTGCGTTTCATTTAGCGCAAAAGTTTACTATTTCACTATTTTACTCATTTAAAAATTTTGCTAAAGTCTAAACAAAATTTATATTTTAATAATTCAAAATTTTGTTAAATGGTAAAATCAAATGTAGTATATTTTACTAAATTTCAAATGTTACTAATTGCTAAATTTAATTGTTGTATATTTTATTAATTTCAGAATTTTACAACTCGAACTAATTTCAAAATTTACTAAATTTCTAAAATCAAATGTATATTTCGCTATTTACAAAATTTTACTAAAACCAAACGTATATCTATCTAATTTTAAATGTTATAAATGCTTAAATCTAATGCTGTAGTTTTTTCTAGTTTGATAATTTTACTAAATATTAAATTTAACTGTACCTTTAGAATTTTACTAAATGTTGATATTTCACTAACTTTAAAATTTTACTAAATTCTAAATAAAAGTAATTTTAGTAATTTCATAATTTTATTTATAGTTAAAAATAAATTTACTAAATTCAAACTGCTGCTGAACGCAAATTTCAACTGTTGTATATTTTGTTGATTTGCGGATTTTACTAAATACTAAACTCAAATAATGTATTTTTACTAATTTAAAAACTTTACTAAATTGTAAAATAAAATGTTTATTTTGCTATTTTTAAAATTTTACAAAGTACTAAAATCAAATGTATATTTTAGTATCTTCAAATGTTATTAAATTTGAAAGTCAAATGTAGTTTGACAATTTTACTAAATGCAAACTACAACTACTGTATATTTTATTAATTTCACAATTTTACTAAATTCTAAACTTAAATGCAGTTTTACTAATTTCGAAACTTTACTAAATCTAAAGATGAAATTTCTATTTTATTATTTACAAAATGCTAAAATGTATTTTACTAATTTAAAAATATTATTAAATGTTGTATATTTTACTAAATTCGAAATGTTATCAAATGCTAAACTCAACGGTGTACGTTTTATTAATTTAAAAACTCTAGTAAATAGTATTCTCAAGTATATACTTTACTAATTTCAAATGTTATTAAATGTTAAGATCAAATGTTGTAGATCTTTCAAGTTTGATAATTTTACTAAATGCTGAATTTAACTGTTGTGTATTTTACTAGATACAAAATTTTCTAAATACTAAACTTAAGTGATCTGTTTTTCAAAACTATACTAAATCCTAAAATCAAATGTTTTTTACGAATTTCAAATGTTCGTAAATGCTAAAATTAAATGTAAATTTTTCGAAGCTTGATTAATTTTACTAAATGCTAAATTTGGCTGTTATGTATAAGATTTTAACAAAATACTAAATGTAAGTGATACATATTTTGCTATTTTCACAATTTTGTTAAATCCTAAACTCAAATGTCTAGTTTCAATTGTTATCAAACGCTAAAATCAAATGTTTTGGATTTCTCTAATTTTATTTTATTAAATGCCGTATTCAACAGTTGTATATTTTACTAATTACAGGAATTTAATAAATACTAAACTCAAGTTGATGCAATGTGATTTCTGCCCAGTGCTCTGAATGTCAACGTTAAGAAATTCAAGCAAGCACGGGTAAACGGCGGGAGTAACTATGACTCTCGATGGTAGATATCTAGAGTCAGGTGAACTAAAGCGCTTCCAAATCTAGTGAGTTTTAAACGAGCGAAATTTAGAGCGAGTTGCTGAAAACCTGAAGCTATTTTCTGCAAGGCTAACAACACTTCCGTACATTTGTACGAGAGTTGGAACCTTTTATCGCATAGGCTTACAGTACTATTTGAGGTGATAGTTGCTGACGTTGCAGCAGAACGTCTGGCAAGGGGGGTATTTTACCTATAGGTTACATTTCCAAACTGATTGTATTCAGCGAGGAACCCCCTGCCATTTTAGAGTGTTCTGTGTTGGTCATTATATCTCTATCTATATTTATTTATTAATAGCATACCTGTGACGTGTGTATGCGGGAAGGTGTACGCCACCGAGGCGGCTATTAAGTAACATATAAGAGGACGCTATTGTAGGGGGCCACCGTCAACCCCCAGAGATAACACATGCAAACTTTGCAATAGTGAATTTGATACATACCTATGGGTGCGACAGTATCTGAGGCTGGCACACCCTGTCGAGTACAATCAAGAACTAGTGAATGAGTTCGAGCACCCGATCAGGTTGGACTCCCGTTGGGAGGACGAGGAGTTGATTGCCTTGCGCCAAGAGCGAACTTCAATATAAGGACAGATTTGTAAACCGCGACTTCGCCCCATTGTTCCTTGGCAGAACTCCAGATGCTATCAAAGCAGTACGACGTATAGCTCGTTATAAAAGTCTGATTGAAAACCTGTTCCGCAATGGCCAGGCCAGAGACGGGCCTGGACGAGATTTAGAGGAAGAGCTGGAAGAAGAGAACCAGCATCAGTTATCTGAGCCGACGATTTCACTCGTGGAATCGTCGATTTTAAAACCTAGTGCAGAGAACACCCAAGACGGCGAAACGGAGATACCGATGCCGAAGATGCGAAAAGAAGTCCACACTTTTCTACTCCATCTGTTCTAGACCCCCAACACTTCCAAAGCGGTAGCCGGGTTCTCTGGCCCGAGCCGCTTGAAATTAGGGAATGCTCATGCGGTATCCGGCATGATCAGGCGTCGCCGTAGATCAATGCAGTAAGCGTAAGACTACGAATCCCAAGGTCCCGGGTTCGAATCCAGACACGGCCGACTGCTTGAAAAATGGCAGGTGAGTATTTTTCACAAAAATATGCTCTCGTTCGGATGATAGGTAAAATTGAGGTCTCGTGTGTGAGTGTTGTCAGGCACGTTAAAGATCCTTACCTTGTCTGGTATGGCAAGGGTTTGGCAAAATTCTAAATTTCCAAGCCTCCTGGCCAATGTAGTACCTTCGAGTGGAGCATTGGAAGTGTAAATGCATGGTATCCGGCGCGGCAGGTCGGACCCGCAGAGCAACCTCTCTGCGGAAATCAACGCCAAACGACCGATCTGCAAAAGACTAGACACTTTTTGTTGACACCGTCGGTGTGGTAAACCTACTGAAAGGTAGGAGCCGCACAGACCTTTCGCTGGACTCTCTCGTAGCATCAGAAGCAACAGAACCCGTTCCTACGCCAGTCTCGTTACGTATTGAGGCTCCTAAGTTTACTCAGAGTCTACGCCTCAGGTTAACCCCTTCAGGGCTGCACTGGAGGCTCTGTTTGCCAACCTGATGACTGGTCCACCTCAGATAGCAACCTCTATGTGCTAGCGATGGTCAACTCTGTCAGAAATGGCAGAGAGCGTATACGGCTTACACTTTATCAGTGGGCGGGGTGGGGAAGCTCAGTACTCTTTACGCATGTATGTGTAAATGGGAAGCCAAGATAACCTACATCGCCTACACTAACACTAACACAAATTAATTAGCGCACACACAAACCCCAAAGCTGTACCTTTCAGCATCTTTTTTCTTTCCTATCAGGGGGACGCTCTAGTCTCCCGATTCTTGTACTTCAGGCCCTTCTTGGCTATTAGGGTATCCAAGGGCAGAAGGGCTTTTCCATTTTCTTCACTTTCTTTCCTTATGGTATGATTAAGGTTATGATTGGACACGGTTGGAACATAAGTTCCGCAGGCGCCATGGCGTGTAAGGTCTGAGGGGAAAACAAAAGATTGCCCCAAGAAGAACCCCAAGCGTCGGTAGAATCCCCTGATTTGGCAGGCACCTAGCGGGGTGCCCACGTTGTCGGAGGCGTGGGAGTACCGAAACCATCTTGCATGGCAGTCAGACCCTAAGTCCCAGGGGGATGAACGTTACCCCCCATACGGGACATAATCGGACTTGCCAGAGTACTCGCCAGCGGTTTCCGTGGGTATACCCAGTCCGGTGAGTTCCACTAGGGCAGGGAAAAGGATCGATATGGGTGATTCTATGAACAATTCTGCAATGAATACGATTATGAGTACGAGAAAGACCAGTGCGCAAACACCGGAGAGTGGCACTGCGCAGGGCACAAGCAAAAAGGGAGTAAAACCAATTGAGGTAAATGACGTTACGGATGAGTTCAAGCTCCCGCGCTACAAAGGTGTTGACATACTTTTTAGAACTTTTGTAAAGGATAAGAAAAAGCGAAGCCCACAAAGAGCAAAGCAAGCTCCCAAGAGAAAAAAGGATAGTACAGCTATCACTAGCTATAAGTGGAAGAAAATTAAGCACCCGACGATAAGGAGATCGTCGTTGAACAGAACCCCACCGACAGGTTCAGAGATGCAGGTCCAGGACGTAGCCAGTGAGATTTTTACACACTGGCTGGCAACTTAGGGATGTCTGTAGAGTGGCAAGGTGTCGCCAAAACATCCTTTTACAGAGGAAAACATCTGGAAGGATGAGGACTTGCACAAAAGTCCCATATTTAAGTTAATGACAGACGAGAACATTCAAGAGGATTCCACTAGGGCTTCTGTAAAACGTAGAAGGATGGAGACCCCCATGAAACTGGATGTAGAGCAGGCCGCGGCAATTAAAAAGATCATGCAGAAGCTTCTTTCAAAATGTAAAGAAGTGGCCGATGGGGTAAAAGAACGTCCAGATACTAAAGAAAAAGTGGTCGTACGACATCCATTCGCTATCGAAACACCTGACAAAAATCTGAAGGATGGTATTTATAATCAAGACCAGGACCAAAACGACCAAACCGGGCCAAATTGGCCGATTGCATAGTTAATGATTTACCACTAACGACAGAGGACCTACTTCCGCCCATAGATTCGGTTTACCATAAGTATAACAAGCTCTTTGGTTGTGAGCCCAAGCAAGACAGGATCCCTGTCGTCAAGAAAAAAGATGTTGAAGTCTTCCATCCCATTAACGTGGATGACTTGGCCTGGGCAATCAGCACCACAGAATCCAACGCCAGAGGACCGTACCTGATGGCGCTTTCTGAGCTAGGTTCAGATATCACCAAGCGCAGACTGCTCCTACTCTTTAATATCATGTTGTACTTTGGGGTTGTTTCTCGTAGACTAAAGGAGAATAGAACCATCCTTATTAGTAAGGATAGGGATCCCGCCAGTCTTGACAACTGGCGACCAATAACTATTTCATATATGGTTTTAAGGCTGATTCATAGCATCATAGCGCGACGCTTGGGGGCACTACCCAACATCCTCTGCAAAGAGAATTTACCTAGGTCGATGGAGTGTTGCTAAATCTGTAACAACCGACGGAATGGAAAACTCTTCCATCTGCTGTTTTCAGACGTTTCTAAAGCCTTCGATACGGTATCTCAGGCTTCTGTATCCAGGTCACTTCGACGGTTTGGGGTGGATGAGGGCACCCAGCGGTTTGTAATGGACGGGTACGCGGGGCTACAACCACCATTGAGGTTAGTGGGCGTCAAACCCAGAACATTCCAATTAACGCCGGGGTTAAACAGGGAGGCCCTCTAAGTCCCCTTCTGTGTAACTTAGTGATAGATGAGTTGGTCTGTGAACTACATTCCACCGATATCGGGATTTCCATCGGAGATGGTCCTAAGGTGACAGATATTGCGTATGCGGATAACCTACTTCTCTTGGCTGATACGGTGGGTAACTGCCGTAAGCGGTTGAAGGTTACTGAGAGATTCCTCGAACAAAGAGGCCTCCGTCTGAATCCGAGTAAGAGCATGGCAGTATCCACTGGAATGCTGCCAGGGAAAAAGACCCTATTTAATTATACTAGCACTCTTTTTTATTTAAACGGAGAGGGAATACAGAATACAGGCTGGGGCGGAAAACCTGTTAGAATATCTAGGGGACCAATATGGTGTTTTGGGCCAGTCACCACTACAGGGAGATACTCTCAGTACACAGCTACGCCGGATTGAGAAAGCAGGCTTTTACTAAATACTGAAACCAAATATATATTTTCCTAATTTCAAATGTTGTTAAATGTTAAAATTAAATGTTGTATAATTTTCAAGTTTGACAATTTTAGTAAAAGTTAAATTTTACTATTGTGTATTTTATTAATTTCAAGATTTTACTAAATACAAACTCAAATGATGTACATTTTACTAATTTCAAAACTTGACTAAATTTTAAAATCAAATGTATATT
This sequence comes from Platerodrilus igneus, assembly GCA_036346225.1. NCBI lineage: Eukaryota > Metazoa > Arthropoda > Insecta > Coleoptera > Lycidae > Platerodrilus > Platerodrilus igneus. The sequence goes on from JARFIW010000549.1 coordinate 1,081,346, forward strand.
TTATCATTTAAAATTTACTAAATACTAAAATCAAATGTACATTCTACTAATTTCAAATATTATTAAATGTTGAAATCAAATGTTGCACATTTTACTAAATTCAAATGTTACCAAATACCAAAATTAAATTTGTATGTTTTATTAATTCCAAAACTTTGTTAAATACTATACCCAAATGTATATTTTACTAATTTCAAATGTTATAAAATGCTAAAATCAAATGCTCGATACCTTACTAAGTTTAAAATTCCATTTGAAAGTCAAATGTAGCATATTTTCTAGTTTGACAATTTTACTAAATGCTATCTCCAATTGTTGTATATTTTATTAATTTCAAGATTTTATTAAATTCCAAACTCAAATGCTGTTTTACTAATTTCATAATTTTACTAAATCTAAAGATGAAATTTCTATTTTATTATTTACAAAATGCTAAAACTAAATCGTATTTTACTAATTTTAAAATGTTATTAAACGCCCAAAGTAAATGTTTTCATATTATACTAATTTCAATATTTTGGCGAATTTTAAAATCAAAAGAATATTTTACTATTATAAATGTTTTACAAAATGGTAAATTAAACATATATCTTACTAATTTAAAAATATTATTAAATGTTGTCTATTGTACTAAATTCGAAATGTTACCGAATGCTGAATTCAACGGTGTACGTTTTATTAATTTAAAAATTTTAGTAAATGGTATATTCAAATGTATACTTTACTAATTTCAAATGTTCTTAAATGTTAAAATCAAATGTAGATTTTTCTAGTTTGCTGAAATTAACTGTTGTATATTTTACTAAATACAAGATTTTACTAAATACTAAACTCAAGTGATGCATATTTTGCTATTTTCAAAATTTTACTAAATCTTGAAATCAAATGTATTTTACTAATTTCAAATGTTCTTAAATGTCAAAATCAAATGTACTTTTTACCAGTTTGATAATTTTACTAAGTGCTGAATTTAACTGTTGTGAATTTTACTAGATACAAAATTTTCTAAATACTAAAATCAAATGTATTTTACTAATTTCAAATGCTCTTAAATGTCAAAATCAAATGTAATTTTTCTAGTTTGATAATTTTACTAAATGCTGAATTTAACTGTTGTGTATTTCAGTAGAAACAAAATTTTCAAAATACTAAAATCAAATACATTTTAGTATTTTCAAATATTTTTAAATGTGAAAATCAAATGTATTTTTTTCTAGTTTGAAAATTTTACTAGGTGCTGAATTTAATTGTAGTGTATTTTACTAATTACAAGATTTTCTAGATACTAAAATCAAATGTATTTACTAATTTCAAATGTTCTTAAATGTTAAAATCAATGTAGATATTTCTAGCTTGATAATTTTACTAAACGCTGAATTCGGCTCTGTGTATTTTACTAAATAAAAGATTTTTACTAAATACTAAATGTAAGTGATGAATATTTAGCTATTTTCAAAATTTTACTAAATCATATAATCAAATGTCTATTTTACTAATTTCAAATGTCATATCCAATGCTTAAATCGAATATTGTGAATTTTTCTAATGTAGATATTTTATAAATGTATATTTTACTAATTACAAGAATTTAATAAATATTAAACTCAAGTGTATATTTAGATATTTTTAAAATTCTACTAAATCCTAAAACCAAATGTATATTTTATTAATTTCAAATGTTATTGAATGCTAAAATCACATGTATATTTTTAAAGTTTGATAATTTTAGTAAATGCTATATTTTACTAGTGTATATTTTACTAGTTGCGAGTTTTTACTAAAATAAATTCAAATGATGTACAATTTACTAATTTCAAAGATTTACTAAACCTTAAAATCAAATGTGTATTTTGCTATTTTGTAAATTTCATTATCAAATGCATATTTTACTAATCTCAAATGTTATCAAATGCTAAAATCAAATGTTGTGGATTTCTCTAGTTTGGCTATATATTTGGTTGTATATTTTACTAATTACGAGAATTTAATAAATACTAAACCTAAGTGTATATTTTGATATTTTTAAAATTCTACTAAATCCTGAAATCAAATGTATATTTTATTAATTTCAAATGTTATCGAATGCTAAAATCAAATGCATATTTTTAACGTTTGATAATTTTAGTAAATGCTATATTTTACTAGTGTATATTTTTACTAGTTTCAAAATTTTACTAAAATAAATTCAAGGGATGTACAATTTACTAATTTCAAAGGTTTACTAAATCTTAAAATTAAATGTATATTTTGCTATTTTATAAATTTTATTACCAAATGTCTATTTTACTAATTTCAAATGTTATTAAATGCTAAAATCAAATGTTGTGTATTTTTGCTAGTTTGACAATTTTACTAAAAAGTTTTGTTTGTTGCTAAAATCAAATGTAAATTTTACTAATATTTTAAAATGTTTTAAAGTCCCCTTCTATTTCGAATTGTACGTTTTTGTAAAATTTCGTTTGCTTTGTTAAATTTTCAGTTTAAAAACGAGCATGAAGTCTGTAAATCAGCTAAAATTTCAAACTGAAATTGTTTTTTAATTAATTAATGCAGATTCTGGTGGAAAATCGTTTATTATCACTAACTAATTAAAACTAGACCCTTTTATTTGTCTTTTTTATTAAACGAACGACCTATTACAGCACTACAGCATAAAAATAAATTTTCCATTACTTTTACGCTGAACATAAAACCACCATAAAAAATTCATTATTTTTAATAACCGGAGATATCGATTATAACCTTGTTTTATTCCAATATTTTATGCTTGCCTGAGAAATAACGAACACATTTCCAATTACATTGGAATTGTAAATTTTACGAAGCAATTACTTCGTGACCTTTTAGATAATTTCAAGTTATGTAGGGTATTGTTCAGAAATGACGTCAGAGGCGCTGCGTCAATTGCGTTCTCAAAACGCACGGTTATTTTCATGTAGATGAGAAAAGTATCATTTAGTTTCATTCAAGTAGATTTTTAAAATTGTGGGCGATTGATTTCCGAAGCTTTTACGAAGTCTTGGAAGACCAAAGCAACGACGTGTATGATGTTTACATTTTGATCCTTCGAGCCCGATCAATAATGCATTTAATTTCGATAGCAACGACAAACACAATCCTCAACACAAAACTTATGAATTCCCTACTAAACGAATCATTCTAGCTTTTTAAAAACGTAATGTATTATAAGTTTCCAACTCGCTATTACACAGTTCCTGGTTTGGCCCGAGATGCGATGTTAAAACTACTAAAACTCTAAATTCGTTAGCTATTTCTATTCACTTACCTGTTTTATCAGTAAATCCAGCCCGATCCTAGTGGTTGATTAAGGTCTGATCTCAATTATCTCTTAAAATAATATTCTGAAAACCCTGTTTCAAATACATGACTATTGTTGTCAGGTCGTTGTTGGTACTGCTGGTAGGGAAAAGACCTCCATGTGTTAGATGGAGGCAACTGCTGATGTTATTCGCCCATAGCGGCTAACGATATCGGCCAGTTCCAGTTGTTGGGGTTTGAAGTGCCTTTAGAACTGAAACGGAAAGACGACTTTAGATTGCTTTTGTCGATTGATTTATGTTAGTAAAGACAACGTCAACACGTTGGGAGTCAATTTTCTATTCGTCGGCTGGTATTTGTCATTCGAAGTTTATCGTCCGTCATTCGTCGTCCATTGTGTCATCCGTCGTATGTTACCCAGCATGTTGTTGTCGTACATCATCCGTCGTCTGTTGCCCAGCGTGTTGTTGTCGTACATCATCCGTCGTTTGTCGAACACTGCCTGTCGTCCGTTGTTAAACGTCAGTCGTCCATCATGTCGTTCGTTGTCCGCCCTCCATCATCCGCATTTCGTTTGTCGTCCAGCGTCTGCCGTCAGTTATGTCATACATCGTCCATTGTGTCACCCGTCGTTTGTCGTCCACCATGTCGTCTGTCTTAGACCATACGTGGTGTGTTACTCGCCGTTCGTCGAACGTTGCGTGTCTTCCGTTGTTAATCGTTAGTCGTCCATCATGTTGTCCGTCGTCTGCTCTCCGTCGTCCGCCTTTCGGTTGTCGTCCTTGTCTGTCGTTCGTCCTCCATCGTTCGTCGTCCGTAGTGCCAACCGTCGTAATCGGACACCGTGGCGTCTGTCTCAGATCATCAGTGGTTTGTTACTCGCCGTTCGTTGAACGATGTGTGTCGTCCGTTAATCGTCAGTCGTCCATCATGTCGACCGTCGTCTGCTCTCCGCCATCCGCCTTTCGTTTGTCGTTCTTGTCTGTCGTTCGTCCTCCATCGTTCGTCGTCCGTTGTGCCATCCATCGTCCATTGTGTCATCGTCGTTGGTCGTTCACTGTGTCATCAGTCATATATGATTCGTCGTTTGTTATTCGCCATTCGTCGAACTTTGTGTCTTCCGTTGTTAATCGTCAGTCGTCTATTATATCGTCCGTCGTCTGCTCTCCGTCGTCCGTCTGTCGTTTGCCGTCTTTGTCTATTGTTCGTCTTCCATCGTTCGTCGTACGTTGTGTGATCCATCGTCCATTGTGTCAACCGTCGCGGTCGACCACCATGTTGTCTGTCTCAAACCACCCGTTGTTTGTTACTCGCCGTTCGTCAAACGTTGTGTGTCGTCGTCAATCGTTAGTCGTCCATCATGCCGTCCGTCGTCTACTCTCCGTCATCCGCCTTTCGTTTGTCGTCCTTATCTGTCGTTCGTACTCCATCGTTTGTCGTCCGTTGTATCATTCATCGTCCTTTGTATCACCCGTCGTTGGTCGTTCACCGTGTCGTCTGTTGCATATCATTCGTCGTTTGTTATTCCCCATTTGTTGAATATTGTGTGTCGTCCGTTGTTAATTGTCAGTCGTCCATCATGTCGTCCGTCGTCTGCTCTTTGTCGTGCGCCTTTCGTTTGCCGTCCTTGTCTGTCGTTCGTCCTTCATCTTCGTCGTTCGTTGTGTTATCCATCGTCCATCGTGTTACCCGTCGTTGGTCGTTCACCGTGTCGTCTTTCATATATCATTCGTCGTTTGTTATTCGCCATACGTCGAATGTTGTGTGTCGTCCGTTGTTAGCTGTCGGTCGTCGAGCATGTCGTCCGTCGTCTGTTCTCCGTCGTCTGCCTTTAGTTTTGCCGTGGGTCGTTTACCGTGTCGTCTGTCGCATATCATTCGTCATTTGTTATTCGCCATTCGTTAAATGTTGTGTGTCGTCGTTTGTTAATCGTCAGTCGTTCATCATATCGTCCGTTGTTTGCTTTCCATCGTCCGTCTTTCGTTTGTCGTCCTTGTCTGTCGTTTGTCTTCCATCGTTCGTCGTCCGTTGTGTCATTCATCGTCCATTGTGTCCCCGTCGTTGGTCGTTCACCATGTCGTCTGTCATATATCATTCGCCTTTGTTATTCGCCATACGTCGAATGTTGTGTGTCGTCCGTTGTTAATCGTCAAGCATGTCGTCCGTCGTCTGCTTTCCGTCGTCCGCTTTTCGCTTGTCGTTGGTTATTCACCGTGTCGTCTGGGACATATCATTCGTCGTTCGTTATTCGCCATTCGTCGAACGTTGTGTGTCGTCCATTGTTAACCGTCAGTCGTCCACCATTCGTCCGTTGTCTGCTCTCCGTCGTCCGCCTTTTGTTTGTCGTCCTTGTCTGTCATTCGTCGTCCGTTGCGTCATCCTTCGTCCATTGCGTCACCCGTCGTTGGTCGTCCACGGCGTCGTTTGTCATATTTCATCCGCCGTTTGTTATTCGACATTCGTCCAATGTGGTGTGTGGTCCGTAGTTAATCGTTAGTCGTCCATCATGTCGTTTGTCATCCGCTCTACGTCGTCCGCCTTCGTTTATTGTCCTCGTCCGTCATTAGAAGCACGATTATTTTCGCGTTTAAACCCAATGTAGTACCTCCGGGTGGAGCATTGGGGACGTGGCCGCAAGTATAGCGGCCGTTATTCAAATTTTAATGTCCTCGTCAGTCGCTAATCGTCACCCGTCCATCATGTCGTCCGTCGTTTACTTTCCGTCGTCGGCTTTTCGTTTGTCATTCTCGTTCGTCGTTCGTGCTCCATCGTTCGTCGTCCGTTGTGTCATCCGCCGTTGGTCATCCACCGTATCGTTTGTAATATAACATCCGTCGTTTGTCATTCGCCATTCCTCGAATGTTGTGTGTCGTCCGTTGTTAATCGTTGGTTGTCCATCATGCCGTCCGTAGTCTGCTTTACGTGGTCCGCCTTTCGTTTGTTTTTCTAGTCCGTCGTTCGTCCTCCGGCCGTTGTGTAACCCATCGTCCATTGTGTAATCCGTCGTTGGTCGTTCGCCGTGTTGTCTGTCATATATCATCCGTCGTTTGTTATTGACCATTCGACGAATGTTGTGTGTCGTCCGTTATTAATCGTTAGTCGTTTATCAAGTCATTTGTCATCCGCTCTACGTCGACCGCCTTTCGTTTGTTGTCCTAGTCCGTTGTTAATCGTTAATCGTCCATCATGTCGTTTTTCATCCACTCTACGTCGTCCCCCTTTCGTTTGTTGTCCTCGTCCGTTATTAATCGTCAGCCGTCCATCATGTCGTCCGTCGTCTACTCTCCGTCATCTGCCCTTCGTTCGTCGTTCGTACTCCATCGTTCGTCGTCCGTTGTGTCATCCGCCGTTGGTCGTCCATCGTGTCGTTTGTCATATAACATCCGTCGTTTGTTATTCGCCATTCGTCGAATGTTGTGTGTCGTCCGTTGTTAATTTGTTAGTCATCCATTATATCATTTATCATCCTCTCTAGGTCGTCTGCCTTTCGTTTGTTGTCCTCGTCCGTTGTTAATCGTTAGACGTCCATCATGTCGTCTGTCATTCGCTCTATGTCGTACGCCTTTCGTTTGATGACCTCGTCCATTGTTAATCGTCCATCGTCTCCATCGTCTGTCTTTCGTTTCACGTCCTTGTCCGTCGTTCGTCCTCCATCATTCGTCGACCGTTGTACCACGCATTGTCGATTGTGTCATCCCTCATTGGTCGTCCACCGTGTTCCCTGTCATATATCATCCGCCGTTTGTTATTCGCCATTCGTCGAATATTGTATGTTGTCCATTGTTAATTGTTAGTCGCCCATCATGCCGTCTCTCAACTGCCTTACGTCGACCGCCTTTCGTTTGTTGTCCTAGTCTGTCGTTCGTCCTCCGTCGTCAATTGTCCGTTGAGTGATCCATCCTACAATGTGTAATTCGTCGTTGGTCGTCCACCGTGTCGTCTGTCATATGTTATCCGTCGTTTGTTATTTGCCATTTGTCCAATGCTGTGCGTCGTCCGTTGTTAATCGTTGGTAGTACGTCGTTAATCGATAGTCGTCCATCATGTCGTCTGTTATCTGCTCTCCGTAGTCCACCTTTTGTTTGTTGTCCACGTCCGTCGTTCGTCCTCCGTAGTCCATCAATCGTCGTCCGTCGTCCGTCGCCTGTCGTCCATCGTCCCTAGTTCGTTGCGTCATCCATGGTACATTGTGTCATTCGTCGTATGTCGTACACTTCGTGTGTTGTATATCATCAGTCGTTTGTTACTCGCCGGTCGTTGAACGTTGTGTGTCGTGCGTTGTTAATCGTCAGTCGTTCATCATGTCGTCCGTCCTCAGTCGTACGTCCGTCCGTTCGTCTGATGATCTGTCGTTATCGTTACTCTCCGTCGTCGCATATTGTTGTCGTCCGTTGTTTGTCCGTCCGTTGTCCATCTCGTCGTCATCAGTCGTCCGTCGTACGCGTCGTCGTCCTCGTCCGTCGTTTGACTTATAATCGTTCGTCGTCCGTTGTATCATTCATCGTACATTGTGTAATCTGTCGTTGTCGTCATCATCAGTTGCAATATTAGTCGTTTGTTATTTGCCATTCGTCAAATATTGTATGTCGTCCGTTGTTAATCGTTAGTCGTCCAACATGTCGTCTCGCATCAGCTTTACGTCGTCCGCCTTTCGTTTGTTGTCCTCGTCCTTTGCATATCGTCCTCGCGTCCGTTGATCATCATCGTCCGTTGTTATCTTCGTTGTCGTCCACCTGTCGTTTGTCATATCCGTCTTTGCATCGCCATTCGTCAATCGTTTGTGTCGCCGTTGTTAATCGTCATAGTCTAACATGTCGTCTCGCATCGTTATCGCCGCCTTTGTTTGTTCTCCATCGTCGTTGTCCTGTCGTTAGTCATCCATCGTCCGTTTATCTTTCGTCCATTCGTTCGTCGTCTTCGTTGTGTCCTCGTCAATTGTTATCGTCATGTAGTCATCTGTCGTACTGTCGATTTGTCATCCGCCTTCGTTTCTCGTCCTTCGTCGTTTTCTCATGTTCGTCGTCCGTTTGTTAATCGTTAGTAGTCATCCGTGATCGGTGTCCAGTTCGTCGTCTAAGTCATCCGCCTTATCCTTGGTTGTTCTCGTTCTTCGTGTTCGTGTCACATCGTCAGTCGTCCATTTCGTCGTCCGTCCGTTGTGTCATCCATGGTCCATTCTGTCATCCGTCGTTTGTCGTACACCTCGTCTGTCGTATATCATCTGTCGTTTGTTACTTTCTGTTCGTTGAACGTTGTGTGTCGTCCGTTGTTAATCATCAGTCGTCTATCATGTCGTCCGTCCTCCGTCGTACGACGTCTGTCGTCCGATGTTTGTTGTCTGGTCTCTGTCGTCCGCCTTTCGTTTGTCGTTTTCGTCCATCGTCGTCGTTTTCGTCGTTTAAATACCTAAAAGTATCAATTAAAGGTAAAGGTTTACCAAACCGATATAAAAATCTGACTAGAAGACTACTTTAGATTCAGCGAAACGTCATTTGTGTTTGTGAAAGTTTTTCCTGACCGGTATAATTATCTGACTCGAAGAACCGGTTTAAAATACCTTTTAGTATCAAGAAGACGTAAAGGTTATTCTAATTGGTATAAAAATCTGACTAGAAAAAATGCCTTAGGGTCAGCGAACCTTCATTTGTGTTTGTAACAATTTTTCGTGACCGCCCTCTTCATCTGACTAGAAGAACCGGTTTTAAACATCGTCGAGTATCAACAAAGCGTAAAGGTTATCCAAATTGAAAAAAATCTGACTAGAGGAATTAGCTTAGTGAAAGTTTTTTCAGAACGGCATAATTATCTGACTCGAAGAACTGGTTTAAAATGCTTTTGAGTATCAAGAAGAGGTGAAGCCTTCTACAGACCGTTATAAAAATCTAACTAGAAGAAATACCTTAGTGTCAGAGAACCGTCATTTGTGCTTGTGAAAGTTTTTCCAGACCGGCATAGTTATCAGACCCGAAGAACCGGTTTTAAATAACTTAGAATATCGATAAAACAATAGGTTTTCCAAATCGATATAAAAATCTGACTAGAAAAAATACCTTAGGGTCAGCAAAAAGTCATTTGCATTTGTGAAAGATTTTTTTGGCCGACATAATTATCTGATTCGAAAATCCGGTTTAAAATACCTTAGAGTATCAACAAGACGTAAAAATTTTACTAATCGTTATAAAAATCTGACTAGAAGACCCGGTTTTAAATACCTTGAAGTATCAACAAAGCGTAAACGTTTTCCAAACCGAAAAAATCTGACTAGAAGAAATAGCTTAGGGTCAGCAAACCGTCATTTGTATTTGTAAAAGTTTTTTCCAAATCGATATAGAAATGTTACCAGAAAAAATTCCTTAGGGTCAGTAAACCGTCATTTGTGTTTGTGAAAGTTTTCCTAACCGGCATAATAATGTGACTCGAGGAACCGGTTCTAAATGCTTTAGAGTATCAAGAAGACGTGAAGGTTTTTACAAAAACCGACATAAAAATTTGACTAGAAGCAAACAGTCATTTGCATTTGTGAAAGATTTTACTGACCAGCATAATTATCTGACTAGAAGATCCGGTTTAAAATACCGTAGAGTATCAAGAAAACGTAAAGTTTTTCTTAATCGCTATAAAAATCTGACTAGAAGAACCGGTTTTAAATAACTTCGAGTATCAGCAAGGTCTAAAACTTTTCCAAACCGAAAAGAAATCTGACTAGAAGAAATATCTTATGGTCAACGAACCAGCCTTTTTATCTGGCTAGAGGACCGGTGATAAATATCTTCGACTAACAACAAGGCGTAAAGGTTTTTCAAACCGAACAAAAATCTGACTAGACGAGATACCTTAGGATCAATGAACCGTCATTTACGCTTGTATGCTAGTATCAATAAAACATAAAGGTTTTCCAAATCGGTATTAAAATCTGACTAGAAAAAATACCTTAGGGTCAGTGAAGAGTCATTTGCATTTGCAAAAGATTTTGCTGACAGACATAATTATCTGACTCGAAAATCCCGCTTAAAATAAATTAGAATATCAAAAAGACCTAAAGTTTTTTCTAATCCGGAATAAAAATCTGACTAGAAGAACCGGTTTTAAAAACCTTGAAGTATCAACAAGGCGTAAAGGTTTTCCAAACCGAAAAAAAATCTGTCGAGAAGAAATACCTTTTGGTCAGCGAACCGTCATTTGTGATTGTGAAAGTTTTTCCAGACCGGTATATTTATCTGACTCGAAGAACCGGTTTAAAATGCCTTAGAGTATCAACAAGACGAGAAGGTTTTTCCAAACCAATATAAAAATCTGACTAGAAGAAACATCTTAGGGTTAGTGAACCGTCATTTGTTTTTGAAATTCTTTCCTGACCGGCATAATTATCTAACTCGCAGAACCGTTTTAAAATGTTTTCGAGTATAAAGAAATCGAAAAGGTTTTTCTAATCTGACAAGAAGAACACGAGTATAAAAAAAAAAGTAAAGGTTTTCCAAGCCGATTTAAAAATCTGACCAGAAGAAACACCTTAGGGTTAGCAAACCGTCATTTGTTTTTAACATTTTTCCTGACCGGTATAATTATCTGACTCAAAGAAGCGGTTTAAAATGCCTTCGAATATGATGAAAACGAAAAGGTTTTTCTAATCTGACTAGATGACCCTTTGAGTAGGGTTTCCAAGCCGATTTAAAAATCTGACTAGAAGAAACATCAAAGGGTCAGTAAACCGTCATTTGTTTCTGAAATCTTTTCCTGACCGGCATAATTATCTGACTCGAAGAACCGGTTTAAAATGTCTTCGAGTATGAAAAAAACGAAAAGGGTTTCCTAATCTGACTAGAAGAACCTTTGAGTATCAAAAAAATGCGAAGGTTTTCCAAGCCGATTTAAAAATCTGACTAGAAGAAACATCTAAGGGTCAGCAAACCGTCATTTGTTTCTGATATCTTTTCCTGACCGGCATAATTATCTGACTCGAAGAACCGGTTTAAAATGTCTTCGAGTATGAAAAAAACGAAAAGGGTTTCCTAATCTGACTAGAAGAACCTTTGAGTATCAAAAAAAGGCGCTGGTTTTCCAAGCCGATTTAAAAATCTGACTAGAAGAAACATCAAAGGGTCAGTAAACCGTCATTTGTTTCTGAAATCTTTTCCTGACCGGCATAATTATCTGACTCGAAGAACCGGTTTAAAATGTCTTCGAGTATGAAAAAAACGAAAAGGGTTTCCTAATCTGACTAGAAGAACCTTTAAGTATCAAAAAAAGGCGAAGGTTTTCCAAGCCGATTTAAAAATCTGACTAGAAGAAACATCTAAGGGTCAGCAAACCGTCATTTGTTTCTGAAATCTTTTCCTGACCGGCATAATTATCTGACCCGAAGAACCGGTTTAAAATGCCCTCGCGTATGAGGAAAACGAAAAGGTTTTTTTAAGCTGACAAGAAGAACCCCAGTATCAAAAACAGGTAAAGGTTTTCCAAGCCGATTTAAAAATCTGACCAAAAGAAACACCTTAGGGTCAGTGAGCCGTCATTTGTTTTTGAAGTATTTTTTGAGCGGCATAATTATCTGACTCGAAGAACCGGTTTACAATGCCTTCAAGTATGAAGAAAACAAAAAGGTTTTTCTAATCTGACTAGAAGAACCTTTGAGTATAAAAAAAGGTAAAGGTTTTCCAAACCGATTTAAAAATCTGACTAGAAAGAACACCTAAGGATCAGCAAACCGTCATTTTTTCTGAAAGTTTTTCTTAACCGGTATAATTATCTGACTCAGAGAAGCGGTTTAAAATACCTTCGAGTATGAAGAAAACGAAAAGGTTTTCTAATCTGACTTGAAGAACCTTTGAGTGTCAAAAAAGGTGAAGGTTTTCCTAGCCGATTTAAAAATCTGACTAGAAAAAACATCTAAGGGTCAACGAACCGTCATTTGTTTCTGAAATCTTTTCCTGACAGGCATAATTATCTGACTCGATGAACCGGTTTAAAATGTCTTCGAGTATGAAAAAATCAAAAAGGTTTTTCTAATTTTACTACAAGAACCTGAGTATCAAAAAAAGGTTTAGGTTTTCCAAGTCAATTCAAAAAATCAGACTAAAAGAAACACCTTAAAGTCAGCGAACAGTCATTTGTTTTTAAAATTTTTTCCTGGCCGGCATAATTATCTGACTCAAAGAACCGGTTTAAAATGTCTTCGAGTATGAAGAAATCGAAAAGGTTTTTCTAATCTTACTACAAGAACCTGAGTATCAAAAAAAGGTTAAGGTTTTCTAAGCCGATTTGAAAATCTGACTAGAAGAAATATCTAAGTGTCAGCAAACTGTCATTTGTTTCTGAAAATTTTTCCTGACCAGCATAATTGTCCGACTCCAAGAATCGGTTTAAAATGCCTTCGAGAATGAAGAAAACGAAAAAGTTTTTCTAATCTGACTAGAAGAACCTTTGAGTATCAAAAAAAGATTTTCCAAACCGATTTGAAAATCTGACTAGAAGAAATATCTAAGTGTCAGCGAACTGTCATTGGTTTCTGAAAGTTTTTCCTGACTAGCATAATTCTCCGACTCCAAGAACCGGTTTAAAATGTCTTCGAGTATGAAGAAATCGAAAAGGTTTTTCTAATCTTACTAGAAGAACCTGAGTATCAAAAAAAGGTAAAGGTTTTCCAAGCCAATTCAAAAAATCTGACTAGAAGAAACATCTAAGGGTCAGTGAACCGTCATTTGTTTTTGAATTTTTTTCCTGCACGGCATAATTATCTGACTCCAAGAACCGGTTTAAAAAGTTTTCGAGTATGATGAAAACAAAAAAATTTTTCTAATCTGACTAGAAGAACCTTTGAATATCGAAAAAGGTAAAGATTTTCCAAGCAAACCGTCATTTGTGTCTGAAATCTTTTCCTGAGCGGCATAATTATCTGGCTCGAAGAACCGGTTTAAAATGACCTCGCGTATGAAGAAAACGAAAAGGTTTTTCTAATCTAACTAGAAGAACCTCTGAGTATCAAAAAAAGGTGCTGGTTTTCCAAGCCGATTTAAAAATCTGACTAGAAGAAACGTCTAAGGGTCAGCGAACCGTCATTTGTTTCTGAAATCTTTTCCTGACCGGCATAATTATCTGACTCAAAGAACCGGTTTAAAATGCCCTCGAGTATGAAGAAAACGAAAAGATTCTTTTAATCTGGCTAGAAGAACCTTTGAGTATCAAAAAAAGGTGAAGGTTTTCCAAGCCAATTTGAAAAATATGACTAGAACAAACATCTTAGGGTCAGCGAACCGTCATTTGTTTTTGAAATTTGTTCCTGACCGGCATAACTATCTGACTCGAAGAACCGGTTTAAAATGCCCTCGCGTATGAAGAAAACGAAAAGGTTTTTCTATTATGACTAGTAAAAGATTTCAGTATCAAAAAAGGTAAAGGTTTTCCAAGCCGATTTAAAAATCTGACTAGAAGAAACACCTTAGGGTCACCAAACCGTCATTTGTTTTTAACATTTTTCCTGACCGGTATAATTATCTGACTCAAAGAAGCGGTTTAAAATGCCTTCGAGTGTGAAGAAAACGAAAAGGTTTTCCTGATCTGATTAAAAGAACCTTTGAGTGTAAAAAAATGGTAAAGGTTTTCCAAGCCGATTTAAAAATCTGACCAGAAGAAACACCTTAGGGTTAGTGAGCCGTCATTTGTTTTTGAAATATTTTTTGAGCGGCATATATCTCTGACTCGAAGAACCGCTTTACAATGCCTTCAAGTACGAAGAAAACAAAAAGGTTTTTCTAATCTGACTAGAAGAACCTTTGAGTTTCAAAAAAAGGTAAAGGTTTTCCAAGCCGATTTAAAAACCTGACTAGAAGAAACACCTTAAGGTCAGCAAACCGTCATTTGTCTTTAAAATTTTTTCCTGACCGGCATAATTATCTGACTCAAAGATCAGTTTAAAATGCCTTCGACCCTTCGAGCTAGAAAAAACATCTAAGGGTCAGCGAACAGTCATTTGTTTTTGAAATTTTTTCCTGACCGGCATAATTATCTGACTTAAGGAACCGGTTTAAAATGCCTTCGGGTATGAAGAAAACGAAAGGGGTTTACTAATGTGACTAGAAGAATCTTTGAGTATCAGAAAAAGGTAAAGGTTTTCTAAGCCGATTTAAAAATCTGACTAGAAGAAACATCTAAGGGTCAGCAAACCGTCATTTGTTTCTGAAAGTTTTTCCTGACAGGCATAATTGTCTGACTCAAAGAACCGTTTTAAAATGTCTTCGAGTATGATGAAAACGAAAAGGTTTTTCTAATCTGACTAGAAGAACCTTTGAATATCAAAAAAAGGTAAAGTTTTCCAAGCCGATTTAAAAATCTGACTAGAAAAAACACCTTAGGGTCAGCAAGCCGTCATTTGTTTTTAACATTTTTCCAGACCGGTATAATTATCTGACTCAAGGAAGCGGTTTAAAATGCCTTCGAGTATAAAGAAAACGAAAAGGTTTTTCTAATCTGGCTAGAGGAACCTTTGAGTATCAAAAAAAGATGAAGGTTTTTCAAGCCGATTTAAAAATCTGACTAGAAAGAAAAAGTCGGCCAGCAGAACAGTCATTTGTTTCTGAAATTCTTTCCTGATCGGCATAATTATCTGACTCAAAGAAGCGGAAAATGCCTTCGAGTATGAAGAAAACGATAAGGTTTTTCTAATCTGACTAGAAAAATCTTTGAGTATCATAAAAAAGTAAAGTTTTTCCAAGCCGATTTAAAAATCTGACTAGAAGAAACGCTTTCTGGTCAGCAAACCGTCGTTTGTTTTTAAAAAATTTTCAAATTTGTCAAAAAAAAGTGAAAGTTTTCAAGCTGATTTATAAATCTGACTAGAAAGAACACCTTAGGGCCAGCGAACAGTCATTTGTTTCTGAAATTTTTTCCTGACTGGCATAATTATCTGACTCAAAGAAGCGGATAATGCCTTCGAGTATGAAGAAAACGCCAAGGTTTTTCTAATCTGACTACAAGAATCGTTGAGTATCAAAAATACGTGAAGTTTTTCCAAGCCGAATTGAAAATCTGACTAGAAGAAACACCTTAGGGTCAGCAAACCGTCATTTGTTTTTGAAATTTATTCCTGACCGGCATAATTGTCTGACTCAAAGAAGCGTTTTAAAATGTCTTCGAGTATGAAGAACTCAAAAAGGTTTTTCTAATCTGACAAGAAGAACCCGGGTATCAAAAAAAGGTAAAGGTTTTCCAAGCCGATTTAAAAATCTGACCAGAAGAAACACCTTATGGTCAGTGAGCCGTCATGTTGAAGGTGTTTGAAGGTCTGATGTTTGCAGAAATCTTTCGAAGAAATTTACTGTGTAACAATGGCCGTGATTAACGTTTGATTTTCTCTAACCGGTTATAAAGTCTGATTCAAAGAACCGATTTGGAATGCCCTAGAGTACCAAGAAGTCGTCGCCCCATGGTTTTCTTCCTAGTCGGTATAAAAATCCTGTTTTGAAGGATCTGTTCGATAACCTTAGAGTATCAGAGCCGTCATCTGGCTCGAAGAGCCAGTCTGTAGTGCTCTGGAATATTAAGAAACAGTTACAGTTTTAACTTACCTTGCAAAAAGCGGATGCCACACGTTCTTGGAAGCTTCCAGCATATTCAACGTTGGAAAATCTTCAATACTGGCCGTTGTACTTCCGACTTCAGGAACTGTATCGTCATGTTTTACCGTGTTAGTACTACTAACTGAATCACAATTCATCCTCTGCGTTTGCTTGGGCCGCTTCGACATGACACTGTTTAAACCGTAAAGATCCATGGGTATCTGCGATCGATACTGCAGATGCGCTTGCGCCATGCTCTCGCTGCTTTTATCGCGATACTGGTATTTACTGTTCGTAGGCAAGGTTTTTGGTTTATGTTGTTTTTGAACGCGATGCTGATGTGGGTTGTACTGAGGAACCTGCAGCCTACTTTTCACCTGATTTGGGTTAAACTGCGGAACGTACTTCGGCAACGGCGCCATTCTCGCCTGCTCAGATATATGCTGACCTTTCATAGGCGGATGTTGGTGGAGATGTTGGTGCAACTGGTAGTCAAACTGCGGCCAATTATACTGTTGGAACCCAGGTCCAAAATGCGAAGTCAGCTGAGGTTGTATCGCATATGGGTGTTGGATCGACCTAGAAAAAAAGGCATTTGGATATTTCTGATTATAAAGCGATGCCGTAAATTCCATTTGTTGTAAATACGGAAGTAACGTCACCGCTGATGTTGGCCACAATAACCTTCTCAAATTGGACGTTTCGGCAGCCTCCAACGGCGAATTAGACAACGGCTCCCCTTGGTGTTGCGAATGTTTCAAGATAGTCTTCAACTGTTGCACTGTTATAACCAAAATGTTGGGATCGATCAACAAATCCAGGTGCTTGAGAGCCTCTGGAAGGCGTAGCTCCGGCCGCTGCATCAACAACTGCGTTATTTCTCTAGCGGGCGCTGCTAGAATAGCGGTCAACCGATTTTTAGGTATCAGAAGAGGATCGGGCACGCTTACGTTCCCTTCTGTCAGTAGAAACTGCAACTGCGCCAACGGCGGTTGGCACTCAGGCCCCATCAGGAGCTCCAACAGACGAGACGGTTCTGGATTACGTTTTGGAACGTCTTCGATGTCTTTGGATAAAATGGCGCGAAGAGTGGGATCATCATCGCTTTTTTCTTTTTTATCAGGAAAGCTGCTAGAGATGGAGTCTTCGCTTTCGGGCGGCTTCGTCTCGGATTTGTAGACGTCGGGCGATGGTGGAACGGGTGGAAGCCCGCTTGGTTGAGGCGATTGTATGGTGGTCGAGCACCTTGAAGGCGGACGCGGGCTAGATTTGGGCATGCTTAGGTCGGTTGGTTGAGTGTCGTAGTCGTCGTCGTAGTCATCGCCGTCGTTGCCGATGTCGCCGTCGTCGAGCTCAACGGGTTTGTCCAGTTCTGGTTCGGCGCACGACATCCTCAGGGCTTTGTAACGATTGCTCGAGCTGCATTAGGATCTGGTTCATGACCAGGTCATCTTCTTCGTTGTAGTCACAGTCTATGTTTTTAGCGACTTCCAGCTCCAGCTCCTGCTTGGACTCTTGGATTTGTTGGTTGAATTCGAGCTCTGCGACTGCTAGGAGGTTATCAAGCGGGCTCGTGACGTCGCCTGTAGCTTCTTCAACGTGGGCGGGTTCTACTTGACTCGGTTGTTCGTCAACGCGTTGGGTGTTCATGATTAGCGGCTCGTGGTGGTGACGGCTCTTCCGTACCTTACGCGGTGGTGTTTCTTCGCGCTGATTGTCAATCACCGCCTCCTCGGCCGTTGCTTTTAAATTAGTTTGTGTTCGCGGCATAGCGCGCCATCCGTGAGGCGTCTTAGTCAAGACGATACGATTCCTGATATCGTAATACTCGCATTTGACCTCCACGATACGATTGTCTTCCTGTTTCACCCACACGAAAATCGGGTTAACTCGCGGGCTGATGCGTTTCGAACGCTTGATGTCTTTGTGTTTACGCTGCGCTTTACGGAACGTCAGTCTGTCGGAACGCGCCGCTTTGGAGTTATTGATCAGGTCGTCTGAAGCTTCTGAATTTGTACGACGGGAGCGCTGCTCGCCCATAACCTCTACGTCCGCCCTTAAATTACTCTTACCATTCTTTAAATTAAAAGACGATAGTGGAATTAATCCCGGTACGGGAGGTAAACTCATTTCACTACATAACTCACGTTAATTTACACAAACGCAACGCGACGCGGTAACTCAAACACAACATAGCGAAGTCACAAACCAGATACGCCGCGACGAATTCACAGACATTATAACGCGCGCGTAAGTGCTGCTGCATTCATGCAACTCCTCGTTTACTCTATTACAGTATGAGAATTTAGGTTTAACGAGCACGTCCGAAGTGGAACGACGCCAAACTCGTTAATTCCAAGCGATGTTATTTGTAGGAAATAGAGCTGTGGGTGGGAATAGACCGCCCTGACCGCGCCTTGTATGTTTTGTACGTGCCACAACCCAGGAAGAGGCGCTACGAGCGTTGCTGAACGTAACTAAACTACTCGATAGTAACCTTGACTTTATAAACGCTCACACCCTTAACTGCTTTGTTGTACAGTCGTAAAAAGCTCTTACCTACTTCTGAAGTGGATTTTAATAACGTAAGAGACGCCTGACAGTTAAATACGAGATGGAATTAGGTTAAATGTACTGAAAATACTTCTTGTTGTGACGTACAGTCGGTGAAAACGGCCCTAGTTACGCTAACTAACCTATAAAAGTGCCCTAGTTGTAACACTCATCCAGGAATTTTCACTAAACTGAGCTTTCGTCCAAGAGGACGCTTTTTTTTTACAGTAAAACCTAGGGATTCTTATGGAAATTTTAGTAATTGTTCAAGGATTCCATGCTCCAGAGCTTCACAGTGCTCTTTCTCTAGGAAAAAGCCGGTTGTGTAGGGATTCGAACCGCGAAAGGGTTAACGCATTTGAAAACGTCAACCTTTTTATACCTTGAAAATCGGATTACTTTGAAATCGAATTGTCTTAGGGTTTTCTTATTTCTTTGCCTTGAAAATTGGATCGCCTTCTGTAACTTTTAACCTTGAAATCTGATAAAACTCTAGAAACTTTCTATGCCTTTGCCTTGAAAGTTGAAGGGCCCGTTTCACTTGTGTTTTACGCTGATAACGGTGTAGATTTCTACAAAAGGTATAGGTTTTTTTGCCTTGAAAATTGGATGAACTCCTATAACTTTCCTTTAATTTTGAAAATAAAACAAACCTATATTTTACCTTGAAAATCTGGTACACTTCTAGAAGCTTTTTATTCCTCTGCATTGAAAAACAAACTCCTATAGCTTTCGATTATTTTACCTTGAAATCGAATTAACTTATGGGAGAAAATTGGATAAACTTCTGTAACTTTTGTAACCTTGAAATCTGGTAAAACTCCAGAAACTTTGTGCGCCTTTGCCTTGAAAGTTGGAGGAAACCATTTTACTTATGTTTTACCTTGATAATGCTGTAGATTTCAACAAAATGTATATTTCGTAACCTTGAAAGTTGGATAAACTCCTATATTTTTCCTTTAATTTTAAAAATAGAACAAACCTATATTTTACCTTGAAAATCTGGTACACTTCTAGAATCTTTTTATTCCCTTGCATTGAAAAACAAACTCCTACAGCTTTTTATTATTTTACCTTGAAATCGGATTAACCTATAGGAGTTCTTTTCTCCTTGAAAATTGGATAATCTTTTGTAACATTTTTTTAATCTTGAAAGCTAGTAAAACTCCAGAAACTTTGTGTGCCTTTGCCTTGAAAGTTGGGGGAAGCCATTGTACTTACGTTTTACATTGATAATGGTGTAGATTTCTACTAAAAGTATACTTCTTTGCCTTGAAAGTTGGGTGAACTCATATAAATTTCCTTTAAATTTGAAAATAGAACAAACTTATATTTTACCTTGAAAATCTGGTACACTTCTAGAACCTTTTTATTCCCATACATTGAAAAACAAACTCCTACAGCTTTTTATTATTTTACCTTGAAATCGGATTAACTTATAGGAGTTCTTGTTTTTCCTTGAAAATTGGATAATCTTTTGTAACATTTTTTTAATCTTGAAAGCTGGTAAAACTCCAGAAACTTTGTGTGCCATTGCCTTGAAAGTCGGAGGAACCCATTTCACTTATGTTTTACATTGATAATGGTGTAGATTTCTACAAAACGTACATTTCTTTGCCTTAAAAGTTGGATGAACTCCTATAGCTTTCCTTTAATTTTGAAAATAGAACAAACCATGATTTTCTCATATTTTACCTTGAAAATCTGGTACACTTCTAGAACCTTTTTATTCCCATACATTGAAAAACAAACTCCTACAGCTTTTTATTATTTTACCTTGAAATCGGATTAAATTATAGGAGTTCTTTTTTCCTTGAAAATTGGATAATCTTTTGTAACATTTTTTTAATCTTGAAAGCTGGTAAAACTCCAGAAACTTTGTGTGCCATTGCTTTGAAAGTTGGAGGAACCTATTTCACTTATGTTTTACATTGATAATGGTGTAGATTTCTACAAAACGTACATTTCTTTGCCTTGAAAGTTGGATGAACTCCTATAGCTTTCCTTTAATTTTGAAAATAGAACAAACCATAATTTTCCCATATTTTACCTTGAAAATTTGGTACACCTCTAGAACCTATTTATTCTTTTGCTTTGAAACACAAACTCCTACTGCTTTTTATTATTTTACCTTGAAATCGGATTAACTTATAGGAGTTCTTTTTTTTGCTTGAAAATTGGATAATCTTTTGTAACATTTTTTTAATCTTGAAAGCTGGTAAAACTCCAGTAACTTTGTGCGCCTTTGCCTTGAAAGTTGGAGGAAACCATTTCACTTATGTTTTACATTGATAATGGTGTAGATTTCTACAAAACGTACATTTCTTTGCCTTGAAAGCTGGATAAACTCCTATAGCTTTCCTTTAATTTTGAAAATAGAACAAACCATGATTTTCCCATATTTTACCTTGAAAATCTGGTACACTTCTAGAACCTTTTTATTCCCTTGCATTGAAAAACCAACTCCTACAGCTTTTTATTATTTTACCTTGAAATCGGATTAACTTATAGGAGTTCTTTTATCCTTGAAAATTGGATAATCTTTTGTAACATTTTTTTAATCTTGAAAGCTGGTAAAACTCCAGTAACTTTGTGCGCCTTTGCCTTGAAAGTTGGAGGAAACCATTTCACTTATGTTTTACATTGATAATGGTGTAGATTTCTACAAAACGTACATTTCTTTGCCTTGAAAGCTGGATAAACTCCTATAGCTTTCCTTTAATTTTGAAAATAGAACAAACCATGATTTTCCCATATTTTACCTTGAAAATCTGGTACAGTTCTAGAACCTTTTTATTCCCATGCATTGAAAAACAAACTCTTACAGCTTTTTATTATTTTACCTTGAAATCGGATTAACTTATAGGAGTTCTTTTTTTCTTGAAAATTGGATAATCTTTGTAACATTTTTTTAATCTTGAAAGCTGGTAAAACTCCAGAAACTTTGTGGGCCATTGCTTTGAAAGTCGGAGGAACCCATTTCACTTATGTTTTACATTGATAATGGTGTAGATTTCTACAAAACGTATATTTCTTTGCCTTGAAAGTTGGATGAACTCTTATAGCTTTCCTTTAATTTTGAAAATAGAAATACCCATGATTTTCCCATATTTTACCTTGAAAATCTGGTACAGTTCTAGACCTTTTTATTCCATTGCATTGAAAAACAAACTCCTACAGCTTTTTATTATTTTACCTTGAAATCGGATTAACTTATAGGAGTTCTTGTTTTTCCTTGAAAATTGGATAATCTTTTGTAACATTTTTTTAATCTTGAAAGCTGGTAATACTCCAGAAACTTTGTATACCTTTGCCTTGAAAGTTGGGGGAAGCCATTTTACTTATGTGTTACATTGATAATGGTGTAGATTTTTACAAAATGTATATTTCTAGACCTTGAAAGTTGGATGAACTCTTATAACATTTCTTTAATTTTGAAAGTAGAACAAACCTATATTTTCCCATATTTTACCTTGAAAATCTGGTACACTTTTAGAACATTTTTATTCATTTGCATTAAAAAAAAAATTCTATAGCTTTTTATAATTTCACTTTGAAATCGAATAAACTTATTGGCGTTCTTATTTCTTTGACTTGAAAATTGGATAGACTTTTGTAATCTTTTTTAACCTTGAACTCGGGTAAAATTTTCTATCTTTGCCTTGAAAGTTGGAGGGCCCGTTTTACTTATGTTTTACACTAATAATGGTGTAGATTTCTAGAAAATGCTTAGGTAGTTTGTGCCTTAAAAATTTAAAGAACTCATATAATGTTCCTTTAATTTTAAAAATAAAACAAACTTATATTTTTCCCATATTTTACCTTGAAAATCTGGTACACTTCTAGAACCTTTTTATTCCTTTGCATTGAAACACAAACTCGTATAGATTTCGACTATTTTACCTTGAAATCGAATTAACTTAAAGGAGTTCTTATTTCTTTGCCTTGAAAATTGGATAGACTTTTGTAATCTTTTTTAACCTTGAACTCGGGTAAAATTTTCTATCTTTACCTTGAAAGTTGGAAGGCCCGTTTCACTTATGTTTTACGCTGATAATGGTGTAGATTTTTGCAAAAGGTATAGGTATTTTTTTGCCTTGAAAATTGGATGAACTCCAATAACTTTCTTTAATTTTCAAAATAGAACAAACCTATATTTTACCTTGAAAATCTGGTACACTTCTAGAACCTTTTTATTCTTTTGCTTTGAAAAACAAACTCCTAAAGCTTTTTATTATGTTGCCTTGAAATCGAATTAACTTATGGGAGTTCCTATTTTTTTGTCTTGAAAATTGGATAAACTTTTGTAACTTTTTTAACCTTGAAATCTGGTAAAACTCCAGAAAATTTGTATATCTTTGCCTTGAAAGTTGGGGGAAGCCATTTTACTTATGTTTTACATTGATAATGGTGTAGATTTCTACTAAAAGTATACTTCTTTGCCTTGAAAGTTGGGTGAACTCCTATAAATTTCCTTTAAAGTTGAAAATAGAACAAACTTATATATTACCTTGAAAATCTGGTACACTTCTAGAACCTTTTTATTCCCATGCATTGAAAAACAAACTCTTACAGCTTTTTATTATTTTACCTTGAACTCGGATTAACTTATAGGAGTTCTTTTTCTTTGAAAATTGGATAATCTTTTGTAACATTTTTTTAATTTTGAAAGCTGGTAAAACTCCAGAAACTTTGTGTGCCTTTGCCTTGAAAGTTGGAGGAAACCATATCACTTATGTTTTACATTCATAATGGTGTAGATTTCTACAAAAAGTATACTTCTTTGCCTTGAAAGTTGGATGAACTCCAATACCTTTCTTTTATTTTGAAAATAAAACAAACCATTATTTGCTCATATTTTACCTTTAAAATATGGTACACTTGTAGAACCTTTTTATTCCTTTGCTGTAAAAAACAAACCCCTATAGCTGTCGACTATTTTACCTTGAAATCGAATTAACTTATACGAGTTCTTTTTCCATGCCTTGAAAATTGGATAGACTTTTGTAACTTTTTTAACCTTGAAATCTGGTAAAACTCCAGAAACTTGGTATGCCTTTGCCTTGAAAGTTGGGGGAACCCATTTCACTTATGTTTTACGTTGATAATGGTGTAGATTTCTTCTAAATGTATACTTCCTTGCCTTGAAAGTTAGGTGAACTTCTACAACTTTCTTTTAATTATGAAAATAGAACAAACCTATTTTCCAATTTTGTACCTCAAAAATCTGGTACACTTCTAGAACCTTTTCTATTTTTTTGCATTGAAAAACAAGCACTTGTAGCTTTTTATTATTTCACCTTGAAATCGAATTAACTTATATGAATTCTTGTTTCTTTGCTTGAAAATTGAATAGACTTTTGTAACTTTGTAACCTTGAAATCTAGTTTAACTCAGAAACTTGTCTTGGCCTTGAAAGTTGGAGGAACCCATTTCACTTATGTTTTACAGTGATAATGGTGTAGATTTCTATAAAAAGTATACTTCTATGGCTTGAAAGTTGCATGAACTTCAATAACTTTTCTTAGATTTTGAAAATAGTACAAACCATTAATTTCCTATATTTTACCTTGAAAATCTGGGCTCCTTCTAGAACCTTTTAGTCTTTTGCTTTGAAAAAACATATTCTATGGCAGTTTATTATTTTTTTTTGAAATCGAATTAACTTATGGGAGTTCTTATTTCTTTACCTTGAAAATTGAATAGACTTTTGTAAGTTTTCTTAACCTTGAAATCTGGTAAAACTCCAGAAACTTTGTATGCCTTTGCCTTGAAAGTTGCATGAACTTCTATAACTTTCTTTTAATTTTGAAAATAGAACAAAAATATATTTTTTCTATATTTTACCTTGAAATCTGGTACACTTCTAGAACCTTTTTATTCATTCCCTTACCTTGAAAAACAAACTCCTATAGCTTTATATTATTTTGTTTTGAAATTGGATAAACTTACGGTTTTTTATTTCTTTAACTTGAAAA
Organism: Platerodrilus igneus; assembly: GCA_036346225.1. NCBI lineage: Eukaryota > Metazoa > Arthropoda > Insecta > Coleoptera > Lycidae > Platerodrilus > Platerodrilus igneus. The sequence continues at coordinate 1,105,707 of JARFIW010000549.1, forward strand.
TTCGAGTATTTTGCATTGTAGAAACTTCAACTGCTTTTTATTACTTTACCTTGAAATGGAATAAACTTATGGGAGTTCTTATTTCTTTACCTTCAAGATTGGATAGACATTTGTAACTTTTTAACCTTGAAATCTGGTAAAACTCTACAAACTTTGTATGCCTTCGAGTTGAAAGTTGGAGGAACCCATTTCACTTATGTATAACATTGATAATGGTGTAGATTTCTACAAAATGTATATTTCTTAGCCTTGAAAGTTGAACTCCTATAACGTTCCTTTAATTTTGAAAATAAGACAAACCATTATTTTCCCAATATTATACCTTGAAAATCTGGTACACTACCAGAAACTTTTTAATCCCTCATTGAAAGACAAAACTCCTATAGTTTTTTATTATTTTACCATGAAATCGAATTAACTTATGTGAATTCTCATTCCTTTGCCTTGAAAATTGGATAGACTTTTGGAACTTTTAACTTTGAAATCTGGCAAAACTCTAGAAACTTTGTATGCCTTTGCCTTGAAAGTTGGAGAAACCCATTTCACTTATGTTTTACACTGGTAATGGTTTAGATTTCTACAAAACGAATAATTCTTTGCATTGAAAGTTAGATGAACTCCTATAACTGTCCTTTAAGTTTGAAAATAGAACAAACCATTAGTTTCCCATATTTTACTTTGAAAATCTGGTACACTTCTAAAACCTTTTTATTCCTTTGTTTTGAAACACAAACTCGTATAGTTTTCGACTATTTTAGCTTGAAATCGAAGTAACTTATGGAAGTTCTTATTGCTATGTCTTGAAAGGTGGATGAGCTCCTATAACTTTCCTTTAATTTTGAAAATAGAACAAACCTATACTTTTCCCATATTTTACCTTGAAAATCTGGTATACTTCTAAAACCTTTTTATTCCTTTGCATTAAAAAACAAACTCGTATAGGATTCGACTATTTTACCTTGAAATCGAATTAACTTATAGGAGTTCATATTCCTTTGCCTTGAAAATTGGATAGACTTTTGTAACTTTTTATCCTTGAAATCTTGCAAAACTCTAAAAGTTTTCTATGCCTTTGCCTTGAAAGTTGGAGGGCCCGTTTCACTTATGTTTTACACTGATAATGGTGTAGATTTCTACAAAATGCATAGGTATTTTGTGTCTTGAAAATATGATGAACTACTATAACTTTCCTTTAATTTTGAAAATAGAACAAACCTATATTTTACCTTGAAAATCTGGTACACTTCCAGAACCTTATTATTCCTTTGCATTGAAAAACAAACTCCTATAGCTTTTTATAATTTTACCTTGAAATCCGATTAATTTATAGGAATTCTTTTTTTCCTTGAAAATTGGATAATCTTTTGTAACATTTTTTTTTATCTTGAAAGCTGGTAAAACTCCAGAAACTTTGTGTGCCTTTGCCTTGAAAGTTGGAGGAAACCATTTCACTTATGTTTTACATTGATAATGGTGTAGATTTTTACAAAATGTATATTTCTTGACTTTGAAAGTTGGATGAACTTCTATAACATTTCTTTAATTTTGAAAGTAGAACAAACCTATATTTTCCCATATTTTACCTTGAAAATCTGGTACACTTCTAGAACCTTTTTATTCCTTTGCATCACAAACTCGTATAGATTTCGACTATTTTACCTTGAAATCGAATTAACTTATAGGAGTTCTTATTCCTTTGCCTTGAAAATTGGATAGACTTTTGTAACTTTTTGTCCTTGAAATCTGGTAAAACTTTAAAACTGTGTATGCTTTTGTTTTGAAAATTGAAGGAACCCATTTGACATATGTTTTACATTGATAATGGTGTAGATCTTTGCCTTGAAACTTGGATATATTTTCCTTTAATTTTGGAAATAGAACAAACCTATATTTTTCCTATATTTTACCTTGAAAATCTGGTACACTTCTAGAACCTTTCTATTCATCTGCATTGAAAAGCACATTCCTGTAGCTTTCGCTTATTTTACCTTAAAATCGATTAAACTTAAAAGAGTTTTTATTTCTTTGCCTTGAAAATTGGATAGCCTTTTGTAACTTTTTTAACCTTGAAATTTGATAAAACTCCAGAAACTTTGTGTGCCTTTGCCTTGAAAGTTGGAGGAAACATTTCACTTATGTTTTACATTGATAATGGTGTAGATTTTTACAAAATGTATATTTCTTGACTTTGAAAGTTGGATAAACTCCTATAACATTTCTTTAATTTTGAAAGTAGAACAAACCTATATTTTCCCATATTTTACGTTGAAAATCTGGTATACTTCTAAAACCTTTTTATTCCTTTGATTTAAAAAACAAACTTGAATTAACTTATAGGAGTTCTTATTTCTTTGCCTTGAAAGTAGAATAGAATTTTGTAACTTTTATCCTTGAAATCTTGTAAAACTTTAACAGTTTTCTATGCCTTTGCCTTGAAAGTTGGAGGGCCCGTTTCACTTATGTTTTACACTGATAATGGTGTAGATTTCTACAAAATGCATAGGTATTTTGTGCCTTGAAAGTATGACGAACTCCTATAACTTTCCTTTAATTTTGAAAATAGAACAAACCTATATTTTACCTTGAAAATCTGGTACACTTCCAGAACCTTTTTATTTCTTTGCATTGAAAACCAAACTCCTATAGCTTTTTATAATTTTACCTTGAAATCGAATGAACTTATGGGAGTTTTTATTTCTTTGCCTTTGTAACTTTTAGCCTTGAAATCTGGTAAATCTCTAGAAACTTTGTGTCTTTGCCTTGAAGGTAGAAGGAACCCATTTCACTTATTCTTTACATTGATAATGGTGTAGATTTCTACAAAATGTATACTTCTTTGCCTTGAAAGTTGGATGAACTCCAGTAACCATTTTTTAATTTTGAAAATAAAACAAACCATTATTTGCTCATATTTTACCTTTAAAATATGGTACACTTCTAGAATCTTTAAATTCCTTTGCTTTGAAAATTAACCCTTATAGCATTTTATTACTTTACCTTGAAATCGAATTAACTTATGGAAGTCCTTATTCCTTTGCCTTGAAAATTGGATAGACTTCTGTAACTTTTTAACCTTGAAATTTGGTAAATCTCTAGAAACTTTGTGTCTTTGCCTTGAAGGTTGAAGGAATCCATTTCACTTATGTTTTACATTGATAAGGGTGTAGATCTCTACAAAAAAAAATATTTTTTTGTCTTGAAAGTTTAATGAACTCCTATACCTTCCTTTTAATTTTGAAAAAAGAACAAAACCTATATTTTTCCTATATTTTACCTTGAAAATCTGGCACACTTCTAGAACCTTTTTATTCCTTTGCATTAAAAAACAAACTCTTATAGCATTTTATTACTTTACCTTGAAATCGAATTAACTTATGAGAGTCCTTATTCCTTTGCCTTGAATATTGGATTGACTTTTGTAACTTTTTACCTTGAAATTTAGTAAAACTCTAGAAACTTTGTATGCCTTTGCCTTGAAAGTTGGAGGAACCCATTTCATTTATGTTTTACAATGAGAATGGTGTATATTTCTACAAAGAAGTGTACTTCTATGCCTTGAAAGTTGCATGAACTTCTATAACTTTCTTTTGATTTTGAAAATAGAACAAATTATTATTTTCCCATATTTTACCTTGAAAATTTGGTCCCGTTCTAGAACCTTTTTACTCCTTTGCTTTGAAAAACAAACGCCTATAGCTTCTGATTATTTTACCTTAAAATCTAATTAACTTATGGGAGTTTCTATTTCTTTGCCTTGAAAATTGGATAGACGTTTGTAACTTTTCTAACCTTGAAATCAGGCAAAACACTAGAAACTTTGTATACCTTTGCCTTGAAAGTTAGAGAAACTAATTTCACTTATGTTTTACATTGATAATGGTGTAGATTTTTGCCTTGAAACTTGGATGAACTCATATAACTTTTCTTAAATTTTAAAAATAAAACAAACTTATATTTTCCCATATTTTACCTTGGAAATCTGGTACGCTTCTAAAACCTTTTTATTCCTTTGCATTAAAAATCAGACTCGTATAGCATTCGACTATTTTACTTTGAAATCGAATTCACTTATAGGAGTTCTTATTTCTTTGCCTTGAAAATTGGATAGACTTTTGTAACTTTTTATCCTTGAAATCTTGTAAAACTTTAGAAATTTTGTATGCTTTTGCCTTGATAGATGGATGAACCCATTTTGCTTATGTTTAACAGTGAGAATGGTGTAGACTTTTACAAAATGTATATTTCTTTGTCTCGAAAATTGGATGAATTCTTATAACTTTCCCTCAATTTTGAAAATGGTACAAACCTATATTTTACCTTGAAAATCTCGTACACTTCTAGAACCTTTTTATTTCTTTGCATTGAAATACAAACTTCTATGGCTTTTTATTATTTTACCTTGAAATCGAATTAACTTATGGGAGTTCTTATTTCTTTGCCTTGAAAATTTGATAGCCTATTGTAACTTTTTTAACCTTGAAATTTGATAACACTCTAGAAACTTTGTATGCCTTTGCCTTGAAAGTTGGAGGAACCCATTTCGCTTATATTTTACATTGACAATGGCGTAGATTTCAACAAACTGTATATTTCTGTACCTTGAAAGTTGGATGAACTATAACATTCATTTAATTTTGAAAATAGAACAAACCTATTGTTTTACCTTGAAAATCTGGTACACTTCTAGTACTTTTTTATTTATTTTCATTAAAAAACAAACTCGTATAGCTTTTTATTATTATACCTTGAAATCGAGTTAACTTATGGAAGTCCTTATCTTTTTGCCTTGGAAATTGGATAGATTTTTGTAATTGTTTTAACCTTGAAATCTTGTAAAACTCTAAGAATTTTGTATGCCTGAGCCTTTTTATTCCTTTGCATTGAAAAACAAACTGGTATAGCTTTCGACTATTTTACCTTGAAATCGAGTTAACTTATAGGCGTTCCTATTTCTCTGCCTTGAAAATTGGATAGACTTTTGTAACTTTTTATCTTTGAAATCTGGTAAAGCTTTAGAAACTTTGTATGTCTTTGCTTTGAAAGTTGGAGGAACCCATTTCACTTATGTTTTGCATTGATAATGGTGTAGATTTCTACAACATGTATATGGATTTGCATTGAAAATTGGATGAACTCCTCTAAATTTCCTTTAATTGTGAAAATATGCCAGACCTATATTTTTCCTATATTTTACCTTGAAAATCTGGTTCACTTCTAGAAGCTTTTTACTTCTTTCCTTGGAAACACAAGCTCCTATAGCTTTCTATTATTTTACCTTAAAATCAGATTAACTTATGGGAGTTCTTATTTCTTTGCCTTGAAAATTGGATGTACTTATGTAACTTTTTAACCTTGAAATTTGGTTAAACTCTAGAAACTGTGTATGCCCTTGCCTTGAAATTTGGAGGAACTCATTTCACTTATGTTTTACATTGATAATGGTGTAGATTTCCCCAAAATGTATATTTCTTTGCCTTGAAAGTTGGATGAACTCCTATAACCTTTCTATAACTTTAAAAATAGAAGAAACCTATATTTGTCTTATATTTTACCTTGAAAATCTGGTACACTGCTAGAACCTTTTTATTCCTTTGCATTGAAAAACAAACTCGTATAGGTTTCGACTATTTTACCTTGAAATCGAAATAACTTATAAGAGTTTTTTCCTTTGCCTAGAAAATTGGATAGACTTTTGTAACTTTTTAACCTTGAAATCTGGTAAAACTCTAGAAACTTTCTATGCCTTTGTGGGAGAAACCCATTTTACTTGTTTTACATTGAAAATGGTGTAGATTTCTACAAAATGAATATTTTTTGCCTTGAAAGTTAAATGAACTCCTATACCTTTCTTTTAATTTTGAAAATAGAACAAACCTTCATTTTCCCATATCTTACCTTGAAAATCTGGTACCCTGCTAGAACCTTTTTATTTCTTTGCATTGAAAAACAAACTCGTACAATAGTGTAGATTTCTACAAAATGTATATTTCTTTGCCTTGAAAATTGGATGAACTTTTATAACTTACTTTTAATTTTGAAAATAGGACCAACCTATATTTTCCCATATTTTACCTTGAAAATCTGGTACACTGCTATAACCTTTTTATTCCTTTGCATTAAAAATCAGACTCGTATAGCTTTCGACTATTTTATCTTGAAATCGAATAACTTATAGGAGTTCTTTTTTCTTTGCCTTGAAAATTGGATAAACTTTGGTAACTTTTTAACCTTGAAACCTGGTAAAACTCTAGAAACTTTCTATGCCTTTGCCTTGAAAGTTGGAGGAATCCTTTTCACCTGTTTTACATTGATAATGGTGTAGATTTCATCAAAATGACTATTTCTATGCCCTGAAAGTCGAATAAACTTCTATACCATTCTTCCAATTTTGAAAATAGAACAAACCTCTATTTTCCCATATTTTACCTTGAAAATCAGCTACACTGCAAGAACCTTTTTATTTCTTTGCATTAAAAAACACACTCGTGTAGCTTTCGACTATTTTACCTTGAAATCGAATTAACTTATAGGAGTTCTTATTTCTTTGCCTTGAAAATTGGATAGACTTTTGTAACTTTATAACCTTGAAATCTTACAAAACTCTAGAAACCTTCCATGCCTTAGCCTTGAAAGTTGGAAGGCCCGTTTCACTTGTGTTTTACGCTGATTACATTGTAGATTTTTACAAAAGGTATAGGTATTTGTTTGCCTTGAAAATTGGATGAACTCCGATAACTTTCCTTTAATTTTGAAAATAGAACAAACCTATATTTTACCTTGAAAATCTGGTACACTTCTAGAACCTTTTTATTCTTTTGCTTTGAAAAACAAACTCCTAAAGCTTTTTATTATGTTGCCTTGAAATCGAATTAACTTATGGGAGTTCCTATTTTTTTGCCTTGAAAATTGGATAAACTTTTGTAACTTTTTTAACCTTAAAATCTGGTAAAACTCCAGAAACTTTGTATATCTTTGCCTTGAAAGTTGGGGGAAGCCATTTTACTTATGTTTTACATTGCTGATGGTGTAGATTTCTACTAAATGTATACTTCTTTGCCTTGAAAGTTGGGTGAACTCCTATAAGTTTCCTGTAAATTTGAAAATAGAACAAACTTATATTTTTCCTATATTTTATCTTGAAAATCTGGTACAGTTCTAGAACCTTTTTATTCCTTTGCATTGAAAAACAAACTCCTACAGCTTTTTATTATTTTACCTTGAAATCGGAATAACTTATAGGAATTCTTTTTTTTCCTTGATAATTGGAAAATCTTTTATAACATTTTTTTAATCTTGAAAGCTGGTAAAACTCCAGAAACTTTGTGTGCCTTTGCCTTGAAAGTTGGAAAAACACATTTCACATATGTTTTACATTGATAATGGTGCAAATTTCTACAAAATGTCTATTTCATTGCCTTGAAAGTTGGATGAACTCAGATAAATTTCCTTTAAATTTAAAAATAGAACAAACTACTTTTTTCCTATATTTTTCCTTGAAAATCTGGAACACTTTTAGAAGCTTTCTACTCTTCTGCTTTGAAAAACAAACTCCTATGGCTTTTTATTATTTTACCTTGAAATCGAATTAACTTATGGAAGTTCCTTTTTTGCCTTGAAAATTTATCTTGAAATCTGGTAAAACTCTAGAAACTGTGTATGCCTTTGCCTTGGAAGTTGGAGGAACCCATTTCACTTATGTTTTACATTGATAATCATGTAGACTCTACAAAATGTATATCTCTTTGCTTTGAAAGTTGGATGAGCTCCTGTATCTTTCCTTTAATTTTAAAAATAGAACAAACCTATATTTTTCCTATATTTTACCTTGAAAATTTGGTACACTTCTAGAACCCCTTTATTCCTTTGCATTGAAAAACAAACTCCTATGGATTTTTATTATTTTATCTTGAAATCGAATTAACTTATTTGAGTTTTTATATCTTTGCCTTGAAAATTGGATAGACTTTTGTAATCTTTTTTACTTTGAAATCTGATAAACCTCTAGAAACTTTGTATGCATTTGCCTTGAAAGTTTGAGGAACGCATTTCATTTATGTTTTACATTGATAATGGAGTAGATTTCTACAAAATGTATAGGTATCTTTTGCTTTGAAAGTTAGAAGAACACCTATAATTTTCCTTTAATTTTGAAAACAGAACAAACCTATACGTTTCTTATATTTTACCTTGAAAATCTGGTACATTTCTAGAACCTTTTTATTCCATTGCCTTGAAAATTGATTGAGCTTCTTCAACTTTTTTTTAACCTTTAAAACAGAACAGTTTTTCGAACTTTGTACCTTGAAAATTGAATAATTCTTTTTACTTTTTTGCCTTGAGAATTGAAAGGCATCCTATAACTTCTACGCTTACTTTTGACTTCTAGAAACTTTTGATCCATTTGCCTTGAAAGTTGAATGAAATTCTAGAGCTTTTTATTCTTTGACCTTGAAATCGTATTTTCTCCTGGAGCTCTCATATTTTGTTGCCTTGAAAATTGGATAAACTCGCACAATATTTTATTAACCTTTCAAATAGAACAAATATGTTTTTCTTATTTTTTACCTTGAAAGTCGGGTAATCTTTACTAACTGTTATATTTTTTGCATTGAGAATTGGACGAATCCTATAACGGTTTCATCTTTCTGCCTTGAAATCAGATTATCTCATGGAGCTTCCCTACTTTAATGTCTTGAAAGATTGAGCTTCCATACCTTCTTTTGAATTTATCAAATAGAACAGTTTTTCTCACTTTTTACTTTAAAAATGGAGTACACTTCTTTTATTTTTTTCTTGAGATTAGATGTAATTCTATAACTTTTTTTATCTTTTTACCTTAAAATCGGATTATCTCCTAGAGCTTCCTAATATAATTGTCCCTAAAAATTTGAGCTTCCACAACTATCTTTTAACCTTTAAAATAGAAGTATTTCTCACTTTTTACCTTAAAAAGATAGTAAGCTTCTATAAACTATTTATTTCTTTACCTTGAGAATTGGATGAAATCCTGTAACTTTTCTTATTTTTTTGCCTTGGAATTGGATTATCTCCTGCAGCTTCCTTACTTTATTGCTTTGGAAATTTGAGCTTCCACAACTTTCTTTTAACCCTTAAAAATGAACAGTTTTTCTCACTTTTTACCTTAAAAATATAGAAAGCTTTTATAAACTGTTTGTCTTTACCTTGAGAATTGTATGAAATGCTATAACTTTTTTTATTTTTTACCTTGAAATTGAATTATCTCTTGGAGCATTCTTATTTTATTGCCTTGGAAATTTGAGTGTCCACAACTTTTTTTAACCTTTAAAATGGAAGAGATTTTTCACTGTTTGCCTTGAAAGTAGAGTAAACTTTTACAAACGTTTTATTTTTTTTGCCTTGACAACTGGATGAAATCCTGTAATTTTTTAATTTTTTTGCCTTGGAAATGGATTATCTCTTGGAGCTTTCTTATTTTATTGCTTTGGAAATTTGAGTGTTCTCAATTTGCTTCTAACCTTTAAAATGGAACAGATTTTTTACTGTTTACCTTGAAAATAGAGTAAGCTTCTATAAACGTTTTATTCTTGCCTTGCGAATTGGATAAAATCCTGTAACTTTTCCTATTTTTTTGCCTTGAAATTGGATTATCCTTTGGAGTTTCCTTATTTTATTGCCTTGGAAATTTGAGCGTTCTCAACTTTCTTTTAACCTTTAAAATGGAACAGATTTTTCACTGTTTACCTTGAAAATAGAGTAAGCTTCTGTAAACGTTTTATTTTTGCCTTGAGAATTGGATAAAATCCTGTAACTTTTCCTATTTTTTGCCTTGAAATTGGATTATCCTTTGGAGTTTCTTTATTTTATTGCCCTGGAAATTTGAGCGTTCTCAACTTTCTTTTAACCTTTAAAATGGAACAGATTTTTCACTGTTTACCTTGAAAATTGAGTTTTATTCTTTTGCCTTTAGAATTGGATGAAACCCTGTAATTTTTCTTATTTTTTTGCCTAGAAATTGGATTATCTCCCGAAGCTTCCGTATTTTATTGCCTTGAAAATTTGACGGTCCACAACTTTCTTTTAACCTGTAAAATAGAACATATTTTTTACTGTTTGCCTTGAAAATAGAGTAAACTTCTATGAACGTTTTATTTTTTGCCTTGAGAATTAGATGAAATCCTGTAACTTTTCTTATTTTTTTCCTTGAAATTGTATTATCTCCTGGAGTTTCCTTATTTTATTGCCTTGGAACTTTTAGCGTTCTCAACTTTTTTTAACTTTTAAAATGTAACAGATTTTTTACTGTTTACCTTGAAAATAGAGTAAACTTCTATAAAGGTTTTATTTTTTTGCCTTGAGATATTATCTCCCCGTGAACTCGATATACGCGACACAATGGCAGTTGGTAACGCTAATCTTTATACAGATTTTGGCGCGCCCATCTGTCAATGACGTCACACAATATACAAATTTAAACGCGCATAAGTCAATGACGTCACACAATAAGCAAATTTAATTGCGCAATTACGCAATAAATAAATGTTCGAAATGCAGTATAGGCAATAAGGTACTCACATAAATAGGTCCAGCTTCCCACGAAGTACGCCAAGGATGGCGTCCCACAGGATGGCGTCCTTGAGGATGGCTGGATCACCCTTTTAGATAATTAACGGAGGGTACGCCCAGCGTCCTTCCAAAACGCTCCGACTAGCTACGCGGTCATGGACATCCGGTTCGCCCTAGGCTGCTTCAAATTGTCTTCTACCTATGTAGGGAGCGAATAAGGTAACAGGTATAAGGGCGACAAACAAAGATAAGCAAGGCAAGGATTTACATAAATAAAAGATACAGACACGATACGATACCTAACACGACCACTCTTCTTGAAGTCCCAGGCAAAACAGCTACGTTACAGAGTCCCCCGGGAACTTCTCCCAATTTTTCTCCGCACTCGCGTCGCGCGATCTGGCGCAAACGCACTCTGACGTGACGGAAATACACGCCAAGTCTTTTAAATTTATGGCGCGAACTCACGCACAGCAAGACTAAACTAAAAAATGTTTAGTGCCAATTTGGCACGTAACAGAGAATTGGATGGAATCCTATAACATTTTTATCTTTTTGCCTTGATCTCGGATTATTTTCTTAGACTTTTTTGTTTTATGTTCTTGAAAATAGTTTGAGCTCCTACAAATTTCTTTTAACCTTTAAAATTAGAACAAACCTAGGCTTTACGTACCTTTGGCTTAGAAATTTGAGTAAACCTTTATAAACTTTTTATTTCTTTGTCTTGAAAGTTGGAAGAAATCCTGTAACTTTTATTATCTGTTTGCTTTTAAATCAAATTATCTCCCTCAGCTTTCTTATTTCATTGCCTTGAAGTTTAGATGAGCTTTTACAACTCCCTTTTAATCTTTAGAATACAAAAAAAACAACGTTTTGCTTATGTTTGACTTGGTAAATCAAAGCAACTTGTAGAAACCTTTGATTCCTTTGCCTTGAAAGTTGGATGGAATTCTATAGCTTTTTTTTTTACCTTGAAATCGGATTATCTCCTGGAGATTTCAAATTTTATTGCCTTGAAAATTGGATGAGCTCCTACAAATTCCTCTTAACCTTTAAAATAGAACGGAACTTTATATTACCTTGAAAATTAGATAAGCTCCCACAATTTTCTTTTAACCTTTAAAATTGAACAAACTAATTTTTTACCTTGAAAGTCGGGTATACTTTAATAAACGTTATATTTTTTGCCATAAAAATTGGACAAATCCTACAACCTTTTTATCTTTCTGCCTTGAAATCGGATTATTCCCCGGGGCTTCCTTGCCTTGCCTTGAAATTTGAGCGTCCACAACTTTCTTGTAACCTTTAAAATGGAACAGATTTTTCACTGTTTACCTTGAAATTAGAAACTTCTATAAGCGTTTTATTTTTGCCTTGAGAATTGGATGAAATTCTATAACGTTTTTATTTTTTTGCCTCAAAGTATCTTTTGAGGCTTTCCCGTTTTATTGTCTTGAAAATAGTTTGAGCTCCTATAACTTCCTTTTAACCTTTAAAATAGAATACACATATTTTTTTCTTACCTAGAAAGTTAGATAAAATCATATATTTTTTTATCCCTTTATCTTTAAATCGGATTGTTCCTTGGAAATTTATTTAAGGATCATATAGACCACTTCACACGCATGGATCATGATCTCTTCTGTAGGAAAAAAGTCGACTGTTGTGGGATTCGAACCCGAAACACATGTTTGTCGTTCTTGGAAACGTTTCTAATCGTATCTATTAACCTTCAACAGCAATATTCGCTTGAGAATTCTTCCAAAATATGAGTCAATTTCATTAAGCACCGTTTGCAGGGGTGAATTCAACTTCCCTCCACATAAAAATGTCTTCAATTAAATTACGAAGCTCCCGAAACTCTCTTAAACGCATTCGCAATCCCGTAATCCCATAAATACGAATAATAAACACAACAGGGTGACGCTTTTCTTTTCTAAAACAGAACACGTGGCAGATACAAGGCATTAGTTGAGCTAGGTGGGTAGTTTAGGGTTTTATCACCCCCAATGGGGTCCACTTGTCATTGACGCACTCAATATGTCAATTATTGGTGCCACGAGCAATTACTTGCGGTTTCTAAACTAGTAAACTTTTGAAAGGGGATGACTTTGTTTGTGTAAGGGTGGAGATTTCAGGATTTTTATTACGTTGGTATTGTTATGAAAACGAATTAGAGATTAGCCAGGGAAATATAAAAATTAGGGGATGGAAACGCTTGTTTGTGCTAACATTTCGATTATTAAGGGTAAAGACGTAGCTTTAAAACGGCGATGTAATTTGCTCAGACCTCCTCCCCAAAGCAAAGATTGTGCATTGCAAACGCAACTTAATCATATCTACCGCAACCTAGCACACCCCCTACATAAGATAGTGCATCAAAATTATTGCATTTACAGGACTAAATCGGTTGGGGGAGGGAGAGGCTAAATTAACTTTAACCCCTTCGTGCTAGAGGAACTAAATTATACTGCTGGCGCAGCTTATTTAGAGCGCCCTTAGAATGAGCTAAGGCAGACTGGAAAACTATATGATAGTAGCTTTTTTGGAGGAGGGGCACGTTAACGCAAGCCTCTCCCACCCCATGGTGAAGTAACTAAGTTATACTACTAGAGCAGGTTACTTAAAGCTATTGCAACCAAAGGCACCCAAAGAAATAGCTAGCGTAGGCGTGAGTTGCATAATGTAGTTCCTTTTCGGGGGGGCTTAATTAACGCAGCCCCCCATGGTGGAAGATTAATTTATACCACTGGCACAGATTACCTAGGATTTGCAACCTAACAAACCTCAAGAAATAACTAGCGCATGTATAGAAACTACGCAATGGTAGCATCTTTTCTGGGAGGGTTAGGTTAACGCTAGCCCCCATGGTGAAGGCACTAAGTTATCTACGTAGTTGTAGGGGCATCTCCTCCCGCGGAGGGACTATATTACAATGCTAGAGCAAGTTACTTTAGGCTAGTACAACCTAGTGCACTCCATAAAATAACTAACGCAGGCGTAGGAAATACATAATGAAGATTCTTTTCTGGGAGGGCTAAGTTAACGCTAGTCTCCTTGATGAAGGCACTAAGTATTCTACGTAATTGTCGCTTTTTTTGTGAGAGCATCTCTTTCCGCGGAGGAACTATATTACAATGCTAGGGCAGGTAACTTTAGGCTAGCGCAACCTAATGCACTGCATAAAATAACTAACGCAGGCGTAGGAACTACATAATGAAGATTCTTTTCTAGGAGGGCTACGTTAACGCTAGCCACCATGGTGAAGGCACTAAGTTACCTACGTAATTGTAGCTTCTTTTTTTTGGGAGCATCCTCTTCCGCGGTGGAACTATTTTACAATGCTAGAACAAGTAACTTTAGGCTAGCGCAACCTAGTGGACCCCATAAAATAACTAACGCGGGCGTAGGAAATACATAATGAAGATTTTTTTCTGGGAGGGCTAAGTTAACGCTAGCCCCACATGACAGAGGATTAAGTTATACTACTGGCACAGATTACCTAGGACTATCACACCCTAGCGAACCCCAAGAAATAGCTGGCGCATTCATAGAAACTGCGCAATGGTAGCATCCTTCGTGGGAGGGCTAAGTTAACGCTATCCTACATGGTGAAGGCACTAAGTTATACTGCTTGAGCAGATTACTTAGAGCTATTGCAACGTAGTTCACCCAAAAAAATAGTTAGCGCAGGTCCAGTCTCCATAATGTAGTATCTTTTTTAGGAAGGCTAAGCTAACGCTGACCCCCCATGATAAAAGATTAAGTTATACTACTGGCACTGATTACCTAAAACTAGCGCAACCGGCCAAACCACAAGAACTAGCTAACGCAGACATAGAAACTACATAATGTTGGTTTTTTTTTCTTGGAGGGTTAAGTTAACGCTAACCCCATGATGGGAGATTGTTATACCACGTGTACAGATTACCCAGGACTATCACAACTTAGCGAACTTCGCGAAATAACTAGCGCTTACATAGAAACTACATAATGTTCGCTCCTTTTTTGGGAAGGATAGGTTAACGCTAGCCTTCATGGTAAAGACACTAAAGTATACAGCCAGAGCAAGTTACTTAAAGTTAGCGCAACCTAGCGTACCCAAAGAAATAGCTAGCGCAGCCGTAGTCTCCATAATGTAGTTTCTTTTCTGGGAGGGCTAAGTTAACGCTAACCCCATGATGGAAGATTAAGCTATACTGCAGGCACATATTAACTAGGACTATCGTAACTTAGTGAACCCCACGAAATAGCAAGCCCTGGCATAGAAACTACATAATGGTCGCTCCTGTTCTAGGAGGGTTAGGTAAACGTTAGCCGCCATGGTAAAGGCGCCAAATTATACTGCTAAAGCAGGTTACTTAGAGCTGCGCAACCTAGCGTACCCAAAGAAATAGCTTTATGATGTGGTATCTTTTCTGAGAGGGTTAGGTTAACGCTAGCTCCATGGCGAAGGCACACAGTTATGCTGCTAAAGCAGGTAGGTTACATTATGTAGTTTCTTTTCTGGGAGGGCTAAGTTAACGCTAACCTCCATGGTGGAAGATTAACTTATACCACGGGCACAGACTACCCAGGACTATCGCAACCTAGCAAACCCCGCGAAATGGCTAGCGCTGGCATAGAAACTACATAATGGTCGCATCTTTTTTAGGAAGTATAGGTTAACGCTAGCGTCCATGATAGAGACACTAAAGTACACTGTTAGAGCAAGTTACTTAAAGTTAGCGCGACCTAGCACACCCGAAAAAGTAGCTAGCGCAGCCGTAGTCTCCATAATGTAGTTTCTATCCTGAGAGCGCTAACTTAACGCTAACCTCCTGGTCACATATTAACTAAGACTATCGCAACCTAGCAAACCCCACGAGATAGGAATCCTTCGCATAGAATTTATGGTCGCTCCTTTTCTGGGAAGGCTAGGTAAACGTTAGTTGCCATGGTGAAGGCATCAAATTATACTGCTAGAGCAGGTTGCTTAGAGCTGCGCAACCTAGCGTAACCAAAGAAATAGCTAGCCCAGGCGTAGACTTTATAACGTGGTTCCTTTTCTGGGAGGGTTAAGTTAACGCTAGCCCCATGGTGGAAGATTAAGTTATATTACGGGCACAGATTACCTAGAACTATCGCAACCTAGCGAACTCCAAGAAGTAGCTAGCACGATAGCGCGATAGTGCGACAGCGCGACAGCGTAACAACGTATCAGTGTACCAGCGTACCGGCGTACCAGCGTGCTAGAGTGATATTGTAATATAGTGATACTGTGATAGTGTTATAGCGTGATAATGTTATAGTGTAAAAGTGTGATAGTGCGATAGTGCGATGGTGCAATAGTGCGATAGTGCGATAGTGCAATAGTGCGATAGTGCGATAGTGCGATAGTGCGATAGTGCGATAGTGCGATAGTGCGATAGTGCGATAGTGCGATAGTGCGATAGTGCGATAGTGCGATAGTGCGATAGTGCGATAGTGCGATAGTGCGGTGGTGCGGTAATGCGATAGTGCGATAGTGGGATAGTGCAAAAGTGCGATAGTGCGACAGTGCGATAGTGCGATAGTGCGAAAGTGCGATAGTGCGATAGTGCGATAGTGCGATAGTGCGATAGTGCGGTAGTGCGATAGTGCGGTAGTGCGATAGTGCGATAGTGCGATAGTGCGATAGTGCGATAGTGCGATAGTGCGATAGTGCGATAGTGCGATAGTGCGATAGTGCGATAGTGCGATTGTGCCATAGTGCCATAGTGCGATAGTGCGATAGTGCGATAGTGCGATAGTGCGATAGTGCGATAGTGCGATAGTGCGACAGTGTTTAGTGGGATAGTGAGATAGTGTGATAGTGAGATAGTGCGATAGTGCATAGTGCGATAGTGCGATAGTGCGATAGTGCGATAGTGCGATAGTGCGATAGTGCGATAGTGCGATAGTGCGATAGTGCGATAGTGTATAGTGCATTAATGTGATAATGCGGCAGTGCGATGGTGTGACGATGTGATGGTGTGATGGTGTGATGGTGTGATGGTGTGATGG
The DNA here is from genome assembly GCA_036346225.1 of Platerodrilus igneus. Lineage (NCBI taxonomy): Eukaryota > Metazoa > Arthropoda > Insecta > Coleoptera > Lycidae > Platerodrilus > Platerodrilus igneus. Next base: position 1,122,276 of record JARFIW010000549.1, read on the forward strand.
TGTGATGGTTTAATGGTGTGATGGTGTGATGGTGTGATGGCGTGATCAAGTGAGTGTGTGATAGTTCAATAGTGTGATAGTGTGATAGTGTGATAGTGTGATAGTGTGTTAGTGTGATAGAGTGATAGGGTGATAGTGTGATAGTGTGATAGTGTGATAGGGTGATAGTGTGATATTGTGATAGTGTGATAGTGTGAAAGTGTGATAGTGTGATAGTGTGATAGTGTGATAGTGTGATAGTGTGATAGTGTGATAGTGTGATAGTGATAGCGTGATAGTGTGATAGTGTGATAGGGTGATAGGGTGATAGTGTGATAGCGTGATAGTGTGATACTGTGATAGCGTAATAGTGCGATAGTGTGATAGTGTGATAGTGTGATAGTGTGATAGTGTGATAGTGTGATAGTGTGATAGTGTAATAGTGTGGTAGTGTGATAGTGTGATAGTGTGATAGTGTGATAGTGTGATAGTGTGATAGTGTAGTGAATAGTGTGATAGTGTGATTGTGTGATAGTGTGATAGTGTGGATAGTGTGATAGTGTGATAGTGTGATAGTGTGATAGTGTGATAGTGTGATAGTGTGATAGTGTGATAGTGTGATAGTGTGATAGTGTGATAGTGTGATAGTGTGAAAGTGTGATAGTGTGATAGTGTCATAGTGTCATAGTGTCATAGTGTCATAGTGTGATAATGTGATGATGCGGTGATCTGATAGTGTGATAGTGTGATAGCGTGATTGTGTGATAGTGCAGTAGTGTGATATTGTGATAGTGTAATAACGTGATAGTGTGATAGTGTGATAATGTGGTAGTGTTATAGTGTGATAGTATGACAGTGTGATTGTGTGATAGTGTGATAGTGTGATAGTGTGATAGTGTGATAGTGTGATAGTGTGATAGTGTGATATTGTGATAGTGTGATAGTCAGTGTGATAGAGGGATAGTGTGATAGTGTGATAGTGTGATAGTGTGATAGTGTGATAGTGTGATAGTGTGATAGTGAGTGTGATAGTGGGATAGTGTGGATAGTGTGATAGTGTGATAGTGTGATAGTGTGATAGTGTGATAGTGTGATAGTGTGATAGTGTGATAGTGTGATAGTGTGATAGTGTGATAGTGTGATAGTGTGATAGTGTCATAGTGTCATAGTGTCATAGTGTGATAATGTGATGATGCGGTGATCTGATAGTGTGATAGTGTGATAGCGTGATTGTGTGATAGTGCAGTAGTGTGATATTGTGATAGTGTAATAACGTGATAGTGTGATAGTGTGATAATGTGGTAGTGTTATAGTGTGATAGTATGACAGTGTGATTGTGTGATAGTGTGATAGTGTGATAGCGTGATAGTGTGATAGTGTGATAGTGTGATATTGTGATAGTGTGATAGTCAGTGTGATAGTGGGATAGTGTGATAGTTGATAGTCAGTAGTGTGATAGTGAAATAGTGTGATAGTGTGATAGTGTGATAGTGTGATAGTGTGATAGTGTGATAGTGTGATAGTGTGATAGTGTGATAGTGTGATAGTGTGATAGTGTGATAGTGTGATATTGTGATAGTGTGATAGTGTGATAGTGTGATAGTGTGATAGTGTGATAGTGTGATAGTGTGATAGTGTGATAGTGTGATAGTGTGATAGTGTGATAGTGTGATAGTGTGATAGTGTGATAGTGTGATAGTGTGATAGTGTGATAGTGTGATAGTGTGACAGTGCGACAGTGTGACAGTGCGGTAGTGCGATAGTACGATTGTACGATAATGCGATAGTGCGATAGAGCGATAGTGTAATGGTGTTATAGTTTCATAGTGCGGTAGTGGGATAGTGCAATAGTGCGTTAGTGCGATAATGCGATAATGCGATAGTGCGGTAGTGCGATAGTGTTTAGTGGGATAGTGCGATAGTGTGATAGTGCGACACCGTAATAGTGTGATAGTGCGATAGTGCGATAGTGCGATAGTGCGATAGTGCGGTAGTGCGATAGTGCGATAGCGCGATAGTGCAATAGTGCGTTAGTGCGATAATGCGATAATGCGATAGTGCGGTAGTAAGATAGTGTTTAGTGGGATAGTGCGATAGTGCGATAGTGTGATAGTGCGACACCGCAATAGTGGGATAGTGTGATAGTGCGATAGTGCGATAGTGCGATAGTGCGATAGTGCATAGTGCAATAGTGCGACAGTGCGATAATGCAACGGTGTGATAGCGTGATAATGTGATAGTGTGTTAGTTTGATTGTGTGATAGTGTGATAGTGTGATAGTGTGATGGTAAACGTTAGCATATTAGTGTATTAGCGCAATTGTACATTGGTGTGTTAGTGGATTAGGGCATTAAGTGTATTAATGCAGTAATGTTCTAGTGCATTTGCGGATTGATGAGTTAGTGCATTAACACAGTAGTGCATCAGTGATGTAGTTTGTTAGCGTATGAGCGTTTTCAAGTATTAGTGTAGTAAAGTTGAAGTGTATTAATTTATTATTGTTGTATGGTATTCGTGTATTGACGCTTTTATGCTTTAGTGCTCTAGCGCATTAACGCATTAGTGCATTAGCGCATTAGCACATTATTGCATAAGTACATTAGTGCTTTGATACATAAATGCCTGAGTGCATTAGCGTATTAGTGTATTTGGATATTAGAGATATGGTGAATTGGTGTGTTGGTACATTGGTACGTTAGTGCTTTAGTGCTTGGGTGTATTAGCGTATTACATTATTAGATATCATTGCTTTATGTTTTAAAAGTTTAACTACATTTTAAAATAAATGTAAAATCACCAATACTACTAGACTGCTTCCCTAATTTTTATCGTTCATTTGGAAAACCTTTCCTATACAAAATTTCCTTCTTAGATACATCGATTCGTAATATATTTGCTTTACTTTTCTAAAACGAAAGCTGTACGACGATACAATAAACAAAACTAGCACAAAGCAGACCATAACAGACACGCTACGAGCGATGAAAGTGCAAGTTGTGGTTGCTATCGCGCTGGAAGTGTCAACGACCCTTGCTACAAAATCCCTTAACCGAATTGCCGTCAGTAGAAGCTTGTGGTTCGATGCAATTCTAGCGTAGCAACGAGTTAAAGCTAGCTTCTGATGAATTGGTCACTGGATTTTTTACGAGGGTTCATTCAACCGTGAATTTTAACTACAAAAGAGTCGTGATTGAGTTGAAACATTCTGGGTTTTAAGTAAGATACGACAATGACGCAGTCGGCCTTAAAAAAATCGCTGCTGTAGCAAGGGAACGATCGATTTTTTAATTAGTTGTGGAAGTTGTAAGTTGGGTTATAGAGATCCTCTAAGAATACTTTTCCAACTAATTTTTTATGTTATCAGTTAACGAAGAGAAAGAAATCGTGGAACCATTGAGAACCGTATGGATTTTCGACAAGCCTTGTTCTACTCTCTACACTCCACTCTGCTCTCGACTTGATTATAAACTCTAGACTATGATCTCTCGACTGCTAACTCTCGACTCCCAAACTTCGACTCTTAATCTTCAACCCTCCACATTCCACTCTCGACTGTATACTGAAGGCCCTGATCTCTCCACACTCAACTTTAGACCCTGACCATTCGGCTCTCGACTTTTCATTTTCAAGTCTGTACTCCTGACTATAAACTCGACTACGGTCTCTCAACTCATAATTTTCGACTCTCGACCTTCGAACCATCACATTCCACTCTCAACTCTAAACTTTAGAGCCTTGTCTCTCAACACAAAAGCTTCAACTCTCCAGTCTTCACTCTAGACCCTGGTCCATCGAGAATCGTGTTGACTTTCGACGCGCCTTGTTCGAAACAGAAAAGATTATACACTTCAACTCTCCACACTCCATTCTCGACTTTAGACTCTGCTCTCTCGGCTATCGACTATTGACTTTCAACTCACCTCTCTTCATTATTAAATCTAGATTATGGTCTTTCGACTGTTGACTCTCAACTCCCAATCTGCGACTCTTGATTATCAACTCTACTTACCACTCTCGACTGTAAACTTTAGACTCTGGTCTCTTGACTTACGATCTTCAACTCTCCACACTCCACTCTAGACTCTGGTCATTTGGCTCTCGACTCTTCACTTTCATCTCTACTCCTAACTATAAACACTAGACTATGGTCTCTCATCTCACAATTTTCGACTCTCGATCTTCAAACTATCACATTCCCTCTCGACTCTAAACTTTAGACCTTTGTCTATCGACTCACGATATTCAACTCTCCACACTCCACTCTAGACTCTGATCCATTGAGAATCGTATAGTTGTTCGAGACGCTTTGCTTGAATCCGACAACTTCCGATTCCCGACTCTTGACTCTTAACCTTCAAATCCCTACACTCCACTTTCGAATCTAGACTCTGCTCTCTCGGCTCTCGACTTTTGATTTTAGCTTTTCACTTTTGTTTGTAAACTTTAAACTATGGCTTTTTGACTGTTGACTCTCAACTTTCAATCTTCGACTCTTGATCTTCAACTCTCTACTTTCCACTCTCGGCTGTAACATTTAGACTCTGATCTCTCGACTCTTAATCTTCAACTCACTACACTCCAGTCTAGACTCTGGCCATTCGGATCTCGACTCTTCACTTTCAAGTCTGCACACTTGACTATATACTCTAAACTGTGGTCTCTCAACTGACAATATTCGACTCTCGACCTTCAAAATATCACATTCCACTCTCGATTCTAAACTTGAGAGTCACGACTCACGATATTCAACTCTCCACGCGCTACTCTAGACCCTGGTCCATTGAGAATCGTGCTGACTTTCGACGCGGCTTGTTTGAATCGGGAAGGATTATAAAACTTCCGATTCCTGACTCCTAACCTTCAACTCTTTACATTCCATTCTCGACTCTAGACTCTGCTCTTTCGGCTCTCCACCTTTGACTTTCAACTCACCTCTCTTCATTATAAACTATGGACTAGGGTCTTTCGACTGCTGACTCTCGACTACCTTTTTTCGATTTTTGACCTTCCGCCCTTTACATTCCACTATTGACTCTAAACTTTAGACCCTGGTTTATCGACTTACGACATTCAACTCTCCACACTCCACTCTAGACCCTTGCTTTAATCGGGAAGAATTCTATAATTTCCAATTTCTGATTCCTAACCTTCAACTATTCACACTCCGTTCTCGACTCTAGACTCTGCCCTCTCGGCTCTCGATTCTTGACTTTCAACTCGCCTCTCTTCATTATAAACTCGAGACTCTGGTCTTTCGACCGTTGACTCTCGACTACCAATTTTCAACTATTGATGTCTCACCCCATACATTCCACTCTAGACTCTAAACTTTAGACCCTGGTCTCTCGGCTTTCAACTCTCCACACTCCACTCTAGACTCTTCACTTTAAAGTGTCGATTGTCTAATCGACTATCGATTCTATACTTTCGACATTTGACTCTTTGTTCTAGACCATGCACTCTTGACTCTCGACTTTCGTGACTCAAATATCAACTCTCGCGTCTCAACTCGAGAATCTTGACGTTCAACTATCAAACCTAAACTCTAGACTTAGAATTTTTGACTTTTAGTTTTCGACTCCCAATTTTGCTTTTTGAACTTCGACCTTTAGCTCTCGACTTTCCACTTTTCTCTGACTATTGATTGTAGGTTTTTCACACACGACACTCGATTGTCAACTTTCTCGAATTTTGATTCTAGAGTCTTGCGTGTGGATTCTCAATTCCCACCCTTAATTATTGATTTATGACTACTAATTATCGACTAGATCTCTTAACTTTGAATTCTTCTCAACTCTCTATCTTTGTCTCTCAATTCTTATGATCTTTGATTCTCGACTCTCGACTATTAACTCGACTTGTGTTTTTCGAATTCCGGCTCGTGAACTCTCGACTCTCGACTTTACTTCTTGACTCAGGTCTCAACTCTCATATTTTACACTCCAATTCCTACCTCACAACTATCAACTATCAACTTTCAACTCACAATTTTCGACTTAACTTTCGAATTTCAACTTTCAACTGTCGAATTTTGCCTTTCGACATCAGACATTTGGCCTTCGATATTCAAAGTTCAACTCTTAGCTTTCAAATTTAACTTTCAAATTTCCGCTTTCGTCACTCGTCCCTTTATACTCGACTTTCGATTGTCCACCCTCTCGAGTCTCGATTTTCAACTCTTTATCCTCAACTTTGGACTGTTGTCTTTAGACCTTAGACAATCGACCCTTACCTTTCGACACAACACTCAGCTCTCCATTTTTGACTGTTGACTCTAAATTTTGGAATCTCAACTCTCGACTCCCAACCCTCGACTCTCAATTCCCGAATCTGTAGTCTAGACTCTGGTATTCCGACACTTGACTGTCGAATCCTCACTATAGATTCTAGACTTCAAGTCGAGAGTCGAGAGTCGAGAGTCGAGAGTCGAGAGTCGAAAGTCAAGAGTTGAACGTCGAGAAACGAGAGTTGGGAGTCGAAAGTCGAGAGTCGATAGTCGATTTTCGACTTACGTCTCTCAACTCTCTACTCTGGACTATCGGCTCTCGACTCTCGACTACCGAATCTCCACTCTCGACTGTCTACCCTCAACTTTTGACTCTCGACTCTCGACGCACGACTGTCGACTCTCGACTGTCAACTGTCGACTCTCGATTCTCGACGCTTGACTCTCGACCTTTGACTCTCGACTCTCGACTCTCGACTCTCGACTCTCGACTCTCGACTCTCGACTCTCGACTCTCGACTCTCGACTCTCGACTCTCGACTCTCGACTCTCGACTCTCGACTCTCGACTTTCGACTCTCGACTCTCGACTCTCGACTCTCGACTCTCGACTCCCGACTCCCGACTCTCTACTCTCGACTCTCGACTCTTGACTATCGACTTTAGACTCTCGACTCGAGGATAGAGAGTCGAGAGTGGAGAGTCGAGAGTCGAAAGTCGAGAGTCAAGAGTTGAGAGCTGCGAGTCGCGAGTCGTGAGTCGTGAGTCGAGCGTTAAAAGACGAGAAGCGAGAGTTGAGAGTCGAGAGTCGATAGTCGACTTTGACATATGTCCCCGACTACCGACTCTGGACTCTCAACTCTCGACTCTCGACTCTCGACTTTCGACTCTCGACTCTCGACTCTCGACCCTCGACTCTCGACTCTCGACTCTCGAGAGTAGAGAGTCGGGAGTCGAGAGTCGAGAGTCGAGAGTCGAAAGTCGAGAGTCGAGAGTCGAGAGTTGAGAGTAGAGAGTCGAGAGTCGAGAGTCGAAAGTCGAAAGTTGAGGGTAGAGTCGAGAGTCGAGAGCCGATAGTCCAGAGTAGAGAGTTGAGAGACGTAAGTCGAAAATCGACTATCGACTGTCGACTTTCGACTCCCAACTCTCGTTTCTCGACGTTCAACTCTTGACTCTCGACTCTCGACTCGACTCTCGACTCTCGACTCTCGACTCTCGACTCTCGACCTCGACTCTCGACTCGACCTCGACTCTCGACTTTCGACACGACTCTCGATTCTCGATTCTCAATTCTAAATCCTCGATTCTTGACCCTCGACTCTCGACCTTCCACTCTCGACTCTCGGCTCTCGACTCTTGACTCTCGACTCTCGATTCTCGACTCTCGACCCTCTAAAAATCAGGAATTGAAAGTTGAGAGCCAAGTATCGACAGTGGCATTCGAAATTTTAAAGTTTTAAAATATCTAAGAAATAATTATTTACACCCCATTCATTTTTCAATCCCGTCCCCTTATGTTAATTCCCTACTTACAAATTGCATCCCACCTCCCTCCAATTATTATATTTGTTTTTTTCCATTACATGTCGAAGAAGGTTTACGATGAAAGCACTAATCAAATACAAATGTTTTTCAAGTGTTCTATTGATTTTATAACCCTCTTCTCGTTATTTACGTAGTAGGGTTTAATCGGGTCAGGGAATTGAGCATCGATTTTATATTATTAAGACATTGTTAAATTAAAAAAATTACTTTTCTAATAAAAGCGGCCGTTCTTAGCAATCGTGAGACAATAATAATAGTTAAGAGTGTAATAAAAACACCTACTGCGACAAAATAAAAGACGTTCAAGTTTTGTTCGGAAGGGCAGTTTCGGATATTGAATTTTCTTTTTTGGTGCAAATTGACTGCAACCCATAAGCAAAAGCATGGATTGTTTGGACGTTTGCATTATTCCTTTTGAGGAGGTTATCCTTTAGCAGAAAGAAACTCGTGTGCTGCGATTGCAATCGTCTCTCGACTATTAACTGTCAAACTCTAAAGCCTAGACCCTGGTCTAAAGACCCTCGACTCTTCACACTCGAATTTCGATTCTACACTCTAGATTCTAAAGTTTCTCGACTGCTGACTTTGATTGTCGTATCTCGACTTTCCTCTATAGATTCTACACTTTAAACTAAAGACCTTCAACTCTAGACCATCGCCTTTAGACTCTTCGCGTTATTCTCGATCTTCAACTTTCGACTGAAATCTAGTTTCTAGACTCACTAAACTCACGACTTTCGAACTTCAACTCCCGACTTTTAACTCTGCACTTTTGATTCTAAACTCGAAGCTTTAGTCTCACGATTGTTGAGTTTCCGCTCTTGGCGTCGAGTCTCGACTCTGCACTATAGATTGTATGCTTTAAACTCAACATTCACAACCAGCGACCCTCACTTCTTCACCCAACTTTCAACCCTTGTCTCTAGACTCTATAATTGTCCCTAAAAATTTGAGCTTCCACAACTATCTTTTAACCTTTAAAATAAAGTTTTTCTCACTTTTTACCTTAAAAAGGGAGTAAGCTTCTATAAACTATTTATTTCTTTACCTTGAGAATTGGATGAAATCCTGTAACTTTTCTTATTTTTTGCCTTGAAATTGGATTATCTCCTGCAGCTTCCTTACTTTATTGCTTTGGAAATTTGAGCTTCCACAACTTTCTTTTAACCCTTAAAAATGAACAGTTTTTCTCACTTTTTACCTTAAAAATATAGAAAGCTTTTATAAACTGTTTGTCTTTACCTTGAGAATTGTATGAAATGCTATAACTTTTCTTATTTTTTGCCTTGAAATTGAATTATCTCTTGGAGCATTCTTATTTTATTGCCTTGGAAATTTGAGTGTCCACAACTTTTTTTAACCTTTAAAATGGAAGAGATTTTTCACTGTTTACCTTGAAAATAGAGTAAGCTTCTATAAACGTTTTATTTTTGCCTTGAGAATTGGATAAAATCCTGTAACTTTTCCTATTTTTTTGCCTTGAAATTGGATTATCCTTTGGAGTTTCCTTATTTTATTGCCTTGGAAATTTGAGCGTTCTCAATTTTCTTTTAACCTTTAAAATGGAACAGATTTTTCACTGTTTACCTTAAAAATAGAGTAAGCTTCTATAAACGTTTTATTTTTGCCTTGAGAATTGGATAAAATCCTGTAACTTTTTCTATTTTTTGCCTTGAAATTGGATTATCCTTTGGAGTTTCCTTATTTTATTGCCCTGGAAATTTGAGCGTTCTCAACTTTCTTTTAACCTTTAAAATGGAACAGATTTTTCACTGTTTACCTTGAAAATAGAGTAAGCTTGTATAAACGTTTTATTTTTGCCTTGAGAATTGGATAAAATCCTGTACCTTTTCCTATTTTTTGCCTTGAAATTGGATTATCCTTTGGAGTTTCCTTATTTTATTGCCCTGGAAATTTGAGCGTTCTCAACTTTCTTTTAACCTTTAAAATGGAACAGATTTTTCACTGTTTACCTTGAAAATTGAGTATACTTCTATACACGTTTTATTCTTTTGCCTTTAGAATTGGATGAAACCCTGTAATTTTTCTTATTTTTTTTACCTAGAAATTGGATTATCTCCCGAAGCTTCCGTATTTTATTGCCTTGAAAATTTGACGGTCCACAACTTTCTTTTAACCTTTAAAATGGAACAGATTTTTTACTGTTTGCCTTGAAAATAGAGTGAACTTCTATGAACGTTTTATTTTTTGCCTTGAGAATTAGATGAAATCCTGTAACTTTTCTTATTTTTTTGCCCTGAAGTTAGATTATCCCTTGAAGGTTTCTTATTTTATTGCTTTGGAAGGTCGAGCGTTTTTAACTTTTTTTTAACCTTTAAAATGGAAGAGTTTTTCACTGTTTACCTTGAAAATTGAGTATACTTCTACACACGTTTTATTCTTTTGCCTTTAGAATTGGATGAAACCCTGTAATTTTTCTTATTTTTTTTACCTAGAAATTGGATTATCTCCCGAAGCTTCCGTATTTTATTGCCTTGAAAATTTGACGGTCCACAACTTTCTTTTAACCTTTAAAATGGAACAGATTTTTTACTGTTTGCCTTGAAAATAGAGTGAACTTCTATGAACGTTTTATTTTTTGCCTTGAGAATTAGATGAAATCCTGTAACTTTTCTTATTTTTTTGCCCTGAAGTTAGATTATCCCTTGAAGGTTTCTTATTTTATTGCTTTGGAAGGTCGAGCGTTTTTAACTTTTTTTTAACCTTTAAAATGGAAGAGTTTTTCACTGTTTACCTTGAAAATAGAGTAAACTTCTACAACCGTTTTATTTTTTGCCTTGAGAATTGGATAAAATCGTATAACATTTTTATCTTTTGCCTTGATCTCGTTTTATTTTCTTAGACTTTTTTGCTTTATGGCCTTGAAAATAGTTTGAGCTCCTACAACTTTCTTTTAACCTTTAAAATAGAACAAACCTAGGCTTTACGTACCTTCGGCTTAGAAATTTGAGTAAACCTTTATAAACTTTTTATTTCTTTGTCTTGAAAGTTGAAAGAAATCCTGTAACTTTTATTATCTGTTTGCTTTGAAATCAAGTTATCTCCCTCAGCTTTCTTATTTCATTGCCTTGAAGTTTAGATGAGCTCTTAGAACTCCCTTTTAATCTTTAGAATACAAAAAAAACAATTTTTTGCTTATGTTTGACTTGGTAAATCAAGGCAACTTCTAGAAACCTTTGATTTCTTTGTCTTGAAAGTTGGTTGAAATTCTTTTTGTTCTTTTACCTTGAAATCGGATTATCTCCTGGAGATTTCAAATTTTATTGCCTTGAAAATTGGATGAGCTCCTACAAATTCATCTTAACCTTTAAAATAGAACGGAACTTTATATTACCTTGAAAATTAGATAAGCTCCCACAATTTTCTTTTAACCTTTAAAATAGAACAAACCCATTTTTTTACCTTGAAAGTCGTGTATACTTTAATAAACGTTATATTTTATGCCATAAAAATTGGACAAATCCTACAACTTTTTTATTTTTCTGCCTTGAAATTGGATTATTCCCCGGAGCTTCCTTATTTTATTGCCTTGAAATTTGAGCGTCCACAACTTTCTTGTAACCTTTAAAATGGAACAGATTTTTCACTGTTTACCTTGAAAATATAGTAAACTTCTATGAACGTTTTGTTTTTGCCTTGAGAATTGAATGAAATCCTATAACATTATTATCTTTTTGCCTTTTACTCTGAGTATCATTTGAGGCTTTCTTGTTTTATTGCCTTGAAAATAGTTTGAACTTCTATAACTTTCGTTTAACCTTTAAAATAAAATAAACAAATTCTTCTCTTACTTCTAAATTTAAAGATTTAGTTAACTCTTTAAAAATTTTATTTTTTGTCTAGAAAGTTGGATGAAATCATATTACTTTATATCCCTTTGCTTTGAAATCGGTTTGTTTCTCGAAAATTTACTATTATTTTGCCTTAAAAATTGGACGAATCTTATAACTTTTTATCTTTTTGCCTTGAAATCGGATTACCTCCAATTGATTCATTATTTTATTACCTTAAAAATTGTTTGAACTCATATAACTTTCCTATAACCTTTAAAATAGGACAATCTTCTTTTTCATATTTTTACCTTAAAAGTCGTGTAAACTTTGAAAAACGTTAAATATTCTTTTGTCTTAAGAATTAGACGAATCCTATAACTTTTCACCTTTTTGCGTTGAAATCGGATTACCTCCTGGAGCTTTATTATTTTATTGCCTTGAAAATTGATTGGGCTTTTTCAACTTTCTTTTAACCTTTAAAATAGAACAATTTGTCGCACTTTTTACCTTGAAAGTCGAATAAATTTCTTTTTATTTCTTTGCTTTGAGACTTGGATGGTATAACCTTTGATTTCTTATTTTCTGCAGTTTTCTTATTTTATTGCATTGAAAATTGTTTGAGCTTCTATAACTTCCCTTTAACTTTTAAAATAAAACAATCCTGTATTACTTTGTTTTACCTTGAAAGTCGGGTAAAGTTTAAAAGCGTTATATATTTTTTGCTTTAGTGATTGGACGAATCCAATAACTTTCTCTCTTTCTGCCTTGAAATCGGATTACCTCATCGAGCTTCATTATTTTATTGCCTTAAAAATTGTTTGACCTTATACAACTTTTCTTTAACCTTTAAAATAGAACAAACTTGTTTTTCTAATTTTTTTATCTTGAAAGTCGGGTAAACTTTAATAAAAAATTATAGTTTTTGCCTTGAGAATTGGACGAATCTTGTAACTTTTATCTTTTTGCCTTGAAATCAAATTACCTCCTGGAGATTCAATATTTTGTTGCCTTGAAAATTAATTAGGCTTCTTCCATTTCTGTTAACCTTTAAAATAGAACAGTCTTTCGCACTTTCCTCCTTAAAGATCAAATAAACTTCTTTTTACTTCTTTGCCTTGAGAATCGGATGGTATCATATAACTTTTTATCCTTTTCCCTTGCTCGGATTATCTTCTTCAGCTTTCTTGTTTTCTTGCCTTGCAAATTGTTTGTGCTCCTACAACTTTTATATAACCTTTAAAATATTACAAATCCGTTTTTCATATTTTTTATCTTGAAAGTCGGCTTTTTTATTTTTTTGCCTTGAAATCTGATTACCTCCTAGAGCTTTATTACTTTATTGCCTTAAAAAGTGTTTGAGCTTCTACAACTTTCCTTTAACTTTTAAAATAGAACAAACCTTTTTTATTTTGTTTTACCTTGAAAGTCGGGTAAACTTTAACAAACCTTATAATTTTTTGCCTTGAGAATTGAACATATCTAATAACTTCCTATTCTTTGCTTCGAAATCGGATTACCTCTTAGAGCATTATTGTTTTATTGCCTTAAAAATGGTTTGAGCTCCTGCAACTTTACTTTAGCCTCTAAAATAGAACAAATCTGTTTCCTTATTTTTTAGCCTGAAAGTCGGGTAAAGTTTAATAAACGTTATACTTTTTGCCTTGAGAATTGGACGAATCGTATAAGTTCTTCATCTTTTTACCTTGAAATCGGATTACCTCCTGTAGATTTATAAGTTTGTTGCCTTGAAAATTCATTGGGTTTCTTCAACTTCTTTTTACCTTTAAAATAGAACAATTATTCGCACTTTCTACCTTGAAAATCGAATAAACTTCTTTTTACTTCTTTGCCTTGAGAATTGAATGGTATCGTATAACTTTTTATCTTTAACCCTTGCGCTTATTATCTTTGGCAGCTTTCCTGTTTTATTGCCTTGAAAATTGTTGAGCTCCTACAACTTTCCTTTAACTTTTAAAATAGAACAAACCTGTTTTCCTTTTTTTTTACCTTAAAAGTCGTGTAAAGTTTTTATCTTTTTGTCTTAAAATCGGATTACCTCCAAGAGTATTATTTTATTGCCTTGAAAATTATTTAAACTCTTATAACTTTCCTTTCACCTGTTTTACTTATTTTCTACCTTGAAAGTCGTGTAAACTTTAATAAACGTTATATATTTGTTTGCCTCGAGAATTAGGCGAATCCTCACCTTTTTGCGTTGAAATCGGATTACCTCCTGGAGCTTAATTATTTTATTGCCTTGAAAATTGATTGAGCTTCTTCAACTTTTTTTTAACCTTTAAAACAGAACAGTTTTTCGAACTTTGTACCTTGAAAATTGAATAAATCTTTTTACTTTTTTGCCTTAAGAATTGGAAGGCATCCTATAACTTCTACGCTTAATTTTGACTTCTAGAAACTTTTGATCCATTTGCCTTGAAAGTTGAATGAAATTCTAGAGCTTTTTATTCTTTGACCTTAAAAGCGTATTTTCTCCTAGAGCTCTCATATTTTGTTGCTTTGAAAATTGGATGAACTCGCACAATATTCTATTAACCTTTCAAATAGAACAAATATGCTTTTCTTATTTTTTACCTTGGAAGTCGGGTAATCTTTAATAACTGTTATATTTTTTGCATTGAGAATTGGACGAATCCTATAACTGTTTCATCTTTCTGCCTTGAAATCAGATTATCTCATGGAGCTTTCCTACTTTAATGTCTTGAAAGTTTGAGCTTCCATACCTTCCTTTGAATCTATCAAATAGAACAGTTTTTCTCACGTTTTACTTTAAAAATGGAGTACACTTCTTTTATTTTTTTCTTGAGATTAGATGTAATTCTATAACTTTTTTTATCTTTTTACCTTAAAATCAGATTATCTCCTAGAGCTTCCTAATATAATTGTCCCTAAAAATTTGAGCTTCCACAACTATCTTTTAACCTCTAAAATAGAAGTTTTTCTCACTTTTTACCTTAAAAAGGGAGTAAGCTTCTATAAACTATTTATTTCTTTACCTTGAGAATTGGATGAAATCCTGTAACTTTTCTTATTTTTTGCCTTGAAATTGGATTATCTCCTGCAGCTTCCTTACTTTATTGCTTTGGAAATTTGAGCTTCCACAACTTTCTTTTAACCCTTAAAAATGAACAGTTTTTCTCACTTTTTACCTTAAAAATATAGAAAGCTTTTATAAACTGTTTGTCTTTACCTTGAGAATTGTATGAAATCCTATAACTTTTCTTATTTTTTGCCTTGAAATTGAATTATCTCTTGGAGCATTCTTATTTTATTGCCTTGGAAATTTGAGTGTCCACAACTTTTTTTAACCTTTAAAATGGAAGAGATTTTTCACTGTTTGCCTTGAAAGTAGAGTAAACTTTTACAAACGTTTTATTTTTTTTGCCTTGACAACTGGATGAAATCCTGTAATTTTTTAATTTTTTTGCCTTGGAAATGGATTATCTCTTGGAGCTTTCTTATTTTATTGCTTTGGAAATTTGAGTGTTCTCAATTTGCTTCTAACCTTTAAAATGGAACAGATTTTTACTGTTTACCTTGAAAATAGAGTAAGCTTCTATAAACGTTTTATTCTTGCCTTGAATTGGATAAAATCCTGTAACTTTTCCTATTTTTTGCCTTGAAATTGGATTATCCTTTGGAGTTTCCTTATTTTATTGCCTTGAAATTTGAGCGTTCTCAACTTTCTTTTAACCTTTAAAATGGAACAGATTTTTCACTGTTTACCTTGAAAATAGAGTAAGCTTCTGTAAACGTTTTATTTTTGCCTTGAGAATTGGATAAAATCCTGTAACTTTTCCTATTTTTGCCTTGAAATTGGATTATCCTTTGGAGTTTCTCTTATTTTATTGCCTTGGAAATTTGAGCGTTCTCAACTTTCTTTTAACCTTTAAAATGGAACAGATTTTTCACTGTTTACCTTGAAAATTGAGTATCTTCTATAACGTTTTATTCTTTTGCCTTTAGAATTGGATGAAACCCTGTAATTTTTCTTATTTTTTGCCTAGAAATTGGATTATCTCTCGAAGCTTCCGTATTTTATTGCCTTGAAAATTTGACGGTCCACAACTTTCTTTTAACCTTTAAAATAGAACAGATTTTTACTGTTTGCCTTGAAAATAGAGTAAACTTCTATGAACGTTTTATTTTTGCCTTGAGAATTAGATGAAATCCTGTAACTTTTCTTATTTTTTCCTTGAAATTGATTATCTCCTGAGTTTCCTTATTTTATTGCCTTGGAATTTGAGCGTTCTCAACTTTTTTAACCTTTAAAATGAACAGATTTTTCACTGTTTACCTTGAAAATAGAGTAAACTTCTATAAACGTTTTATTTTTGCCTTGAGAATTGGATGAAATCGTATAACATTTCTTATCTTTTGCCTTGATAACGTTTTATTCAGATTCTTGCTTTATTGCCTTGAAATTGACGTCCACAACTTTCTTTTAACCTTTAAAATGACGTCACACAAATAAGCAAATTTACGTATTGCTTAGAAATTGATAAATCCTATAACTTTTTTTTTTTCTTGAAATTGATATAGCAATCCTGTACTTCTTATTTATCTGCTTGCAATCTTGAAGTCCCAAGTTATCTACCTTTACAGGATTTCTTGCCTTGAAGAGATGAGCTAGAACTCAACTTTATTCTTTAGATAAATATAAACGAATTTTTGTATGGTTTGACTTGCAAATCAGGCAACTTCTAGAAACGCTCTTATTTCTATTGCTTGAAATGGTGTCTATTTGTTTTTTACAAATCCGGATTTTCTGCCTGAAAGATGCTTCAAATTTTATCTGCCTTGAGATTGGATAAGGTCGTATAATTTCATCTTAACCTTAAAATAGAACGGCATTTATACCTTGAAAATGATAAGCTCACAATTTCTTTTAACCTTTAAAATGAACAAACTTTTCTTACCTTGAAAGTCAGGTAAACTTTAGTAAACGTTATATTTTATGCCTTGAAATTGACAAATCCTAACTTTTTCTATTCTGTCTGCCTTGAAATTGGATTATCCTGAGCTTCTTATTTTATTGCCTTGAAATTTAGAGCGTCCAACTTTCTTTAACCTTTAAAATGGAACAGATTTTTCACTGTTTACCTTGATAAATATAGAAACGTTCTATGAACTTTGTTTGCCTTGAGAATTGGATGAAATCCTATAACATTTTATCTTTTGCCTTGATCTCGGATTATCTCTTGAGCTTTCTTGTTTTATTGCCTTGAAAATAGTTTGACTCCTACAAATTTCTTTTAACCTTTAAAATTAGAACAAACTTTTACTTTTGCTTAGAAATTTGAGTAAACTTTATAAACTTTTATTTCTTTGCTTGAAAGTTGGAAGAAATCCTGTAACTTTTACTTATCTTTTGCCTTGAAATCGGATTATCTCCTCAGTTTCTTATTTTATTGCCTTGAAGTTTGAAGCTTTCTACAACTTTCCTTTAACCTTTAAATAGAAAACAACTTTTCTATGTTTACCTTAAAATGGTAAACTTCTAAAGCGTTAATTTCTTTGCCTTAGAATTACTCTATATTTCACCTTTTTGCCTTGAAATTGGATAATTCTATAGCTTTATTATTTTACCTTGAAAATTATCTCCTGGAGTTTCAAACTTTTATTAAGCCTTAAAGAAAATTGTCGATTCTTGAAGTCTACTAAATTCTCTTAATTCTTGCTTTAAAACTTAGAGGTAAACTTTATTATTCTGATCACTTGAAAATTAGATAGAGCTCCTCAAACTTTCTTTAACCTTTAAAATGAACAATCTGTATATTTTTTACCTTGAAAGTCGGGTAAATTTAAAAACGTTATATATTTTGCTTATAAAATTGGACGAAATCCTAAACCTTTTATCTTTCTGCCTTGAAATCGGATTATTCCTCAGAGCTTCTTTCCTTTATTGCCTTGAAAATTGTTGAGCTCACAACTTTCTTGTAACCTTTAAAATGGAACAATTTTTACTATTTACCTTGAAATGAGTAAGACTTTATAAACGTTTTATTTTGCCTTGAGAATTGGATGAATCCTGTAACTTTTTATCTTTTTGCCTTGAAATTCGGATTATCCTCTTGAGATTCTTATTTTATTGCCTTGAAAATTTTGAGCTTCTCAACTTTCTTTAACCTTTAAAATAGAACAGATTTTCACTGTTTACCTTGAAAATCAGAGTAAACTTCTTAAACTTTTATTTTTGCCTTGAGAATTGGATAGAAATCCTGTAACTTTTCTATCTTTTGCCTTGAAATCTGGATTATCTCTTCAGCTTTCTTTATTTTATTGCCTTGAAATTGTGAGCTTCTACAACTTTCTTTAACCTTTAAAATGATACAAATTTTCACTGTTTACCTTCAAAATTGAGTTTTATTCTTTTGCCTTTAGAATTGGATGAAACTTAATTTTTATTTTTTGCCTTGAAATCTGGATTATCTCCCGAGAGCTTCTATTTTATTGCCTTGAAAATTTGAGCTTCTACAACTTTCTTTTAACCTTTAAAATAGAACAAATTTTTTACTTTGTTTTACCTTGAAAGTCGGGTAAACTTCTAAAAACGTTATTAATTTTTTGCCTTGAGAATTGATAAATCCTATAACTTTCTTATTTTTGCCTTGAAATCGATTATCTCCTGGAGCTTCCTTTTTTATTGCCTTGAAAATGTTTGAGCTCCAACTTTCTTTAACCTTTAAAATAGAACAGATTTTTTACTGTTTACCTTGAAAATAGAGTAAACTTCTATAAACGTTTTATTTTTGCCTTGAGAATTGATCAATCGTATAACTTCATTTTTACCTTGAAATCGGATTACCTCTGTAGATCTTTATAAGTTTTTGCCTTGAAAATCTTGTTTCATAACTTCTTTACCTTTAAAATAGAACAATTTATCGCACATTTCTACCTTGAAAATCAAGTAAACTTTTATATTCTTTGCCTTGAGAATTGAAATCGATAACTTTTTATCTTGAAATGCGTATTACTTTGGCATTAAGGTTTTATTGCCTGAAATTTTGAGCTCCTAGAACTTTCCTTTAACTTTAAAATAGAACAAGACCTGCTTTCCTTTTTACCTTAGAATGCGTCGAAATGTTCTTATATCTTTTGCTTAAAATCGGATTACCTCCAGAGTCTTCCATTTTATTGCCTTGAAAATTAGTAGCGGTCTATAACTTTCCTTTCACCTGTTGACTTCAATTGTTTCTACCTTGAAAGTCGTAAACTTTAAGTAAACGTTATATATTTGTTTGCCTGACGAATTACGAAGTCCTAACTTTTGCGTTGAAATCGGATTACCTCTGAGCTTAATTATTTTATTGCCTTGAAAATTGATTGAGCTTCTTCAACTTTTTTAACCTTTAAAACAGAACAGTTTTTCGAACTTTGTACCTTGAAAATTGAAAATCTTTTACTTTTGCCTTAGAATTGAAGAGCATCCTATGAACTTCTACGCTTAATTTTGACTTCTAGAACTTCTGATCCATTTGCCTTGAAATTGATGAAATTCTAGACTTTTATTCTTTGACCTTGAAATACGTATTTTCTCCTAGAGCTCTATATTTTTTGCTTGAAAATTGGATGAACTCGCACATATTCTATTAACCTTCAAATAGAACAAATTGTTTCTTATTTTTAGCCTTGAAAGTCGGGTAATCTTTATAACTGTTATATTTTTGCATTGAGAATTGGACGAATCCTATAACTGTTTCATCTTTTGCCTTGAAATCGAGATTATCTCATGGAGCTTTCTACTTTATGTCTTGAAAGTTTGAGCTCCATACCTTCTTTTAACCTTTAAAATAGAACAGTTATTTACGTCACTTTGCTTTAAAAATTGAGTACACTTCTTTTATTTTTTGCTTGAGATTAGATAGATAATTCTATAACTTTTTTATCTGTTTGCCTTAAATCAGATTATCTCCTAGAGCTTCCTAATTTAATTGTCCTTGAAAATTTGAGCTTCCTACAACTATCTTTTAACCTTTAAAATAGAAAAAGTTTTCTTACTGTTTACCTTAAAAGGAGTAATCTATAAACTATTATTTCTTTCCTTGAGAATTGGATGAAATCCTGTTAACTTTTCTTATTTTTGCCTTGAAATTGGATTATCTCCTGCAGCTTCCTTACTTTATTGCTTTGGAAATTTGAGCTTCACAACTTTCTTTTAACCTTAGAAATGAACAGTTTTTCACTTTACCTTAAAATATGAAACTTTTATAAACTGTTTTCTTTCTTGAGAATTGTATGAAATCCTATAACTTTTCTTATTTTACCTTGAAATTGAATTATCTCTGGAGCATTCTTATTTTATTGCCTTGGAAATATTGAGTAAGTCCACAACTTTTTTTAACCTTTAAAATTGAACAATTTTCACTGTTTGCCTTGAAAGTGAGTATAACTTTACAAACGTTTTATTTTTTGCCTTGAAATTGGATGAAATCCTGTAACTTTTATTTTCTGCCTTGAAATGGATTATTCTCTTGGAGCTTCTTATTTTATTGCCTTTGGAAATTTGAGGTTCCACAACTTTCTTTAACCTTTAAAATGGAACAGATTTTTACTGTTTACCTTGAAAATAGAGTAAGCTTCTATAAACGTTTTATTCTTGCCTTGCGAATTGGATAAAATCCTGTAACTTTTCCTATTTTTTGCCTTGAAATTGGATTATCCTTTGAGTTTCCTTATTTTATTGCCTTGGAAATTTGAGCGTTCTCAACTTTCTTTTAACCTTTAAATGGAACAGATTTTTCACTGTTTACCTTGAAAATAGAGTAAGCTTCTGTAAACGTTTTATTTTTGCCTTGAGAATTGGATAAAATCCTGTAACTTTTCCTATTTTTGCCTTGAAATTGGATTATCCTTTGGAGTTTCTTTATTTTATTGCCCTGGAAATTTGAGCGTTCTCAACTTTCTTTAACCTTTAAAATGGAACAGATTTTTCACTGTTTACCTTGAAAATTGAGTTTTATTCTTTTGCCTTTAGAATTGGATGAAACCCTGTAATTTTTCTTATTTTTTTGCCTAAAATTGGATTATCTCCCGAAGCTTCCGTATTTTATTGCCTTGAAAATTTGACGGTCCACAACTTTCTTTTAACCTGTAAAATAGAACATATTTTTTACTGTTTGCCTTGAAAATAGAGTAAACTTCTATGAACGTTTTATTTTTTGCCTTGAGAATTAGATGAAATCCTGTAACTTTTCTTATTTTTTTCCTTGAAATTGTATTATCTCCTGGAGTTTCCTTATTTTATTGCCTTGGAACTTTTAGCGTTCTCAACTTTTTTTAACTTTTAAAATGTAACAGATTTTTTACTGTTTACCTTGAAAATAGAGTAAACTTCTATAAAGGTTTTATTTTTTTGCCTTGAGATATTATCTCCCCGTGAACTCGATATACGCGACACAATGGCAGTTGGTAACGCTAATCTTTATACAGATTTTGGCGCGCCCATCTGTCAATGACGTCACACAATATACAAATTTAAACGCGCATAAGTCAATGACGTCACACAATAAGCAAATTTAATTGCGCAATTACGCAATAAATAAATGTTCGAAATGCAGTATAGGCAATAAGGTACTCACATAAATAGGTCCAGCTTCCCACGAAGTACGCCAAGGATGGCGTCCCACAGGATGGCGTCCTTGAGGATGGCTGGATCACCCTTTTAGATAATTAACGGAGGGTACGCCCAGCGTCCTTCCAAAACGCTCCGACCAGCTACGCGGTCATGGACATCCGGTTCGCCCTAGGCTGCTTCAAATTGTCTTCTACCTATGTAGGGAGCGAATAAGGTAACAGGTATAAGGGCGACAAACAAAGATAAGCAAGGCAAGGATTTACATAAATAAAAGATACAGACACGATACGATACCTAACACGACCACTCTTCTTGAAGTCCCAGGCAAAACAGCTACGTTACAGAGTCCCCCGGGAACTTCTCCCAATTTTTCTCCGCACTCGCGTCGCGCGATCTGGCGCAAACGCACTCTGACGTGACGGAAATACACGCCAAGTCTTTTAAATTTATGGCGCGAACTCACGCACAGCAAGACTAAACTAAAAAATGTTTAGTGCCAATTTGGCACGTAACAGAGAATTGGATGGAATCCTATAACATTTTATCTTTTGCCTTGATCTCGGATTATTTTCTTAGACTTTTTTGTTTTATGTTCTTGAAAATAGTTTGAGCTCCTACAAATTTCTTTTAACCTTTAAAATTAGAACAAACCTAGGCTTTACGTACCTTTGGCTTAGAAATTTGAGTAAACCTTTATAAACTTTTATTTCTTTGTCTTGAAAGTTGGAAGAAATCCTGTAACTTTTATTATCTGTTTGCTTTTAAATCAAATTATCTCCCTCAGCTTTCTTATTTCATTGCCTTGAAGTTTAGATGAGCTTTTACAACTCCCTTTTAATCTTTAGAATACAAAAAAAACAACGTTTTGCTTATGTTTGACTTGGTAAATCAAAGCAACTTGTAGAAACCTTTGATTCCTTTGCCTTGAAAGTTGGATGGAATTCTATAGCTTTTTTTTTTACCTTGAAATCGGATTATCTCCTGGAGATTTCAAATTTTATTGCCTTGAAAATTGGATGAGCTCCTACAAATTCCTCTTAACCTTTAAAATAGAACGGAACTTTATATTACCTTGAAAATTAGATAAGCTCCCACAATTTTCTTTTAACCTTTAAAATTGAACAAACTAATTTTTTACCTTGAAAGTCGGGTATACTTTAATAAACGTTATATTTTTGCCATAAAATTGGACAAATCCTACAACCTTTTATCTTTCTGCCTTGAAATCGGATTATTCCCCGGGCTTCCTTGCCTTGCCTTGAAATTTGAGCGTCCACAACTTTCTTGTAACCTTTAAAATGGAACAGATTTTCACTGTTTACCTTGAAATTAGAAACTTCTATAAGCGTTTTATTTTTGCCTTGAGAATTGGATGAAATTCTATAACGTTTTTATTTTTTGCCTCAAAGTATCTTTTGAGGCTTTCCCGTTTTATTGTCTTGAAAATAGTTTGAGCTCCTATAACTTCCTTTTAACCTTTAAAATAGAATACACATATTTTTTTCTTACCTAGAAAGTTAGATAAAATCATATATTTTTTTATCCCTTTATCTTTAAATCGGATTGTTCCTTGGAAATTTATTTAAGGATCATATAGACCACTTCACACGCATGGATCATGATCTCTTCTGTAGGAAAAAAGTCGACTGTTGTGGGATTCGAACCCGAAACACATGTTTGTCGTACTTGGAAACGTTTCTAATCGTATCTATTAACCTTCAACAGCAATATTCGCTTGAGAATTCTTCCAAAATATGAGTCAATTTCATTAAGCGCCGTTCGCAGGGGTGAATTCAACTTCCCTCCACATAAAAATGTCTTCAATTAAATTACGAAGCTCCCGAAACTCTCTTAAACGCATTCGCAATCCCATAATCCCATAAATACGAATAATAAATACAACAGGGTGACGCTTTTCTTTTCTAAAACAGAACACGTGGCAGATACAAGGCATTAGTTGAGCTAGGTGGGTAGTTTAGGGTTTTATCACCCCCAATGGGGTCCACTTGTCATTGACGCACTCAATATGTCAATTATTGGTGCCACGAGCAATTACTTGCGGTTTCTAAACTAGTAAACTTTTGAAAGGGGATGACTTTGTTTGCGTAAGGGTGGAGATTTCAGGATTTTTATTACGTTGGTATTGTTATGAAAACGAATTAGAAATTAGCCAGGGAATATAAAAATTAGGGGATGGAAACGCTTGTTTGTGCTAACATTTCGATTATTAAGGGTAAAGACGTAGCTTTAAAACGGCGATGTAATTTGCTCAGACCTCCTCCCCAAAGCAAAGATTGTGCATTGCAAACGCAACTTAATCATATCTACCGCAACCTAGCACACCCCCTACATAAGATAGTGCATCAAAATTATTGCATTTACAGGACTAAATCGGTTGGGGGAGGGAGAGGCTAAATTAACTTTAACCCCTTCGTGCTAGAGGAACTAAATTATACTGCTGGCGCAGCTTATTTAGAGCGCCCTTAGAATGAGCTAAGGCAGACTGGAAAACTATATGATAGTAGCTTTTTTTTGGAGGGAGGGGGGCACGTTAACGCAAGCCTCTCCCCACCCCCATGGTGAAGTAACTAAGTTATACTACTAGAGCAGGTTACTTAAAGCTATTGCAACCAAAGGCACCCAAAGAAATAGCTAGCGTAGGCGTGAGTTGCATAATGTAGTTCCTTTCGGGGGCTTAATTAACGCAGCCCCCATGGTGGAAGATTAATTTATACCACTGGCACAGATTACCTAGGATTTGCAACCTAACAAACCTCAAGAAATAACTAGCGCATGTATAGAAACTACGCAATGGTAGCATCTTTTCTGGGAGGGTTAGGTTAACGCTAGCCCCCATGGTGAAGGCACTAAGTTATCTACGTAGTTGTAGGGGCATCTCCTCCCGCGGAGGGACTATATTACAATGCTAGAGCAAGTTACTTTAGGCTAGTACAACCTAGTGCACTCCATAAAATAACTAACGCAGGCGTAGGAAATACATAATGAAGATTCTTTTCTGGGAGGGCTAAGTTAACGCTAGTCTCCTTGATGAAGGCACTAAGTATTCTACGTAATTGTCGCTTTTTTTGTGAGAGCATCTCTTTCCGCGGAGGAACTATATTACAATGCTAGGGCAGGTAACTTTAGGCTAGCGCAACCTAATGCACTGCATAAAATAACTAACGCAGGCGTAGGAACTACATAATGAAGATTCTTTTCTAGGAGGGCTACGTTAACGCTAGCCACCATGGTGAAGGCACTAAGTTACCTACGTAATTGTAGCTTCTTTTTGGGAGCATCCTCTTCCGCGGTGGAACTATTTTACAATGCTAGAACAAGTAACTTTAGGCTAGCGCAACCTAGTGGACCCCATAAAATAACTAACGCGGGCGTAGGAAATACATAATGAAGATTTTTTTCTGGGAGGGCTAAGTTAACGCTAGCCCCACATGACAGAGGATTAAGTTATACTACTGGCACAGATTACCTAGGACTATCACACCCTAGCGAACCCCAAGAAATAGCTGGCGCATTCATAGAAACTGCGCAATGGTAGCATCCTTCGTGGGAGGGCTAAGTTAACGCTATCCTACATGGTGAAGGCACTAAGTTATACTGCTTGAGCAGATTACTTAGAGCTATTGCAACGTAGTTCACCCAAAAAAATAGTTAGCGCAGGTCCAGTCTCCATAATGTAGTATCTTTTTTAGGAAGGCTAAGCTAACGCTGACCCCCCATGATAAAAGATTAAGTTATACTACTGGCACTGATTACCTAAAACTAGCGCAACCGGCCAAACCACAAGAACTAGCTAACGCAGACATAGAAACTACATAATGTTGGTTTTTTTTTCTTGGAGGGTTAAGTTAACGCTAACCCCCATGATGGGAGATTAAGTTATACCACGTGTACAGATTACCCAGGACTATCACAACTTAGCGAACTTCGCGAAATAACTAGCGCTTACATAGAAACTACATAATGTTCGCTCCTTTTTTGGGAAGGATAGGTTAACGCTAGCCTTCATGGTAAAGACACTAAAGTATACAGCCAGAGCAAGTTACTTAAAGTTAGCGCAACCTAGCGTACCCAAAGAAATAGCTAGCGCAGCCGTAGTCTCCATAATGTAGTTTCTTTTCTGGGAGGGCTAAGTTAACGCTAACCCCATGATGGAAGATTAAGCTATACTGCAGGCACATATTAACTAGGACTATCGTAACTTAGTGAACCCCACGAAATAGCAAGCCCTGGCATAGAAACTACATAATGGTCGCTCCTGTTCTAGGAGGGTTAGGTAAACGTTAGCCGCCATGGTAAAAGGCGCCAAATTATACTGCTAAAGCAGGTTACTTAGAGCTGCGCAACCTAGCGTACCCAAAGAAATAGCTTTATGATGTGGTATCTTTTCTGAGAGGGTTAGGTTAACGCTAGCTCCATGGCGAAGGCACACAGTTATGCTGCTAAAGCAGGTAGGTTACATTATGTAGTTTCTTTTCTGGGAGGGCTAAGTTAACGCTAACCTCCATGGTGGAAGATTAACTTATACCACGGGCACAGACTACCCAGGACTATCGCAACCTAGCAAACCCCGCGAAATGGCTAGCGCTGGCATAGAAACTACATAATGGTCGCATCTTTTAGGAAGTATAGGTTAACGCTAGCGTCCATGATAGAGACACTAAAGTACACTGTTAGAGCAAGTTACTTAAAGTTAGCGCGACCTAGCACACCCGAAAAAGTAGCTAGCGCAGCCGTAGTCTCCATAATGTAGTTTCTATCCTGAGAGCGCTAACTTAACGCTAACCTCCTGGTCACATATTAACTAAGACTATCGCAACCTAGCAAACCCCACGAGATAGGAATCCTTCGCATAGAATTTATGGTCGCTCCTTTTCTGGGAAGGCTAGGTAAACGTTAGTTGCCATGGTGAAGGCATCAAATTATACTGCTAGAGCAGGTTGCTTAGAGCTGCGCAACCTAGCGTAACCAAAGAAATAGCTAGCCCAGGCGTAGACTTTATAACGTGGTTCCTTTTCTGGGAGGGTTGTTAACGCTAGCCCCATGGTGGAAGATTAAGTTATATTACGGGCACAGATTACCCAGAACTATCGCAACCTAGCGAACTCCAAGAAGTAGCTAGCACGATAGCGCGATAGTGCGACAGCGCGACAGCGTAACAACGTATCAGTGTACCAGCGTACCGGCGTACCAGCGTGCTAGAGTGATATTGTAATATAGTGATACTGTGATAGTGTTATAGCGTGATAATGTTATAGTGTAAAAGTGTGATAGTGCGATAGTGCGATGGTGCAATAGTGCGATAGTGCGATAGTGCAATAGTGCGATAGTGCGATAGTGCGATAGTGCGATAGTGCGATAGTGCGATAGTGCGATAGTGCGATAGTGCGATAGTGCGATAGTGCGATAGTGCGATAGTGCGATAGTGCGATAGTGCGGTGGTGCGGTAATGCGATAGTGCGATAGTGGGATAGTGCAAAAGTGCGATAGTGCGACAGTGCGATAGTGCGATAGTGCGAAAGTGCGATAGTGCGATAGTGCGATAGTGCGATAGTGCGATAGTGCGGTAGTGCGATAGTGCGGTAGTGCGATAGTGCGATAGGGCGATAGTGCGATAGTGCGATAGTGCGATAGTGCGATAGTGCGATAGTGCGATAGTGCGATAGTGCGATAGTGCGATTGTGCCATAGTGCCATAGTGCGATAGTGCGATAGTGCGATAGTGCGATAGTGCGATAGTGCGATAGTGCGATAGTGCGACAGTGTTTAGTGGGATAGTGAGATCGTGTGATAGTGAGATAGTGCGATAGTATGTGCGATAGTGCGATAGTGCGATAGTGCGATAGTGCGATAGTGCGATAGTGCGATAGTGCGATAGTGCGATAGTGCGATAGTGTATAGTGCATTAATGTGATAATGCGGCAGTGCGATGGTGTGACGATGTGATGGTGTGATGGTGTGATGGTGTGATGGTGTGATGGTGTGATGGTGTGATGGTTTAATGGTGTGATGGTGTGATGGTGTGATGGCGTGATCAAGTGAGTGTGTGATAGTTCAATAGTGTGATAGTGTGATAG
This sequence comes from Platerodrilus igneus, assembly GCA_036346225.1. NCBI lineage: Eukaryota > Metazoa > Arthropoda > Insecta > Coleoptera > Lycidae > Platerodrilus > Platerodrilus igneus. Next base: position 1,149,508 of record JARFIW010000549.1, read on the forward strand.
TGTGATAGTGTGATAGTGTGTTAGTGTGATAGAGTGATAGGGTGATAGTGTGATAGTGTGATAGTGTGATAGGGTGATAGTGTGATATTGTGATAGTGTGATAGTGTGAAAGTGTGATAGTGTGATAGTGTGATAGTGTGATAGTGTGATAGTGTGATAGTGTGATAGTGTGATAGTGTGATAGCGTGATAGTGTGATAGTGTGATAGGGTGATAGGGTGATAGTGTGATAGCGTGATAGTGTGATACTGTGATAGCGTAATAGTGCGATAGTGTGATAGTGTGATAGTGTGATAGTGTGATAGTGTGATAGTGTGATAGTGTGATAGTGTAATAGTGTGGTAGTGTGATAGTGTGATAGTGTGATAGTGTGATAGTGTGATAGTGTGATAGTGTAATAGTGTGATAGTGTGATTGTGTGATAGTGTGATAGTGTGATAGTGTGATAGTGTGATAGTGTGATAGTGTGATAGTGTGATAGTGTGATAGTGTGATAGTGTGATAGTGTGATAGTGTGATAGTGTGATAGTGTGATAGTGTGATAGTGTGATAGTGTCATAGTGTCATAGTGTCATAGTGTCATAGTGTGATAATGTGATGATGCGGTGATCTGATAGTGTGATAGTGTGATAGCGTGATTGTGTGATAGTGCAGTAGTGTGATATTGTGATAGTGTAATAACGTGATAGTGTGATAGTGTGATAATGTGGTAGTGTTATAGTGTGATAGTATGACAGTGTGATTGTGTGATAGTGTGATAGTGTGATAGTGTGATAGTGTGATAGTGTGATAGTGTGATAGTGTGATATTGTGATAGTGTGATAGTCAGTGTGATAGTGGGATAGTGTGATAGTGTGATAGTGTGATAGTGTGATAGTGTGATATTGTGATAGTGTGATAGTCAGTGTGATAGTGGGATAGTGTGATAGTGTGATAGTGTGATAGTGTAATAGTGTGATAGTGTGATAGTGTGATAGTGTGATAGTGTGATAGTGTGATAGTGTGATAGTGTGATAGTGTGATAGTGTGATAGTGTGATAGTGTCATAGTGTCATAGTGTCATAGTGTGATAATGTGATGATGCGGTGATCTGATAGTGTGATAGTGTGATAGCGTGATTGTGTGATAGTGCAGTAGTGTGATATTGTGATAGTGTAATAACGTGATAGTGTGATAGTGTGATAATGTGGTAGTGTTATAGTGTGATAGTATGACAGTGTGATTGTGTGATAGTGTGATAGTGTGATAGCGTGATAGTGTGATAGTGTGATAGTGTGATATTGTGATAGTGTGATAGTCAGTGTGATAGTGGGATAGTGTGATAGTTGATAGTCAGTAGTGTGATGAAAGTGATAGTGATAGTGTGATAGTGTGATAGTGTGATAGTGTGATAGTGTGATAGTGTGATAGTGTGATAGTGTGATAGTGTGATAGTGTGATAGTGTGATAGTGTGATAGTGTGATAGTGTGATAGTGTGATAGTGTGATAGTGTGATAGTGTGATAGTGTGATAGGATAGTGATAGTGTGATAGTGTGATAGTGTGATAGTGATAGTGTGATAGTGTGATAGTGTGATAGTGTGATAGTGTGACAGTGCGACAGTGTGACAGTGCGGTAGTGCGATAGTACGATTGTACGATAATGCGATAGTGCGATAGAGCGATAGTGTAATGGTGTTATAGTTTCATAGTGCGGTAGTGGGATAGTGCAATAGTGCGTTAGTGCGATAATGCGATAATGCGATAGTGCGGTAGTGCGATAGTGTTTAGTGGGATAGTGCGATAGTGTGATAGTGCGACACCGTAATAGTGTGATAGTGCGATAGTGCGATAGTGCGATAGTGCGATAGTGCGGTAGTGCGATAGTGCGATAGTGCGATAGTGCAATAGTGCGTTAGTGCGATAATGCGATAATGCGATAGTGCGGTAGTAAGATAGTGTTTAGTGGGATAGTGCGATAGTGCGATAGTGTGATAGTGCGACACCGCAATAGTGGGATAGTGTGATAGTGCGATAGTGCGATAGTGCGATAGTGCGATAGTGCATAGTGCAATAGTGCGACAGTGCGATAATGCAACGGTGTGATAGCGTGATAATGTGATAGTGTGTTAGTTTGATTGTGTGATAGTGTGATAGTGTGATAGTGTGATGGTAAACGTTAGCATATTAGTGTATTAGCGCAATTGTACATTGGTGTGTTAGTGGATTAGGGCATTAAGTGTATTAATGCAGTAATGTTCTAGTGCATTTGCGGATTGATGAGTTAGTGCATTAACACAGTAGTGCATCAGTGATGTAGTTTGTTAGCGTATGAGCGTTTTCAAGTATTAGTGTAGTAAAGTTGAAGTGTATTAATTTATTATTGTTGTATGGTATTCGTGTATTGACGCTTTTATGCTTTAGTGCTCTAGCGCATTAACGCATTAGTGCATTAGCGCATTAGCACATTATTGCATAAGTACATTAGTGCTTTGATACATAAATGCCTGAGTGCATTAGCGTATTAGTGTATTTGGATATTAGAGATATGGTGAATTGGTGTGTTGGTACATTGGTACGTTAGTGCTTTAGTGCTTGGGTGTATTAGCGTATTACATTATTAGATATCATTGCTTTATGTTTTAAAAAGTTTAACTACATTTTAAAATAAATGTAAAATCACCAATACTACTAGACTGCTTCCCTAATTTTTATCGTTCATTTGGAAAACCTTTCCTATACAAAATTTCCTTCTTAGATACATCGATTCGTAATATATTTGCTTTACTTTTCTAAAACGAAAGCTGTACGACGATACAATAAACAAAACTAGCACAAAGCAGACCATAACAGACACGCTACGAGCGATGAAAGTGCAAGTTGTGGTTGCTATCGCGCTGGAAGTGTCAACGACCCTTGCTACAAAATCCCTTAACCGAATTGCCGTCAGTAGAAGCTTGTGGTTCGATGCAATTCTAGCGTAGCAACGAGTTAAAGCTAGCTTCTGATGAATTGGTCACTGGATTTTTACGAGGGTTCATTCAACCGTGAATTTTAACTACAAAAGAGTCGTGATTGAGTTGAAACATTCTGGGTTTTAAGTAAGATACGACAATGACGCAGTCGGCCTTAAAAAATCGCTGCTGTAGCAAGGAACGATCGATTTTTAATTAGTTGTGGAAGTTGTAAGTTGGGTTATAGAGATCCTCTAAGAATACTTTTCCAACTAATTTTTTATGTTATCAGTTAACGAAGAGAAAGAAATCGTGGAACCATTGAGAACCGTATGGATTTTCGACAAGCCTTGTTCTACTCTCTACACTCCACTCTGCTCTCGACTTGATTATAAACTCTAGACTATGATCTCTCGACTGCTAACTCTCGACTCCCAAACTTCGACTCTTAATCTTCAACCTCCACATTCCACTCTCGACTGTATACTGAAGGCCCTGATCTCTCCACACTCAACTTTAGACCCTGACCATTCGGCTCTCGACTTTTCATTTTCAAGTCTGTACTCCTGACTATAAACTCGACTACGGTCTCTCAACTCATAATTTTCGACTCTCGACCTTCGAACCATCACATTCCACTCTCAACTCTAAACTTTAGAGCCTTGTCTCTCAACACAAAAGCTTCAACTCTCCAGTCTTCACTCTAGACCCTGGTCCATCGAGAATCGTGTTGACTTTCGACGCGCCTTGTTCGAAACAGAAAAGATTATACACTTCAACTCTCCACACTCCATTCTCGACTTTAGACTCTGCTCTCTCGGCTATCGACTATTGACTTTCAACTCACCTCTCTTCATTATTAAATCTAGATTATGGTCTTTCGACTGTTGACTCTCAACTCCCAATCTGCGACTCTTGATTATCAACTCTACTTACCACTCTCGACTGTAAACTTTAGACTCTGGTCTCTTGACTTACGATCTTCAACTCTCCACACTCCACTCTAGACTCTGGTCATTTGGCTCTCGACTCTTCACTTTCATCTCTCTACTCCTAACTATAAACACTAGACTATGGTCTCTCATCTCACAATTTTCGACTCTCGATCTTCAAACTATCACATTCCACTCTCGACTCTAAACTTTAGACCTTTGTCTATCGACTCACGATATTCAACTCTCCACACTCCACTCTAGACTCTGATCCATTGAGAATCGTATAGTTGTTCGAGACGCTTTGCTTGAATCCGACAACTTCCGATTCCCGACTCTTGACTCTTAACCTTCAAATCCCTACACTCCACTTTCGAATCTAGACTCTGCTCTCTCGGCTCTCGACTTTTGATTTTTAGCTTTTCACTTTTGTTTGTAAACTTTAAACTATGGCTTTTTGACTGTTGACTCTCAACTTTCAATCTTCGACTCTTGATCTTCAACTCTCTACTTTCCACTCTCGGCTGTAACATTTAGACTCTGATCTCTCGACTCTTAATCTTCAACTCACTACACTCCAGTCTAGACTCTGGCCATTCGGATCTCGACTCTTCACTTTCAAGTCTGCACACTTGACTATATACTCTAAACTGTGGTCTCTCAACTGACAATATTCGACTCTCGACCTTCAAAATATCACATTCCACTATCGATTCTAAACTTGAGAGTCACGACTCACGATATTCAACTCTCCACGCGCTACTCTAGACCCTGGTCCATTGAGAATCGTGCTGACTTTCGACGCGGCTTGTTTGAATCGGGAAGGATTATAAAACTTCCGATTCCTGACTCCTAACCTTCAACTCTTTACATTCCATTCTCGACTCTAGACTCTGCTCTTTCGGCTCTCCACCTTTGACTTTCAACTCACCTCTCTTCATTATAAACTATGGACTAGGGTCTTTCGACTGCTGACTCTCGACTACCTTTTTTCGATTTTTGACCTTCCGCCCTTTACATTCCACTATTGACTCTAAACTTTAGACCCTGGTTTATCGACTTACGACATTCAACTCTCCACACTCCACTCTAGACCCTTGCTTTAATCGGGAAGAATTCTATAATTTCCAATTTCTGATTCCTAACCTTCAACTATTCACACCGTTCTCGACTCTAGACTCTGCCCTCTCGGCTCTCGATTCTTGACTTTCAACTCGCCTCTCTTCATTATAAACTCGAGACTCTGGTCTTTCGACCGTTGACTCTCGACTACCAATTTTCAACTATTGATGTCTCACCCCATACATTCCACTCTAGACTCTAAACTTTAGACCCTGGTCTCTCGGCTTTCAACTCTCCACACTCCACTCTAGACTCTTCACTTTAAAGTGTCGATTGTCTAATCGACTATCGATTCTATACTTTCGACATTTGACTCTTTGTTCTAGACCATGCACTCTTGACTCTCGACTTTCGTGACTCAAATATCAACTCTCGCGTCTCAACTCGAGAATCTTGACGTTCAACTATCAAACCTAAACTCTAGACTTAGAATTTTTGACTTTTAGTTTTCGACTCCCAATTTTGCTTTTTGAACTTCGACCTTTAGCTCTCGACTTTCCACTTTTCTCTGACTATTGATTGTAGGTTTTTCACACGACACTCGATTGTCAACTTTCTCGAATTTTGATTCTAGAGTCTTGCGTGTGGATTCTCAATTCCCACCCTTAATTATTGATTTATGACTACTAATTATCGACTAGATCTCTTAACTTTGAATTCTTCTCAACTCTCTATCTTTGTCTCTCAATTCTTATGATCTTTGATTCTCGACTCTCGACTATTAACTCGACTTGTGTTTTTCGAATTCCGGCTCGTGAACTCTCGACTCTCGACTTTACTTCTTGACTCAGGTCTCAACTCTCATATTTTACACTCCAATTCCTACCTCACAACTATCAACTATCAACTTTCAACTCACAATTTTCGACTTAACTTTCGAATTTCAACTTTCAACTGTCGAATTTTGCCTTTCGACATCAGACATTTGGCCTTCGATATTCAAAGTTCAACTCTTAGCTTTCAAATTTAACTTTCAAATTTCCGCTTTCGTCACTCGTCCCTTTATACTCGACTTTCGATTGTCCACCCTCTCGAGTCTCGATTTTCAACTCTTTATCCTCAACTTTGGACTGTTGTCTTTAGACCTTAGACAATCGACCCTTACCTTTCGACACAACACTCAGCTCTCCATTTTTGACTGTTGACTCTAAATTTTGGAATCTCAACTCGACTCCCAACCCTCGACTCTCAATTCCCGAATCTGTAGTCTAGACTCTGGTATTCCGACACTTGACTGTCGAATCCTCACTATAGATTCTAGACTTCAAGTCGAGAGTCGAGAGTCGAGAGTCGAGAGTCGAGAGTCGAAAGTCAAGAGTTGAACGTCGAGAAACGAGAGTTGGGAGTCGAAAGTCGAGAGTCGATAGTCGATTTTCGACTTACGTCTCTCAACTCTCTACTCTGGACTATCGCCTCTCGACTCTCGACTACCGAATCTCCACTCGACTGTCTACCCTCAACTTTTGACTCTCGACTCTCGACGCACGACTGTCGACTCTCGACTGTCAACTGTCGACTCTCGATTCTCGACGCTTGACTCTCGACCTTGACTCTCGACTCTCGACTCTCGACTCTCGACTCTCGACTCTCGACTCTCGACTCTCGACTCTCGACTCTCGATCTCGACCTCGACTCGACTCTCGACTCTCGACTCTCGACTTCGACTTCGACTCTCGACTCTCGACTCTCGACTCTCGACTCCCGACTCCCGACTCTCTACTCTCGACTCTCGACTCTTGACTATCGACTTTAGACTCTCGACTCGAGGATAGAGAGTCGAGAGTGGAGAGTCGAGAGTCGAAAGTCGAGAGTCAAGAGTTGAGAGCTGCGAGTCGCGAGTCGTGAGTCGTGAGTCGAGCGTTAAAGACGAGAAGCGAGAGTTGAGAGTCGAGAGTCGATAGTCGACTTTGACATATGTCCCCGACTACCGACTCTGGACTCTCAACTCTCGACTCTCGACTCTCGACTTTCGACTCTCGACTCTCGACTCTCGACCTCGACTCTCGACTCTCGACTCTCGAGAGTAGAGAGTCGGGAGTCGAGAGTCGAGAGTCGAGAGTCGAAAGTCGAGAGTCGAGAGTCGAGAGTTGAGAGAGTCGAGAGTCGAGAGTCGAAAGTCGAAAGTTGAGGTAGAGTCGAGAGTCGAGCCGATAGTCCAGAGTAGAGTTGAGAGACGTAAGTCGAAAATCGACTATCGACTGTCGACTTTCGACTCCCAACTCTCGTTTCTCGACGTTCAACTCTTGACTCTCGACTCTCGACTCTCGACTCTCGACTCTCGACTCTCGACTCTCGACTCTCGACTCTCGACTCTCGACTCTCGACTCTCGACTTTCGACACGACTCTCGATTCTCGATTCTCAATTCTAAATCCTCGATTCTTGACCCTCGACTCTCGACCTTCCACTCTCGACTCTCGGCTCTCGACTCTTGACTCTCGACTCTCGATTCTCGACTCTCGACCCTCTAAAAATCAGGAATTGAAAGTTGAGAGCCAAGTATCGACAGTGGCATTCGAAATTTTAAAGTTTTAAAATATCTAAGAAATAATTATTTACACCCCATTCATTTTCAATCCCGTCCCTTATGTTAATTCCCTACTTACAAATTGCATCCCACCTCCCTCCAATTATTATATTTGTTTTTTTCCATTACATGTCGAAGAAGGTTTACGATGAAAGCACTAATCAAATACAAATGTTTTTCAAGTGTTCTATTGATTTTATAACCCTCTTCTCGTTATTTACGTAGTAGGGTTTAATCGGGTCAGGGAATTGAGCATCGATTTTATATTATTAAGACATTGTTAAATTAAAAAAATTACTTTTCTAATAAAAGCGGCCGTTCTTAGCAATCGTGAGACAATAATAATAGTTAAGAGTGTAATAAAAACACCTACTGCGACAAAATAAAAGACGTTCAAGTTTTGTTCGGAAGGGCAGTTTCGGATATTGAATTTTCTTTTTTTTTGGTGCAAATTGACTGCAACCCATAAGCAAAAGCATGGATTGTTTGGACGTTTGCATTATTCCTTTTGAGGAGGTTATCCTTTAGCAGAAAGAAACTCGTGTGCTGCGATTGCAATCGTCTCTCGACTATTAACTGTCAAACTCTAAAGCCTAGACCCTGGTCTAAAGACCCTCGACTCTTCACACTCGAATTTCGATTCTACACTCTAGATTCTAAAGTTTCTCGACTGCTGACTTTGATTGTCGTATCTCGACTTTCCTCTATAGATTCTACACTTTAAACTAAAGACCTTCAACTCTAGACCATCGCCTTTAGACTCTTCGCGTTATTCTCGATCTTCAACTTTCGACTGAAATCTAGTTTCTAGACTCACTAAACTCACGACTTTCGAACTTCAACTCCCGACTTTTAACTCTGCACTTTTGATTCTAAACTCGAAGCTTTAGTCTCACGATTGTTGAGTTTCCGCTCTTGGCGTCGAGTCTCGACTCTGCACTATAGATTGTATGCTTTAAACTCAACATTCACAACCAGCGACCCTCACTTCTTCACCCAACTTTCAACCCTTGTCTCTAGACTCTAGGTTCTAGACTCAAACTCTACATTCTAGACTATAGACTGTAAAATCTAAACTTTCGACTCTCGACTTTCGACTTTGAACTCTGGACTCTGGTCTCTAGACTTTGGACTCAAGACTCAAGACTCAAGCTTCAAGACTCAAGACTCAAGACTCAAGACTCAACACTCAAGACTCAAGACTCAAGACTCAAGACTCAAGACTCAAGACTCAAGACTCAAGACTCAAGACTCAAGACTCAAGACTCAAGACTCAAGACTCAAGACTCAAGACTCAAGACTCAAGACTCAAGACTTAAGACTCAAGACTCAAGACTCAAGACTCAAGACTCAAGACTCAAGACTCAAGACTCAAGACTCAAGACTCAAGACTCAAGACTCAAGACTCAAGACTCAAGACTCAAGACTCAAGATTCAAGACTCAAGACTCAAGACTCAAGACTCAAGACTCAAGACTCAAGACTCAAGACTCAAGACTCAAGACTCAAGACTCAAGACTCAAGACTCAAGACTCAAGACTCAAGACTCAAGACTCAAGACTCAAGAGTCAAGACTCAAGACTCAAGACTCAAGACTCAAGACTCAAGACTCAAGACTCAAGACTCAAGACTCAAGACTCAAGACTCAAGACTCAAGACTCAAGACTCAAGACTCAAGACTCAAGACTCAAGATTCAAGACTCAAGACTCAAGACTCAAGACTCAAGATTCAAGACTCAAGACTCAAGATTCAAGACTCAAGACTCAAGACTCAAGACTCAAGACTCAAGACTCAAGACTCAAGACTCAAGACACAAGACTCAAGACTCAAGACTCAAGACTCAAGACTCAAGACTCAAGACTCAAGACTCAAGACTCAAGACTCAAGACTCAAGACTCAAGACTCAAGACTCAAGACTCAAGACTCAAGACTCAAGACTCAAGACTCAAGACTCAAGACTCAAGACTCAAGACTCAAGATCAAGACTCAAGATTCAAGACTCAAGACTCAAGACTCAAGACTCAAGACTCAAGACTCAAGACTCAAGACTCAAGACTCAAGACTCAAGACTCAAGACTCAAGACTCAAGACTCAAGACTCAAGACTCAAGACTCAAGACTCAAGACTCAACTCAGATTCTCAAGACTCAGATTCGACTCGATTCTCAGACTCGACTCAGATTCTCGATTCTCGATTCTCGACTCGACTCGACTCGATTCTCGATTCTCGATTCTCGATTCTCGATTCTCGATCTCAGACTCGATCTCGACTCATCTCGATCTCGACTCGATTCTCGATTCTCGATTCTCGATTCTCGATTCTCGATTCTCGATTCTCGATTCTCGATTCTCGATTCTCGATTCTCGATTCTCGATTCTCAATCTCGATTCTCGATTCTCGATTCTCGATTCTCGATTCTCGATTCTCGATTCTCGATTCTCGATTCTCGATTCTCGATCCTCGATTCTCAATTCTTCGACTTTCGACTCTCGAATCTCGACTCTCGATTCTCGACCCTGAACTTTAGACTCTGGTCTCTGGACTATGGACTATGGACTTTAGTTTCTGGACTCTGGACTCTGGACTCTCTGCTTTCGACTCTCGACTTTCGACCCTCGACCCTCGACTTTAGAATCTAGACTCTGGTATCTCGACTATCGATCTTCGACTCTTGGTTTATAAATACTGACTTAAATTTAGACACTCGATTCCTTACCTGACTTTCGACACTTAAGTCTCGCGAATCTCGACTATCATCTCTCAACTTATTTAAACTTTCGGCTTTCGAGCCTCAATCAATTTCCAACTGCTAACTTTTTATTTTCGGATCTAAGCAGTATCGACCACTAACAATAGATTCTAAACTCTAGGCTCGAAATTCACGACTTTCGAATTTCGACCGTTTGCTTTTCGACTTTTGATCACCCAAGTCGCAACCATCGACCCAAAATTCTAAACTTTCGCCTATTGTCGCTTGCCCTTTGACTCTCGATTGTCGACCCTCAACCGTTGAACCTTGTCTCTAGACTCCTAGCTCTAGACTATCCGAATTTCCACTTTCGACTTCCAAACATTTTTATATTTCAATTTTTACGCTTCGATTTTCAACTTTTAACGTTCGTCTTTCAACTCCACCTTCGCTTTTCGAGTTTTGACTTTCAACATTTTATTTTTGCTTTCAGCTTGTGTAAATTTTGATTTTCCACGTTCAACTTTCGATCTTCGATCTTCGAACTTTGACCTTCGACGGCTTCAACCTTCGACCTTCGACCTTCGACCTTCGACCTTCGACCTTCGGGCTTCGACCTTTGACTTCGATTTTCAGCTTTTGACTTCCAACACCGTCCTTTTATCTGTGACATTTTAACTCCTAATCCTTAACTCAACTCTCAGCTCAACTAACAATTCTTAATCCCCAAATCAAATTTCAACTAGCTAATCGTTCGACTTCTAACTTTCGACTCTTGATTTCCAACTTCTAAGTCTCAACTTGCAACTTTCAGTTCACAATTTACAATTAACAACTTGTAATTTACTACTCACGACCCATGGCTCACAACTCACTACTCAAAACTTACATTCAACTATATGTTCTCAACTTGTAAGTCGAAATTCGTAACTCACATCTCACATCACAACTCACCTCACAACTCACCTCACAACTCACCTCACAACTCACTTCATATCTCACATTACAGCTTACATCACAATCTACCTCGCAACTCACCTTACAACTCACCTTATAACTCACTGCACAACTCACCTCACAATTTACCACGCAACTCACATCGCAGCTCACATTGCAGCTCACAACTTACATTACAACTCACCTCACAACTTGACTTATAACTCACTCACAACTCACCTCAAAACCCACCTCACAACTTACCACACAACCTACCTTACAATTCACCACACAACTCACCCCACAGTTCACCCCACAGCTCACCCCACAGCTCTTCCCACAGCTCATTTCACAACTCACCCCACATCGCGCCCCTTTCAACTCACCTCACAACTCACCTTACAACCCACGTTGCAACTCACCTTGCTACTCACCTTGCAACTTACTTTACAACTCGCCTTACAACTCACATTACACTTGACCTTACAACTCACCTTACAATACCCACAACTCACCGCACAACTCACTTCACAATTCACCTCACAACTCACTTCATAACTCACATAACAGCTTACATCACAACCTACCTCGCAACTCACCTCACAACTCACCTTATAACTTACTGCACAACTCACCTCACAATTCACCACGCAGCTCACATCGCAGCTCACATTGCAGCTCACAACTTACATTACAACTCACCTCACAACTTGACTATAACTCACTCACAACTCACCTCAAAACTCACCTTACAACTTACCACACAACCTACCTTACAAATCACCCCACAGCTCAGCCCACAGCTCATTCCACAACTCACCCCACACTTTGCCCCTTTCAACTCACCTCACAACTCACCTTACAACCCACGTTGCAACTCACCTTGCAACTCACCTTGCAACTTACTTTACAACTCGCCTTACAACTCACATTACACTTGATCTTACAACTCACCTTACAACCCACGTTGCAACTCACCTTGCAACTTACTTTACAACTCGCCTTACAACTCACATTACACTTGATCTTACAACTCACCTTACAACACTCACAACTCACATCACAACTCACTTTGCAACTCACCTCACAACGCACATCACAACTCACGTCCCTACTCACCCCACAACTCAACTCACAACTCAAAATTTAAACCAACACGCGCCAATCATAACTGAGACCCAAGAAATTTCATAAACAATTCCATGAGATTGTAGAATGCCTAAAATTGGTTTAACGAATAAAAAGTTGGCCGAAAGTAAGTAGTTTCCTGTAATTAAGTTGTTAAAGAGCTTTTATGAGTTCGAGTACCCCAAGACTGCCACGTGGCTGTTTTAAGCTTCTGTATGTTACAAGTCGATGGGGTAACTTGTACGTACACTAGAAACGTCTCTTGTGCTTGGATTTAATTGTCCCTAGATTCTTTACTTCGCTAGCCTTGCACTTTAATTTCTGTATCAGGAATACCAATTAATTTCTGACGTCGTTGTCATCACACCGCAATCAAGTTACCTTAAATTCCCTTACAATTTCAGCTATTCATAGACAGAAAGTGAGCATCGACCGCATAAACTTTCCCTTTCAGCTACGCCTGAGTTACCTACAAACACGTAAACATCGTCGACTGTACCGCGTTCTATATGTGGACGTTATCGATCGCTTTACTACCCTAGAACGAGCGCGGAGACATAACCCTGTCAAAGACCTTTTGTCTGGCTCGTGCTGAAAACCTGTAGCCCTCGTATCCGATATCAAATATGTAATATGACGAGCGTGTGTATTGCATAAGGGTCTTGCTTGGCAGGTAGGGTAGTACAATTGTGCTTTGTTGTCCCCTACAGCGGAAGCTTTTAACTTTAATTACGTCTCGTGACAACGCATCGACGTACAGTTCATACAATGTATATTTGTTTACCGCTGTAACGAAATGAAATAGGATTGTTAGAAAATTCTGACTTACAACCCTACACTTTGAAAGGGTTAGCTGAAAACAACTCTTGGTCCTTCGACTTATCCAAGTCTCACCTACATCCTTCTAAGACTTAGGGCTTGAGGGGGGGGGGCGAATACAACAAAACAGAAATAAATCGAAAAGCGTACGAGTTTGGGGGCGCGTTTTGGCCGAACTAAAAAATTTGAATAGAGTGAATATCGCGAAAACTAAGAAATTGGCGCCCAACGTGGGCAACAAAACGCTTCCAACATTTACAAATTAATTCAAAACGACCTCAATTAAAGGCATTCAATTAGTTTAGACACGGTTTAAAATCATTAAACAAATTTGCATTATATCTACCATACTCAACACATTTTAACGGGCTTGTCCTCCTTATCGCAAACTAAATAACAGGGGGAGAGATAAAAAATAAATTATCTAGAAGTACTTCAGTACTTTAATGATTACTCTTAAAATACAAACAAAACCTAAATTATTTTTTTCTGCTAACAACATTTGACTATTACTAACAATCCCTACGGCGGATCTATAAGAGGCCAATGATAGATCGCTAAGGTAATCTACATGTTTGTAGTGGAAGCTCAACAACTGCTCTTCCGACATCTTGCGAATCGTATTGGGCGAAACTCCTTCCATTGCGTCAGGTCGTATCCTTTCTAGAAGTTCTCCGCTGAGTCCAGTGAGTAGCAAACCCAATTTTTGGACGTCCTCGAGGCGCCAGACTTCGGGTGGGCCGTAAACGTTGTAACTTGTAGCAATCTTTAGTAAAACCTGCAACAAATGAAAAAAGTGTTGAAAAGCTCGAGCGCTGTGCTCTACACTGACTTGAACAAGCTTCCAACACGTAGTAGATTACAGAGATAGATAAGCACTGTAGGAATACTTTAAAAGTGTATACACCAACGCGATAGGTCGCAACAATATAAAAGATATTGGTCTAAATGAAAAAATAGCAGCCAAGTCATGCGCACAAATTCCACTTTTAGTTAATCTCCAGTTAAACTAAAAGGTGATGAACTTGCCGTAATCTATAACGTGGGCGAAATTAATTTAAGGCACATTTGTGTTGATCGCGTTTAAAATGTAAATTACACTTTAGTGCAATTCCAGTTAAACTAAAAGGCGATGCAGATATAGCCATTAAAATGAGGACGCAACTAATTTAAAGCACGCCTGCGTTGAGCATGTGTGTGGTATCTCGCGAATAACAACAGGAATAATTAAAAAACGATAAAAGAATTTTTATCCGGCTTGAAGGACCAGTACACCCTAATAAGAAAAATTAAAATACAACTTGCAAAACTACAAAAAACATTAGTACACACCATTATATCTTACAAAACCACAAGGAAAACTTAAGAACTAACACAGAAGTTTTTATCCGGCTTGAAGGACCAGTCAACTGGACCAAGTCAAGAAGTGTAAAGGAAACAGTAACGTTTTTCACCTCAAATAAAAAATAGATTTCTTGCGAAAACCCAAAGTAGGAAAATGAGCAGGGAGGAAAACCAACAGTACAAGCCAATATGAGACAATAACTGTCAAGCCTCAAAGTATGCAAGAGAACAAAAAGAATACTGGATAGAAAGGTTGAGATACTTCAAGCTGTGGTAACAAAGAATCGTATTAAACGAACAACCAAAAAAAAGAATAGCTAATTAGACCTAAAAGTCGACTAAGTCGTGTTTTCCGAAGAAAAGAAAAATATCTAGGAAGCATCTAGCACCGGAAGCAGATCGAAAAAATTTAACTAAGTTTGTAAGAGAACTAGCAGTTAGAAAACCAGCAGAGGGGTAGGCAAAGGAAGGTGGGCCTAAAGGAATGGAGAAACTAAACTACAAAAATCCAAAATACTTTAACCTAAACGTAAAGCTATAAGTAATACCAAAACTAAAGAAAAAAAGGACAACCTAAAATATGTGCGGGTGAGAGAGCCGGTGAGTGTGTGTGTGCGTGTGTGCGTGTGTACGTGTGCGTGTACGTGTGCGTGTGCGTGTGCGTGTGCGTGTGCGTGTGCGTGTGCGTGTGCGTGTATGCGTGTGCGTGTGCGTGTGCGTGTGCGTGTGCGTGTACGTGTGCGTGCGTGTGCGTGTGCGCGTGCGTGTGCGTACGTGTGTGCGTGCGTGTTTATAAAGTGTGTGTGTATGTGTTGGACCGCTTTAGTCGCCTTTTACAACAGGCAGGTCGTACCGTGTGAATATTCTAATCCCGAACCCACACGGGGTTGAAGTGAGTACAAAGAGCAAAAACAAAAGACGAGAAAGAAAGCCAATCAAAACCATAAAATTATTAGAAAAGAAACTGTTACGTGCCAATCAAATTGGCCCTTAAACATTGTTTTAGGTTAATTTTGATGTGCGGAAATTTCGCGCCACAATTTCAAAAAACTCGGTGGGCGCATTTCCGTTACGTCACAGTGCGTTTGCGCCAGATCGCGCGACGCGAGTGGAGTAGGGACATAGTGGTGAGAGGTTTCCGTTAGACGCTTGAACGGGGCTTTTTTGCCTGAACCTTCGAGTGGAGTGGACGCTTTGAGGTATCGTATCGTGCTTGTTTTTATCTATGTAGATTCCTTTGCCTAATTATCTTGGTTTGTCGACCTGTACCATGTTCCCGTCTTTCCCTGCATAGGTAGGTAATCTGCGGCCGTAGGCAGAACCGCATTCCACGCCGGAGTGGAGCCCTGAGATCGAGTCCAAGCTATCTGGATGTGCGTAAGACGTACCCTTGTTCCTTGTAGGAGGTCCAGCAGCAGCCCTTAGGGACGTGCAGCCACCATCTTTATCTATCCTGAAGAACGATAGGCGTACTTTGTGGAAATCTGGACCTATCATGTGAGTAAATTCTGTATTACCTGTTGATTTAACTTTTTATATTTTTTCGATAATTGCGTCTTAATTTTGTGCATTGATGACGTCATTGACAGATGGCCGCGCTAAAGCCTGTGTAAGCTAGAGCTACCACCCGCCCGTGACGTCGTTTATTTCGCGCTTGCGCGATGTATTTATCGACTCTTTAACCGTAATTATCGACTTTCTTAAATTGTAAGAAATATCACTTTTTTAATTGTAAGAAAACAACGTAAAGTCCAAAAATCAAGTTCTAAGGAAGAGTGGAGCCAGCATAAAAATTGGGGACGTAGAGGGCTAGTATTGCGGCTTAAGACGTTTGCGTCGCCAGAAGGAAAACAAAACAAGATCAAGAGAATTGGAGTTTGGCCGACAGACATCTTCAGATTCTGAATTCCTCTTATTTCGTTTGTTAACTGGTTTCGTTGGTTGAGTTACCGGAGCAAGGGGTAGTATTGGTCGAGCGGTTTTCCGCAAAACAGTAGTTGTAACACGCAGTTGAGAAGATTGTGGTAATGGTGAAGGTAGTTTAGGAAACTCAGTAAGTGTCATGGAAGGAACCATTTTGTTTTTAGTATTGCTTGTAAGAATATCAACGTTAGAAAAGGGGGCAGCATTGGCTGTAACAGTATCAACATTAGGAAAAAAAGTAGAATTTCGTAGAACTTCCTCACCATTAGGGCAGAATTTCATCAATTTTAGATAAAGGAACAGAATTAAGTCAAATTTCATCAACATTTGTTAAAGGAGCAAGATCAAGCCGAATGTCATCAATGTTAGACAACGGAGTAGGAACAGGCAAAACTTCAACCATAATGGGAACTGCTTCTTCGACAACAGCAGATAAAGAAACAGGATCATGTAAACCCTTGACAATAACAAAACGTTACTGTTTCCTTACTAGAGATATCCGTCCTGCGATGACCTTTTGCAGTGTTAGTTGTCCTCGGTGATTGCTACCTTGTATCTTTCCTTTTCCTATATCCTTTACACTTCTTAACTTGGTCCGGTGTACTGGTCCTTCAAGCCGGATAAAAATTCTTTTGTGTTAGTTCTTGAGTTTTTCTTGTAGTTTTGTAAAATATATTTTTTATTTATTCTATTAGTGTGTACCAATTTTTCTTGTAGTTTTGCAAGATTTATTTTTTAGTTTTCTATTAGGATTTACTGGTCCTTCAAGCCGGATAAGAATTCTTTTATCGGTTTTATTGATTGTGTTTCTAAGCACGAAATCATTTTTAGCTAAGGTACAGGTAAACTAAATGCTGATACTGATGTTGCCATAGGATGTAACCTTGACGAAGCTGCCTTAAGCCACGTTTACGTTGATCCGGCGTACATACGAAAAATATCCGACGGACATCCGACATACGTCCGATATACATCTGATACATCCGATACACATCTGCCATATTTTCAACATTTGCATACGACTTGCGCCAGACATACATTCGATTCATATGACATACTTCCGAAATACATCCGACATGCATGCCACATACATCTGACATATTCAATACGAATCCGACATATCTGACATACATCCAACATGCATCTGACATCCAATATACATCGTACATATATCAGACACATGCGGCATTCGTCAGACACATTCGATACGCATCCCCTGTATATATCCGACATGAATCCGACATATTTTAGACGTACACCGGACGTACATTCGAAATACATCCGTCATATATCCAACATACATACGATATAGTTCTGACATACATGCGACCAACGTCCAAAGTACATCTGACACATCTCACACATTCCACATATTTTTGACACATCCCACGCATCCCACATATATTTGACACATTCTACATAAATTTGACATATATCCGACATACATCTGACGCGTCCGACATATATCAAACACATCCTATACGTACGCGACATACATCCGACATACATATGACACACCAGGCCTGCATCCGATATACATATGACACATTCGATACGCATCCAACATTTATCGTCATAGTTCCGACACACATCTGACAGACATACAACCGTCATACATCCGATATACATCTGATACATACGATATACATCCGACATGCGTCCGACATACAACCTACGCATCCTACACACATGCACCATACATCTGAGACACAAATTATAAATCCAAGATACGTCCAAAATACATTTGGCACGCCCGATATGCATCCAACTTACATTTGACACTTGCAACATACATCCGACATATATCCAACATACATCTGACATCAATTTGACACATCTGACATACATCCAAGATGTATTTAGTATACATCCGTCATATCCGATATACATCTGTCATACATCCGACATTCATACGGCCTACGTCCGACATATACGCATCCGATATATATCTGACATGTGTCCGACATATATCCGACGTATATTCGACATACATTCGACATATTTTCAACATACAACTAACACTACCAGCATAGTTGTTCATAGTTGCTTCTAACAACTTGCATCCTACATCATACTGGCGACATAGATCATCATCCGACATACAAATAACACATTTGACCTACATCAGACATACATTTGACCTTTCTATAATCATCCGACGTTTTTCCGACATACATCCGAAATACATCCTTAAGTATTGTTCAGACATGCATCTGACGCATCTGAAATACATCCGACATATATCTGTCATACATCCAATATACATTTGATACATATCCGACATATATTCGACATACATCTGACATATCCGACACATCTCACAGGTAATATAGATCTCATATGCATCCGATATACAAATTATACATCTGACCTACATCTGTCCGACCTATACGCATTCGACATTTATCCGACATACATCCGACATACAACCGACATGCAGTCAACGTACATCCGACATACATCTGACACAAACGATAACATCCGACATATATTCGACATAAATTCGACATACATATGACATAGATCGGACATATATCGGATATTTATTCAACATATATCTAATATACATCTGACACATCCGACTTGCATTTCACATACATCTGACATATTCAATAACATCCGTCATACATCCGACATATCACTTACGTCCGACATACAACTAACACATCCTATACGCACCCGATATATATTTGACATGTGTCCGACATATATCCGACGTACATCCGACATACATTCGAAACACATCCGATATACGTTCGATAAACAATCGATGTATATTTAACATACATCCGACATACATCAGACACCTCTAGCATTGTTCAAACAGGCATGTGACGCATCTGACACACATCCGACATATATCCGTCATACATCTGCTCAAATCCGACATATATCCGACATACATCCGGCATACATCCGACATACAAATTACACATCTGACCTACATCTGACATACATCGGACATACATCTGTCCGTTCTATATACATTCAACATTTATCCGACATGCAACCAACATGCAGTCGACGTACATCTGACACATTCAATACGCATCTGACATATATCCGACAAATCCGGCATACATCCAACATAAATTCGACATACATCTGACATAGATTGGACATATATCGGACATATATTCAATATATATCTAATATACATCTGACACATCCCAATTACATTCGACATACATCTGACATACATCTGCCATACATACCACATACATTTCGCATCCGACATATATCTGACATACATCCAACTGCGTCCGACATAGATCCGACATATATCTGACACTTCCAACATACATCCGACACATCTGATATATATTCGACATGCATTCGTCATACGTCCGACATATATCCAACACACCTCTGACATACATCCAACATACTTCCGACATTCATGCGACATAAATCTGACAAACATTCAACATACATCCACAAGAATTCGATAAACATCCGATATTCTGTATATATTTGACATACTTCCAAAATACATCAAACATATATCCGACACACATCTAACATATTCGAAATACATCTGACACATCCGACATACATTCAACATACATCCGTACATCTGGCATATGCAACGTACATCAAGCACATCCTATCCGTATCCGACATATATCCGACACACATTTGACATACATTGGGCACACATTCTATATACATTCGACATAGATCTGATATACATCCAACATACATCCGACAAACATCCGACATACATCCGACATACATCTAACATACATCTGATAAATCGGAAATACTTCTGACATATTAAACATAAACCCGACATACATTCGGCATATATTCGCTTACATTCGACATACATCCGACATACATTCAACTTACATCCGATGATATACATCCGACATATATCTGACACTTCCAACATACATCCGACACTTCTGACATACATTTGACATAAATCCGTCATACGTTTAAAATACATCCAACACACCTCCGACATAGATCTGACATACATCCAACATACTTCCAACATACATCCGACAAATATCCAACATACATCCGACATAATCCAATATACTTCCGACATACATTTTGTATATATTCGATATACCTCAGAAGTATATCAAATATACATCCGACATACATTCAACATACATCCGTACATCTGACCAATGCGACATACATCAAGTACATCTTATTCTTATCCGACATACTTCTTAGATACACCTGACATACATCTTATATTGGACATACATACATCCGATATACATCCGACATATATCCGACACATCCAACATACATCCGACATAAATTCGACAAACATCTGACATAGATCGGACATATATTCAACATATATCTAATATACATATGTCCTAAATCCGACATACATCTGACATGCCCGATATACCTCTGACATACTTCTGCTATACACACGACATACATTGCGCATCCGACATATATCCAGCATACATTTAACATACATCCGATATACATCCGACATAGATCCGACATATATCCGACACTTCTAACATACATCCTACACATCTGACATACATTTGACATGCATCCGTCATATGTTTGACATACATCCAACACACCCCTGACATACGTCTGACATACATTGAACAACCTTCCGACAAACATCCAACATATATCTGACAAACATCCAGCGTACATCCGACATAATCCGGTATACATCCGACATACATCCTGTATATATTTGACGTATCTCCCAAGTATATCAAACATACATCCGACATACATCTAACACATCTGGAATAAGTCTAACACATACGGCATACATTCTACGTACATCTGTACATCTGACACGAGCGCTATACATCCAGCACGTCCTATTCGTATCCGACACACATCCAAAATACATCTAGCATACATTCCACATACAACCGACATAGATCTGATATTGGTCAATCATACATCCGACATACATCCGACAAACATCCAACATACATCCGACACACATTATGTATACATTCGACACACCTACGAAGTACATCATGCATACATCCCACATATATCTGACACATCCGACCTACATATGACATACATTCTTCATGCATTCGACATAGATTCGAAATATATCTGACACTTCAAACATACATCCGAGATGTCCAACATATATTCGACATACATCCGACATGCATCAAATATAGATCCGACATATATTTGACACTTTCAACATACATCCGACACATCTGTCACACATTTGACATACATCTGTCATACTTTCGACATACATCCAACATACTTCCGACATACATCTAACATATTCGGAATACATTTGATATATCCGGCATATATCCGACACATATTCGACATACATCCGTACACCTGACACATGCGACATACATCAAGTACATCCTATTCGTATCCAACATATGTCCGACACACATCTGACATACATCTGGCATACATTCTACATACATCCGACATAGATCTGATATACATCCGACAACATCTGATATTGGTCGGTCATACATCCGACATACATCCGACATAGATCCGACATACATCCGACATAATCCGACATACATTCTGTATACATTCGACATTCCTCCGAAATACATCAATCATCCCACATACATCTGACACACCCGACCTGCATTCGACATAGATCCGACATGCATCCGACATATGTCTGAAACTTCCAACATACATCCAACACATCTGACATACACTCGACATACATCTGTCATACTTTCGACATACATCCAACGTGCATCCAACATACTTCCGATATACATCTGACATACATCTAATACATCCGAAATACATTTGATATTTTCGATATATACCAAAAATACATTCGACATACATCCGTACATCTGCCACATGCGACATACATCAAGAACATCCTATTCGTATCCGACATATATCCGACATACATCTGGCATAGATTTGATATACATCCGACGTACATCTTACAAATCCGAAATACTTCTGACACATTAGACATAAACCCGACATACATCCGACATATATTCGACGTACATCCAACATACATCTGGCATAGATCTGATATACATCCGACATACATTACATGTGATTTTCCAATGCTCCACCCGAAGGTACTACATTGGCCAGGAAGCGAGTTTTTTTTACCTGGAAAATTTTGAATTTTGCCGAATCCTTGCTGTTCCAAGCAAGGTAGGGATCTTTAACGTGCGTGACAACACTCACACACGGGACCTCCATTTTACCTCTCATCCGAACGAGGGTGTATTTTTGCGAAAAATGCTCGCCTAACATTTTTCAAGCGGACCGTGTCGGGATTTGAACCCGGGACCTTGGGCGTAGTAGTCACACACATACCACTACGCCACGGAGCCGCCTCATCCGACATACATCTGACAAATCCCGACATACACCTAGCACATTCGGGAGTGAGTGAGTAAGAATCGAATTTATTTAAAAACCATACTCGGGCCATTGACCCATTCTAGCAAAACAAGTGAAAGTGAATTAAATTCTGGTGTTGTTCTGTAAAAACTGGCTTATGACATTTCTGCTGACGTCGAAAAGTTGATCCAAGTCATTGTGAATGGAATTGATGAGTTCAGATGTAGTTTAGGGGCTAGGGTGGGGGTATAGGTAGTTTGTTGTCTAGGATTTCTTGTAGGAAGTCGTGTAAATGGAGAGGAAAATGTGTGACTAGGAATTTTTAAATTAGGTAGTATGGAGTATAGGTCTAGTTGTATGGTGTGTTTAAATATGTTTCGGATGGGAGTGAGGGCGGAGCAATGTTCAGGAGTTTTTAGGGAATCAAAATAGTTACATGGACATGGTGGTGAGCGAATTAGGTGGAGGGAATGTAGTTTAGAGAGAAATATGCAATGACCAGTCAGAAATTGGATAGTTGTGCGGCTGGAATTTTGTATATAAGTGGGGATGTCGGCAAGGAAATATTAGGTGGGCATATCTAACGGTTTCGGAGTGGGACCATGATTCTTGCCAGGAATAAAGGTAGGTAGGGATTGAACGATACGTGTCTGGGGATAGTGTTTCATTGTGGAGTAGATTAGACGAAGAGTTTGAACGAAGTGATGTTGCTGGATTTCTAGGCGGGCAAAGAGGGGGGGGGGGTAAGATGGTGTACTAAGCTGCAGTGGAGGCAGTGCGGAATGCTTGGTAAACGTATAAAAGGTTAGGACGTATGGTAGAATTTAGGATTCTGCAAGAGTGGGGGGTTGTAAGGGGATACCAAGAGTCAACAGCGTAACGGACGATGGGGTAATGATATTATTAAGGATTAATCGTCTTGTACGTAGCGTTAGTTGAATTTATTTTGGTAAGGATTGTTGGATGTTGTACAGGAGCATCTTGGTTTTGGATCGGATTTTTTGGAGGTGGTATGGATTTTCAAACGGGTTTCTAGGTGAATGCTAATGTATGGAACACATTCGGAAAAGGTTAAGGGTGAGTAGAGTAGATACAGGGGAATCAGCTCCTCATTTCCTCACACATTTTACATGTAAATTTCCATAAGGAGGAATTGAGGAGGGGGGACTCCCTCCTTGCTCTCCTCCTTGCTCGGACACCCCCACATCAACCATTTTGAATACGTCACACGCCGTCTTTCCACCCGCGAGATAAATCTATATTGTTTGGTATCAATTAATATTAGAATTTTCTCAACTACCTGAATTTCTAGGAATTTTTTAGATAGCATCATCCCCCAGGGAGCTACCCCAATTTTAAAATTTTTTTACCGCTAACATTCTGAACCAAATAGTTTTTTTCGACTAGTCATTTCCACCTACAAGATAAATGTACCTTGTTTGGTATCAATTAATATTAGAATTTTCTCAGTTACCTGAATTTGTAGGAATTTTTTAGATAGCATGATCTTCCAGGAAGCTACTCTTATTTTAAGATTTTTTGCTGGTAGCGATTTTTGCCCGTCCGCATAAATTTTATTGCCATGCGATACGTCAAATTAGTGTAGAATTTTACGTACAATCCAAATCTGTAAACAGATTTGAAATAGAACTACCCCTTACAGTTTTACACACATACCTTCTAGGGAGCATACCGCCACCACACCACTACTCGCTTTTAATGTCATACCATACTTTCTATCTTATTTAGAACATCTTTCGAGATAAACCTATCTTGTTTGGTATCAATTAATATTAGATTTTTATCAGCTATCTAAATTTCTAGGAATGTTTTAGATTGCATCACGCCCCAGGGAGCTACCATCATTTTAAGATTTTTTACCAGCAACGATTTCTGATCGTCCTTATAGATTTTATAGTCATGTGATACATCAAATTAGTCGAGAATTTTATGCAGAATCCGAATCTGTAGATTTAAAATCGGACCACTCCTTACCATTTTACGCATATACCCTCTAAATTATAACTTTCCTGCAGCTCATAACTAAAAGAAAATCTAAAAACCATTCTTAAAACTTTTTATTACAGACAATTTTTACTAATACAGTTTAAATTTTGTAAACCACATTTCTAAATACATATTTATATAGGTAAATTCGCAACAAAGCTATGCTATCGGCTACCTAGTTTCGGCTACCTTTCCAAGGTCGTGGTGACGTCGTAGCCTTTTATAAGGACGGTTAGAAATCGCTACCAACAAAAATTTTAAAATGAGGATAGTTCCCTGGGGAATAATTCAATCTGAAAAATTTAAAGAGATTTGGATAGCTGAGAAAAATCTAACATTAATAGATACCAAACAGGATTTATTTATCTCGTGGGTGGGAATGTGGAGAAAGATTTATCTCGTAGAGGGTATGTGTGTAAAACGGTAAGGGGTGGTTCGATTTTAAATTTGTTTACATATTCGGATTTTGCGTAAAATTCTAGACTAATTTAATGTGTCGCATCGTTAAAAAACTTATGCGGACGGCCAAAAAATCGCTACCAGCAAAAAATCTTAAAATAAGGGTAGCTCCCTGGGGATGATGCAATCTAAAAAATTCCTAGAAATTCAGGTAGCTGAGAAAAATCTAGTATTAATTGATACCAAACAAGATTTAATTTATCTCGAAAGATCAGCTAAACAAGATAGAAAGTATGATTTGACATTAAAAGCGAGTTGTGGTACGGTGGCGGTATGCTCGCTAGAGGGTGTGTGTGTAAAACGGCAAGGGGTTGTCGGATTTTAAATCTGTTTGTATATTCGGATTCTGCGTAAAATTCTAGACTAATTTGATATATCGCATGGCTAAAAATTTATACAAACGGTCAGAAATCCCTGCTAGTAAAAATTCTTAAAATGAGGGTAGCACCCTGGAAGATGATGCTATCTAAAAAATTCCTAGAAATTCGGATAGCTGAAAAAAATCTAATATTAATTGGTACCAAACAAGGTACATTTATCTCGTGGGTGGAAATCTGGAGAAAAATTTATCTCGCGGGCGGAAAGAATGTGGGTGTGACGTAATCAAAATGGTTGATGTGGTTGTGTCCGAGCAAGGAAGGAGTCCCTCCTCCTCAATTTTTTCTTATGGGAATTTACATGTAAAATGTGTGAGGAAATGAGGATGCTGGAGGAAATGAGGGGCTCATTCCCCTGTATCAGTTCTACTGGGGTGTTCCCAAAATGTGGGGCGGAGATCGAGGAATTCTTTTAGGAGCAGCATTTTGGATTTAGTAGGGGAGATGGGTTGTTTGTTAAGGATTGACGATTGTTCGATGTGTTGGATTAGAATTTTTGCAGTGGATTGTAGTTCAAGACGGGAGTTGCCATGGATAAAGAATGTAAGGTTGTCTGCATAAGCAAAGGAATGTTGAGGTCAAGGAGAGGGTTGATGGATAGGCTCCAGAGGCTGGGAGAAAGAATGGATCCTTGAAGACAGCCTCGTGATAGGTTCGTGGTGGAGGAAAAATAGTTTGTTTGGAGGGTTGCGGGAAGTTTGGTAAGATTGAATGATTTTGTAGATATTGGAAAGCAGATTAAGAATATTGGGCAACCAGAGGAAATCAAAGCGGAGTGGAAATCGAGAAAAATTGCTAAGACATATTTGGATTGTGATGAATGGGCTTTGGAAATTAGGGAGTGGATAGTTTGTTCAGCGCTGTGACCTTGACGGAAACCATGTTGGTTGTTGGAAATTAAGGAATTATTATCGATGTGGGAGTGGAGCTTGTGTAGGATTAATTTTTCTAGGAGTTTACCGAGGGCGATTGGTTGGTAGTGACGTGGGTCTTTGGGAGGTTTTGTTGGTTTTAGAGGGAAGGTGATATTTGCGCGTTTAAAGGTGTTTAAACTAAAGACAATGACGGTGTTCTCGTGATATACAACGTAAACAAAACCCATTTTAAAGCACATTTACAGTGATTATGTCTGTAGGTAACTCCAGTTCACCTACATGTTATGCTGGTGTTGCCATAAAATATAAAGCAAACGAAACTACTTTAAGGCAACGTTGTGTTGACCGTCTTTCTACGCACGAAATCATTTTTAGCTAAGATACTGCTAAACTAAATGATGTTGCCATAGTATGTAACATTGGCGACGCTGCCTTATGGCACATTTACGTTGATCTTTCTGTATTTGTGATTTAGGCACCAGTTAAACTAAAGGGTGATATTAATGTTGCCATGGAACAAAACTAATTTAAAGCTCGTTTAATTAAACTCCATTTAAATTAAAGGCAATAATGGTGTTCTCCTGATATATAACGTGGACAAAACCCATTTTAGGGCACATTTACACTTATTACGTCTGTAAGTAACTCCAGTTCACGTGGAGGTTATGCTGGTGTTGCCATAAAATATAAAACGAATTAAACTAATTTAAGGCAACGTTGTGTTGCCATAGTATGCAAGTTTGACAAAGCTGCCTTAAGGCACGCTTATATTGATCTTTTTGTATCTGTGACTTAAGCTCCACTTAAACGAAAGGGTGACGCTGATGTTGCCATAGAACAAAACTTATTTAAAGCACGTTAATGTTTCTTTCAATTAAAGCCATTTTTAAGGCACATTTACACTGATCATGTCTGTAAGTAACTCCAGTTTAGCTAGAGGTTATGCTGGTGTTGCCATAAAATACAGAGCGAGCAAACCCACTTTAAGGCAACGTTGTGTGGATCGTGTTTCTAAGCATGAGATCATTTTTAGCTAAGCTGCAGCTAAACTAAATTATGATACTGATGTTGCCATAGCATGCAAGCTTGACGAAACTGCTTTATGGCACGTTTATGCTGATCTTTTTGTATCTGCGCCTTAAGCTTCAGTTAAACGAAAGGGTGACGTTGATG
Source organism: Platerodrilus igneus (assembly GCA_036346225.1). Lineage (NCBI taxonomy): Eukaryota > Metazoa > Arthropoda > Insecta > Coleoptera > Lycidae > Platerodrilus > Platerodrilus igneus. Next base: position 1,177,080 of record JARFIW010000549.1, read on the forward strand.
TTGCCATGGAACAAAACTAGTTTAAAGCACAATAACGTTGATCATGTTTTTTTTAATTAAGCTCAAATTAAATTAAAAGCAATGATGGTGTTTTCGTGATACATAACGTGAAAGAACCAATTTTAAGGCACATTTACACTGATTATGTCTGTAAGTAACTCCAGTTCACAAAGAAGTTATGCGGGTGTTGCCATAAAATATAGAAACAATTAAACTACTTTAAGGCAACGTTGTGTTGCCATAGTATGCAAGTTTGACGAAGCTGCCTTAAGGCGCGCTTATGTTGATCTTTTTCTATCTGTGGCTTAAGCTCCAGTTAAACGAAAGGGCGACGCTGATGTTGCCATGGAACAGAACCAATTTAAAGCACTTAAATGTTGAGCATTTTTCTAAATGCAAATTTCGCTCTTAGTCAAACTCCAGTTAAACTAAAAATCTGTTTCTGACGTTGCCATAATATAAAACGTGGACTAAACTACGTTTTGGTCACTTTTACGTTGATCGTGTTTGTAAGTATGAGTTGCAGATTTAATTAAGCTTTAGTTAAACTACAATTTAGTGCTGACGTGTACGAGACTAAAGGATAATCCTGTTGTTGCCATATACAACTTGGACCAACATATTTCTAGCTAGAATAGGTTACATTTTTAGTTACACTCTAGTTAAACTAGAGGACGTTATATATTATGGCAACATCGGCATGTTGCCATAGCATATAACGTGCGCAAGGTGTTACATTTCTAGTTAAACCGTGAATAACCTCGTTTCTAACTGTAAATTATATTTGTATGTGACTGAGCTCTAGGTTTCAGGTTTCAGTACCTTACAAGCCACAAAGCTTGTGACTCAGCGCCCGACATCTTACACTACGTTATCAAACCCACACAACCAACCTACTTACACCCATCAAAATCCCACTAACCTTCTTTTGCGCTTCCATGCACGCCCAAATATTATCGAAAACCTTCTGCTCCAGCGCCTTGAACGTCCTTGCATCGATTTTGCTTAAGTCATCTTGGGAAAAACCGCACAATATTCCTTGCATGCGGTTGATATACTCAGGCTTTTGAAGAATATGCTCCCGTATTTGTTTCTAAGGGCAAATGCTAAAATTCCTACAATTATTATAACTTGACGACATTTTTATTAGGGTTTTGTTTACCTGCTTGCCTTCGGGATAGATTACGAGACGTTCCTAGATGCTCGACGATTTTCCAGTTGGAGATGTCGAGGTGGTAGAGCTCCGATTCGGGGATTAAATATAGAAGGTCGCCTAGCAGTTTTAGTTTGTAGATTTTCAATGTCTTTGCTGTGTCGTTTCCTGAAAAAGGGTGTGCGTGTGAAAAGTGCGATCGCAACAGAGACAGAAAAATTGTTTATCTCCTAAAAAACGCATCTTTGCGCATGCGAAAACGATTTCAACCGTACAAAAGTAGGGTTTGTGATTACTCTTATCTAACTGGATAATTTAGGGGTGTTATTAAACCCTCAACACCAAAGTTCCTAAGTCGCCTATGACGTCATCGCCTCTCAAGGCTAAACGTCAGAGGGTTTAGAAACCGTCCACTTTGCCTACTAACAGCTTAAGTGACCTAGTTCCAAAAGCGCCCAACGCTACCTGGTACGCCCGAATTTGATCAAATTCGGTTCAAACGCAATTTCGGAATACAAACAATCACGTGACTTGAATTTCCAAATTCAAGGACGTCCTTGGGCGATGACTAACCTTTCAAAATGTTCCATATCATCGATAATTTACCAGGAGGAAAATTCAACTTCTGCAACAACGGTAGAAATTCGAAAACCTTTGCTCTTGTCATATTCGATAGCTCGGTGATGGTGTTAAGTATAAACTGGTCGTCCATATTTTTGGCATTTTTATATCGGGATTCACGTGTTGACCTTTTGGTGGTTATGGGAGTGGAACCACTTCCTTCCCGATGCGCTTCGACTACAAAATGGAGCTGTTTTGGATTGGCTTTAGAATATACTTGGAAAAATATTTACCTACCAGTTCTGGTAGCTAAAGTCATCCCCAAATAGATCAAAATCATTAAAACGAAACTGTAGCGCATTACATGTCAAAACTGTCATCGTGACTGACAACTGGAATGCCGAAATCGCGCAAAATATCGAGTAGTCCAGGCAACGCCAGTAGATATAAGTTGCAAACTGTGCGCGTGCGTGCGTTGCATTTGTGCGTAGATCGGGCACAAGGAACGTGTGCTTTTGCCAAGCGATTAAGTTCCCTTTGGTCAGACCCTCGTTGAAGATTTTGACCAGATGTTGATTCAAGTCAAAACCAACGGCTTTTATTGTCGGAAATCTGAATTTTCGACTACTATCCTTTTTCTGGTACCCACTTCAGCGCATCCAGTCAGCTTGGGTAAGATGGCGGTGGATAGAGGGAGAGAAGGAGTAAGGACAGTGTCACCGAACAAGCAATCGTTTGCTATGATCGGGTTTTGGGGCAGAGTATACCATCACTTGTAGTGATCCAGAGCATTGAGTAGCCTAAAATCCACAGCATATCGGAATGAGTGACATCAGTGCGACCTAAATGCCGTGTCGGTCGGATGACGATGTCCTGGTGTTTGTACCACACCTAAGGCAAGATCGGTTCCTTAAAGTATGGCAATACCACTTTTATCCTGGTATTGTCTATACGGGAAGTCGGACCTAACCCATCTCTATCAGACAATTACGTCGTCGAGTCAGACTGCCGACTGGGCAACACCACTTTGCCCTGATTTCACCTAGACGGGATACGGAGGTTAACCCATCTCCGCCGATTGGGTGAGTTCATGTAGGTAGAGGACGTTCAGTTCATACTGCGGCAAGCAGTACAATCTACATGTCGGTTGGAAGACTGCATGCTGGTGGTTGAGTCACACCTGAGGCGAAGTTAGTTCCTCAGAGCCTGGCAACACCACTTCGCCCCGATTTCACCTACAAGAGATGCGGAGGTTAACCCATTTCCGCCGATTTGGTAAGTTCATGTAGGTAAAGGGCGATCAGTTCATGCTGTGGCGAGCAACTCAATCTACGTGTCGGTTGGGTGACGGGATGCTGATGGTTGAGTCACACCTGAAGCGGGGTTAGTTCCTTAAAACCTGGCAACACCACTTGTCCCCTATTTCACCTAGAAGAGATGCGGGGGCTAACCCATCTCCGCCGATTTGGTGAGGTCATGTAAGTAAAGGGCGATCAGTTCATGCTGCCGCGAGCAACTCAATCTACGTGTCGGTTGCGTGACGGGATGCTGATGGTTGAGTCACACCTGAGGCGGGGTTAGTTCTTTAGAGCCTGGCAACACCACTTGTCCTGTATTTCACCTAGAAGAAATGCGGGGGTTAACCCATCTCCGCGATTTGGTGATTTCATGTAGGTTGAGGGCGTTCAGTTCGTGCTGCGGCAAGCAATACAATCTACGTGTCAGTTGAAAGACGGAATGTTGGTGGTTGAGTCACGTCCGAGGCGAAGTTAGTTCCTTAGCGTCTGACAACCCTACTTCGCCTCGATTTCACATAGACGAGATGCGGAGATTAACCCATCTTCGCAGATTGGGTAAGTTCATGCAGGTAGAGGACGTTCAGTTCATGCTGAGGCGAGCAGCTCAATCTACATGTCGGTTGGAAGACGAGATGCTGGTGGTTGGGCCACACCTGAAGCGAGGTTAGTTCCTTAGGGTCTGACAACACCACTTCTCTCCCATTTCACCTAGACTGGAAGCGGACGCTAACCCATCTTTGCCGATTGGGTAAATTCATGCGAGTAGAGAGCGTTCAGTTTATACTTCGCCAAGCAGTACAATCTACGTGTCGATTGGAAGACGGGATGCTGATGATTAAGCCACACCTGAGGCGAGGTTAGTTTCTTAGAGCCTGGCAACTCCACTTCGCTCCGATTTCATCTAGACGGGATGCGAAGGTTAACCCATCTTCGACTATAGGGCAAGTTCATGTGGTTAGAGGGTGTTTAGTACGTTCTGCGGCAAGCGGTACATTCTACGTGTCGGTTGAAAGACGGGATGTTGATGATTGAGCCACACCTGAGACGGGGATAGTTCCTTAAAACCTGGCAACACCATTTCGACCGATTTTACCTGGACGAGATGCGGAGGTTAACCCATCTCCGCCGATTGGGTGAGTTTATGTGCTTAGAGGACGTTCAGTTCAGCCACACCTGAAGCGGGATTAGTTCCTTAAAGCCTGGCAACACCACTTCGCTCCGATTTCACCTAGACGAGATGCAGAGGTTAACCTACCTGCGCCGATTTTCTGAGTTCATGTAGGTAGAGAGCGTTTAGTTCGTGCAGCCGCAAGCAGCTCAGTCTACATGTTGGTTAAGTGACGGGATGTTGATGGTTGAGCCACACCTGAGGCGGGGTTAGTTCCTTAAAGCCTGGCAACACGACTTGTCCCCTATTTCACCTAGACGAGATGCGGGGGTTAACCTATCTCTGCCGATTTGGTGAGTTCATGTAGATAGAGGGCGTTCAGTTCGTGCTGCCGCAAGCAGCTCAATCTACGTGTCGGTTGGAAGACGGGATGCTGGTGGTTGAGTCACACTAAAGGCGGGGTTAGTTTCTTATAGCCAGGCAACACTACTTCGCTCCGATTTCACCTAGACGAGATGCGGAGGTTAACCCATCTCCGCCGATTGAGTAAGTTCATGTGGGTAGAGGGCGTTCAGTTCATACTTCGGCAAGTATACAATCTACGGATCGGTTGGAAGACGGGATGCTGGTGGTTGAGTCACCCTTGAGGCAAGGTTCGTTCCTCAGAGCCTGGCAACACCACTTCGCCCCGATTTCACCTAGACGAGATGCGAAAGTTAATCCATCTCCGCCGATTTGGTAAGTTCATGTAGGTAGAGGGCGATCAGTTCATGCTGCGGCTAGCAACTCAATCTACGTGTCGGTTGGGTGACAGAGTGTGGGTGGTTGAACCACACCTGAGGTGGGGTTAGTTCCTTAAAGCCTGGCAACACGAATTGTCACCTATTTCACCTAGAAGAGATGCGGGGGTTAACCCATCTCCGCCGATTTGGTGAGTTCATGTAGGTAGAGGGCGTTTAGTTCATACTACGGCAAGCAGTACAGTCTACGGATCGGTTGGAAGACGGGATGCTGGTGGTTGAGTCACCTCTGAGGCGGGGTTAGTTCCTTAAAGCCTGGCAACACCACTTTGCCCCGATTTCACCTAGACGAGATGCAAAGGTTAATCCATCTCCGCCGATTTGGTAAGTTCATGTGGGTAGAGGGCGATCAGTTCATGCTGCGACTAGCAACTCAATCTACGTGTCGGTTGAGTGACGGGGTGTTGGTGATTAAACCACACCTGAGGTGGGGTTAGTTTCTCAGAGCCTGACAACACCACTTCCCCCAATATTACCCAGACGCGATGCAGAGGTTAACCCATCTCCCCCGATTGGGTCATTTTACGTAGGTAGAGGGCGTTCAGTCGTGCTGCCGCAAGCAGCTCAATCTACGTGTCGGTTGGAAGACGGGATGCTGGTGGTTGAGCAACACCTGAGACGAGGTTAGTTCCTTAGAGCCTGGCAACACCTCTTCGCTCCGATTTTACCAAGACGAGATGCAGAGGTTAACCCATCTCTGCCGATTTGGTAAGTTCATGTAGGTAGAGGGCGTTTAGTTTGTGCTGCGGCAAGCAGCACAATGTGCGTGTCGGTTGGGTAACAGAATGCTGATGGTTGAGCCACACCTAAGACGGGGTTAGTTCTTTAGGGCCTGGCAACACCACTTCGCTTCAATTTCAGCTAGACGAGATGCGGAGATTACCCCATCTCCGCCGATTGGGTGAGTTCATGCTGGTAGAGGACGTTCAATTCATGCTGCGGCGAGCAGCTCAATCTACATGTCGGTTGGAAGACGAGATGCTGGTGGTTAGGCCACACCTGAGGCAAGGTTACTTCTTTAGGGCCTGACAACACCACTTCTCCCCCCGATTTCACCTAGACTGGATGCGGAGGTTAACCCATCTTTGCCGATTGGGTAAATTTATGCGGGTAGAGAGCGTTTAGTTTATACTTCGCCAAACAGTACAATCTACGTGTCCATTGGAAGACGGGATGCTGGTGGTTGAATCACGCCTGAGGCGGGGTTAATTCCTTAGAGCATGGCAACACCACTTCGCTCCGATTTCACCTAGATAAGATGCAGAGGTTAACCCATCTTTGCGATTTGGTGATTTCATGTAGGTAGAGGCGTTCAGTTCGTGCTGCGGCAGGCAGTACAATCTACGTATCGATTGGGTGACAGGATGCTAATGGTTGAGCCACAGCTGAGGCGGGGTTAGTTTCCTAGAGCCTGGCAACACCACTTCGCCCCGATTTCATCTAGACAAGATGCGGTGGTTAACCCATCTTTGCCGATTGGGTGAATTCATGCGGGTAGGGAGCGTTCAGTTCATACTTTGGCAAACAGTACAATCTTCGTGTCGATTGGAAAACAGGATGCTGATGGTTAAGCCACACCTGAGGCGAGGTTAGTTTCTTAAAGCCTGGCAACTCCATTTCGCTCCGATTTCACTTAGACGGGATGCGGAGGTTAACCCATCTTCGACGATAGGGCAAGTTCATGTGGTTAGAGGGTGTTTAGTTTGTGCTGCGGCGAGCAGTACATTCTACGTGTCGGTTGAAAGACGGGATGCTGATGGTTGAGCCACACCTGAGGCGGGGATAGTTCTTTAAAGCCTGGCAACACCATTTCGCCCGATTTTACCTAGACGAGATGCGGAGGTTAACCCATCTCCGCCGATTGGGTGAGTTTATGTGCTTAGAGGACGTTCAGTTCAGACTGCGGCAAGTAGTATAATCTGCGTGTGGGTTGGCTGACAAGATGTTGATGGTTGAGCCACACCTGAAGCGGGATTAGTTCCTTAAAGCCTGGCAACACCACTTCGCTCCGATTTCACCTATACGAGATGCAGAGGTTAACCTACCTGCGCCGATTTTCTGAGTTCATGTAGGTAGAGAGCGTTTAGTTCGTGCAGCCGCAAGCAGCTCAGTCTACATGTTGGTTGGGTGACGGGATGTTGATGGTTGAGCCACACCTGAGGCGGGTTAGTTCCTTAAAGCCTGGCAACACGACTTATCTCCTATTTCACCTAGAAGAGATGCGGGGGTTAACCTATCTCTGCCGATTTGGTGAGTTGGTGTAGGTAGAGGGCGTTCAGTTCCTGCTGCCGCAAGCAGCTCAATCTACGTGTCGGTTGGAAGATGGGGTGCTGGTGGTTGAGCCACACTAAAGGCGGGGTTAGTTCCTTATAGCCTGGCAACACTACTTCGCTCCGATTTCACCTAGACGAGATGCGGAGGTTAACCCATCTCCGCCGGTTTAGTAAGTTCATGTGGGTAGAGGGCGTTTAGTTCATACTTCGGCAAGTATACAATCTACGGATCGGTAGGAAGACGGGATGCTGGTGGTTGAGTCACCCTTGAGGCAAGGTTCGTTCCTCAGAGCCTGTCAACACCACTTCGCCCCGATTTCACCTAGACGAGATGCGAAAGTTAATCCATCTCCGCCTATTTGGTAAGTTCATGTAGGTAGAGGGCATTTAGTTCATACTACGGCAAGCAGTACAGTCTACGGATCGGTTGGAAAACGGGATGCTGGTGGTCGAGTCACCTCTGAGGCGGGGTTAGTTCCTTAAAGCCTGGCAATACCACTTCGCTCCGATTTCACCTAGACGAGATGCGGAGGTTAACCCATCTCCGCCGATTGAGTAAGTTCATGTGGGTAGAGGGCGTTCAGTTCATACTTCGGCAAGTATACAATCTACGGATCGGTTGGAAGACGGGATGCTGGTGGTTGAGTCACCCTTGAGGCAAGGTTCGTTCCTCAGAGCCTGGCAACACCACTTCGCCCCGATTTCACCTAGACGAGATGCGAAAGTTAATCCATCTCCGCCGATTTGGTAAGTTCATGTAGGTAGAGGGCATTTAGTTCATACTACGGCAAGCAGTACAGTCTACGGATCGGTTGGAAAACGGGATGCTGGTGGTCGAGTCACCTCTGAGGCGGGGTTAGTTCCTTAAAGCCTGGCAATACCACTTCGCTCCGATTTCACCTAGACGAGATGCGGAGGTTAACCCATCTCCGCCGATTGAGTAAGTTCATGTGGGTAGAGGGCGTTCAGTTCATACTTCGGCAAGTATACAATCTACGGATCGGTTGGAAGACGGGATGCTGGTGGTTGAGTCACCCTTGAGGCAAGGTTCGTTCCTCAGAGCCTGGCAACACCACTTCGCCCCGATTTCACCTAGACGAGATGCGAAAGTTAATCCATCTCCGCCTATTTGGTAAGTTCATGTAGGTAGAGGGCATTTAGTTCATACTACGGCAAGCAGTACAGTCTACGGATCGGTTGGAAAACGGGATGCTGGTGGTCGAGTCACCTCTGAGGCGGGGTTAGTTCCTTAAAGCCTGGCAATACCACTTCGCCCGATTTCACCTAGACGAGATGCGGAGGTTAACCCATCTCCGCCGATTGAGTAAGTTCATGTGGGTAGAGGGCGTTCAGTTCATACTTCGGCAAGTATACAATCTACGGATCGGTTGGAAGACGGGATGCTGGTGGTTGAGTCACCCTTGAGGCAAGGTTCGTTCCTCAGAGCCTGGCAACACCACTTCGCCCGATTTCACCTAGACGAGATGCGAAAGTTAATCCATCTCCGCCGATTTGGTAAGTTCATGTGGTAGAGGGCGATCAGTTCATGCTGCGGCTAGCAACTCAATCTACGTGTCGGTTGGGTGACAGAGTGTGGGTGGTTGAACCACACCTGAGGTGGGGTTAGTTCCTTAAAGCCTGGCAACACGAATTGTCACCTATTTCACCTAGAAGAGATGCGGGGGTTAACCCATCTCCGCCGATTTGGTGAGTTCATGTAGGTAGAGGGCATTTAGTTCATACTACGGCAAGCAGTACAGTCTACGGATCGGTTGGAAAACGGGATGCTGGTGGTCGAGTCACCTCTGAGGCGGGGTTAGTTCCTTAAAGCCTGGCAACACTACTTCGCTCCGATTTCACCTAGACGAGATGCGGAGGTTAACCCATCTCCGCCGATTTAGTAAGTTCATGTGGGTAGAGGGCGTTCAGTTCATACTTCGGCAAGTATACAATCTACGGATCGGTAGGAAGACGGGATGCTGGTGGTTGAGTCACCCTTGAGGCAAGGTTCGTTCCTCAGAGCCTGGCAACACCACTTCGCCCCGATTTCACCTAGACGAGATGCGAAAGTTAATCCATCTCCGCCGATTTGGTAAGTTCATGTAGGTAGAGGGCGATCAGTTCATGCTGCGGCTAGCAACTCAATCTACGTGTCGGTTGGGTGACAGAGTGTGGGTGGTTGAACCACACCTGAGGTGGGGTTAGTTCCTTAAAGCCTGGCAACACGAATTGTCACCTATTTCACCTAGAAGAGATGCGGGGGTTAACCCATCTCCGCCGATTTGGTGAGTTCATGTAGGTAGAGGGCATTTAGTTCATACTACGGCAAGCAGTACAGTCTACGGATCGGTTGGAAAACGGGATGCTGGTGGTCGAGTCACCTCTGAGGCGGGGTTAGTTCCTTAAAGCCTGGCAACACCACTTCGCCCCGATTTCACCTAGACGAGATGCGAAGGTTAATCCATCTCCGCCGATTTGGTAAGTTCATGTGGGTTGAGGGCGATCAGTTCATGCTGCGGCTAGCAACTTAATCTACGTGTCGGTTGAGTGACGGGGTGTTGGTGATTATACCACACCTGAGATGGGGTTCGTTCCTCAGAGCCTGACAACACCACTTCTCCCCAATATTACCCAGACGCGATGCGGAGGTTAACCTATCTCCCCCGATTGGGTCATTTTATGTAGGTAGAGGACGTTTAGTTCGTGCTGCGGCGAACAGCTCAATCTACGTGTCGGTTGGGTGACGGGATGCTGGTGGTTGAGCCACACCTGAGACGAGGTTAGTTCCTTAGAGCCTGGCAACACCTCTTCACTCCGATTTTACCAAGACGAGATGCAGAGGTTAACTCATCTCTGCCGATTTGGTAAGTTCATGTAGATAGAGGGCGTTTAGTTTGTGCTGCGGCAAGCAGTACAATCTACGTGTTGGTTGGAAAACGGGATGCTGGTGGTTGAGCCACACCTAAGGCGGGGTTAGTTCTTTAAGGCCTGGCAACACCACTTCGCTTCAATTTCACCTAGACGAGATGCGGAGATTAACCTATCTCCGCCGATTGGGTGAGTTCATGCTGGTAGAGGACGTTCAGTTCAAGCTGCGGCGAGCAGCTCAATCCACATGTCAGTTGGAAAACGAGATGCTGGTCGTTAGGCCACACCTGAGGCAAGGTTAGTTCTTTAGGGTCTGACAACACCACTTCTCCCCGATTTCACCTAGACTGGATGCGGAGGTTAACCCATCTTTGCCGATTGGGTAAATTCATGCGGGTAGAGAGCGTTCAGTTTATACTTCGCCAAACAATACAATCTACGTGTCCATTGGAAAACGGGATGCTGGTGGTTGAATCACGCCTGAGGCGGGGTTAATTCCTTAGAGCATGGCAACACCACTTCGCTCCGATTTCACCTAGATAAGATGCACAGGTTAACCCATCTTCGCGATTTGGTGATTTCATGTAGGTAGAGGAGTTCAGTTCGTGCTGCGGCAAGCAGTACAATCAATGTATCGATTGGGTGACAGGATGCTAATATTTGAGCCACACCTGAGGCGGGGTTAGTTTCCTAGAGCCTGGCAACACCACTTCGCCCCGATTTCATCTAGACAAGATGCGGTGGTTAACCCATCTTTCCCGATTGGGTGAATTCATGCGGGTAGGGAGCGTTCAGATCATACTTTGGCAAACAGTACAATCTTCGTGTCGATTGAAAGACAGGATGCTGATGGTTAAGTCACACCTGAGGTGAGATTAGTTTCTTAAAGCCTGGCAACACCACTTGTCCCCTATTTCACCTAGAAGAGATGCGGGGGTTAACCCATCTCCACCGATTTAGTAAGTTCATGTAGGTAGAGGGCGTTTAGTTTGTACTGCGGCAAGCAGTACAATCTACGTGTCGGTTGGGTGACGGAATGCTGATGGTTGAACCACGCCCAAGGCGGGGTTAGTTCTTTAGAGCCTGGCAACACCACTTCGCTCCGATTTCACCTAGACGAGATGCGGAGATTAACCCATCTTCGCCGATTGGGTGAGTTCATGCAGGTAGAGGACGTTCAGTTCATGCTGCAACGAGCAGCTCAATCCACGTGTCGGTTGGAAAACGAGATGCTGGTGGTTGGCCACACCTAAGGCGAGGTTAGTTCATTAAGGTCTGACAACACCACTTCTCCCCCATTTCACCTGGACTGGATGCGGAGGTTAACCCACCTCAGCTGTTTTGGTAAGATCATGTAGGTAGAGGGCGTGCAGTTCGTGTTGCGGCGAGCAACTCAATCTACGTATCGGTTGGGTGACGAGTTGTCGATGGTTAGACCTCTCCTGAGGCAGGGTTAGTTTGTTAGAGTATAGCAACACCACTTCGCTTCTATTTCACCTAGACGAGATGCGGAGGTTAACCTATCTGCGCCGATTTTCTGAGTTTATGTAGGTAGAGGGCGTATAGTTCGTGCTGCCGCAAGCAGCTCAGTCTACGCGTTGGTTGGGTGACGGGATGTTGATGGTTGAGCCACACCTGAAGCGGGGTTAGTTCCTTAGAGCCTGGCAACACCACTTCGCTCTGATTTCACTTAAACGAGATGCGGAGTTTAACCCATCTCTTCCTATTGGGTGAATTCATGCGGGTAGGGAGCGTTCAGTTCATACTTCGGCATACAGTACAATCTACGTGCTGATTTCAAGACGGGATGCTGATAGTTGAGCCACACCTGAGGCAAGGTTAGTTTCTTAGAACCTGGCAACTCCACTTCGCTCCGTTTTACCTAAACGGGATGCAGAGGTTAACCCATCTCTGCCGATTTGGTAAGTTCATATAGGTAGAGGGCGTTTAGTTTGTGCTGCGGCAAGCAGTACAATCTACGTGTCGGTTGGGTGACGGAATGTTGATGGTTGAGCCACGGGGTTAGTTCCTTAGAGCCTGGCAACACCACTTCGCTCCGATTTCACCTAGACTAGATGCGGAGATTAACCCATCTCCGCCGATTGAGTGAGTTCATGCAGGTAGAGGACGTTCAGTTCGTGCTGCGGCAAGCAACTCAGTCTACGTATCGGTTGGGTGACGGGATGCTGATGGTTGAGCCACATCTGAGGCAAGGTCAGTTCCTTAGAGTCTGACAACACCACTTTGCCCCAATTTTATCTAGACGAGATGCGGAGGTTAACCCATCTTCGCCGATTGGGCGAGTTCATGTGGGTAGAGGGCGTTCAGTTCATACAGCGACAAGCAGTACAGTCTACGTGTCAGTTGGAAGACGGGATGCTGGTGGTTGAGTCACACCTCAGGCGAGGTTAGTTCCTTAGAGCCTGGCGACACCACTTTGCCCGATTTCACCTAGACGAGATGTGGGGGTTAAACCATCTCCGCCGATTGGGTGAGTTCATGTGCTTAGAGGACGTTCAGTTCATACTACGGCAAGCAGTACAATCTACGTGTTTGTTGAAAGACGGGATGCTGATGGTTGAGCCACACCTGAGGCGGGGATAGTTTCTTAAAGTCTGGCAACACCACTTCGCTCGATTTCACCTAGACGGGATGCAGAGGTTAACCCATCTTCGACGATAGGGCGAGTTCATGTGGGTAGAGGGCGTTTAGTTGTGCTGCGGCAAGCAGTACAATCTATGTGTCGGTTGAAGAACGGGATGCTGATGGTTCAGTCACGCCGCAGGCGAGGTTAGTTCTTTAGAACCTGGCAACATCACTTCGCTCCGATTTCACCTAGACGAGATGTGGAGGTTAGTCCATCTGCGCCGATTGGGTGAATTCATGTGGGTAGAAAGTGTTCTGTTCGTGCTGCGGCGATCTGCTCAATCTACGTGTCGGTTGAGTGACCAGATGCTGGTGGTTAATCCATACCTGAGTCGGGGTTAGTTTCATAGACTCTAGCAACACCACCTGGATAGGAGGCGAACACTACCTCTCTCGATCATTCGAATGCGTTTTCGGGCCAGACAGCTGACTGGGCGAGTTCTTGGTGGTACTGCGGCGAACAGTACAATCAACGGGCTCGTGCGTCAGTCGCTTTCGTAGTAGCCAGGATGTCGGCTTCGACATCTCAGTTTGGGTTCTGTAGTGGATGGTAAGTCGGAAAAATGAATGATTATTTTTCCATCATTGATGTTAATCTGAATGTAGTCACAAAACCAGAGGATGCGTCCTCGGACGCTCTTGCTGTTTAATCAAAACTGTAACAGCAACAACAGCGGCGCCAATCCGGAGTGAAGGACCATCCCAGCAAACAGCAACAACAGCGCCTGCAAAAAAGGCAAATCTGCGAGGCCGAATAGAAAAGAAGGAAAAAGGCTTGCCTGGTAACACAAACTCTCCTCTTGGAAAAAGCTAGCCAAAAGGTTAACCCATCCGCGACACAGCTTGGTTGCCGCCAAACACCGTCCATACTTTTTACTGCCACTGGGTCCAGGTCTAGAACCTGCAATAAAAGGTCTAGGTTGGACTATACACCACTGAATGTAAGACCGCGCGAAAGAGAGTGTAAAAGCGGCAGACGTCAGGCACCGTAATTGACGAGAAAAACCCTTGCGGCAAAATTACCACACCCAAACATCCGTCATACAACTGACATAAATCCGACATACAAGCGACATGCTTCCAATATACATTCGACATACATCCGACTTAGATCGGTCGAATGACAGGATCCTAGAGGTTGAACCATCTCTGAGATGGAGGGATTCGGTCTTTAGATTCTGGCAACACCAATTTTGCTAACTCATCTCGAGCAATTGACTGCATTTTCGGGTCAAATCACAGACTGGATGAGTTCATGGGGTAGAGGACGTGCAGGTGGTACTGCGGTACAGTCGATCGGATGCCGGGATGCTGGTGGTTGAACCACACCTGATGCGGGATTAATTCATTTGAATCTGGAAATACCACTTTTGCTCCGATTTCGTTTAGACTAGAGGTATGGACTAACTAACCCATTTCAATCGATCAACTGCATAGTTGGGTCACGCCATCGACTAGGTGAGTTTATGGAGGTAGAGACCGTGCAGCCGATGTAGCGGCGAGCAGCTCAAAATTAGTGTCTTTTGGATGATAGGATGCTGGTGGCTGAGCAGCAAGGCGAGGTTAGTCCACCGCCTCAGACTTGATTTCACCTAAACAGGAGGTGGAGACAAACCCATCTCGAACAATCGACAGTGTTGTCGGGCCAAACCGCCGATTGGGCGAGACCTTGGTGCTAGAGGACTAACAGAAGATACTGTGGCTAGCAGCACAATTTGCGTCGACATATAGGCTTATGCCTCACCTTCCTGGTTGCCATGGAGTTGGTGTCGACATCCCAGTTTGGACCCCGTGGTGAGTGGGGAGTCGGGAAAAATGAATGATTATTTCCCTATCATGGATTAATCTAAATGTAGACACAAAACCAGCGTGCGTCCTTGGACAAAGCTGTAACAGCAACAACAGCAGCCGCGATCTGAGGTGAAGGACTAGCTCAGCAAAGAGCAACAGCTTCCGCAAAAGAGGTGCATCAGCGGCGCCGTGCAGAAAAGAAGGAGGAAGGCTCGTCTGGCATTACAGTCTGTTTCCGGGAAAAGGGCCATATCGATCAATAGACTGTGTCGTCGGGTCAGACCGCCGAATGAAAAAGTTCTTGGGGGTAGAGGTCATATAGCCGGTACTGTGGAGAGCAGTACACACTTCGTATCGATCGGATAACAAGATCCTGGTGGTTGAACCACACTTGGAGCAGGATAAGTTCTTTAGAGTCTGGAAACACCACTTTGACCTTGATTTCACCTAGACGTAGATAAAGACCAACGCGTTTCAATCGCCGGGTGAGCTGGGACTGGCCGATGCTGTGAAGAGCTGCACATTTCACGTGCGCTGTTACAAAGTGGTATATGGGATTGTGGGTCTTGGTAACCTTGGCGTAGGCTTCGGCATCCCAATGATGAGTAGGAATTCAGAAGCCACTTTGCCCCTCATTTCACTCTGACGAGAGGTCGAGACTGACACACCTCGGTACATCAACTGCGTCGTCGGAATTGGTTGAATTAATAGGAGTAGAGAGCGTGAAGTCGGTGCTGCGGCGAGTAGTTTAATCTACGCGTCGGTCGGATGACGGGATCCTGGTGGTTGAACCACACGCTAGGCAACATTAGTTCCTTGGGCTTTGATTTCACCTAAACGGGAGGTTGAGACTAACACATTTCGAACAATTGACTTCGTCGTCGGATCATACCACCGACTGGCCGAGTTCTTAGGGGTAGAGAGCGTACAGCCGGTACTGAGTCATGTAGCACAATCTACGTGTGCTGCTACAAAGTGATATGCTGAGTCATGCATCAACCTCCTGATTGCCCTGGTGTTGCTTTTGATATCCCAGTATGGGCTCCGTGGTGGATGGAGATACGAAAAAATGAATGATTATTTCTCCATCATGGATATTAATCTAAATGTTGACCCAAAACTTGAAGATACGTTCTCGGGCGCCCTTTCAGTTACATTAGAACTGTAACCGCAACAGCTGCAGCCACAATTCGGGTCCTGCAAAGAGCAACAAGAGCCCCACAAAGAGGTGCATCAGCGGGGCCAAAAAGAAAAGTAGGAAGATTCATCTGGCATCACAGACTCTCCTCGGGAAAAAGCCTGACCAATTGGCTCCATGTCAAATGACGGGATCCTGGTGGTTGAACCATA
The DNA here is from genome assembly GCA_036346225.1 of Platerodrilus igneus. NCBI lineage: Eukaryota > Metazoa > Arthropoda > Insecta > Coleoptera > Lycidae > Platerodrilus > Platerodrilus igneus. The sequence goes on from JARFIW010000549.1 coordinate 1,192,928, forward strand.
CCTGAGGCGGGACCAGTTTCTTAGAGTTTAGCCACATACGACTTTGGCTCTGAGTTCACCTAGACTGAAGGTCGAGACTAACCAATCTCGAACAATTGACTGCGTCGTCGGATCAAATCCGATTTGACGAGTTATTGAGGGTAGGCGGCGTTCAGCGCGTGCTGCGGTGAGTAGTTCAATCTAAAGTCGGTCAGATGACTCAATTCTGGTAGTACAATCACATCTGAGGCAGGATTAATTTCTTAGGGTCTCGCAACACCATTTTGGCCTCGATTTCACCTAGATGAGGAGCCGAGACTAGCCCATTTCAATCAATCAACAGCATCAAAGAATCAAACCGTCCACTAGGTGCGTTCATGGGGTTAGAGGGTGTGCAGCCGGTTCAGTGTCGGTTGGATAATGGGATACAGGTGGTTGAATAGCTCCTTAGATTTCAAACACTTTTCTTTGAGTTTAAAGCTGTTACAGCTGTACGTTAGGTTACAATTTTGACCCAGCTGTAGCTCTTCCCCGTTTAATTCGAGTTATTTTAGACCCTTTAAAAGTCAAGCAGATTTTTTGAGTTTAAAGCTGTTACAGCTGTACGTTAGGTTAGATTATGACGCTGCTGTAACTCCTCCCCGTTTAATTCAAGTTACTCTAGACCCTTAAGAACTGAATCAGATTTTTGTGTTCAAAACTGTTACAGCTGTACGTTAGGTTAAAATTTTGATGCTGCTGTAGCTCCTTCTCGTTTAATTCGAGTTATTCTAGACGCTTTAGAAGTCAAGCAGATTTTTGTGAGTTGAAATCTGTTACAGCTTTACGTCGGGTTAAAATGTTGATGCTGCTATAATTCCTCCCCTGTTTAATTTGAGTCATTTGAAACCCCTTAAAAGTTTTTTTGAGTTTAAATTGGTTACAGCTGCAAGTTGGGATAATATTTTGGCGCTACTGTAGCTACTCCCCTATTGAATTCAAGTTATTCTATACCCTTTAGAAGTCAAACAATTTTTTTTTTGAGTTTAAATCTGTTGCAGCTGTACGTTAGGTTACAATTTTGACGCTGATGCAGCTCCTCCCCGTGTAATTCGAGTTATTTTGGACGCTTTGAAAGTCAACCAGATTTTTTGAGTTTAAACTTGTTACAGCTGTACGTTAAGTTAGATTTTGACGTTGCTGTAGCTCCTCCCCGTTTGATTCGAGTTATTCTAGACCCTCTAGAAGTGAAGCAGATATCTTTGAGTTTAAAGCTGTTACAGTTGCAGGTTGGCACAATATTATGGCGCCACTGTAGCTACTCCCCTATTTAATTCAAGTTATTCTATATCTTTTAGAAGTAAAAAAAAATTTTTTTGAGCTTAAATCTTTTACAGCTGTACGTTAGGTTAAAATTTTGACGCTGCTGTAACTCATGCCCGTATAATTCGAGTTATTTTAGCCGCTTTAGAAGTCAAGCAGATTTTTTTGAGTTTAAACCTGTTACAGCTGTACGTTAGGTTACGATTTTGACGCGGCTGTAGCTCCTCTCCGTTTAATTCGAGTAACTCTAGACGCTTCAGAAGTCAAGCAGATTTTTGTGGGTTTAAATCTGTTAGAGCTTTACGTTGGGTGAAACTTTTGACGCTGCTGTAGCTCCTTTCAGTTTAATTCAAGTTATTCTAGACCCTTTAGAAGTCAAGCAGATTTTTTTGAGTTTAAACCTGTTACAGCTTTACGTTGGGTTAGAATTTGACGTTGGTGCAGCCTTCCCCGTTTAATTAAAGTTATTCTACATCCTTTAGAATTCAAGCAGATTGTTTTGTGTTTAAATCTGTTACAGCTGTACGTTTAGTCACAATTTTGATCCTGCTGTAGCTCCTTCCGTTTAATTCGAGTTATTCTAGACTCCTTAGAAGTCAAGTTATTTTGTTTAATTCGAGTTATTCTAGACGCTTTAGAAGTTAAAGTAATTTTTTTTAGTTTCAACCTTTTACAGCTGTACGTTAAGTTAAAAATTTGACGCAGCTGTAGCTCCTCCCCGTTTAATTTCGCGTTATTCTAGACGGTTTAGAAGTCATGCAATTTTTTTTTAGTTTAAACCTGTTACAGGTGTTCGTTAGGTTAAAATTTTGACGCAGCTGTAGCTCCTCCCCGGTTGGTTCAAGTTATTCTAGACGCTTTAGAAGTCAAGCAGATTTTTTTAGTTTAAACCTGGTACAGCTGTACGTTAGGTTACAATTTTAACGCTGCCGTAGCTCCTCCCCGTTTAATTTGAGTTATTATAGACGCTTTAAAAGTCATGCATTTTTTTTTAGTTTAAACCTGGTACAGCTGTACGTTAGGTTAAAATTTTGACGCAGCTGTAGCTCCTCCCCGTTTAATTCGAGTTATTCTAGACGCTTTAGAAGTTAAAGTATTTTTTTTTAGTTTCAACCTTTTACAGCTGTACGTTAAGTTAAAAATTTGACGCAGCTGTAGCTCCTCCCCGTTTAATTTCGCGTTATTCTAGACGGTTTAGAAGTCATGCAATTTTTTTTTAGTTTAAACCTGTTACAGGTGTTCGTTAGGTTAAAATTTTGACGCAGCTGTAGCTCCTCCCCGTTTGGTTCAAGTTATTCTAGACGCTTTAGAAGTCAAGCAGATTTTTTTAGTTTAAACCTGGTACAGCTGTACGTTATGTTACAATTTTAACGCTGCCGTAGCTCCTCCCCGTTTAATTTGAGTTATTCTAGACGCTTTAAAAGTCATGCATTTTTTTTTAGTTTAAACCTGGTACAGCTGTACGTTAGGTTAAAATTTTGACGCAGCTGTAGCTCCTCCCCGTTTAATTCGAGTTATTCTAGACGCTTTAGAAGTTAAAGTATTTTTTTTAGTTTCAACCTTTTACAGCTGTACGTTAAGTTAAAAATTTGACGCAGCTGTAGCTCCTCCCCGTTTAATTCGCGTTATTCTAGACGCTTTAGAAGTCATGCAATTTTTTTTAGTTTAAACCTGTTACAGGTGTATGTTAGGTTAAAATTTTGACGCAGCTGTAGCTCCTCCCGGTTGGTGCAAGTTATTCTAGACGCTTTAGAAGTCAAGCAGATTTTTTTTAGTTTAAACCTGTTACAGCTGTACGTTGGGTTAGATTTTGACGTTAGTGCGCAGCTCTTCCCCGTTTAATTAGAGTTATTCTAAACCCCTTACAAGTCAAACAGATTTTTGTAGGTTAAATCTGTTACGGCTTTACGTTGTGTGAAAATTTTGATGCAGCTGTAGCTCCCCCCGTTTAGTTCGAGTTATTCTAGACGCTTTAGAAGTCAAGTCGATTTTTTTGAGCTTAAACCTGTTACAGCTGAACCTTAGGTTAGATTTTGACGCCGCTGTAGCTCCTCTCCGTTTAATTGGAGCATTCCAGACGCTTTAGAAGTCAAGCAGATTTTTTTGAGTTTGAATCTGTTACAGCTATACGTTAGGCTAGGTTTTGACGTTACTGTAGCTCTTCGCCGTTTAATTAGAGTTATTCTAGACCCTTTAGATGTCACGCAGATTTTTTTTGAGTTTGAATCTGTTGCAGCTGGACGTTAGGCTAAATTTTGACGTTACTGTAGCTTTTCCCCGTTAATTCGAGTTGTTCTAGACGCTTTCAAAGTCAAGCAGATTTTTATAGTTTAAATCTGTTACAGCTAAACGTTAGGTTACAATTTTGACGCTGCTGTAGCTCCTCCCCATTTAATTCGAGTTATTCTAGACGCTTTAGAAGTCAAGCAGATTTTTTTGAGTTTAAACCTGTTACAACTGTACGTTAGGTTAGATTTTGACGTTACTGCAGCTCTTCCCCGTATAATTAGAGTTATTCTAGATCCCCTAGAAGTCGATAAGATTCCTCCCTGTTTTATTCGAATGACTGTAGACCCTTTAGAAGTCAAGAAATTTTTTTGAGCTTAAATCTGTTTCAGCTGTACGGCAGATTACAATTTTGACGTTGCTGTAGCTCCTCCCCGTTTAATTCGAGTTATTCTAGACGCTTTAGTAGTCATGCAGATTTTTTTTAGTTTAAACCTGTTACAGCTGTACGTTAAGTTCTAATTTTGAGGCAGCTGTAGCTTCTCCCCGTTTAGTTCGAGTTATTCTAGCCGCTTTAGAGGTCGAGCAGATTTTTTTAGTTTAAATCTGGTATGGCTGTACGTTAGGTTAAAAGTTTGACGCTGCTGTAACTCCTCCCCGTTTAATCCGAGTTATTCTAGACGCTTTAGAAGTCAAAGTGATTTTTTTTAGTTTAAACCTTTTACAGCTGTACGTTAGGTTAAAAATTTGACGCAGCATTAGCTCCTCCCTGTTTAATTCGCGTTATTGTAGACGCTTTAGAAGTCAGGCAATTCTTTTTTAGGTTAACCCTGTTACAGCTGTACGTTAGGTTAAAATTTTCACGCAGCTGTAGCTTTTTCCCGTTTAATTCGAGTTATTCTATACACTATAGAAGTCAAGCAGATTTTTTTTAGTTTGAATCTGTTACAGCTGTACGTTGGGTTAGATTTTGACGTTACTGCAGCTCTTCCCCGTTTATTTAGAGTTATTCTAAACCCCATACAAGTCAAGCAAATTTTTGTAGGTTAAATCTGTTACAGCTTTACGTTGGGTGAAAATTTTGATGCAGCTGTAGCTCCCCCGTTTAGTTCGAGTTATTCAAGACGCTTTAGAAGTCAAGTCGCTTTTTTTTAGCTTAAACCTGTTACAGCTGAACCTTAGGTTAGATTTTGACGCAGCTGTAGCTCCTCTCCGTTTAATTGGAGCATTCCAGACGCTTTAGAAGTCAAGCAGATTTTTTGAGTTTGAATCTGTTACAGCTATACGTTAGGCTAGGTTTTGACGTTACTGTAGCTCTTCCCCGTTTAATTAGAGTTATTCTAGACTCTTTAGACGTCAAGCAGCTTTTTTGAGTTTAAAACTGTTACAACTGTACTTTAGGTTACGATTTTGACGCTGCTGTAGCTCCTCCCCGTTTAATTCGAGTTATTCTAGACCCTTTAGACGCCAAGCAGATTTTGCTGAGTTTAAACCTGTTACAGCTGTACGTTTGGTTACAATTTTGACGCTGCTGTAGCTCCTCCCCGTTTACTTCGAGTTATTCTAGACCCTTTAGAAGTCACGCAGATTTTTTTGAGTTTAAACCTGTTACAGCTGTACGTTAGGTAAAAATTTTGACGCAGCTGTAGCTCCTCCCCCTTTAAGTCGGGTTATTCTATACGCTTTAGGAGTCAAATAATTTTTTTTAGTTTAAACCTGTTACATCTGTACGTTAGGTTAAAATTTTGACGCTGCTATAGCTTCCCCTCTGTTTAATTCCAGTCATTCTAGTTCAATTTGAGTAATTCTAAATCTCATACAAGTCAATTTTTTGAGTTTAAGTTGTTGAGAGCCAGTCATACGTTGTGTTCAAATTGGAATCCTGCTGGAACTAAAAGTAGGTATAGTTTAAAACAAATAAATTGACGTGGATCTAATTCGATCATAACGCCACCGCGAGGTGTTAATAATAGAAGCAAGTTACATGCCAAAATTGGCAATGTATAATTTATAAATTAATTCTCGCGTATTTTTTAAAATAAAAATGTTAACTTCCGTCGTTGCTGACAGTCGCGTCTGCGCAGAGTGAATGCGGAGGTGCGTGAGTTTCAAAAACATGCATTAATCCACGAGCCCTCTTGAGTGGTGTATGTTTTTTCTTTAGAAATAGGTATGTAGGTTCCCTGTATCTTACCTTTTATTGTACCTGGTACCTTAATTCCTTTCATTCCGCACGAATGCACTCGAAGGAGAGACGGATGGAAATTTGAATTCAACATGGCGTAACGCAACCCAATCTATTTTCACCATTGTACCCTGAGATTAAGTTCCGAGATGCCCGTGATCAATTTGATTTTATTTAAATTGTGCTTGCAAATTGACTTAAAAAGCGGTTGCGTCACTCGTAAAGCGTGGTCGGTATATGTTATAAAATGGCGGGTGAAATATACCGCGCGTGTAATTATAACAATGCCGCTAAAAACTATTACAAACATCGCATCTCAGTTGAATCCAAGTGATGTAAAGTAATTCGTGCAAAGGGTCATTGGCATCTACGAGACAAGCTTGGTCTTTTGATAAGGTTGAGCTTCTCCAAACCCCAGAAAAGTTACAAATCACCCCCTCGTGGCCTTTTGTCTATCCGCAACTTGCAAAATCCTTGCTCGACACTTTGTTTAAATAACCCCAGCTCGTTTGATATCTTGCAACGGTACGCCCCTTGTCGGAAAGATTCCCAACACGCAGCTCATGTACGCTCTTGACCGAGCCAGCACTCGGAAGAGATATCCTATAGATGGTACGTTTTCTCGTGCTTTAATAATTTTGCAGGACATCCCTCCCGAATTTTTTAAAATGCAACGTCTTGGAATTCTTAAGGGATGCAATTTCCTATTTTCACACCAGTTACTTTTCATTTTCACAGCTAGAATCATCAAAACCCTCTCGCAACAGACATGTAAAATCAGGACCTATAAAAATATTCCCCCTGAACGAGGGTAACTATCCGACCCTCGCTAACCCAGCGACACCACTCAACGGCTCCCCCAACTTCACCAAATTACCCTAAAAAGCGACATTCAATGAACAAAGAAATCTACACCGCAAATATCAGGTGTAAGGGATTCCTCAAAGTGAGAAAATATCGCACGCGTCACAATAACAAAATTAAGTAGGACAAAATAAAAGCGACGTTTTTCGAACGGGTAGTAGTTTCCCTAGGGTTGGGGCGCCTAGTTTAATAAGCAAATACACCGACGGCATTTAATAAACGCACTTAAAGAGACGTACATGGTGCAAGTGCATATGTTTAAGGGGTGAGGGCTGTGATTTTGCATGATTTAAAAGCGTTTGTCTGTGAAATGCTGCGGGTTTGGGTAGCCTACATTTTTAAACGAGGAGTAGGGTTGGAGGGTTTGCAGACATCAAAGTAAATACAAAGTTTCATGGAAACTTTATGAAAGCGATCGAAATTTTTATGCCTAGATTTATTGCTTTCACCTCATTAATCCTAATATACTAACGATGTGGAGGAAGGGGAATCACCGGCAAGTGCACGTAACTTACAAAGTGGGCCAGTTATCCTACCCTCCCAGCACTAGCTTAGTTCGCCCTCTCTCAGCCACCGGACCTTGCAGGCGAACTTGAGGATGTCGGAGCTGGGTGTGCGGTTTATTTTGACAGGGGTAGGCCAGAAGTTTTGCAGCAACCATCCCTAGAGTTTGGCGAGTACCGCCTCACCCTCCAGTTAACAGCCACAGCCACAGGTTTTGGCTGTACCAAGTGGTTCGTTTATTGTTTTAAACTTCCTTGGCCAAAGCAATCCTACGCGAAATCCTTTGGTAGATATATTTTGCTTCGTGCTGATTGGAAAAGTGGCGTTGTTCAGTGTACTGTGATCCGGGTGAGTTTGTGTTTTGGTGGTTAAGCTCGGATGCGAGAAAGGGAGGAGGGTGTATGTTCCTGCCTTAGGGGGTCTAGTAAACAGAATTTCCTTAAAAAAGGTGTTCAGCATTTTTAAACGCCTAAAATAGGCATAAAATATTACATTTCTAGCACCGTGCTCAAAACCTTGTTAGGCCCAAAATCGCACTCAAAATTTTGTTACGCCTAAAATGTGCTTAAAATTTTAATTTTCTATCCTCACAATCAAAATTTTTAAACGGAGAAACGCGCATAATATTTTAAATTTTTAGAATCGCGCTCAAAATCTTGTCATGCCCAAAATTGCACTCAAAATTTTGTTACGCCAAACATGCCTCTGATTTTTAACCTTTGACAGCTCACTCAAAATTTTGTGAATCCCAAAATCGCAATCAGAATTCTGTAACGCCTAAAATGCGCCTACATTTTAATTTCTGGTATAGCACTTAAAATCTTGATAGGCCTAAAATTGCACAAAAATGTTGTTACGCATCCACAATCCTGTAACGCCCAAAATGCGCCTAAATAATTTCTGGTGGTGCACTCAAAATTCTGTTGGGTTTAAATTGCACTCAAAGTTTTGTTCCGCCAAAAAAGCTTCAAAGATTTTTATTTCTGGCAGTTCACTATAAATTTTGTTGGCCTAAAACCACAATCAGAATCCTGTAACGCCCAAAATGGGCCTAAAATTTAATAAGCGGTGTTGCGCTCAAAATTCTGTTGGGCATAAAATCGCCCTCAAAACTTTGTTACGGCAAAAATGTCCCCGACTTTTAATTTTTGACATCTCACTCAAAATTTTGTTAGATTCAAAATCGCAATCAAAATTCCTGCAACGCCTAAAATGCGCCTACATCTTAATTTCTGGTATTGCACTCAAGATCTTGATAGACCTAAAACTGCACATAAAATTATTGTTACGCATTCACAATCCTGTAACGCCAAAAATGCGCCTAAATAATTTCTGGTGGTGCACTCAAAATTCTGTAGAATCTAAAATTGCACTCAAAATTTTGTTACGCCAAAAATGCTCCAAAGATTTTTATTCCTAGCCTCTCACTATAAATTTTGTTAGGCCTAAAACCTCAGTTAGAATCTTGCAACGCTCAAAATGTGCCTAAATAATTTCTGGCGATGCACCCAAATTCTGTTGGGCCTAAAATTGCACTCAAAGTTTTGTTACGCCATAAATGCTCCAAAGATTTTTATTTCTGGCAGTTCACTATAAATTTTGTTAGGCCTAAAACCACAATCAGAATCCTGTAACGCCCAAAATGCGCCTAAAACTTAATTTGTAGTGTAGCACTCAATATTCTGTTGGGCATAAAATCGCACTCAAAACTTTGCTACGGCAAATATGGCCCGGACTTTTAATTTCTGACATCTCATTCAAAATCTTGTTAGATTCAAAATCGCAATCAAAATTCCTGCAATGCCTAAATTGCGCCTACATCTTAATTTCTGGTATAGCACTCAAAATCTTGGTAGATCTAAAATCGCACATCAAAATGTTGTTACGCATCCACAATCCTGTAACGCCCAAAATGCGCCTAAATAATTTCTGGTGGTGCACTCAAAATTCTGTTGGGCCTAAAATTGCACTCAAAGCTTTGTTACGCCAAAAATGCTCCATAGATTTTTATTTCTGGCATCTCTATATAAATTTTGCTAGGCAAAAAATCACAATCAGAATCCTATAACGCCCCAAATGCACCTAAACTTAATTTGTAGTGTAGCACTCAATATTCTGTTGGGCATAAAATCGCACTCAAAACTTTGCTACGGCAAATATGGCCCGGACTTTTAATTTCTGACATCTCATTCAAAATCTTGTTAGATTCAAAATCGCAATCAAAATTTCTGCAACGCCTAAAGTGTGTCTACATCTTAATTTCTGGTATAGCACTCAAATTCTTGCTAGACCCAAAATCGCACATAAAAATGTTGTTGCGCATTCACAATCCTGAAACGCCCAAAATGCGCCTAAATAATTGTTGGTGGTGCACTCAAAATCCTGTTGGGCCTAAAATTGCACTCAAAGATTTGTTACGCCAAAATTGCTCCAAAGATTTTTATTTCTGACATCTCACTATAAATTTTGCTAGGCTCAAAATTACAATCAGAAATGCGCTTAAAACTTAATAT